>OX453060.1:15792735-16992735 GCA_949699795.1 Spicauda simplicius | reverse complement strand
ATTTGATATTTTGCAACAACCGGTAGAACGCAACGGCCACCACCGGTATTTTATACATAACGTACCAAATACGATTCCCGTCGAAGTCTGCCTGAATAAGACATAATATTTTAATCTATTTCATAAGCACGGAATTCCGTTCTGGATATGACTTTGATGATTGTGTATTGTACAGTCAGCAGCAAATAGTGGCGTTCAAACTGTCCATATTGTTAGATACAATCAAAGTGTTCAATAATATCGGCACAACCTACTTGTTCTAATTGTTGATAATATCTTAAACTCCCAAATGTCAGGACGTTCATAAACTCATAATGATAATACCATCCAAATTGTCACAAATGTTCCGGCGTCAGTGGTAACCTAGCAACGAGACTGTTCGTAAATATAGGTACATTTTATATTAATAAACTTTATGTTGCAAATATGTTGTAAGGATCACTTACTGTGCGAGCAATGATAATATTAACATCTGTTTATCTTATGTAACGATATAAAATTTAATGAATATACTTTTCATCAGTTTAAAAATGAGAAAACCGAAAAAGAGGTAACAGAAAAACGATTATATTTTGGCTAAAATATATTGTTTGTAAAAAATATACATCGGTCTTTAATTTTTTTTTAATATACATCCTTTGAAACCATTTGAACATCCTTGCTAGTAACGATCGAATAAATTTAAGCTCGTATGTGAAAACGAATTTGTGAGGAACTTCTTTTTTGGACGTCAAATAATTGTGAACAATGTTGTGGTGAATCAGCATCAGATCACTAGCAAACGTTGATTTCTGGAGAGAACAGGAAGAAGAATCAAACGATTGAACTTGTTTTTTTTGTTAGTGTGTTATGAACGGACTTAGGCCTTCTTTTTCTTGACGAGGGTAGGTTTGTAAAACTTGACGTGCTAAGTATTTCAGGTGCAATATATGGGCATGTTTCCATATACTGAACATTAACAACACGACGCAATTGAGCCCGGATGAGATACTAACTCTGTCGATGGAATTATTAGAATGCAATATAATGGTGTATCCCATTGTGCCCCGTGACATTTACGCATCTTGCCCCAATTACTATGTTAAAAAAATATTCAAAATAACGGTAAGACTAAAGCAGTGTTAAAATTGCCCATCAACTTTAAGGAAAACGTAAAACAAAAGGAGAAAATAAGCATCAATTCAATACTATTTCTTACTTGTTTCTGTAGTTATTAAGGATAAAAAAGTATTACATCAATTATGCACTTAAACTAAATTTGATTGTAAATCAACTATCATGGTCCATTGAGTATTGTTAGAAAGCAGCTTCTGATGGGATGCAGCACCATCTCGCAAAAGCGTTTAGTTTCTGGTATATGGGCATGACCCGTCTTACTCGTCCGTCCTCTCGTCTTGTCTTATCATGCCTCTTGTTCCCCTAGACCGATTCTCTGACAATGACGTTATTGCAAGATATGAAAAGGATAGTTGTTAATATAAAAACAGAGAGAAGAGAAGAGTCATTGTTACCATGTCTTATACCATAAATGATCAGGAACCTTATATCCGCAACATAAGGTATATTATTATAAAATGTACCAATATTTACGAACAGTCTCACTGCTAGGTTACCGCTGGTGTCGTAACAGATGCTATATTTGTGACAATTTGACTGGTTCATTATTTATGAATTTATGAATGTTCTGTCATTTGGAAGTGTAAGATGTTGTGAACAATTAGAACAAGTAGGTTGTGCCGATATTATTGATCACTTTGGTTGTATCTACCAATGTGGACAGTTTGAATGCCACTAACTATTTGCTGCTGACTGTACCTACATGACACCCATGACTCTCGGAATCCCATCGCTAAACGGTGATTGTAATCCTAATATTTATTAATGTATGTAATGTAATGTATGTAATATTATAACGTTTTTATTAAACTGCTATGTAAAACAGGTATCTAAAATACTCTGTGGTAGAAATCTAACGAAGAAGAAGAACGAATATGTTTTAAAAAAGGAAAAGGAAAGTATTGCAAATAGCTTCCGCTACAAAACGTTCTAATAGCTCTCTTGTAAAATTACTCGGAAACGCAGTGGCAATTTTATCGTTCAATCTTGAAAGTAATATTGTATAGTGGAAGAATGCAAAGTGTACTCTATTTAACTACACTTTTACATCATCTTTAATTTTGTGTGACTCATGTGTGTTGCAATTCCTGCATTAACAAAATACATTTGAGAACATAATAATAAAGAAAATTACTTTTAAATTATCACTACGGTTTCGTGAATAGATGAACGGTGTAGGGACAAATCTGTCCCGATGGACTGATGAAAAACGCTGGAAATTCTACAAGCTATAAAAGCAGCGACAGTAGAATACTGATTATATTATCTAAATGATGGATGAACCTATTATTTCTCTTCCTATTTAAAACTGTTGGTTAGAACCCGTATATAAACTGTGTTTTCTTTAATATTTCACAAGCATTTTTACAGAAGTCTATCGGGAATATGTCTCTCATTATCAATAAAAATGTATCAGGATATTTCTATGAAAGTAGTTCATGAATAAACGATATCATAACGGATCTACATTTTTTTCTATATTCGAAGTAACAAAGGTTTCATTGGTGCAATCGGGGTCATTCTAAGTAGAATTTAAAATTTTGATAGTTATCGGTGCATTTAGGTTACCTGCGTAGGGCAAATAGGAATGGTAGTTTTCATTTAAGTTTTACATGTTCCAGGTTTCATTTTCTAAATAAAAATACTTTTTTGCGTCTGTTCTTATAATTGAAGATAGTCGTATCACTGCCTCATTAGATCAAAATATTGTAATTTGAACCTTTCACTATTTGTCTTTCACTACTGGTCAAATGAAGTCGTCAAACTCTTTTCAGAATTAGATGGTTTAAAATCATAAGTAAACTTATTGACCGAATGATGAGTTGTTTGACCCATCTTTATTAAGACTTCTTGGAAAAGTCAGTATTCTCTCAAATACCTGTACCGTTGAAGCAAGTGTATATAAATTTCTGCTGTGGAAATAAAAAAAATCATAAGCGCGTGCTAGAAATTCGGACCCTAGTGTAACGAGCGAGTTCATACCACTACGCTATCATTGCCTCACGCTCAAGTTGAAGAGGGATAACGGACCATAACTCACTGCGCTACTTGACAGAGTTTGTGGGTTACACGTGTCATATTTTTATCTATGTTTCACGCGATATTTTCCGTTTTTCTCCTTAAACAAATGAAAAAGTAAATTAAGTGGATGATTGTGGTGAAAAATCGTCTTACAAATAGTCAACCATATATTACACAGATGAACCTAATATTTTGTTTATAATATACGTACTGTTTTGTCTTCTGTCTACACATAGATATTTAGGTGTTTCTGTAATAAAACACATCGAATTACGTTAATTGAAGTTAAATTCAGTGCAAAATTACCTACCTAATATGGATTTCTCAAATAGTGTTTTAGTTGTAATTTATGCAAAGTCCTTACCTACTTGTTAATTAAACTTCCGGCGTCTTTGTTCGTATAATCATAACCTACAACATTATACAATAATTTAATCATCACAGATGATCTAGTGTGTCTATTGTTCGTTACAAATGTGAAGTATGTAGTTATTAGTATAAGAGCTCTTGAACAAATGGGCACTTACTTATACAGGCAGTCCTGCTGTTAGGTATCGGTAGGTCCTTTAACAGCAGAAATACACACTTAACATTTATCTATCTCACATGCCAAAATATAGTACATCTATATCGTCTTAAAAAGCTAAATACTAGAAGATAATGAACGTTTGAGCAATAAATATTTAAAGGGCTTCACATCTATGTATATGAGTATGGTTACAATATTAATTTACTTAAATTACATTATCTTAGGGTAAATGCCTATTCTCTAAATTATTAGTACTTAATAGCCTAATTAAATATTCATTTCACTATAAATTTATATTATAAGTAAGTAGATGGAAACATGATAATGTTGTATGTATATACTGTAAATATATATGTAATATTATGTTGTTGTTGTCGTGTAATTGCATTGGATGGATGGATTAAAAAGTGTATCTTATCGTGACTACGAATTTACAATTTAATGGATCTCATTTATCAGTTTAATTTGTAGTAGAACCATAATAACACTCCGTTTTATAAAAATTCTCAACTCAATTCAAGAGAATTCGAATAATCCTGATCGAACATTCTTATGCCTCAAGAAATAAAAAAATGTTGGGAAACCAGACCAGCTAGTTCCTACAAGAAAACAAGGCTTGGCATACTAGCTATAACCACTTTCATTGAACCTGCTTATACAACAGGACTTATAATACTTATAGTCCCGTGCATATGGTATGGTAGAGCATGGTATGGTAGAGCTATGGTAGAGCAGTGATAGCCTACTGGTTGAAACTTGCCCTCTCGGTCGGGAGTTTCGAGGTTCAAATCCAGGCCCGCACCACAGATGTTTCCTAAAATTATGTGCGTATTAGAAATTAATTATCACTACTTTTCAGTGAAGGAAAACATCGTGAAGAAACCTACACAACCGAAAGTTCTTTAAGTAATAAAAAAAGTTCTTGGATGGATGGCCTATGACTCTCTCATTCTGAGAGAAGACCCGTGCCCAGCAGTGGGACAATAATGGGTTGACCCAAAGGGTAAAAGCGGAACCCTAGTACTAAGACTGCTGTCCATCTATCCGTCTGTCTATCTGTCATCAGGCTGTATCTCATGAACTGTAATAGCTACACAGTTGAAATTTTCATATATAAGGTACTTTTGTTGCCGCTGTAATAACAAATACTAAAAACAGACTAAAATAAATGTTTTAGGGGGCTCCTAAAAAAAAAAATTACCCCTCAGAACAAAAAAACGGTACAAGTACAACAACAAAAGTGCATTTCGTTAAGATTACTTCAGTCAGAGGCAGGAATTTTGAGCATTTATTGTGAAATGTTTTGTTTTATTGAAACAATTATTTCACATTCGTTGTTTTGCTTTTTCATCCTAGAAAGATATTAGAGCCACTCATGGCCTTGTGTAATACCTTTTCAGAATCCCTATTCACTCACTTCAGTCACTTTTCGGTAGAGTATTTTTTTTTTCACAGTAGGGTCCGAAAATAGGGTAAATAGAAAGTTATCATGTGAGAAAATGATTTGTCCTAAAACTTAACATTATCTTTAATTAACCCTATAAACAACCATAAATAGCATGTCTAACGCAAGGACACATTAGTACCAATGTATTGAAAATTATGAAAATGATACAGGATGTTGAATTTTTCGAATTTTGATAAATAAAGTTAAAAAAGTAAAATTTCTTACTAAAACACAAAATGATGTATAACTCTGCAGGGGTTGAACTTAATGACCTCCCGTAGAACAATTTTTTGCTGCTGATGGTCTCATCTAACCACAAGTTTCGTTTGATCCACGACTTTTTGACCACCCTGTGTACATAAACCATAAAAAACTATTGCGTGTTGCTTGCGTTATTATTGCGGATGGACATGAAGCTCCTAACGGATTCAGGGGCTCATGTCCGTTCACAATAAAGAGGGACTTTATAGAGTTCCGTACAACTGTATCTGCGGTACTTATTTATATAGCAAGTCTTATGATTATTGGGAATTTTTACTGCAACTTTGCTGGGTTTTGGTAGGTAATAAAGAATTAGTTGCCCGCGACT
Source organism: Spicauda simplicius (assembly GCA_949699795.1). NCBI lineage: Eukaryota > Metazoa > Arthropoda > Insecta > Lepidoptera > Hesperiidae > Spicauda > Spicauda simplicius. The sequence goes on along the minus strand of OX453060.1, from coordinate 16,987,032 downwards.
TGATAATCTCGTGACGCAGATTAAAATACAAAATCATACAAACATTTGACCCTTTTCTGACCTTGTTAAGGGTAAAATATCAAAACTTTCTTATTAACATTTGTAAAATAAATCTATTTTCTGAATTTCGTGGGTGTAATTTTAGTAGTTTAGGCTCTGCAATTGTTTCGTTTTAATACATATTATTTTACAAATATATACTGACAACTAGTTTCATGTAAGAAGTTTAACATCAAGGATAGAGTACGAAAATACGTTTTGATTTAAAGATTTTCGAGATTCAACTTCAACTTGACGACCCGCGTGACAGAGCGGTTACCATACCGGTCTGACGCGCAGTGGGTCTCGGGTTCGATTCCCGGCCAGACAGGTATCTGAATGATGAGTTTAGATTCATGTTCTGGGTCTGGGTGTTTGTGATTTGTCTTGTGTGTGGTCTATGGTACCCACGACAAAGGAGAAAATCCTAGTGTGGGCCTAAGAATGTAAAAAGCGTACTTTAGACACGGTATAAATGGTCGACGAAAGCTCATACGACATGAAACTTGAATTCCCTTTATATACTTATCCCTTTATGAGCCATCATTATCAACATTCGAAACGTTTGCAGTAGATGTAAGTAACCGATGAAGGAGTAACGGATTTTCTGCCAATCAATTCGACTCTTATTCGTGTATCATTCAAAGGATTGCTTTTGATCATGACGAGCCGATAAGCGTTCAGGCGAGTAGAGGTCTTTGCCTCTAAATGTGAGATTATAACGTTTGCAACGACCTTCGGAATAATAGATTTCAGATTTCGGTAGCCCTATGATTTGTATAGTGATGATATTTTATGACGATATCCATTGTTTTGACCCTTAAATATAGTCAACGTGTGTACGGGACAATTTCATACTAAGTGAATAATACGTATTATAATAAGAAATTATAATCTTCAGTAGTCACTCTAGTCCAGTTGTAGTTAAATGTAGAGATCTACTCAGATCATAGGATCATTAGGCCATATGAGGCCTTAGATGCACCTCATGATAATTCACGACCACATGCGTTTTTGTAAAAGAAAGATGGCAAAAAACACTAAAAATTATTAAGGTAATAAAAGTTTTTTAGAAAGTTCCTCATACGCTAGAGAAGTTGGTATTTTGTCAATCTCGGCCATAGTTTTTTTTTTAATTTTTATACCGCTATATGTGCGGGCATTGGACGTGGCCACTATTAGAGCAAGTTCTCATGACAAGCGCTCAACGCGCGTTTTAATAACGCGCGCTGACAACTACAAACATTTTATTCAGGCCGTACACATACTAACGCGCGTTTTTGTAAAGCGCGCGTTAAACGCAGCGCTAGCACTTGAACCTTGTTAGCGCGCGTCAACGCGCGCTTTGAGATCATTTGTTTTCTATGTTTCCCTTCAGTTGAGCGCGCGCTTTTGACGTTAATAAACGTATTTAAGGGTCCAATAGTTCGTCCACAAATCGTCGGAAATGGAATCCACCGCTTTTAATACAGATTTATTTATAAACGAAATAGAGAAACGTCCTGCGATATGGGAAATGACAAGTAACGATTATTCAGATAGGAATTTAAAGAGACGGGGTTGGGAAGATCTCGTCCTCATATTCATATTCATTTCATGCCATCGGTATAAAATCACCGTTAAAACTGTTTCTACGTCCATGTTCAAATGTACGAACTCCACTGAACCTCGGCGAACGCGGTAACGCGCCTTCAACGCCTTACAAACGTGTGTCATGTGAACACTATTCAAAAAATTAGCGCGCGTTGTACGCGCGTTGAACGCTTGTCATGAGAACTTGCTCTAATAAACGTATTTAAGGGTCCAATAGTTCGTCCACAAATCGTCCGAAATGGAATCCGCCGCTTTTAATAAAGATTTATTTATAAACGAAATAGAGAAACATCCTGCGATATGGGAAATGACAAGTAACGATTATTCTGATAGGAATTTAAAGAGACGGGCTTGGGAAGATCTCGTCCTCAAATCATATTCATTTCATGCCATCGGTATGAAATCACCGTTAAAACTGTTTCTACGTCTATCTTCAAATGTTAGAACTCCACTGAACCTCGGCAAACGCGGTAACGCGCCTTCAACGCCTTACAAACGTGTGTCATGGGAACACTATACAAAAATGTAGCGCGCGTTGTACGCGCGTTGAACGCTTGTCATGAGAACTTGCTCTTAGTCAATAATATGTTTAAATACTAAGAAATTGTACCAAATTCAATACAATATTATTTAAAAATGTAGAACGAGAATCGAACATTTTCCTTTGGCTCGTCTTAATATGTATACCGCAGAAATTGGTACCAACGCCTTAACTATTTTTTTTTTTTTTTTATATTAAGACCTAACGATAAGGCTGACGGGCCACCTGATGGAAAGCAGTCACCGTCGCCTATGGACATTTGCAACACCAGAGGAGTCGCCAATGCATCGCCGGCTTTGGAGGAGAGCTCTTTTTACACCTTTCTTGAAGAACCCCATGTCGTAGCGCCCCGGGAATACCTCAGGAGGAAGTTCATTCCACATCTTGCACGTCCGCGGCAGGAACGAGCGCGCAAACCGAACCGTGGATGACCGCCACGAGTCCAGTTGATGCGGATGGAACCTCATCCGTCGGCGAGTGGTGCGATAAAGGAAGGGTGATGTGGGCACCAGATCAAACAGTTCTTCGGAACACTCACCATTATAAAGCCGGTAGAACACGAAAGGGAACTTATGTCCCTCCGCAAGCTTAAGGGTTCTAACCGATCGGTGATCCTTGGGTCGTTGACGATTCGGACCGCTCGCTTCTGTACGGAGTCAAGTGGGTTGAGTTGGTACTGTGGCGCTCCAGCCCAGAGATGCGAGCAGTACTCCATGTGGGGCCTTACTTGTGCCTTATAAAGCAGAAGATGCCCCCCAGTGAAGTACTGCTTGGCTCTGTTAAGAACGCCCAGTTTTTTAGATGCCAACTTGGCTTTACCTTCCAAATGACTCCAGTACTGCACATCACACGATATGTCAACTCCCAGGATCCCCAAGCTTTTAATAATGGTGAGCGGAATTTCCTGAAACTTTGGCGCTACAACAAATGGGTTTTTTTTAGCGGTAATCGCGCAGACTTGTCTTCGTGGGGTTGAACTCAACAAGATTAAGTCGACTCCATGTCGAGACTCGCTCCAGAGAGTTCTCGATTTCAGACACAAGTCGGATTCTACTTTCTTCCACGAGTGTCCGAGAGGCGTTCGCACGGCCTGTGTATGCAACATCCCCCGTGCTGTCATCTGCATAGCAATGCATGTTGCTGATTTGTTGCAACATGTCATTGATATGCAGAATAAACAGTGTGGGAGAGAGGACGGAACCTTGAGGTACACCAGCATTAATGGGTTTCGTGTCTGAGCAGCACCCGTCGACTACGACCTTGATGTACCGCTCAGACAAGAAGCTAGCCGTCCACGTGCACAGCCTCTCGGGGAGACCGTAAGGTGGAAGCTTCGCGAGAAGGGCCCTGTGCCAGACCCGGTCGAAAGCCTTGGCAATATCTAGGGTCACTGCCAATGCCTCTCCGTTGCTCTCAATGGCTTGCGCCCAGCTATCGATTTTCAACTTAATATCGATTTTCAACTTAATTTTAACTTAAGTTGAAAATCGATAGCCCTGAAAAGTCAGGAAAATACCTTAATATTAAAATCACTTACTTTTGTTCCTAGCATATAGTTATGTATACCTATGGTCCGTTGTCTCTAGAGCCCTTAAAATATTGCTATGCTCGTGCGTTAAACTTGTACTTAACTATTTGTGAACAAGACCTTTTGCAACAATTTACGGATAAATCGTGGACGTGAAAGTTATCTAACTTAAAAGGCTTAAGAGGCATTGTAATTAATTAGAAATGCCTCGGTGTAGAATAGGAAAATATATTGTAAGATACACGCAGTATCTCTGTCGTAAAATCTGTTCTTCGTCTTTGTTTGATTGTATCTTACATTTTATGAATCTTCCATTATGGGACAATGAAATGTTACATTAATATAAAATGGTAATATATTTTTTATGTTAAGGCAATAAAATTATAATAATATTTTGAACCTATTATTAATTGTTTAACCTCAGTAGCACAAGTCGTCAACCAATTATTGTCCCACGGCTGGGTACGGGTCTTCTCTCAAAATGAGAAAGTTTTAGGCTATACTCCACGGCGCTGGCTAATGTAACGACATTTATATTACCGCCTGTAGCAGCTGCGGAAGCTCCTGTAAACTGGCAGATGACTTCCGTTAGCCAGAGCTTAACAAGCCAAATATTATCAAATATTTTTTGTAGCAAAAAAGGGATTCCAATAAAGAAGATGCTGTCTTTTATATTAGGGGTATGTGTAAAGTCTTAAAAATGTTGAAAATCAGCCTCCCCCTTGAACACCGATGGAAATATTACTTGAATTTCATTTTTCTGGGCCCTGACACCCTAAGCCCCTCTCCTCGATGGACCTGTATTTTGTATTTTCATACATAATTAAGAAACCCACTACATGGATGCTTGTAACGTACGATTTCCATAAACACCACACCTGGTGGCGTATTTTAATGGCCGCAGATAATAAATCGAAACTTACGAAAATATGTAACTTCAGTCGATAGTAACTGATAAATGGTAACGACATATGTCCGTAATATATATTCATAAACATGATTGTTTTGGTAATAATCGAGGCAGAATTAAATAACAATCAGCAGCAAGCCGCCTAGTGCTTGAATAATTAATTGAATCCGACTCACCTTGTTCTTGTGGCGCGACGGCTCTTGTTCTGGGGTCTTCAGCACGTCTCTCCATCGCAATCGATACATCCACCGAATTTTACATTTCGAACATGTCCCATTTGCGTATCTACGACACGTACGCGTCCCTTGTACAGCACAATAACACTACTTCCAACTGACGGATATCTTAGACATGGGTTTTGTAATATAAAACCGAAAACTGCAACATTTACATGTGTTCTATTTTGAGAGTTTAAAAAGTTAAACCTGACATTTAAACGGAATTTTTCGATATCTAAAGATACTTGTGAATGACGTAGTATGTTGTATGTAATAAATTGTTAATTTTACGGTACAGATATCTACTGCACTCGTAATTATGTCAAAGCGAATTACGTATTATATTATAAATATCTATTACTATCTTATAAACTGTTGTATTGTTATGCTATATTGCTATATGCTATATTGCATTGAAATAGACTTACACGTAGCGTTAAAAAATATCTTTAGGGGTAAAGCCAGAAACAAAACATCGGTGAACAACTTCAGGCAAATCACCTAAGGAGTCAAAAAAATTACATTATATGTTGCTCAACCTTCCATCACATGGTAATTGCTTGCAATGACATAAAAACAGCGTCATATCTTGGGATTATTTTGTCTTAGAAGTTACTTCAATCAAATATAGAACCGTGTAATTCCTATTTATTTTAATATCCACTCAGTCACGTAGAATCTCTAGTGTTATTACGTCTCCCCATACAGTCCAATGATGACCCATAAAACGAGACAAAGGCCTAGTAAAAGTGGGCTACTGGAGATGAAATTTTACCTCCTGTTTTTATGTCTAAACGAGTGCTACGATTGACGTAGCCGCGTAGACAGTGCTACGCATCTACTACACGTAGACTTGGTAACTGTAATCTATGTGTAATATGTATGTAGTACGTTAAGTGAAAAATCAGAAACTAAAACACGAAAAATATTTTTTATGACTTATTATTTGCCTTAAGTTGATCGTTATATTTATATTTAGATTTATAGAATATTACAATAGTTAGTATGTAGTTTTTATAATAAGTTTATGCTAATCTTAATTCCTATACCTAAATTTAAAATCGTATAAGTAATTTTAATCACGAACTTTTCTTTACTAAATTCCTTTACGTATATAAAATTTATATCCGACATATTTAGTTAGTTGAGATAAATAACTAAATGCATAAGCGCTAAAATGCTAATTATTTTTTTACTAGATTTACTATAAACTTGCGAATAAAGATATTACTACAAAGAATTGTATATAGTAATAGTTATACATTACCATTTTTAACTACCTTTTTTTAAGGTGATATTATCTTCCTAATATAATTACTTTTGCAGGTACTAGTAAAAATCACTGTCAGTACTTTATCACATGTTATCAACATTCAGATCTAAAATAGGAACGCGAGGCAATACCGTGACTCTTTGCCAGCCTCTAAATTTCACGTTGGTTGAATTATAGTGTTAGTATAAAATACTGTTAAAATATATGCTTAGTAAAGCGTGCTAACAAGAAATAATCAAATTTACATAAACTGAGAAAAAAACAGTTAAGATAAAATACTTCATGTTCCACCGTATAGAAAAGTCGTAATTACGGAAAAAATGCTAATATTATTTATCATTTCCTATGTTTCATTAATTCACATAAAGAATTCCCGGGTTAAATTCAAATACGGATCTAACTTCGTTCTGAACATAAATTGACTCGAACGAGACATTCGCGCGCATTCGTATAACTTACGAAAACAGGTATAGACAATAAGTTTTTTTTAATATTAATTATAGCGATTCGATTTTTCATGTACAAATCAAGTTTATTTTACCACTTAGATTTTTGTTACGTTAGTGGGGGCGCGGTGTGTTCCGTTCCGTTCCGCACGCTCGCACCGTCAGCGACGCAAAGCGCTACTGACCGTAGCCGCTGTGCTTACTCTCAGCACTTCAACCTTTGCTTATGTAAGCCATGCTGGCTAGCTATCGACTTGTCATCAAACTTTCAGCAGTATTTCAAACTCTAGTACTAACATACGCGTCTAGTGACTTGTACAATTACACTATAATTTGTAATTACTACAAATAGAACCTAGTGAAAAAAAGTTAGATGTATAAATAGTATGCCAGAGTAATTTACCTGCTGATATACCTACCTTTATATGTAATTTAAGAGTCAAAACTTATTTCTACTTTTTAACTAAAGTCTGTATTTCTCCGTTATATTTCAGATTTGTAATTTATATAATGCTGCTGTTTGGGTTTGAAGAATGTAATAATTCGAAAGTTACCATGAGTTCCAACTTTCTCCTGAGGCTACAATACATTGGTATGGTATGTGATTGACCCAAAATGAGGTCTTCGTAATCGACCTTAGGGCCGATCCTCGTTCTAATTAGTATCTATTACATACATGTGGCACTGACATGATATAATCATTGTTTACTCATAAAATCTTTGTCATATTCGTTTTGATTAAATAAAAACAAATGCTAAATAATATCCGATAACACTAACAAAATTGTATAACATTATTCACCGTATTGGATTTTTTCATAGGCATGATAAGTAACTACAAGATCATAAAATATTAATTGCATTTTATTAGTAGGTACCCTATTAAAATTATCGATTACATGTTTTATCAAAGTGCCTATATAGTTCATCAGAGAGCGATTATGACAAAATTATAGATATTACCACAAGATTGCCGTCATTAAGGCATGGCGAAGGGTTTTGGGTCGTTTACAAACTTTTAGTAATTCGATTGGCCACAATAGCTACTAACCCAAAAGTATCCGAGATAAGGATTATATAAAATCAAGTCGGGATTTAGAAACTTTTTGAGTAAAAAAGCGGGATTACTTACATAGTTAAAAGCGGGACAACAGAGGCAACGTAAGGCGTGGGCGGTGTAGGGGGCAGAAGGATCTAGATTTGCCGATCTTTTTTCCTTCCCGAAAAGCGGGACTGAGCCTGTTCCGCGCGGGAAATTTATTTTATCTAAAAATCGGGACGTCCAGCCCAAATCTGAACGTCTGGCAACGCTGGTTAGAACAATTAATAGATTTTTTTGTTACCAATGGCTAAATCAGATATAGTGCTTTAATTTTTATTTTTAAAATCATTAACTTTCTTATACTGAAGGCGCTATTGCTCACGCAAGAATGTGATTAATGGTTATGGTCACGGCATTCCTCGCGAATAAAAAAAATATTAAAATAAAAATTATTTAACACATCTACCTACCTACGTTTGATTCACATAAATTAAAGCATTTTATTACTTTTAGTTAATCATTTTATACTTTTACCTAATGTATCGACCCGCGTGGCGCACAGGTTACCATACCGATCTGATGCGCAATGGGTCCCGAGTTCGATTCCCGGCCAGACAAGTATCTGAATGATGAGTTTAGATTCCTGTTCTGTGTGTGTCCATGGTACCCAACACAGGAGAAAATCTTACTTTGGGATTATGAGTGTAGAAAGCGTGTTTTTTTTAATATATTTGTTAGTATCTTTCATATCAACTTCCAGAATACTTTGCGAATGCTTAAGTTATATTTAATCACATACAGGAAAATAAAAAACTTCAGTGTCAAGTTAATAGGCTAATTCTTCCTTTTTTTAATTAAAACGTTTCCGATTTCAGGGATAACATCACAAATCTTAATCTACCAATGTAAAGCGCAATCACGCAAAATCAACACACACTGAAATCACTTGACACTTAGTTCGCCGCAAAGTTTATAAAATCATTTGCGACATTATATAAAGTCAAATTTAATATTTCGTCCACATAGACTGAACTCGTCGTCCCTTATTGTATTATTGGCACGTTATTTTCTGGCACAAACGTGCATGTGGAATAACCTCCCAGAACGCTATGACATTGGGCTTCCAAAAAGGAGCTAAGAAGCTGTTCTTCAACGTCAGTGATAAATCGACGAGTCGGTAGGCTGTGCCTCTACAGACCACGGTAATTACTTTTCATCAGTAAGCTGTATTCCTTAACGCTAGGCTTGATTTAGAAATATTCAGGTCAGACATAAAGAATATGAAAATTTGGCAATATAATCTAGATGTTTAAAACTACGCTACGGATTTTAATGCAATTATTTTGTAATAGATAGAGTGATTCAAAAGGAAGGTTTTATGTATAATACATACATAATATAGCGGAGGAACACTGATAACTTTAGGTATTTGATTTTAGGCGGAACAAAAATCGCCGGGACAGCTAGTGTCTTATAGGTAATTATAAAAAAAATCGTTTTTAGAGACACTTTAATCAATGTTGAAGTTCCATGTGTGACTGTACATTTGATACAGAGAAGTCGTTAACATTTGGTATATATAGCCTTAACTTTTTTTAAATCATTTTTGAGGAGCTGATGTCATAACATTCTAGAAATACTTCAAAAGATATCTTGCACAATAAAAGGAATGCAGAAAAAAAAACATTGTGTTTGTATATATTTTTATGTGGAAAACAACATTACCTCGCACTTAACTTTGTAAATGAAACTTATAACCAAGCAATATATCACATCTTTGAAAATAAGCCAATCCTCATATAATTAAATTAATTGATTATTCTTAAAAATCAAATTACCAAATTGCAAAAAAAAAACTAATCAATTTGTAATATACACATCCAGGTTTGGCACTTAATTAATAAAGCTAACATGTATAAACATAAGAAAAGTATAAGACCTAAAAATGAAGGAAGGATATCAAGTAATATGTCATTTTTAACCGACTTCCCAAAGGAAAGAGGTTATCTATTCGTCACGTATATTTTTTTTTTTTTTTTTTTTTTTTTTTTTTTTTTTTTTTTTATGTATGTTCGGGCGAAATGGCTAGAAATCGTCGACCTACCGACACGATTCATACGACATTGTATGCGACTAGTTTCACAGGCAGTCCCATATTGAGGAAAATGAAAACCTTCCGGCGGTTTTCCCGGAAAATTGGAAAATGTCGGTTTCTTAAAATCTTGAATAACTTGGGTGTTTATAAACCGATTTCCATTTTCTTTCTTTCATTTGATAGGAAATTTCGTCACGCAACTTTTTCTCTTGGACATGGGTATGCTGTGATGCTTAACTCTTTGAGTTATGGGGTGGAAACCACCACCACTCCTCAAGTTTTTTAGATAATTTGAGATAACTCGGCTTCTGTCGAATCGATTTTTATGAAACTTGGAATATGTATTATATATCTATGCTTATATAGGTTGACGAAAAATTTGACCTTCAACTCTTCGATCCTGATGATGCAGGGTTACAGCTATCCTAAACTATAACATTAGCTATTTGGTGCTTACATATATGTAAGAAGACTACTAAGCAGAGACATGTGATGAAAATTTGACCTTCAACTCCTCAATCCTGATGATGCAGGGGTGCCTCAAGCCTAAACCATTGGGGTTGACCATTTGGTGCTTATGGGTATGTTATAACAATACTAAGCAAAGACATATTATAAAAAAAATGACCTTCAACTCCTCAACCCTGATGATGCAGGGTGCTGTAAGCCCAAGCCGTAGGTGATGGCCATTTAGTGCTTACGGATATATAATAAGATAGCAAGGCAAAGATGTACGATGACAAATTTGACCTTCAACTCCTCAACCCTGATGATGCAGGGGTACTGCAGGCTTAAACCATAAACGTTAGACATTTGTTGCTCACGGATTTGTAATAACATTGCTAAGCAAAGGTATACGACGAAAAATTGGACCTTCAACTCCTCAATCCTGATGATGCAGGGGTATTGAATGCCTAAGCCATAAAACTTAGCTATTTCAATCTTACGCATTCAAAATGATATTTAAAAAAATGTAAGGTAAAACATTAGAAAAATGGTTGTATACGGTGGAAAATTGGACCCTCAACTCCTCAATCCTGATGATGCTGGGGTGCTTCAAGCTTAAACTATAGGCGTTAGCTACATGATCGCTACGTATATCTGATAAGATTACTAAGCAAAGATATAAGATGAAAAATTTGACCTTCAACTCCTCAACCCTGATGATGCAGGGTACTGTAAGCCCAAGCCATAGAAGTTGGGGATCTGTTGCTTACGTGCATGCGATGAGATTACATAGAAAAGATATGACATGATAATTTTGACCTTCAACTCTTCGGCCCTGATGATGCAGGGATACTTCAGGCTTAAACCATAGGCGTTGGCCATTTGATACTTATGGATATGTAATATATTTACAAAGCAAAGATGTATGATAAGAAAATTGACCTTCAACTCCTCAACCCTGATGATGCAGGGTACTGCAAGTTTAAACCATAAGCATCGGCCATATGGTGCTTACGTATATGTAATGAGATTACTAAGCAAAGATATGACATGATAATTTTGACCTTCAACTCCTCAACCCTGATAATGCTGGGGTCCTTCAAGTTTAAACCGTAGGCATCGGCCATATTGTGCTTACGTATACATAATGTTGTTGTTCACAATACCAACAATGAGTTTCGGAGAGGATATAATTATGATCAAAAATTCCACTTTGAATACAATTACCTGAAAGATGCAAGAGTACTACCAACCTTTTTAAATTGGATGGGTTATTTTTATCAGTATCAGTTGAATTATACTCTTAGTTATAAGGTTTATATTACTTTTTCTACTTTAAATATTGATAATTATAGGTCTATTCTTTAAATAAATGTTTACTCAGAAAAAGTTGTTTTATTCGGTTAGGTTAGGTTCGAACAGATTTTTCCAATTCAGAATCTAAGGGAGGGGGCGCGGTAGCGCCCCCGACCGGTTGTGTCAAAGAAGTCTATTTTTATATGATGACGTCAGCACATAATTTTATTCATCCGAAAATCGGACGAATAATTAATTTTATTCATCCGGTTAGCGGACGACTAGCAACAGCCATAACTGATTTTATCGTGACTGAAAAGCGTGAAAAAAAAAATTTTAAACAAAAAATACAACCGACTTCCATGCCACATAAAAGTAAAAAATAATTTAAATACATGTTGGTTTAGAGCAAACACAGTACTTAGTACATAGTCCCGAAGTCGGCGCTCACCATATTTTGCTGGATCATGACGAAACTACATGTATCTTATATGAGCGCCGACTTCGGGACTATGTACTAAGTACTGTGTTTGCTCTAAACCAACATGTATTTAAATTATTTTTTACTTTTATGTGGCATGGAAGTCGGTTGTATTTTTTGTTTAAAATTTTTTTTTTATAAACATTGTAGTTGCCGGCACACTTTTATATGAGACAATCATTTTAGTCCCCAGGAATTGCAACGCACCTGAGATTGACTTCAGATAGAACCCATATTCTATTTGAAGTTGCTCACATATGTTCATGGGCGGCACTGACCACTTGCAATCGGGTGGACTGCATGCTTGTTTGCTACTTCAATCACATAAAAAAAACATACAAAAAGACAGTAATTTAAAAGACGAGTTTATATCTACCAGTTTATGACAACCTGTTTAACAATTTAATGATAATATTCAATTCAACGACTATCCTCGAATAAGATACAAAGAATTCAGGAGTTAAGAATAACAAGAGAAAACCTAAATGTTTCTTAAAGTTGCTTTTCTAGATTTACATATATCATTATTATGTTAAATAGATAATAAGGAATCTCTCAGGACTAAGTGCAGAGTATACTATAAATTACTCTTTACTAGGAGGATTACTTATATTGTTGCCATTTGAGTGTAAATGTTCTATAGATGTAGACAACTGCTCCAAACTTTGTACTAGCTGGGTCATTTTGTCCTTTGAAGTAGTATTATCAAAGCTTTCATCGGTAGGTTTTTCTGCATCTCCGTACAACTTGAAGTGCAGCCTGGCAAGGTGCTCCTGCTGGTCGCGTATATTGATCATCTGTTCCATACTACACCCGGTACCAAATGCACTCAGTTTCCCGGTATGGAAGTCTTCAAGTAACTCTAGGAGAGCCTTTTCCATATGTTTGACATCTGGTGTTTCTTTCGGAATGTGTTTTGGTCTATTGTTATTATTACGCATATAATCACGGTGTAATCGTCGCTCGTTGACGTAAGACAGCTTGGTGGCTTCGCTGATGCTGTTACCAGCGCTGGTGACGGTCTGCCCCTGGTTCTTTGACGTCAAACTGGCCGCTCCACTGGACATCTTATTACTGGTGACAGGAGAGGTGGCTGATTGTGATATCTTCGGCTCCTCTTCTTCCCCGTCATTTTGCATTAGTTGCTGCGTTTCGTTCGCTTCCTCCAAATCCAAACTCATGTAGATTATAAATAGTTATTACCTTTTTGTATAACTCGATATTCTACGAAAGTAAAGGGTGCTGCTTTTTGTACAGTACTTACTACAAATTACACGCCTCGAAACGGCTATGTAAAAAGTTGAAAACACAAAGAACTTTTTTTAACTTTATTATTATTACATTATTTACAACAAATCAAGAAACGAAATTGTCAAATGTCAAATTTTCCAACTAGAAGTTTGATTGTTAAAAAAGATGAAATCTGACAGTGTACAGGTTAAAAACATATGTGATTCATAAATGCTTAATTACGCCGTCGCATTATCGTCCCGGTAAAACTGTTCAGAAGACTTTAGGATATTCACAAAAAAAATGTTTACTAGGTTTTTTATATAATGTATTACTTCTTGCATATTGATCGTACTTCACATTATATTAGATTAAAGTTTTTTCTTTATATATTTCTCACATATTACATGTACTTTCAGACTTCAAATAAATTCCATTATTCGATTTATATTAGACTAGATACGATTTATCCAATTCGATACGAATTTACCGATGCGAACGATTCAGTTATTTATTATTCTTCATTCTTGTGTGATCTGTGATTCAGACCTAGATAGCTGTCAAATAATTAAGTTACAAAAACGAGTAGCGAGGTAGGTTTTTGGAAAATAAGTTTTTATTTGAAAGTAAAGACGTTAATTATTGCATTCATTACAAATTCAAACTATAAATATATACTTCATACAGTGGTATGAGAAACAGATATAATAACTCGAAACAATAAATTTCGTGTCTTCGTCCATTGTCCATTTTTTCTGGCCACATCCTCATTTTATTGTGGCACATGTTTCGCTCTAGTACCGACAAAAAATTAATAGTCTTTTCGTTCAGTGCATTTACCTTTAATATTGGTCGTGTTTTCTACAGGTGAGTGATCTACGAAGTGATATTTGATGAGTGTACGTGGTCGGTGCAATTGCGAGTTTTGCAATTTGCATTTACCTATTTACGTCGCTGTCACTGAAGTTGAGTTATTGAGGACTAAAGGAGGGTTATAATGACGTCGTCCACTCTCGATCCGCAACTGCGGAACCGTTTGACGAGGTTTCTGCATACAGGCAACGAAGTACCTAAGTACTTCCCAGGTTGCTGGGCCAGCGCTAAATACTTCGAAATCGACAATCTACAAGCGATAAACGAGGCTCTTGAAAACAGCGAAAACCATGCCGAAGTCATTGATATTATACTGCAGGTAACTTTGATATAACTTTTGTAGTTCTTTTATTTTTGTTTTGAATTAGCAAAAACAAAAAGTTTTGTTTTTGTTATAGTTAGGAAATGCAATCAATTCATAATCTAGAAATGTTAAATTATGTGATATTATTTACAGCAAGTGTGGCCAACTTGATCAGAGCTAAGCTCGACTTTCTACTGTAGTAAGTGGCAGATCCCACAGATATGTTTTTTGTGGTATCTGCTAATTACGTCTTCAATTTTAAATGAAACAATAGAAAAAATATTAAATGTTATTGTTACCGTTTCATATGCATTAAAATATAAATATTATTATTCCGTACATATTTGAAGTTTTTTGCATTGCAAAATCAACTTAATAATAGCCAGAATTGACCAGTCAATTGTGATCGTCAATTGGTGATCAATTCGCTATACCCATTTGTTTATAAATTTATAAATTTATCGCTCCTTTGTGTTAAAAATTATAATTTACATATTTTAGGCATATTAAAATTCACTAATTCATTTAAAAAATAATGATTTATGTATTTTAGGCATATAAAAATGGCTGGTACACTAGATTCGAAACAATTGCATTTGCTTTCACCAAATGTCTTCTTGTTGGGTCTCCTGCTGTCAAAGAAGCAACATACAAAGCTGCCGTAGAAATTAGCAAAACTGAGGACATGATGTTGTTCAATAAGTTTACTAGATTATTTCATACAGGTAATTTTTTTAACTAGATGTCTTATTATTGTGCTCCTGGCTCGGCACAGTTCACCTTTAGACAGAGAGAAGGGCTTAAGCAATAGTCCATTTTTCTGGCGAAGTGCAAATTGGTAGCCCTTATACCCCTTTCAGATTTTTTGTTGAACTTGTCAATGTTTTGTTGCACTTAAGGATGTTTTGAAACTTAACTAACGTTAAAATTAGAGTTATGTTTGAAATAAAATCTGTTTATTTTGAAATATAAATAAACGATTTATTTATCATTAACACTTAGCACAATTTATAGTACTTTTTTATATTAGATATATTATAGAGACAATTTCCTTTACTTCTGTTAGTATGTCAATTTACATAATTATGTCAGTTGTTGTAATCCATTTTTCCAATGTCACTTTTTAATATCATGTACTTACCTAATATTAAATAAGATGTTAGACAGCCTACAACCAATATGATTTTTCATAGGAAATGGTCGTGGATGGTGCAGATACATTACTGAGTGGTATTTAAGCAAACAGCCCTTAGAACTTGCAAAAGAGGTTACTAGAATCAGAGCTAGATATGGACGCTCCCACAAAATCCTATTGAAGAAATCTCATGTAAAAATTGAACGGGACAACAAAGGCAAGTCCGACATTCATTATATTTTGTTCAATTATGTTTCTTCCACTGTTGCTATGATCCTTTTTACATTTTTTTATATAAATTGTTCTGGCTTTCAGTACTTTGATATTTTCAAATAAACATTTTTATTGATTGCAACTACATATTCAAGTAACTGATGAGTTATTGTGTTTTTCAGAACTGTAAGCACTGAATAGTAGACATGCTTTCATAGTTCCACTCCAATGCTTTATTGCGTGCAAAAACAGTATCTTAGTCAAAGTCAGTCGTATAAACAAATTTAATGCAACTATCATAAAATAAATTACTACACCAAAATATTTTATTTAAAGACTTATTATATTTGACTTGCATATTAACATACATATATTTTTTTAATTTTAATTGTAGCAAGAGATGCAATTGTGAAATATGTTATCTTTGGACTAAAGCGTGCGAAACAGTTGCTCGACTGTGAAGAGACGAAGGAGGTATATGATTACATTCAGAAAGTAGAAGATTTCCGTCACTGTGAGGATCCCGTTGTTGCGGCAGCAATGGTCTCTCAGCATCACTTCACCCTGGACCATGTGCCTGCTCATCTGCTTACTACACAAGATGTGAGTCAATATATAATTTGACTAGGTCTTTCCCTCGGCTTTGCCTGCTTTGATTATAGTTTACGTGTCATAAATATCTGTGTACCAATTTTCTGCAAAAGTGAATAGTTTTAGCGTTAAAGAATAAATAAAAACTTTTAAAAACAGACAAATCCTCACAAACAACATTTTAAGTTAGTAAAAATATACAAATAACCTCTCCAATGGATATGTATAAATATATGTACTTAATACTCCTTCTCTGTTAAATACTGCTACATGTATTTCTGTTGGTGGTTCAAGAAATAAGTTTGTATATTATGCATCCACATGCAATAAAACACTATTTGAGGGCATGTGTTTATTTATGTATCCATCATTCCATATATACCTATGTAGTATAGTTCCAGATACATTTTAATCTAATTGTAAACTAGAAACCCCAGTGTACTGTGACTGGGTCACTGGGACATATTAGTCACATAACTTCTCCATATAGATTGAGCCTTTGTTGCATATAAATCTCTTGTGTCATATCTATAATCATTAATCATACTTATCAATATAGCTACTAAACGATTCAGCATTCTGACAGGATTTTGATTTAATCAATCAAGGATAATTAAACAATATCCATTCCTACTTACTCAGGTCAGACATGACTTAATACAAATTGTATATGGTTACAGATTCTGCCACAGAATCCATATATTTTGATAATGAGGATTATCTATGATTCAGATTGTAATAATTGATAACTTCTAACACTATTTTAGATTTGGGATGCTATTTTGCCAGAGATGCCACTAGATCAACTCCTGTATAACATCCAGCGTGTCCACAACATGGGCTTCCTTACCAATGACTCTACAACCACTGCCGTGCTGTTATCCTTGCTCAACAACAAGGATATTATACAGAAGTCGAAAGTAACACCCCTAGAAGTCTATATAACTTTGTGCAATTATAAAAAGAAATCGAAGTAAGTTTTATTCCCTAATTTTTGAATTTTTGATTTATATTACCTTAATGAACATTTAGATTTACTTAAATTACTTGTATTATTTTAAATACATTACCTAAAAATTCTTTTCTTAAAGGTCTTTAAGCCCTCGTTGAAAAACCTTAGAATAACTCTTTATAGTCACAAAATATGTCTTTACGAATACAAGCAATTAGCTAAAAACGACTGATAATTTCTTACATTTTACGAACAGGCCTTTAAAATATGAAAAAGCCAAGGTGGTCTTAGAAAGACAAGCACGTAGACGCACCCGACAGATTTTTGACACCAAGACTCAACAATGGGAGTGGGCGGTAAGCAGACGACATCCCAAGGAAATTAAATTCTGGGGTGAGTCTAAATGTAAATTGTTATATCAAGAAATACTTTAATCAAAGAGGGTTTAATTCTCCACTATGAGAACATCAAAATACTATTTGTGTTTGTATTTCTAGTCTAAAAAAAATACCTTTAATGTAGTTGTAGAAAAATTTAAATACCTAAAATTGTTGTATTGTGCAAAAAACAGAACATGATGTATTTATAAGAATATTTTTACAGGCATCGATCATCCACCGAATCCCGCCATTTTGGCTGCGTTAAACAAGCTGATTGATCAAACCTGGGTGCTGACTAAACCTACTAATAAGAAGTACCTAATCACCATGGACATGAGACACAATATGTTTAAAGGTATTTGGTAATAATAAGCGAAGTAATTTGTTTGGTTCTATTGTTTTATCAATAGGACCAAGATGTTATTTGGGGTTTGGCTTTACCATATTTTTTGCATAAAAGGAACATTCCCTATTGAAAATAATTTTTGGTGACATTAGAGCTGATATTTGAGGGACGTTTTGTCGATTGCCAACTTTGTTGTTAGCTACTGGCAGCTTATAATACATACTTATACCCTACATTGCAACTGCCAATAAATTCAAATCAGTTGAAAATTAACGCTATCTTTATGTCACTCATTACATATCACAGTATCTACTAAATTTATTTGATTCTCAGGTCGTCATTTCTGCAAAAACTTTGTGGTGACGAGGAAAACTAAAAAGCAGATAGCAAAAGTTAATAATAATGCCAACACCACCAATGGCGGTGGCGGCGACACCGACACTGAAACTAAGGAGAGCAAGAAACATTTGCATGCGGAGTGTTTCTACAATAAACATGTGACACCAGGTCATGCGGGTAAGTACATACGCATACGTAAGCATGCATGGATACGCAAAGCAAACACATCGCTGCTTCAAAACAAAAGGACCACAATTCGAATAGACCTAATTTTACAGGAGAGCCATTTAAATGGCGGCTTTGCACTGAAGTTGCAGCGTAAATTCAAAGACGTCAGTAGTGTTTTTATTGCTTTAAGTGTAAAATTCATGAATAAATTATAAATTATGAAAATATAACCAACAAAATTTGAATTTTTACAATAAAAAGGATTTTGAATATTTTTGATTTGTGGCCCTTTTGTTTTAAAGTAGCGACATGTAAAATTAATGACACAAATGCATTCAGTCAAACACATATACGCACACATAGACATGGCACACATAAGGGTCCATTATACACAATTTATTTTTCATTTCCGTATCCTAAACTTATTTGGTGAAACAAAACATTGCATTTCATCATATAAAATTAGCACAATTTTTAAGTTACTACCATTTTTTATCTAGCATACATTATTTCAGCTATAATTTTGGCTCTGCAGCTGTTGAAACGTGAAAAGAAAGTAAAGCTGGCAGTGTTCACTGATGATGGCATACAGCTTGTGACTATTGAACGCAATTTTTCCAGCATTGAGGAGGCTGAGTTTGTCTTAAGGGTAAGAATCAATAAGAAAAAAACAAATTTATGAAAATACGAAATTAAGCTTTATCTACACATCAATTCCACAGAATTTTATCATTATTTACGTAATGCGAGTAACTGTTATTATTATGTAATAGTGTAAATTATATAAAACCAGTAACATGCAATTTACCTTATTTACAAAAGTAAAGTTCAACAGTTCTAGGAAATGTCAATAATTAGGTGCTATCCCTGAGAATTAATTTGGAATACCGTATTTATGAGTGTGCACTCTGCATCACACACTAATTGCGAAAAACAATAATTAGGGTCCAACATAATTAATAGTAGTACAATATTTCTTTAACAGAAAGCTAATCTCGGAAAAGTTCAGCTTGATGCACCAATAGATTGGGCGACCAAGACCAACCAGAAGTTCGATGTGTTCATCAATATGGTTGACCGCGTCTCCCGCTACATGGAACTGGACATCAAGGACCGTGGAGGCCGCGGGCCTGGAGGGAGGTACGGCCCTCCTCCGGCTCCAGAGAAGAAGGTCGTCGACCACTGCCCCGTGCGAGCGTTGGAACGCTATAGGAACTCTTCTGGCATTAAAGATGCTAAGTGAGTATGCCATTCTGTTACATATTTTCCTATTTTTGCGAAGTCAAATCGTTTTGTAGTTTCACTAGATGACCCGGCGAACTTCGTTGCGCCTAAAAGTAAAAAATCTAACATTATCAATGTTTCACCACTGTATTGTACATAAAAAACCTTCCTTTTGAATGACTCTATTTTAAAAAACAGCATTAAAATCCGTAGCGTAGTTTTCAGGATTTAAGCATACATAGGGACAGACATCGGGAAGCAACTTTGTTTTACAGTATGTAGTGATGTGTCTTCATATTTTGTAGGGTAATTATATTGTTTCATTGGCGTGTTTAATAATATTAAAAAATCAAGTTTCAGATAGACTATAAGCACTAGGCTGATTGCTACAAAATTATACTATTATAGTCATGTAAGAGTTATAAGAAACATGCAGATACATGTTACATAAAAATAAGAGACTGAGTTCCATAGCCATTCCAATCTTCTTGCAAATGGGTGCACATTAACGTTTTTTAGAAACCAAATTACGCTATGAATGATTCACACAAATTTGCAGGCTATATCCCGCCTGTCCATGACTCGGCAATTTCGTAAACAGCAACAGCTCCTTATTTCACGGATTCTGCATTCTTCAGTTTTTTTTTTCACGTTTTTTATTATGCGCGCTATATGGGGATCATAAAATTGTTACAATTTTTTGTATTTGCGGTTAAAAGATTCTTTAGTCACAGGTGTAGTCTGTACAAGATAAAAGGTTTCGCGCCGTGTAATACAGCAGATCATTCAGGGTTTCTGTATAAAAAATAATAAAGAGCATTAACTGTATAATGAAGTTATGTATAAAATCTAATTTTCAGATTGATCGTGATGTCGTTGGCTTCGCATCGCGTGGGCACGACGGACGGCAGCCACGAGGGCGTGCTGGACATCATCGGCATCGACGAACACGTCCCCAAGGTCATGGACGCCTTCGCACGTGGCGAGTTTAAGTAAACTGACAACTTTTGTATACCGTCGACCCTTCTGACAACAGATTCCAGTGCGCAATTCTCAGGACTTATTCAGGGAGACAGACTGTTAAAGAAATTAGATAAAATAATTCAGATATTACTACGAACTAATTTAATATTACGAAACAAGAAACATCTCAAAAAAGAGCAATAGTTGTTTTAAATTTATATTCATAGGTGAATATTACATACTTACTATAATATAAGTATTTTACCTAAAATATAAGTGATTAAAATTATCCATTTTGTAAATTTATATGAAAAATATGTGTATTTGGGTGTTTGTACGTCAACTGAATATCATTCTTCTGTCAATCTGAATAGGGCTTAAATCTTATACCTCAGTATTTTTTTGTTATTTTAAATTTAATAAAAACCATTGTAAGTTTTAACTTAGCACTACGAAAATATCAAATACGTAATTGCTAAATATAAAAGTCTGAAATAGAGTTGTCTGGCGTTAAAATACGTCTGACAAAAACATATTGCGATTTGAATTTAATAGTGTTGATTTGGTCGAAAGCATCAAAAAAGCTTGAATCAAAGAAAATATTATTGCATAACGTAATAATTATCGGACCATAATTTTGTTATTGTTTACGCATATGTCCGACTATTTAGGCGAACGCCTGTTTCCGATCTCTGTCCTAATGTTCGAAACATGTTTTTTCGTTTATTATCATTATTATTTAAGTAGTTTTAGTAACATGTAAGCTTCAACGCTAGTAAAATATAAAGCTTATAAACAAAGCAATTACCATAGCCACGTTGTGACAACGACAGAACGATTTAAACTTGATTTTGTGTTTGTTGTTTTGTCGTATTACATTTACTTTAAGGTTTTAGAGCTAAGCTTGTGCAAGCATAATCGTTATTAGTAGCATTAAGTATTTGCAACCATCAATCAACCAATATTGGAACATAATGGTGAAATTTTCCCGAATTCTCCAAATTGCAGCAAGAGATTATGTAAAAATTGAGAATATGGATTACAGCTATTTTGATCCAAATGTTCACATGGATACTCTATATTTTAAGGCTAGGACCCTAGGTGTGGACCCAGTTTTATTTGGCTCTATTATGTATATCGTATATGTATATCGTATCGTTTGTAACAGGGTCTTTTTGGTTATTCTAAAAGTTGGCATCTGACGCTCACTATACTCACTGGTATGTGTTCATTTATAACTGGTGGTGAGGTGACAATATTAGACAGAAATCACTTTTCTTTAATTATAAAAGTTGTATTTCACTAACTAATTGTATAATGTCCATGACATGTTTGCGCGCCAGTACTGGGTTTATTAACTAGTTATTGAGTTTCAAATTTTATTTACTCACTGTTCAAATATACTTATATTTTTAGGTTGAGGTTGTGCGTGATAAATGATCTTTCCTATTTGCCAAAGTGAAATATGCATTTGTAATTTTTATTCATGTTGTACTGGCTGGCAAACATTGTATTAGTAGTAAAATAATGATATATAATAATAATCATATCCTTTTTATGTAGACTGAGACACTTCAGACAATGTACACTCAGTATCTTGGTAATTAAAGCCCTAAATTTTACGGTGGAACGATACATTTTTACGAAGGCACATCAAGCTACTGAGTGCTGGAACATTCTTGTCATTTCGTCTGCACGAAGTGTCTTACGTGAAAACTGGTACATGCTCATGTTTGTATACTTATCAGGTTAATAAACACCCATATTAAATGGTACGCCTACTCGTACACCAAGTACAGGTTACTAATGTTTTATTGTACTATTTATTTAATAAACTGAAATTATATTTTATAGCTACTAAAAGCTTGCGAGTCAATGAAGAACCATCTTATATTTATCGTCCATTTACTTAGTGTGAATCCGAATTATTAGAAAAATACATTAATCAAGTAACGGGATGGGCAAGTATCAGATTTCTCATTAATTGTAGAGTAAGTAAATCCGTTTGGAAGTGTTGGTTAATTTTGAACTAATATAAACGGAATTTTCAGAATCTGTGATCACTTGGTACTCTCTCGAGTTTAAGTATTTTTTATATCGGGTAATTATAAATCTTCAAAAGTAACAAAAACTCGAAATTGCTAGTTATTACGCTTTTTATCTTGAATGTTATTTTGTTTTTATATTTTAGACGAACATTCTCAATGGACCGTTGCATTCGCTATTTATTTTTTTTATTTTATTGCGATTGGTCTAACGTGTGACGTTTCGTGAAGTAAATATCAAATATTGTAAAACACACTTTTATTGTTAATGTAACTTTAACATTAATAATTTTAGATTTAATTTTTGGTTTGTCACCAACTTTTTAGCTTAGAATACATTGGAAGTAGGGGACCAGGTTCATGCCCAGGACACCACTGCGACCAATGGTTATCTATTGTAGCAGAGATGAGTACATGCTAATGCTTATTTCTTAGAAAATTGCATTCTGTGATTGAGTGATGCCTTGGCAACTTCAAAACTAGTGATATTGGTAAAACAAGGCTGAAATTCTCATAATATCTTGAAACATTAAAAACACAGCCTATCTAGGAATAGTAGTAAAATTGACATTAACAAAGAAAAGTTGAAGATAACTGTTTGCTCCAATTTCAAATTATTTTTGTAATAAAGTACTCATACTGAAAGATTGAAGTCTAAAGAATAATTCGATGCATTTCTAAAAATGTACATCCGTCCCATTCGAATGATTGCTAAATGATTTCGTATAAAACAATTTAGTGCACATTAACTGTTATGTTCTAACTTATTCACAGCGGCATATAAATTGCACTCAATGAATAACAAAATGTAACAAACATTTCTAAAATGTATGCATGTTTGTTTTCATAATAAATAAACTTTTGAGTATGGAATTGTTTTCTTTTATAATAACGAATAATGTTAGATTGTTTATATAATTAATTCCCTACCATAGTGACGTCAAACTGTCGATTGAAATATTACCGATAATTTTAACCCAAGAAGGCCCGTTTTCGTTCAGAAAATCGATACTATCAATTTGTTAAATGATGGCTATTACTATTGATTAAATAAAAATATACTTGACGACCCGCGTGGCGGAGCGGTTACCATACCGGTCCCGGTTTCGATTGCCGGTCAAATATCGAATGCCGGTCCTGAATAATGAGTTCAGATGCATGTTCTGGGTCTAGATGTTTGTGTATTCGTCTTGTGTATTTCCATGGTACCCACGATACAGGAGAAAATCCTAGTGTGGGGCTATGAGTGTTGAAAGCCTTTTTATTTATGCTATCAATAGTAACGCAGATTGATATACAATAAATTATCAAGGGACGTACACACTACACTGTTGATTTAAAAAAATATATCAAAGTACTTCTAAGTATATGTTTTGAAATAGTACTTCTGACATATAGTAGAAATTAATGTTAGACGTCAAAAACTTCGAATGAAAGCAAGATGGTTTTTTTTTGTCCAGGGGGAAACCTTCAAAAGGTACCCGACGCCGTGGGAGCGACGCAGGGTTATGTGGGATTTTTACCGCACTAAAACCCCCCCGGTGACAGTCCTCGGCGCTATAAAGAGGACTCCGGGACCTCCACAGGACCGCTGCCGGAATCCTCTGAGCACGGTGCCCCATCGGGCTCTTCCCAGATGGGCGGGTGGGCCCACCGCCCCGTGTAGTAAAGGTGGTATGCGACCACACGGTTCGAGCTCCTATTCCAGCCGCCCGCAACCCCGGAAGCTCCTTTTAGTCGCCCCTTACGACAGGCAGGGGATGCCGTAACCCTATTCTGGTCCCGGAACTACAGGGTGCAAGATGGGTGTTAGCAATTAATTTAATTTTTTCAATTGGCCTGAAACAGTAGAGTAAATATTGACCTTTTCTCATGAATCAAAAATTTTAAAATAGATGCCGATAAATTGAAACTATGCTATCGATAAATGGACATCAATTAATTGGCTACAACAATCCACATCATCGACTTTCCTATTGATTCGAAAAGAAAAAACTATAAGACCCAGACTATAACGTGGGTGATTCGGCACTTCTACCACAGCATAGAGTAACTTATATATACGGGTATACCACACTAACTGAAGCTAATAAATTAAATCTATCGGTCTTAAAAATCTTAACTAACGTCCGTCGTACCTATATTATAAGATGGTAACAAATAGGCATAGATTATCATGGGTGGCATGTACTACAAAATTGACAATAGCTTGGTTCAATCCTTGACTCTCTGCAGATGAAAAATACATATTTATGTAGGAGTGGGCACATGCACAATGCCAGGAGGGTTTCTGCAATATTATCTGACAAAAACATCATTTTGCCCTGGCCAGGAAAATAGGCAGACATTTACCGTATAGAGAACATGTGGGTGTATCCCAAAAGATTTATTACGAAAGAAGTGATCACCGCCATTCGCCAATTCATCGAAACAAAACCCTCATTATAGTGTGGCATTAGAACTCTAAACCCAAGCATAATACTATTAAACACTGGTTGATTTATATACTATCATAAAAAAAAAAATTGATATACACATGAAACTTGCTGTTTTTATTATCTCCATACCATGTTCATAAAATAAAAAATTAAAACCAATCCTGCAATAAATATTTTATTTGCTAGTACTAGTCTTTAATAGAAAGTACTAAACACTACGTACTGTCCCTAATAATTTGGCTGTAATATTTAAGAACTTGACTAGTGTGGACGGAAGTTTTCTGGTTTCCAAAAGTTTTTCTAGTTCCAAGGTTTCCCCTTCAAAAGGTACACGACGCCGTGGGGTGACGAACGGTTATGTGGGATTTTTACCGCACTAAAACCCCCCTAGTGGCCGTCCTCAGCGCTACAAAGGGGACTCCAAGATCTCCAAATAAACGCAACCGAAGTCCTCTGAACTGGGCCCACACCACTTCGTCTGGTCTAACTGGTCTTTACTACGATATGCGACCACACGTGCCGTCGTCCTTCCCGGGGTCACCTGCCCGAACGGTTCAAGCTCTCACTCTAGCCGCCCGGGACCCCGGAAGTCCCTTTTAGTCGCTTCTTACGACAGGCAGGGGATACCGAAGCCCTATTCTGATTCCGAAACTACAGGAACGAGTAGGGACACCCTAGTATATGTAATATTGTAATTATAAAGCTACTTAAAATAATGAGTAGATTTTTCTTGAAACAGTGTATTTTTCATTGAAAAATATTAAGAAATGTGATGGAAAATTTCAATTATTTTTTTTTCCCATGTCCACCAGAATTTTACCGTCACAAATATTAGAATTTCTAACCAAACAGTATTGAATTATTGATAGTATGGTATTATCGATAATGATTATTTGAAAATCGATACTAGGTAGGGTTTGAAGAAAAACCAAAATATTAATATTACATTAAATATAAAATGTAAAAAAATATATTTGTATCATTAGCTTGTTTCTACAGTTTTGTTTTAAACGAAATCCAAGAAATTATCGTTCATGTTTTTGCTGTATTTTTTTATTTATTCTTTGTCAATTTAACTGGTTTTGACAACTGACATTGACATTAGACTTATTTCCAATAATTTTCACCAAGTCAAGTCGAGGTAGTCTTGCATTTGTAAAGCGTATTTGCTAATCAGAAAGAAATAAACATGACTGACGTAGATAAATGGATAGAAATCGCAAAACGATGTAAATATCTTCCCGAAGATGATTTGCGGGAATTGTGTAATATAGTTTGCGACTTATTGCTCGAAGAACCCAATGTACAACCGGTGGAAACACCTGTAACGGTGTGTGGCGATATACATGGGCAGGTAACATAAATTTTAATATTATATACCATTTACAAAATATCTTTTCTATCTCAAACAATAATTTTTAGTTTTTGCAAAATCTTTGCCACTTTGTTTTTGCTCTAATTTTTTGGCTCTACACGTACCTTGGTTTGACTACTGTTTTGTATAAAAAGATACTCTTTGCTCGGCCATGAGGGCTGTACTATTGTGAATTAGTTGGGAATACTTATTGTCCTTTAGGTTTGTATACTATATTTCAAACCAATATACCCATTAAAACAACAGTGCAGTAATAAAATTGTTATGACTCTATGTGTATCTATCAAGTTTCCCTCAATCTTATCAAGTTAATTTTGAATCCTTTTAATTATCACTCCTTATCTCAAAAGATAAAAACTTAAATACAACAAAGAGAGGCTTTCATTAAATTAAAGTACAATTGGAACTTTCTGATTTTGTATCTAATTATAAGATTATGATCATTTATATGATCAAAGGGTATGAGTTATATTAAGGTGTATGAGGATTCAATTATGTGTATAATAGTTCAGACTCTCATGCATAAATATTCCTGTTGTGAGCATTGTAGATTAGAAATGTCTGACAACTAGCCGATCAACTAAAACATGCCACAACTACATGTATTCAGTCCAGTCTGGTATGTAAAGGATTTCTAGCGTTTAGGTGGATGGATGAGGTAGCTGACAAATGAGGTGACTGTAATAGTAAGTGTTGGGCTTCAGAAAGATTCTATGTTCTGTGTGGAGTTGGCTAGACACTTTCATGGGAGACAATGGTCATTGGTGATTGGCTATGGTCGTCTGGATGCTTGCTTTTGTTACTTTAATCTCATTAAATTATATCTCTATTCCTATCTTTTTTACTATTATGGATTTCTCTGTATGTCATTATTGACATGGAATTTTTTTCTTCCAGTTTTATGATTTAGAAGAACTTTTTCACATCGGAGGGCAGGTGCCACACACAAAGTATATATTTATGGGAGATTATGTTGACAGAGGATATTATAGTTTAGAAACATTGACACTGTTAATGGCATTAAAGGCAAGGTATCCTGACAGGTAAGACTGAATTAGAACTGTGTTGCAGTCTCCCAATATGTATCTAGCATGAGTCATACATATGATATAATTATATATATCATTTTAATAAATTTTATATCCCATTATTTCAGAATTATATTACTGCGAGGAAATCACGAAACTTGTCAAATCACAAAAGTGTATGGCTTCTATGATGAATGTCTTAATAAATACGGCAATGCTAATGCTTGGAAAGATTGTTGTAGAGTGTTTGATCTGCTCACGGTTGCAGCTGTAAGTAAATTTCCGTACAAGTATAAATGTGTTTAAATGTGCAAAATGTTAATTCTCATGATAAAACATATCATTTTAAAGGTGATTTCCATCAGGTACTGTAGGTAATAGGTAGATTTCCATTAGATGAGTAATGTATAACATAATCCACAATACTGTTCAATCCAATATTATTGTTATACATGTTGTCTGGTTTTCTATTTCAAAGCCTGGTATGTATGCAAAGTAGTGTATGGAATGTTAAATTCTTGAATGATTTTGTATAATTTTTCACCCATAATTATGCAGTGATCGTCATTTTGATATTTGTGGTACTGATGTGGGAGTATTCATGAAAATTTGGTAATTTCTACCAAGTCTTCCGAAAAAAAAAAAAAACTATTTTCCACAACAGACAGTCTATATATAGGAGTAAAATTAAATAGATGTTGAGCTCAAACAATTACCTACTTACTTTTTGTAATTTCTGGATTATTAGACTAATAAACTTTACGCTTTTTTCTAATAACTTTTATCTGTCAATGATGTGTAATAAATGTAATAATTTTTCAGCTTATAGATGAAACAGTATTATGTGTTCATGGTGGACTTTCTCCAGAAATTTCAATGCTAGATCAAATACGCTGCATTGAAAGAAATCAACAAATACCCCACAAAGGAGCTTTCTGTGACCTCTTGTGGTCAGATCCTGCTAAAATCAAGATGTGGTATGTATATCTTAACAAATATATATGTATATATAAAAACTATGATAATACAGTATTATTACATAATAAAGGAATTTAAATGGTTTTGTATGAATACTTGAAAAAAATCAATAAATGGAGAGTATAAAACCTTACTTATATTATTATGCTCAAAAAATAATAAGTCTCAATATTTCTAGCGTGAAGCATTTCTTGCGTTTCGATAGAAGGGTGTTATTACTGGCACACTATCCCATGACCAACATAGTCCTCGGGAGTAGCAACGCATCTGTGATTGACTTCAGATGGAACCATGTTCTGTATGTACTTGATTACAGATGTCCATGGGCGGCGGTGGAATGCATGCTCATTTGCTACTTCAGAGAGAAAAAAAAGCTGGAAAACCTTTTCACATCGAAAATATTAATTTATAAACTTTAATACTTATTGTTTGATTTCCAGGTCTGTAAGTCCCAGAGGTGCAGGATGGCTATTTGGAAGTTACGTAACAGAACTCTTTATGGATTACAACAACTTGAACCTAATCTGTCGAGCACATCAACTCGTTAATGAAGGTTAGTTTTAGTCTTTTAGTATAAGGCCACCTTTGCCATATTCATTATAATTTGATTTATTCCAAAGAGCTCCTGACAACATTTTCTATGTTTGTAACATCAATTAGATCTAGGATTTTTGTTTTAAGGAAGTGAAGTAGCAGAAGTTATGCTTTTAAACCCTCATTAAATTTTGATTGTTTGTGATTTAAATTTTACTATACTGAATCAGTGTGGTTTTATTCCCACTCTGATACCCAAGCCCGGTAATGGAATAGCAACAGATAAATTACTTCAGAAACCACAAAGTAATTGTTATCATGTTATTAAATTTTTCATATATTTCTTGCAGGTTACAAATACATGTTCGACAAAAGGTTGGTGACAATATGGTCAGCTCCCAATTATTGTTACCGATGTGGTAATGTTGCATCCATAATGGAATTCAAAACAGTGAATGACAGAAACGCAAAATTGTTCCAAGCTGTTCCAGAGAGTGAAAGGGAGGTCCCACCCCAACACACTACTCCATACTTTTTGTAATAAGTGCAAGAATTTAGTGATATCCTCACTGTAATTACCATGATATTTTGTATAATAAAGTATTGTATATTGTAATTCTAACGGTTTCTTTCATAACATAAAAGCTATCAATGCCTATAAAGAAAATAGTTTAAGTATATAGACAGACCATATATTTTAATTATTTTTATTAATAGTATTAATGATGAATTAATGTTACCGTCTGAACGTACGCGAATGCGCCTAACGACAATGTGATGCGAATATCCAGTTTTTTTTTAATTTGAAGCCAACGTGGGCGCTGCTATAGAAGTAGTGCAGGGCCGGTAAAATGTAGATTGGCGACTTTATTTATGGCCTTCAAACGCCAGTTCTATGTTCGCAAAACAGTCTTTACGATTCGTATTTTCGAATATTCGTTACATTGCCAAAATGTACAATGGAGTAGACTTTATAATAATTTATATGGAATATACCTAATATTAAATTATGTTGATAATATAAACAACAGCTATATTCTAATAAATTTATTATAAAAGACACTGCAGAACTTTGTGTAACTATATATTTTCGATACATAGTTTATTAAAATATGGTTCATGTGACATGAGATACAGAATGTTTTCCCCAATACTGAAGTTACTGGACGATACAATGAAAATTATAGTTTAATCTCTGTTGTAATCGAAGGTATAATCAAAGTAAGATTGGTCGAAACTCTGTACTCGCACATAACCGTCTTCACCGCCAGACGCGTAGCTTTTGCCATCAGGATGGAAAGCCAAACTGTTGATGGGTCCGAAGTGACCTTTAACACGGCCAAATTCTTCTTCAAATACCAGATGGAAGAATCGGGCGTCAAACTTGCCCTGCCGAGTGGAGGTGGTAGTTACTTCCATAGCATCTTGACCACCGCCAAGTACCACATGGTCAAGGATGGGACTCAGAGCCGCAGAGTTTACTGGTCGCTCAGTTTTGTACTCCTTGAGCAGTTCCAAAGAACTGGTGTCAAAAAGTTTCGCAGTTTGATCTTTAGAGGCCGTAATGAACATGGTGCCATCTCGGGACAGTTGCATGTCATTGATCTGATGGGTGTGCTCTTTTACTGAATGAATCTTCTTTCCAGTCTGAAAATAAACACAAAATGATTCATTTAACAAAGGATATTTTATGTACATAAGCATCCTGCTAGGATTAGCTTTTTGTGTGGTTAACTACAATCTTCAGCACAAAAGAAGTCACTTTCAAGACTGCCTATAAACCATAAATTGGAATTATCTAGTTTTAATAATAAGTGGAGTCATAGTTTGTTTCTTACTTATTTTTATAAGAAATTAAATAACATAGTATTAGATTACATAAAATTAAACATACCCTAAGATCCCATTGGATGAGGTCTCCAGCCTCATGACCAGTAATGATGGTCTCATCCAGAGTACCCCATACCATGGATGTGACTTTGGAATCAGTGATATCCCATTTCAGAATTGGAGACTGTGATGAAATTGATTCATCAACAGTTCTTGTATCAATTATGAATACCTGAAAGAAAATAATCAATTTTATTTTATCATATTACAATAGTTTAACAAAATACATAAAGTTTGGACAACCCGAGTGGCAGAGCGGTTACCACACCAGTCTGACGCACAATGGGTCGCGGGTTTGATTCCCGGCCAGATATGTATCTGAATGATGAGTTTAGATTCATGTTCTGGGTCTGGGTGTTTGTGTATTTGTCTTGCCTGTGTCCCTGGTACCCACTACACAGGAGAAAATCCTGGTGTGGGGCTATGAATGTAGAAAGCGTGTTATTATTCGAAATGAGGGTAAAAGATTATACCACCAGAAAAAAATGTGTAAATTATTGTAATAATAACTGCCTTTTTATACTTATAAAAAGATTTTTGGGTCAT
This sequence comes from Spicauda simplicius, assembly GCA_949699795.1. Lineage (NCBI taxonomy): Eukaryota > Metazoa > Arthropoda > Insecta > Lepidoptera > Hesperiidae > Spicauda > Spicauda simplicius. The sequence continues at coordinate 16,955,571 of OX453060.1, read as the reverse complement.
GGGTGTAATGGACCCACAAGAAGCCAGACCCAGAAAAGAAATCTAAATACATACATTATTTATTGGAGCCTTAAGTCACAATAATATTTAATTATTATCAGTTTATAGGAAGGATAGAATATGATATGCAGCAATAATTTTAGTTTATTTCTTGTAGAATATACATTAGTTTATGCAGTCTTTGTTCATTTATTCTTATTATTGACTACTTAATATTTAATTTTGTACATATTTTTGTTTACTCACAGCACAAGGGTGTCCCATGGCTTTGTCGGTGGTGTAGGCAGCCTGGTAGGCACTGAAGCTGAAGTTGCATGTTCTCACAGAGGAGTTTGTCTTTATCGTGGCTATGTTTCTACCAGTTTCCAGGTCCCACAATCTGTTAAAAGTTGTGCAAAAAAAATATAAAAAAAAATATTATTCCAACATTAGATATTTATTTTTATTTTATAGATGATATTTACTGCATCTACAGTATTAATGTTATAATTGATATTAGGTCGTAAGTTATATATCACAAGTATAAAATGAAAACACCATAAAACTCATTCTGCTTACTTTTAAATGAAGTGACCAATCTTAGTCCTCAGAAGTAGCAACACATCTTCAGTTGACTTCACATAGAACCTCTTTTCTATATGAAGTTGCATACAGATGTCTATTATATGCAATAGAAACTACTTACCGTGAGGTGGATTGTATGCTTGTTTGCTACTTCAATTGGATCAAAGTTCAATAGGGAGAGGTTGTTTTTTAACAATAGTGAACCTTTATTTTTAATATTCATCTCCCTCATAGTAATGATGTTCTTATGTTGGAGTTGTGTTCAAACCTTAGGTTTGGTATTATTCAATCTAATTGATAATTAATAAGACTCGAGTTATTTGCTTGTATAAATTACAAATCAGATATAAAACCAGTTACATTAATTGAAGATGGACCTATCAGCAAACATTGTGTAATACTTGCTATATGCATCAAGTAAACTAATGTTATAACAATATTACAATTACCTGCAAGAGCTGTCTCCACCGCCTGTTATAAGGTTGATCGTCTGCCAGTCGACGTCCAAGCACCACACCACACCACCGTGGCCGTTAAAAGTGCCCAGACGTTCCCCGTTCAATGACCACCACACATTGGGCTTAGAGTCTTTAGCAGCAGAAAATAGCAAGTCACCTTCTCGGTTATACTTAATCTGCGTGATGGCACGCTCGTGCCCTTGAAGCATAAGAGGTTTCTGTAAAGGATAAAGTGAAAAACATCGTGTAAAGTGGTTATACAAAGTATAACAAATCCGCAATTACAATACATAACCAAACAAAGCTAATGTTGGTGTTATCGAATTTGAAAGGTTACTTTAGCAATTTTATTGACAATATTCTTACCATTTTCTATGTTTTTAATGCGATAAAAATAAGAAATATCACAAAATTACTAATAGTGACATGTGGCGGTAGCAATTTATTGACATTGAAGGGACGATGCAGTCACCGTGCCACAGACAACAGGCTTGTATTTTACTACTAAAAACCATCAAAGATTGTCACAGTGTAATGATAATAATTTCCTGATGAAAAACTTTTTCCATCCATCCATGCATCAGTTTTTTGTTATTTAATTTTCATTAACCAAGGTAATTATACAGGAAACTATCGCCGCTAATAAACCAAAGTATGTATTATGGTTTATTTTTTTTATATATGGCAATATTAAGAAGTTCTGCTATTGAACACAAGATGGCATTGTCTTCTATGAATCTATACAAAAACATTATTGTGAAATACATTTATTGAATACATTTTGATATTTTTAGTACGGAATTATTAAATTAAGCCCGCCAATACCTTATTTAACTTCTACGTGGTCCATGTTGCTTAACGTTGATCAACTTTGTCGTTTATGTAGATGGCAAAACATGGTAGTGTGTACAATTTAATTAGAATGGTCTACCTACCTACCTACCACCTTCTTTATTACATTTTTGGTCTTAGATATTAATATGATTTTTATGAAATAAAAAAAACTTGTTCAGTTTACGTACCACCGCATTTAAGATTTTAAAATATAATATTTAATACCTTAAATTCAGTATTTATATGAATTCAATTAGGTGCTTACTTTAGGTCTTAAATTAGTTAGTTTTTTTTTATCTGATTGAAGTAGTAGTAAGTGGTCACTGCCGCCCATGGACATTTGTAAGCAGTTACATACCGAACATGGATTCTATCTGAAGTCAATCACAGATGCGTTGCTCCTCCCGAGGACTAATATGGTCGCCTTATGAGGCTTACACTTTTATATGTAAAAGTGTGCCGGCACTCACACTCTTCGATCGAAACGCAAGAAATGCTTCACGCTGAAAATAGGTGTGGCGGTGGTACTTCCCCGGTTAAACTACACGGGTTCTACCAACTGTATAATAAAATATTTAATAAATTTAATATTTTATTTTACTAAATTAACAACTATTATTATTGTAGCTATAAGTATTGTTTCACTGGGAGTTTCCCCCGTTCTATGTAAAATTTTAAAAATATATTAATTATGCATCAGAGGAAATGTAGGCATTATAAAGAAGTGCCAGATTTCCTTTTGCGATGCCAGTCTTGACGAAAAAATATATATGACTTAAAATGAAAGAAATGAATATTTCACATACATTTTATTTTCTTAAGTTATTAACCATTGATTTCCAAGAGTACAACTAAAAAACAAATTAAAGTACAAACACGTTATGCATCGCTAACTAAACACAACTGTAGGTAACTTCTCTTGGCAAACCAGTACACAATCGATTGACTAACACACGGCGCACCACTCGAACGAGATATAAACATGATACAATCATCAGAATCATAATAGTACTAACAGTCATTGTGTCTCTTAACTTGGTCGAATTTTAACAACAGCCTTTTATCCATCGAGAACAGTTCAGCAATCAGCAACTAATGTGATTTGCTACATTTAAACATAGAACCCTAGGGATCGTAATACTTAAAAGTATATGCTAGATCAGAAAGCGATAAGTCTTGAAATTGAGCGAGCCCAACTATATAAATACGTGAAATACAGCACACTCAACCACATTGAACTCTTAAGTTAAACAATAATTACGCTACTCTGCTGTCGTGTCCAATGACTGCGCGGTGAAACAAATGTGACGGTTTCTTAAATTCTATTTTATCTCAAAGAATATTTATAAAATAATTAAGTTAATTTGAAAATTACTTTAGCAGGGCAAGCGAAACGTGTTTGTTTGTGTAACCGTAACAGAAACGATTTTTGATAATCGACTAAAACATGTAGTAGGTATAACTTGAAGAATATATATTTTAATAGATACATATGTATATATTTATATGCTTAGAGTTCAAATACCATCTGTGACATGTAATTACATACATACAACAAACACTCGTCAACGTTTCCAAATATATATTCTCTTACGGATTTACACTCGATTTATTTCATAACTATTTAAACACAATGTCTAATGTACACAGTTTTTAACCCTCCATTATCCAAAGTACATGACACTAGTTTTATACACAACAAACCTTACGCTAAGAATGTGAAAATATTTCGTCACAATATCTTAGATGTAATTAATTATCCCCTTATGGACTGTAAAGAAAGTGTGAAATGCATTAAGATTTTGTTATATTCTTATAAATATATTAACATTACTAATATTTTTATCAGTCAAAATGTTTCCGCGACATTACCAAGGTGACATCCGACTTCGGTGAACTCGTATCTTGTATCTGTTTATAGGTAATGCGTAGTGTATACTTAATACTTTTTTCTTACAAATATACATGACATTATATTAATGAATACATGTTAGTATAGTCAGTGAACATTTATATTTCGACAGGGAGAAGCAAACCTAAAGTCGGTATCATGTTCTCTCGGTATCGAAGGCATTTCCGAGATCTTTAAACGCAAATTTTGAATGTGTTTGTTATAATTAATAATCAAACAGCACGCAAAAACGATTTTTATTTTACTTTTCTGCTGCTAAGTTTCAGTCGTTTGCTTTTAACAATTATTAATGATTATACGACAATCATGAAGGCTTCATTTGAAATGTCAAGGGGCGAAACACTTTAGTTATTAAGTTTAGGAGAGCAACGAAAAGCAAATGGCCATTATTACACGACGTTTATTTACATTAATTATCAATGTATAGCCTCTGTGGGCTTTTCGTGTACTATTCTAATAAGGTACTCGCCAGTAATGCGCCAATTTCATTGTTTATTTACTAACAATACTATCCTTTGTACAATGCCAATAACATTTCTTACAAATCTAGTTTCCCTTTGATACACTTCCGTTAGTTTCGCCTTAACAATAAGCTACGCTACTAACAAAATAAGTGTCAATATTACTTACATACATATCGTTAACATATTAGTAGAACGATGCACGATTCGCGACTAAAGTTATATTTACGATTCCGTCATTACTTGTTTAAAAATCTATAAAGGCATCTTTACCTCAGACTTTAGATTTAACACCGTCGTTCTGATGGCGTTTTTATGAACTAATTAATCATAATTTAAGTTAGATAAAAGTGAATAAATAAATATGTGTAAATACCCAATCGTTGGAAGGTTATGCCAGTATTAAGGATCGTAAGCCCGATAGCTACCGTGCGAGGCGGAGGCGCTGTACGCTCGTCGGGGCGCCACACATGCCTTACTATAACCTATCACTGTTTATCACAATTAACTAATAATTTCTCAAATTGTATTAACTTAAAACATACGTAAAGTATATAACAAAATTATTTGCAAAACTAATTAGGCATTTCATGGCAGTATCGTAACTGGTTGTAGTCGAACTAATTACATACAATGTACAAAACAGTATATCAGCTAAAACTTAACTAATGGTAACATGATGAGGAACGGACGTGTGTCGCTCATTCAGGTAACAGGATTATATAATTACGAAGTATTTGCAATATCGACTGTTCATCTACTTTATGTAACTAATTTACCCGACTACGGATGTGAAATAATTGCTTAAACTCTTTCTAAATCGTGTAAGTTTGTGACGCTTCAGTAGTACCTATCCGTGATTTGAATTCTGATTCTGGTTCGTAATTAAGTTATCTTACGCTTTCCGCGTATGATAAATTGTATTTTATGTGTAAATTCACTTATTACTTCGTAATCGGGTTGCTAATGATATTAAAGGGACCGAAATAAGTCTCCGAGTCGCAATAGAATTCATGGGCATTTTATTTGGATTCTACCTACAATAACTTATTCAGAATCCATACTTAATAAAATCGCTTGTAAAATAGTTATAAATATTTAAAGAATTAGTGAAAAAGTAGAACAGTGTCGGGTTACATTTAGCGCATTTACGACATCGAAATATTTGACATCATTAAGGCATAAAGTATTATTACCTAGAACCTAAGTCCCTAGAACGAACTTTTTGGTTGTAATTACTTAAATTTTAACAGGCGTACATCGCCTTCCTATATCTAGTGGTAACTGTTCACCGTTGCTGGAACGTTAATTACAATTTTACAATAACATTAATGATTAATACGATTGTTAATAACGATAACGGCAATTAACATTAAGAATAGAGGCAGTGGTCATTATCAGTGTTAGTTGAAATACGATTTTAGAAAAGATGAGAAATTACATGCTATCGAATTTTAGTAAAATATGTGATATTATGACTATGCGAATGTTTATGAATATGATAATATGATATGATGTGAATGAGAAATGATACCACAGCTTTCCTAGTTGAAGTTCCAGGTTTGAATACGTAAAATGAATTTCTAAGTTTTTCAGTAATTTATGTATCAGTACATAATAATAATTCCTCGCTTTAACGACGAAGGAAAACATTTGAATAAAATTATCACGTCAGAGAGTTTATTGAAGGTTCTAGGACCTTCTGAAAGGTGTATGAACCCTTCCAACTAGGCTAGCATGGCTCACTATGACCTAGACCCGTGGTCACTAATGATTATGATCACGATGACAATGATTTCTGTACTTATCAGATGGTAAATGGATAATGACTGTTGAATGTTGTTAAATTAAATGAATGAACGTTATAATGATATTAGAAACGATTGATTGAACACCAATGAAACAAGGAATGCTAAGGGAATAATGCAATTAATACCTTTATCGTGTAGTTTGTGAGGGTTAAATGTTTTCGTTAATTGACATCTTAAGGTCGTCTTGTGATGAAGGGGTTTGAGGTTTAGGTGAAGGGTTGCTAAAACTATCTACATTTTTTTATTGGATTTTATACTTTGTCACTGTTTTGATAGTCACGACAAGAATACTGAAAATGATTCTAAATATCAACTGTTTTATCTGTTGTTCTTTGTCAATTCTTCTCCAGAAATACTTGCGGAATTGCTTTAAGCGTCTACTGTGAAGCAAAAACCTTGGTTTACTTAAACATGACATTACGAATAATTTGAGAGACGTAAATGTATTTTTATGTCTTGCATGGCAAACGGTTATATATTTAGTTATTTATCAGATCTGTCTCTATTTATCTATTGCTTTTTTCCACATAATACCGGAATACCCCTAAGAGTTTTATTTTTTAATACAGTATATAATTGCTCTTTGAGATTTTAGTTTGTCATGTTTTTGCTGACAATGAATTAACTAAAGCTTCAGGCTACACGCCTTACTAGATATGATTTTTATTATTTGTATTATGTAGCTAAAATCGACAAAGTTAAGGAGTTATCAAGATCCCGAAAGATTCTATGGAGAGTGCTGATGTAGGAGATAATATTTTTTAGTATGCGCAGACATGTGTATGTGGTAATCAATGTTCTGATGAAGGAAGCCTCAGCCAGAAGCCAGAGTCAAAGGGCTACTAGTGGATACAGTTTGGAAATATTCGTATAAAAATGTTTACTATCCGTGTTAATATTTCAACTCGTTTACAAATACAACAATTGAATAACAAATGTATGTTTTTAACTAAATTTTGTACATAGGCATAATTTAAAGCGATGCAACTTAATGAAATGTGATAATGATTTTTAGATTTTGCATGAATCTTGTAAAACAATATGTGATATGATAACAAATATGAAAATTATATAAGCATTGAGCATCGTTTCATCTGAACACATCAAAGGAAGCAAAGTATTTCGAAATTTTCGAAGCACCCAAATCGAAAATGAACACCATATTAAAATGCTCAAAGATAGAATGCGTTTATAAAGACGGCGTTTTCCAGTTATTTGTTACACTTTATGTAGTATTTTTTTATTAAATGTATCCAAATTAAAACATGTTAGTTAAAAATTTCTACTTATTTATCTGTTTTATGACATAGGTTAAATGAAATGACCATTGTCGCACATAACCTATTTACAAATGGATCTTATCAGACCAGTCACATTCGTGATTCGTTAATTGTCTTAATCTTAAGCTTGAGCTAAGATAAAGTCTCATATGGGGTTTGTTTTATTTAAGTTTTAATTCAAACACTGCTCTAGAAGAGAAATGGTATATTTGACTTAAAACATAAATGTCTGCTGATGATTTTAAAATTGCATTTTGGAGTTGACTGGAAGTAAGCGTATTTATAAACGCGCTCACAAAATATAATCTGACAAGCGAAAATGTATTGGAACATGCATAGTTCTACCGGTTACTTATACCTAGTTAGACCAGAATAAAGAGAAGTGAAACGTTTAGAACATAATATGCACAAGAGTTATGCGAAATATTGGCAATAAAAATGCATAAGTTGTGACTACAAGAGACGCGCGAGAAACCACGCTACATTATGTTAGTGTATAAACAGTACAGTAGTATACAAGCAGTCTTGGTAAACACTGAGAATAGGTACTTAGTGCTACTTATACTATGAACAAGTCATATAAAATTAAATTAAAATTCTTCCGTATTACACACCCAGTAGTTACTCTACCGGTTAAACCTAGACAATATAAAATGCAAACTAAAACAGCAATATTTCATTTACAAGAAACAATTCTGTCTAAAACAACGGCTTACACTATCAACTACCTTGTATATTCTATATTTACAGAAATAATATATTATGCGATCTCCGACTGACAAAATTTAAATAGTAACATAATTATATATTTTATTCTATTTAACACTAAGTAGTATACACTACCACGTATAAAACACGCATTCAAGTCCCTATTAAATAATAGCTATTTAATGATAAATCAGTCTGTCAATTGGGACGTTTTAATTTCTCTACTAAATAATAAATGAATACACACAGATCCGCACTGTCCGGGCGCGGTCATCATAATCAGTAACACTCGTTGCGAAATTGTCATCGCGTTCACACACTGTCACTAGCTCGGAAACGTGCCGGCTTTGGAGGGAGATCGAAGCACTTGCTTTATTGTCACTGCCCGGCTATCTAGCGAGGATTATGTACGAACTCTTGATTAGGGGGATAATGACTGGGCGTTCAAATTACGAGGGCGCGGCGAGGGCGCGACCAAGGTTCGTACATTGAGAACTAGACGCCCAGCCGGGCCATATACTATCTAATCTCCGCGGAATTCAGCACGAACGGTACGTAGAACATCTTGCTCTCCAGAAGCAAGTTCGCTGCCGCCTGGATCTGAAAAGTTTAAAATTTACTTGAGTATTACGACTTTGTATCTAAAATAATGTCAAAATGGTAGTCTTTACAGTTATGCCATGAAATGAATTAAATATTATTATCATAGAAAAAATAAGTCATAACACTTGTTAGCGCAGATATGTTTGTTTGAAATACAGAACTGTAATCGGGGAGTCCAAAGGTCGATCGAGGATCTCAGATTTTTCAATTCATATACTATATTAGAAAGTACTTAAATGATATAAGTACGTACTTTAATGGTTTAAGTATTTTAATGATAATTACAAAAACACGTTAGAAAGAACCTTACATGTCTAATAGTCCTATTTAAAAAAGTTGGAAAAGTATGCGTTTCGGCGTATGGCCAAATTATTTCCACTCTGAGAAGAGACTCATGCCTAGGAGAAGGGCAGAAATGCTTTCCTCATTTGACGACCCGCGTGGCCGAGCGGTTACCATACCGGTCTGACGCGCAATGGGTTCCGGGTTCGATTCCCGGCTAGACAGGTAGCTAAATGATGAGTTTAGATTCCTGTTCTGGGTCTGGGTGTTTGTGTATTCGTTTTTGTGTGTGTCACAAGTACCCACGACACAGGAGAAAATCCTAATGTGGGACTATGTGTGTAGAAAGCGTGTATGTGTGTGATGATACTAAGAAATAACTATTACCTCTGGTATCCTAGCGAAAAGTTCTTGTAGACGGCCAGGGTGGTGAGGGGCGGCGTGCTCCAAGTAACTCCGGAGTACCTGGACGTACCGGTCCTGAATACCCTCCAGCTCCACTTCTGAAAAGATAATAAGGTTAACACTAATGATATTCATAATTATATTCTAATGATATGACTATTAGTTCGTTTTGATTACTAGAAGAAGATAGTAAGAAATATAAATAGATCATAATATCAAAATTATGTATCTAATTAAGTGTCAAAGAGTAAAAAGCAACGATATTTTAAATAACTAAAACAATAAAATAGAAAATATGTTTTATTTGTTGAAATTGAAGAAAATAGTTTAAAATATTTCGTGAAATCGAATCAAAATTCTGAAAGCAAATTGTAAAGAAACTATCTAATGTGTTTATTTGTTTATTTTAGAAGACGCATTAAAAACAATGGCGAGACAACGTAAATCTTAGTTTCCCTACTCGCCTCTAGATGGCGTTGCGAGGCGGCAACCCACCAATGCCACAGAGCGTGCGGTGCGGTGATGACGTCACGCGCTCAGTAGGTCACTCCGATAGCGGGGCAACGACCGCGGCTAGCCGTTGACCTCCGCTCGAGCTCGCGTCCTCACTAGCTACACCCGTCTCGCTCTTGCGCGTGCGTTCTTCTACGGTATTGTGCGCGAATGGTTCGTACGTATTTATTGCAGTTACGTTTACTGATTAACTCGACTTTTTGTACTTGATCGTTACGTTCGCTAGATAATTAAATAATACACCTTTCGTTAGTACTTCTGTTTCTTTCCACGTTTGATTGTCCTACAGATGCAATTAAACTCATCGGTATGCTAGACTATTTTTAGTTGCAAGACCAATAACTTCGCGCAATAACCAGATAGTTGGCGCCATTTTGCATTTGACTATAAACTTAGTCCCCGTACACACGAGAACGGATCAGCCGCGTATTACGTTACGTAACCAGAGACAAGCCGGGCCGGGTCTAGCGCGCGCGTTTTTTCACCGCAAAGCGATGGTTGCAAAAGAGAAAGTTCGCTTCCGCATCGCGCTTTTCGCCGAGAGTGAAATGCTGTCCCGTTGGGGCTGACGTAACGCAGCCATTATACGCCGTGTTGCGCGACACCTCTGTTCCGTTCCGTTACGGTGATAAATCTTTGTTCACAATAGCGTTTTGTTTTCAATGCACGCATCGTGCCGTGATTTTTACCCGCTAGTTTTACGACTATTATTAACTTATCTGAAACTGATAATGAACAGATCGATTCGTTCCCGTGATTTTAACGTTCCTGAAAATCCTTGGATTACGATTTTATTTACTAAAGCCTTTAACAGACACTTTAACTATAACAGAGGTTTTATATATAATTTAACAAAATAATGCTGAAAATCACACTTCACTTGACAAACAAACAAACGTAACAGTAAACAAAACGCGAATATAAAAAGACAATATTATCTTCCGAAAACTCAATTCCATTAAAATACCTCGATTAGTTTTACAATTAATTAGAAAGAACGTTTCATTCAGCTAATCTGATTATAATAATTCATTTCAATAGTGTGTAATATATTACGAGGTAGTTTCCGTCTCGCTCGCACACTCACGAAGCGGTTGCGCAAACGCTTTCCATTTCACCGCGGCACTTGTGGTATAGAATGTCGGATTCGAGTTACTTTCGCCCATGTATTCTTAGCTTTATAATGTATAACATTGTTATTGAAGAGATATTTTTAAACATAATTTAAATTAATAAATAAAAATATTTTTTTCTTAAAATAAATGTTTATTAAATAACTAGTATTACGACGCGGTATACATACTTTAAAAAATGTAATATGTATCTTTCGAAGAGTAGATAGATTTACTGTCGGAAATGTGTTGGTTTACCTCAAGATATGAACTATAAATATAATGTATTTGTAAACTTTTAAATGTAATTCTATATTTTTGGATAATACCATTTAATACAATGCAACATTACTGAACAAACATTCTAAAAATCAGAATATTTATTTTCAGATCCCAAAATATTTTTTGCTTATAAATGCGATGTACATACACGCGGAACCATAATTTTATTATAGACATGGATGTGACTTTTTATATTTATAATTAAATAGCGTATAATGATAAATATAAAACATAGAATAATCAGAATTCGTTGTAACTTTAACGTTAAATTATGTTTATATGACTATTAAAATGTATTAAAATTCTAAATAAATACATACTTGTTTGTGAAATGTCGGGCAAACGCATAAAAAACATGATCATGACGATTACCTATTCACCATGAAACATAAGGTAGTAAGAAAATTGTTCTCCTAAGCGAAACATAGTATTTTCATAACTGCGTAATATGTACGCGAGCGGTGAAAATAATTTTCAAACAGTGAGGTGACCTACTTACAGCACGATAACGCAGGATGTCATAGTTTCCATACTACTGCTGCGTGCACGCAGTTTCATGTTTTATGACTTCAGAAACTAGAACTTCCGTGGAGTTAAATAGAAACATTGTATATAGCAAAAGAACTGTTATAAATTCCAAATAATTATCAAAAACTCACGACATAGTTGAAAATAAACTGCGTTCTATTATTATAAGTACGTAAATAAAGCCCGACTATTTTTTCAGTAAACCTGTTTTCAAAACATCAACAATACTATTAGGTAGGTACTATTTTTTATTGCGGACAAATTGTAGCAAGCGCTAAGGAAAAACTGAACAAAGAAGTAGGTATTGAAGAAATAAACTGTAAATTCTTGTACTATATTGTCATAAAGTAACATTGCAAGGTCGCTGTTGCCAATATTTATTTATCAACTTTATACATAGTTCAAATGGAAGTATTTGTTGCTGCGCCATCGCACTAATTAGGGTCCAAGTATATCAAATTTCTTACAAATTTTGGTAGCGGCTAAAATTAAAAAGAATGAGTGTTCTATTTGTCATGACAGTGTGAATATTTCTTAACATATATGGAAAGGGTTTAATAGAAAAAATGATTTAAGATTAAAGGAATATTATGGGCATCTCTAGTATGAAAAAGGCGATGACGCTAAAGGATAACAAATCTTTAAATTAATTCAACGAAAAACTATAAAAGAATAGGCTAGTATACCGAAAACAGGTACCATTTTTCTTCATTTCCTGAACTGTATTTTTACAAACGTCTGTACTATCATTTTTTTTAAATTAGCTACCTAATTGCAGTTCATGAACTGCATTATGTATGCAGTCTTTGGAATGTTAAACCTAATTGCACATTCATGCGTTTACAACTACTTCAATTGTTTACATTGGAAATCGTAGTAAGCATTTAAAAAATGTCTGGTATACGTAAAATTTAAACAAATGTATAGTATATTCTTACGGTTCAATAGTTTTTATATGCCTAAGTTCCATTAATTTAAGATTAGATGCTTATGTAACCTTAATGTTTATATTACATTATTACAAATGTTCACAACATATCAAATAATTCCAAACTTTTCCTAAGCAAACAGGGTTCGAAACGGAAATTGAAGATGTTAAGCGTACTTATAATTTGTTGAGATTTCATATTGGTACGTACATAAAGTGCGCAAAGTAACTGGGGAGTAGCTCAAATGAATACTTTGCAAAAACAGTGATAAGATTTTGAGTAGCGTACAATAGCGCAAAACGGTTTTCGAGTGCTCATTGTAAAGTCCTTGAGTGAAAATATTATCAGCATGTCCCGATGTTTGTCCTAATCGATTTCTCAACAAGTCGACACTGCAACTGGGTTACTTGTGCCATAAATCATAATAATATTAACGAGAGCTTCACACTGCCGAGTTACTCCTCTCATTTGATCAGGGCTGCCATCATTAGATTCTAAAGATTTATAGCACCTGAGAGTGATGGCAGAAAGTTAAACATTCAATACTTAAAAATATGATTCTATTAAAATTATGATTAAAATCTGAACATTACTGAACTGTATATGAGGAAATTTTGTGCCATTGAAATGAAAAGAGTTGTGGCATTACTAAACACATCAACATTATATAATAGCGAATATACATTTATTCCATAAGTACTCTTGAATTTTTAAAAGAAAGAAGAGGCACAACCCTATATCTCATTCGAGAGCATTCCCGAATTTCAATTGGTCTGTATTCGCGACTCTTAAATTTATCCAAAGGGGAGGGGGCAAGATTTATTTCTAAACCAAATATACTTTGACATTCATCATTATCAAATATTAACGCACTCAAAAATACATTAAGTCAAAAAAATCTTGTCTTCATGTAATAGAAACTTTTTAAACAAATTATCGTAACAAACGTAATATAATTTTTATATTGTAATATGCAATTAATAATAGTATGACTGAAAATAAGCTACAATATGCGTGTAGTCATTACTAGAAATAATGTCTGATAAGGCATTATTTCCTCGTACGCAATGTCTATACTTATTATTAGCAGAAACATAAATTTACTGTCATATTTATAGTCAGTATTTACATATCATAAAAATTAATTGTATAATATATTATTAAATATATTATACAATTAATTTATATGATATAGAGTATACAAACAAAATATATATTTTATATTTTGTTTGTATACTCTAACTGGACGAGATTGTCACTAAGAGGATTAATTTTGTTCACATATTTATTAAACTTTAATCTACAGCTACTAAGGCATCTTAGTTTTAAAAGTTGTAGCGTTCGTACATCACATTAGTAATTGATAAAAATCAGTTTCGTACATTGGAGTAGTAATAATGTAACAGATATAAGTTACAAGTATACTTGCAAAAACTGTAAAAGCGTTAACATTGTCAATGAAAAAGGAAAGTCAGCGAATGCGAAGCTAGCAACGTAGGCTGTCACGCACAATGCCTAGCTGTAACTGACCTACATCAAGCGAGGGGTGATGCACTCTGCCCATATATCATTAAATTGCCAACATGGCTGCGGTGCACGAACAAATCAATAAGTCCATGAATGAGGATGACAATTGTGACACAGTTGGACACAGTTTGTAACACTATTTTCTTTAACGACACGTGTTATGTTACAATTTTATTATGTAACAGATAATAAAATTGTATGTAATAAATTAATATGTAAGTAATAAATTATGTGAGGCAGTGACAGTCTAGGTACGAAACTTGTAATGTTATGCTTAGCATGTGGGGTTTGAAAAGAGCAGGCAGGCACCTAATTTTTTTACTTTTATGTATACTCATAGGTCTAAGAAAGTAAAATGACCATGAAACATCCGCTTGTCAATGTGGAGAGTACTATAGAAAAAAATAAATGGTTTTACAAGAACATTACACATTAAGAAAAATCCTAACGCTCAACGCTGACGTTTTATTTTTAAAGGATGATAGTAAATCCTTATTGTTTTTCATGATTTTAGGTTCAAAACTCTACTCTTATCTAACATTCCAAATCATGTTTTTTTTATTATTTTGATATCAGATCGAAGTCGGTACTACTTCTGTTAAAAATTAAAAGAATACCACAGTCCACAATAAACGGGTTAGCGGAAGACATGTCGTATTTTCAGCAAAAACAATTAAGTAGGTAGTACAGAATGTCTATGCAACGTAGAATGCCTAGTCGGTAATTGTAAGTGACCTAGATATAGCAGGGCGGTGCACCCCGACTCATCTATAAGTGGATTAGCCGACCGGAGTGACATGCAAGAGTAATGAAGCGATAGTTGCACTGGAATAATCTACTTGCCTATAATTATTTGTAGGTATGAAAATGGCATTCTATGCAATCGAATTGTCTACAAGTTAAATGGTAAAGAAACCGAGTGCGTAAGGAAACCCAGAAAGCGGCCCAAAAAAGTATGACGTTTTAATTGGTAGAAATTTTAATACGTGATCAAGCTACTGAGACGAATCTAAAAAAAATCATTCGCTACAAACTTACAAAACTTTTAGCTCACAGTCTATACCAAAGAAAATGTCATTTACATATGTATCTCACAAAAGCACATGCGAAAAATAACCCTTATTCTTTCGCTATCTAGTAAGTAAGTTATGTTTTGCAGTCCGAAGCTGCATAAATAAATAATGCCTCAGGTAAGAAGAATAGTCAATGCTACTTTACAAAACTATTTTTGACCTAATAGCAAGTGTCTAAAAACACATTAAAAGCATAAAAATACATATATTATGGATGTATGTATATACGGTTCAGTCCGACTTTATTTAGTCTATTATAATAATTTTAATTTTGTTTATTTGAATTTAGACATTCTATGTATTATTATAAACATATAGGTAAAATCATAAACAATGTTAATTGTTATTAAACTCCGAATTAAATATGGTAAATGTGTCATAAAGAAAGTGATATCAAATTTTACCCGTAATTAAATATTCAATAATATTTCTTTTGTATGTTTTTAAACTCTTACGATAACAAGGAAATGTTCCTATTCACATAATTCAGATAGCCCAAATAACTTAATTGCACAGTACTAAAGGTTATCACTATCAGTAGCACACTTTAGTATCGGAAGTTCGTGTGAGGTTCAGAAATTTGACGTCAAACACAAGAACTTACGACTTTCATTATAAATTGAACTAGTTCGTATTATCAATGGAAATTTCTTATAAAAAGAAACGTTAGGAACAAAGTCATAAAATGATTGCGAGATGGTTTTAACTACATTTAAGGTCACTTTAAAGCATGGCCCCTGTATTGAAATAAGTAGTAATACTCTATGGTTACGTTTCTTTTAATTGTAATATTCTTTTCACGCTTAAAAGAGCAACATCATATAGCCGAGCCAAAAAATATTATAAGTTTTTTTAACATTTTCGTTTTACTTGATCGTAAAGCCGTATATATTTTTCTATTTGATCATCGTTCACTTCTAACTCGACAAGAACTTATATTCTTTATACAACTGAATCACAAAAGGCCCTATCTCCAATTGAAGCACGAGTATTTAAAAGTAAATAATATCAACATACTATACGTTAATAAAATTCTGTTATGGTATCAACTAGTAGCATTGAGTATAGTTAAATCATCACTCACCTTGGTTCAACAATATGTACACTTTCAGGCACACGTACTCCTCCATCCGCAGGTGGATGCGCCTGAACACGCAGGTGATTTGGGTCATCTTCTCCACCACCAGGCCCACGTCCAGCCGCAGCTGTTCCAGCGTGATAGGCCGACCCATGAGCGAGGTTAGGCAGTTCTGGAGCGTTTTCAGGTTGGCGTTCACCTGTCATTTTAAAATGTCACATTAGCGATGCTTTGTAAAGGTACTATACACCTGATAAACAGTTCGGTTACCATTGATGTAAATGGTGTCTATCTAATATCAAAGTGACACGAAACAGTAGACCTGGATATCTCAGGATAGTTGAGAAAACTTTTTTCTTGTTGTAATGTTACTGTTGTTTTACTTTTTACCAAAATGTAAAGAATTTCTAACGTCTACCTACTAAGTTTACTATTAACAGTGATTATTATTAATTACAAAATTCTTTTTTAATAATAATGTTTTCAAAATTATTATTTATTAGGTTATTTTAACGTTCTAATTGTAAAAGGTAAAAAACGACAGCGTTAGTTACAATCGATATTTAGTTTTATCAGACTGGAACAAAAACAAATAATTGTTAACAAAAAGTTTTAAGTACCTATATAAACACTTTTTTGATTCGATGTAGGAACGATTATAACTACAAATATGACAGCAACACCCAATAAAGTACGTAACGCGACATAAAATGGCCGATTGGAATCAAATCAAAATTGTATGAAAAAATGACGCACGGTTGAATATAAATTTTCCTAAATTAGCAAACATGTATAAAATTGATGTGCGCTTCGATTTTATGTAACCATGAATACGTAAGCGAGGAGGAAATGCTCTAGACAATGAAAATACGTTTCGCAGTTACCGCTAGAGTTTATGCAATCCGTGCAATTCACCGCGCGTGAATGATGTGTGTTTCTTTGTAGTTTTTTAACCAAGTTAAGTAGGAGATTCCAATCTATTTCTTTTTGTTTTTTTCTATGTACATTAAAAAGTATAGTTTTGCGGTTTAAACTTTTATCTTATTTCCAAGCAGCTTCAGATATTATTCGATTCCAGAGTCCAGACTATTTGATTGTTATCAATTGTTCTAAAGTAACTATAAAGTTTAATTTTTAAAACTGTTTTTAGTTACAGTGCTATGACTCATCTTAGAATGAAAACTTTTTATTTTATAAAAAAGGCTGCTTATAATTCTAATATAACATTTCGACTAACATGCTAGTATTAGATACACTTTAAAAAAAAGAAAAGGAATTGAAGTATACTTGCTAACTTTACAAACAAGTATCACTTCTCTGTCTCAGTATAAGTTTTTACAATTCAAACTTCAGAGAGCTAATCTCGAACGCAACTTGAATGACGTAGCGAGCTTTGCCGACTTAATGCGCTGATAAATTGCAATGCGTACATTACTATGCGGTATCGGTTGGTCTATAGACGACGATATATTGCATTTTACGATTTCAATAGGTTATGCATCGTCCGAGTGCAGCTAGAGCCGGCGACTTTCTATCTGTTACGCAAGATGATCATGTAACCGCACCGCTGCATGTGCGGAAGTTTCTGGAGCGAATGTGACCTGTACTACTCCCGTCTAGGATTAGTTACCTTTTACCGCTCAGTTTACTACCTACTTGGATTGTAATGTTAAAACTTTATGTCTTTAGAAATTATGTTTTAACTAGCTTCCATTTAACGTGTTTATGGTTATAGATAATAAATAATAAATTAAAATAAAACGTTTTTAAACGAGGTCTAAATGTGGACCGTCTATTTAAAGGCTAGTAAAGACTGGAAAGCATGCATGTCCACCAATTAGCACTTGGCCAGCGCGGTGGACTATGGCCTGAAACTCTCTCATTCTGAGAGAAGACCCGTACCTAACAGTGGGACAATAATGGGTTGTCGAGAGAGTCGAAAGACTAGAAAGAACATCAGGTATAAGAAAATTTTAAATCCATATTTAAAAAAATACATGCTACATATTTCAAACATATGCATGCATACTTATTACGGAATAAAGTGAGAGTACTGTCGAATTTTGAACAGTATTCGCTCATATGGATTTATGTTGCGTCAGTAAAAATGTTAAGAAAACCGAATAACTATTATGAATTTAATTTAGCGTAGCAGTGCATTTACTTTACATTGACTTGTTAATATTTAAGTTATGGGTATGTTATAATCGTCTTCACGAACAATATACTGTTAATCTTGGGTTAGTTGCGATAACAATGAATAAACTTATTACCTCTTGAGCGAAATCGTGTTCATGATCCGAAGATTGAGGCGCATGCGCAAGTTTCCCGTGCATCGCCTGGTAGGCTGCTGTTGTTAATACTGAGATCTCGTGCCATTTTTCCATCAACAACTTTGAATGAATTTCCATGGGTATTTCCATGATGAAAGGTAACTTTTTCGTCCAAGCGACCATTTTGTGCACTATGGAGTCACCGATTTTACAAAGTTTATCACCTATCTCTGAGGTGTCGTGAAGGAGATCTGGCAAGTGGCGGACGGTCGCGATGTCCTCCATAGCGTCGCAGTCGATTAGCGCTTGGATCATGTGAAGCGCCCTTTCAAGTGGTACCGCTCGATCTCGAGACGACGACACAGCGTTTTCCAGTCTTGCTCTCAAATGTACGACCTGAGGGAAAACAGATTTAGATGAATCATTTGAAAGCATTGAATGCTTGATAAGATTTGTACTCATTTTGGAGCGTCTTACCTCACTAGGGTTTGTAAGGGCAGTCTTAAGTATGGTCCCATTGACGAGGTTCGACGGGAGAGGTGGCAGTGGTTCTTTAGGCTTTTCTGGTGGTGACGCTCGATTTGATGTCGTTGTCGCTTTTGCATTGGCCTTCTTATGTTTTTTGTATTTTACTTTGTACAGATTGTAAACTGCACCACTGTTGCGTCCACCTGGCATGCGATCCTCTCGCACAGCTACGACAAAAAACAGAAAATGAGCGAAATACCGTAGGCTTTAAAATCAGAAGTCATTTATAATATACGTACCTTGTAATACCATTCCCTGTTCTATACATTTTTTAAATCGACAGTACTGGCATCTATTCCGTTGCGCTTTCGTTATTTCACAGCCACCATCAGCCACGCAGGTATAAACGCGCCGATTCTGGACAGTCCGTTTAAAGAATCCTTTGCAGCCCTCACACGTAATGATTCCATAATGAAGACCAGTCGCCTTATCTTCACATATCATACAGATCATTGGTTGCTCGTCTTCGTCCCGTTCGGCTTCAGGCGCATAGGTTCTCAACTCGGGCCGCGGCAATGATAACGTATTGGCGCTGGCTACTCCAGATGTACCCGAAAGGCTACCTGCTGCCGCACTAAGGTTTAATGCATGCATTTGTTGATGTGCAGGTAATTGTGATACATCACCCGCCCAAAGCAATTCCATGTTGAGAGGTGGCCCTCTTGGCCTCCTTAATTCTCCGCCTAGGTTTAACAACAGTCTCGCAGCTGACTCTTCACTACACGTGGTGGGATCTGGCATAGGCGGTGTAGGCGTATGGGATGCACCAGCCGCTGGCTCTCCACTAGTCGTGGGTGCCGGCAGCGTCCAAAACATGGTACGAACTCCACCCGACTCGCCCATGATGACAGCCGGCGCCCCCCTCCATTGCGTTGAGCCTCGATTTCCTCCTTTAGGTTCGACCGGATGTGGTGGAAAGTGCCCGCCGATAAGCTCGGGTTTGACACCATTGATGCAGGCAGCGGGCGGCCAGTGTCCCGGTGAAATTGATGCGTGGCTAGTCGGTGGTGGCGGCGGGAGAGAACGGGGTCTATACGGTTGAGGAGGTTCAGGAGGTGGGCCTTCAATTTTTACGGAGGAAAGCTGCGATGAGGGTGAAGAGTCGTGTTTGAGGCTAGACGGAGAGTTTTCGGCTTTGACCGACGGAGGTGCCCCTTCGAACTTGATGACCGAATAGGGCGGCGCGGAGCGAATGACGGTGGGATGGCAGGATGGCGACGGTGATGGCGAGCCACCGCCGTCAAACACGGGCGGCGGGTGCGGCGGCGTGCTGCACCCCGCTTCGGCCATGCGCGGCGATGGCGGGCCCGGGTCCGGTGACGACGTACTGGTGTCGGCTGCCGACTCGCCTGCGGGCATACGAGGCGCGATCAAGCGACAGACAGGAGACTTTCGTCTCAACACAAAAGAAAAAGAGCACCGTGGACTTTTCAGAAGCGACAAATAGAAACTAGGTGAAATGTCAATGACCGCGCGGCGTGGTCGCAGTTAGAAGGCGCGGGGCGCGACGCAGGGACGCGACACTGCACTTCCCGCCGCCGCCGACTAGATTAGCCGGTTGCGTCACGATGTGAGCGCTTTGCGGCTCAGGCGGCATAGTAAACTAATCTATTATGTGAATGCAATCACTATCACGTCACATGGAATTATAATGAACCGCGAATTTATTTTACGACGTTTTATTTAAGAGCAGATTTATTATAAAATTATTTCAATGCAACTAGATAATATATAGTTTATATAATAACGCGGAATAAGGAACTACGTAGAGAACATGAAAAGCGCAGGAAACGTGGGCGCAGGTCGTAACGGGCGAGCGCGAGCGCGAGATGTGGTGCGCGCGAGGAGAAAGTGAAAGCGGCGCGCGCGCAGATGCGGCTCCCGGAAGCGTTGCGCCTGCACTGCACCACAAAGGGCTCTACGTCATAACTAGTTCTAATGCAAATTTCTAATACGATTAAAAATAACTTAACTTCTTACTTTATGAACCGCTCACTCCTAATACACTGCCTTAAAAATGAACAGAAAGGTTTACGATAACCCAGGTTAATGTCGAATTTTCATTTGCGTAAATCTTATCTTTAAAGGAAATATTTTAAAATATTGCATAATAATTATAACACATGTACCGTTAAGTTAGAAACTTTACCGACTTTTTATTACTAAATCCATATGCGTCGTGTTTACCCTCTCCCGTGCGGTAGTTTACGTCGCATAACGTAGCAATCAGTCATTCGAACCCAAAAACCACCCCCACAAAGTCACTGAAACACGAGCGTGACGCGTCGGCAATACGTACGATGATACGCAAGCGTCATTTGTCGGGATATTCGCGAGGGCGCGCGGGAGAAAATTATTGCGCGGTTTTGTTTACGCGAGGAAAAGTGAAGAAAGTTTTCCACTAGCGGCGCGTGGCGTTCGGCGGGCGCGCGCAGTGAGCCCGACCTACCGCACGAGCGGCAGCGCGCCGCTCCCCGCGCGCTTCCCGGTCCCTCCCTCCAGCCACTATTAGGTCACTCAGACGGCCGTGCGTGCGAACTGCAACCGCACAATGACTAGTGCAACGCGTGCACCGCTCTCGCTTCGAGGACGATCTCTATTTCACTTCGCGTCCTTTGCCATATCACTGGTGGGGACCGATCTTTCTAGTCGCGTGATGCAATCGGCTGCTGAGGTCCTAGGTACGCTATAAGTATATCTTTGATTGCTAGCTATTATGTGCATATTGATTGGTTCGCGCTAGTACTTCTATAAACTATCCAATTATTCGTTCGACATGGAATGTACCTAGATCAGGTCGTTAAACTAACTACTTACTTCTAATAGATATGCCCTTTTAGTGAGCTTTCGCATATATCACTTTTCTAAATTTCTGTGAAGTGTAATGTTTGGAAACAATGTATCCCAAAACGACTATATACGATAATAGAAGAGTAAATTAAACGTCTTCTTAAACAAATCTCAACAAAGGTTACTCAGTTTAAAATTCATTAGTATCAATTGCTACATACTAAAAAAGATTTCACCACGTGTCCTTAAGTAAAAATAAAACGAGACACTACCGAATTAGTATAAAAAGCCGATACGGAAGTTCCAACAAACGGCCGACAATAGAGATTACGCAACGATACATCTATGGGCGTCGTTTTTTCGATCGGTGCAGCTCGAAGGTCGCGCGCGGTCAGCGACCGAGGGAAAGTAGGTCACTCGCACCCCACCTCACTTTACCCCAGCCCATCCCACTTCACCCCATCTCACCCGCTAAGGATGCCACGTGTCGCTGCTCACGTCCCAACGCTCTTGTTCCCGGCTTCGAGTACCCTTCAGTTAATTATAATCCTCATAACAATTAAGATTGTGAAAAACTTCGCTTTGTTTTATCAGTGTTTATGAGAGAGACTTTTCTCTGACAGTTCATGTTTAGACGCTGAAGAATATACTGAATTCCTACGCGCTCAGTTTCTCTGTAAAAAATGATATACGCACATTAACGAGTGGCACCACTATATCGAAAAGATAAAAGCAAATATTATTTTTAATCTTCATATAAGGGATTGTATGAAAAAAAAACTTTCCTAAGCTCGTAGTGGTTCGGAGCAATATTAAGCGTGTTTAGTTTATTGACTAACCCATGCCGTCAGCTGGTTTAATTGATACATACTCGTATATATATTTTATGTAAGATACGTTTAATTCTTAAACCAACGCACTTCTATTTCTTTAGACTAATCCTGTTACTAGTTTATTTACAATGCAGAGGGTTCCAGGTTCGATCTGTGGTATAGGTCATATAATTAATATTAGATTCTTAGCCTGATAGTCATGTTTATGTCTGTCTTGGAGTATCTCTATGGCACCCAACCTGGTGGACACTACGATTATAAAAAAGCTTATTTATTTATAAGATGCTGTTACTATAGAGATATATAAATTACGAGATTTATAAATATAAATAACAGTGAATGAACCAAACGGTTAAAGAGGCACCCTTTTATCCTTTCCCTGTTTTCCTTTGATATAAAAATAGCTCACTATGGGGTTAAGTCATACTTGACCGAGTTTTTCTGTTACTTTCTTTGTATGGGTTCTCTATGCGTTTCAGTCCGCAAATAACCTTCTGCAATAAAAGCTATAAAGCTAAAATATATACTAAGTGGCATAGTCGTGTAAATTCTGAAAATTGTATTTCGTAGACCTACGATGTACAGTTCCATCTGTAGTCGGTCACCGAATATGTGATACTCCTATACAGATAGATACAGATCTATAACCGTTTTACCGTGTTTTAATAAGGGTGTTATACTATGAAGGACTAATAGCTGTCTATTATGTATGTATGGTTTGAGCGATAATTGCTAAAGCTACAGTCTTGTCGCTTAAGCTACTGAACAGTCTAATTTTATTCTAAACAGCCAGTAAAAGACAATTATAATATATACATCTGAGTTCATACACCTTGTCCCTTTAGTTCCGGGACCAGAATAGAACTACGGTACCCTCTGCCTGTCGTAAGAGGCGACTAAAAGAGACTTCCGGGGTTGCGGGCGGCAAGAGTTTGAGCTCGAACCGTCCGGCCAAGCGACCCCAGGTGTGTGGTTGCATGCTGCCATAAAGACCAGAAGGTGCGGTGAGCAGTTCATGCCCACCAGGGAAGAGCCCGATGGGGCAACACGCTGAGGACACCGGCGGCGGTCAGTTGAGAGTTTGCGGCGACCTCTTCGCAGCGCGGAGGTCGGTCACCGGGGCGGTTTAGATAGAACGTTTACTTATACACGTATCATTCTTACATATCCTTATAAAAAATAGCATTATTATAATTATAATAAAGATACTAAGTTTTGCAGGCGTCGTCATATAAAAGAAATCTCGAGTGCACGAAACGCAAGGGTGCGTTATGGCGTCACGGTGACGCGGATCACGGCGTCACGTCACACCCCCAGCAACGCGATACGTCACTAACCGTATCTAGATTCACGCGAAACTATAAATAATTAAACACACAAGCCGACTAATTACGTACGTACGTATCATACTAACAGATCCTTAATAAAATATTATTATTATGACGATAAAAGAAATTAATAAGTAGATAGCCACGCGACCTAACGAGGCGAGGCACGTAAATTCGATCCCGCTTATCTCGAATGCACATGAAGCGAGTGCACGACACGCGAGGGTGCGTCACGGCGTCGCGGTGACGCGGCGTCACGGCGTCACGTCACACCCCCAGCAACGCGATACGTCACTAACCGTATCTAGATTCACGCGAAACTATAAATAATTGAAGACAAGCCGGCTAATTAGGTATTTGATTTTTTTGTTGTGGTTGGTTTTTTGCAACGCTTAAACGAATAAATGAAATTACTGTCTGCTATAACGTAATAAGTAGACATTTCTTAGCACTTGTTTGTATGATACTATTAAATATACCTCATAATCAGATGGCAAGAGCGCGTATAATGTGAGTATACACTTTTAAAATAAAATTAAAGCAAACTATTACACTTCCCGTTACTGCACTACCTTGGTGATTAAGAAGAGTTCTATAATTTGTTCTATATCTACATTATTTCGTAAGTCCTATTATTTGGAATATTTTATTGATTTTGCGTTTAGATACTTAGATTAAAAGGTATTTTAGGTTATTTGTAATTACTTATAACTTGATTACTTACAAAGTCATTTTACGCGCCGATATTGAAACCATTACAGTTCGTCCGTTCGTCTTTACGATTACATAAACATTAATATATTTGTTAATTACTCAAATGCATACGATACTTTGTAAAGCTATAACAAACTATGTTACAAAACGTTAATAATAATTACCTCATATGATTAATCAATAGCATTTGCTGTAATTTAAACTTATTCCAAGTGGTGTATTACGAATTTCTTATATAAAAATCTATAAATTTTTGATTTTGGGTTATTTATAATGTGTCATTATTCTTAGCACTCTAAAAGGCACTCAGTGGCCTTTACGTCAGTGGGCTGTCGTCTGTCATAATTTGTATTGTTGAAATGCCTGATATTGTAATAAGTACTTATGCATATCAAATATCCATGGTCGAGATCACTGCAACAAAAATATTGCTTTGATTTTTTAATCATTCAGGTTTTATTAACCAGAAAGACGTTATATGCACGCCTTTTACTATTGTAGACTTATAAACTGTAACGTTTTATTTATTAAAAATGTAATAAAACTATTTTCTTTTCAATAAATCTATTGTATTAAATAAATCTATAGTTGTTAATCTCACTCTCACTAATTCAATTATACAAAAGAAAACGCTTAACTTAAAACACTTCCATCATATGTCCTAATACATTTTATAATGTATTTTTTTCGTACCTAATTATTTTAATATACTAATAGGCCTGCTACGTAGTAAATACATTTTGTACTATTATTTTCAGTGACGCATAATAGCAACAGTTTATACAAGTCGTTATAGTGCCTGTAACTTTTACGGCAACGTAACCGAATATCTTCACAGATTTCGCAAGAAGTATCGTCTCCACTAAACAGTTAAGAGATTTATAAAACTAACTATGACCGAGCAACAATGCGAGACATTCAAGTGTTAAGCGTTATTACCCTCATTCATAACCCTCACGAAGCGATTGTACGAAGCCGGATCTCGTTTTGGAAGATTTTATTCTTCCAAGTGAAAGTTCTTACATTTTACAAACCTGTCTCGGGTCTCTCACGCCGTATTATGCTTAGTTATTCAACTTTCGGCAGATGACGTCGATTATCGAACGCTAATTTGAGCTCGTTTGAATTTTAATTGTGTAACCAATATAAAACGCGTCGGTGGACTTTTTGTATTCTGTTTAATAAGAAGTATTTTTCTTAACTTTGTAGATATGCGAGAAGAACTCTCAACGATAAGATTCAAGACATTTATGATTTTCTTAAAGTTTGTACTTTTTGTTATGTATTTTGTTGTGTATTATGTTTGTAAATTATTATTGTAAGCCAATTGGCTTCGGCAAGATATTTTGAGGTTCTCAAGACCTGATGGTAAATATCGCAGTTATGAGTGTATTTATTATGATCTGCTTCAAGATCAAATTTTACATTGTGCCTAATAACTTTCGTCCATTACTATACCAGTAAGGGACTCGTGCGTGCAGTACGTGTAATCATTTACTATGACACTCGACCGAAATGACCAGAGCCCAGCTCAACCGAAACAGGAATTTACGACCAGCAATGGCTATCTCAACCTGAATGAGAAGCCCCGGGTTTAACCGAAACAGTAATGGTATGATTTAACATACGATGGTGGCAGTACGTATAATTCTTTATTATTATAACAGCGCAAGCTAATCACTTTGTCAGTGTCACGTCGAGTTGAAAACGAAATTACAACGGCGAATTCGCTAGCGCATTTGAAAGTGACGGGCGCTCCGTGATCCGAGTGGCAACGGTGAAGAGATCTCGCCTGGAATAACAATGGCCGATCCTGACCTTAGCACCTATATAGCATCTTGCACGACTAACTTGATTGCTATTCGACGTAACTATATCGCAAATTTGCAATTGAAAGTCTTGCAATTTGGTTGTTTTGGTAATGGATTTGTAGCGACCTCCTTTTGTACATACAGAAAATAATACAAACTCGAGACATCCTCTCGATATGAAAACTAACAAAACAATAATCATCTTTTCTACAATGTCATAAAATAATATTCTTCTAAATTCGAAATATAAAATTATAAAATTATAAAATTAAAAAGTATGTACAAAAAGAGGTCGCTACAGGTTCATAAACGTTATGGCAGTTACCAGCATGTTTTTGTGTAGTAATAGCGTTGGTATTTACACTATTAACATATATATATGTACACATGTATTTTTTTATACCTACTTAGTAATGGGCCGACATGGTAATTATTTATAAAAGCCACGAAAACAGAAAGAAGCGCTTCCGCGGTGATACTTGTATTAAAATTTATTATTTGGTGCTCTTTTTCTTTTGTAGTTGTTACGTAAAAAACAAATCATAGATACATAAGCAAATAGAAACATTACACATACCTAAAATAAACGATACGTAGAACAAGTAAGTTAAAACACGCAAACATTGACAATATTGAAGATAAATTGACTATATTGACCATTTTTTTTATACGATTGAAGGAACAAACGAGCATGCAGTCTACCTGATGTTAAGTGGTCACTGCCGCCCATGGACATCTGTAAGCAACTATATATAAAACATGGGTTCTATCTGAAGTCAATCACAGATGCGTTACTCTCGAGGACCAAGATGGTCGCTTCATATAAAAGTGCACCGGCAACCACACCCTTCCACCGAAACGCAAGAACTGCTTCACGCTAGAAATAGGTGTGGCGGTGGTACCTCCCCGGTCAAACTACACTGGTTCTACCACCTGGTAAGTAGTAGTCTATATAGATATAATAAAGAGAAATGTAAGTTATATTTTTAACTACACTTACCATCGCTGCTACATCGGGAGTCAACTTTCCGCCTCTTGAGCTTGAGGTCTTGGAACAGACTCATGTTGTCGAGGTCACACGGGCCGCGGCTGAGTGTCATTATTCCTGAAACAAGGGAAATGTACTATTAGTTACAAACATATTTAGTAGCATTGGTATCAGTAGATAGAACGCTAATTTCGAGTTTTGTTGATCTCTAGATGCCACGAGGATGATTTCTATATTAGTTGGCATGTTAATCAATCTTATCTGTCTCGATCAATTCTGCCACTTTTTGACATTCATTAAAATTTGGCGGCGACTACTCTCCTAGTACTCCTACGACGACTTAAAAATATGGCAGATGGGGATATATTTATTGGGCTCTCAGCTCTCAGGGAAATATATTTAAGAGTAATACACAAATACAGTAAGGGTGATAAAATAAATTGTAAAACGTAAGTTTATAGTTTATTTTATCACCTTTACTGTATTTGTGTATTTTAGTAAGTTACTCGAGTTAACTATCGAGGTCCGACTCGAGGGTTTTTAAAAATTATATTTAATAAACAAAACGACTGGTCAAGCCAGAGAGCAGATTCAGACTGTCTTTATTTTAATACAAAGCTTACACGCTAAAATCTCTTATCGCTACACCTTACACTAATTACGCTATTACATTCATTGAACTTAAGAACTAGGGTTGGTTACGCCAACGTAACTCCTCCGCCCTTAAGACGAAAGCTCGCCGAAGACAGTGGCTGCTGCTGCTGCTGCTGCTGCTCGTCTGCTGGCGATGCTGCTGCTCGCGTTGCTCTCCTGATGTACTTCCAGTACCACCTGGCCGCTGCTCCGACGCCGATCGATATGACGATTATGTATAATACAATAATTGATGACCAACTCGGACGTGTTGAGACCGCCGGGAGGTAGACAGGTGCTTCAATCTCTTTCGCCTTTTGTAATATATCTTTCAGAGAATCCAACTGGACATCTTCTAGTTTTATGTTGGTAGAGAAGTTGTTCGGAATTTTATAAGTTTTTGGTAGGGGTATACTTTCTTGTATAGTGATGAATCTTCTATGAGTTCTTAAAGATCTATCTCCAACTTTTATAATACATCTATTGTCCACGGAGACTAGGGCCACTCCTGTAGTACGCTGGTACTGAACGTCGCTACCGCAGGTTGATTTTATTATTTCTTCTCTTTTCAAAATAATAATCCAGCTGTTTTCCTTAATCTGTCTTATAATGTTATCTTCATAATTAGCTTTGGCGTATGTACAATTATGGGGCTTTTCGTGCTGGATCAGCTGGGCGATGCAGTCTTCGGATCGTTTGAGGGGCTGCCACTCTACATGACGACATATCGCCTCTGACTCTGTGATGTGCAGGCATCGCTCGCGAGGATATGCAAATTCTGAGCTTCCCAAGATAAGGAAAGGGTTTTTGGGAATGAGAACTGTATTATTTTCATTAGGGATTGAATAAAGATGGAGTAACGTGTACGGATGGTTAGTGACCAATGGTACTTCCAAAATAAAATTAAGTGATTCATTTGTGCTGTAGGCTTTTACTGTAATTGACTTTGCAATCTTATGTATTTGCTGTAACGAGGGTGCGTATGCTAGTTGCCACTCAATTTCGTTTTTTACTGCTACTAGCGCTGCGGGAAACAATAAGCCGCTTTCGGTTTGTTGTTCCTCCAATTCGTAAATACCTTCCCTATAATTACACGCTAATGATATTAATTGTTCACTATTAGGCTGGACACTAATATACGATTTAATATCGTCCTTTATGGGAATACATGCCGATTCCGTTCTTAAGATCATGTTCTTAATGTCTATTTGTGAGCCTAGCTGACCAAGTAAGTCGACTCCTAATATACAACTAATATATAAGTCGACTCCTAATAATAACCCGATAAAGTCTTTATCGAAATTAAACATAAGGAACTTATGTGTTAAGTTACACTTAAACATCCTGGGAAATTTAAGATAAACAACCTCGTTATGTTTTGTTATCCCATGCGGTGTTTTAATATAATGGGTCTCGGTTCTTATCTGCGTGTTTACGTTAAGGTTTCGGGCTACATCCGGGCTTATGAGTGACTGTGAGGCACCGGTGTCTAATAAAAACCTACCACCTAACTCGCTAATATAGATGTATGGCAGTTTGTTATTTCTGTTTATATTAACATATACTAAGTTATTGTTTCTGTATTTACGGTTACACAAAAATTTTCATGTTCCTCTTCTAAGGAATAAGGTTCCTGCTCAGCGTCGCAGTCAGGTTCCTCCTGGTAATTTACTTTCGCAGGCCTAGCACTCGAGGGACCAGGTTGTGGCTGGCTCGGTCTCGGTCGCGGCACATTTGTGGGTTGTTGACAGTTAGGCTGTCTAGGACCCATGTTGGGTTGAGGTACCTGATAAGGATATCTAAAATTATTTTGCATTGGATACCTATAATTTTGATTTATGTTAGGCCTAGGGGGTACAACCTGCTTTGTTTTTTCTAACAAAGGTCTTTTAATTTTTAATTTTATTTCCTCCTGTTTCGCTATTTTGATAACTTCCTCAAGCTCGACCGCACCCTGAAACCTGATATTTAAGGCTACGATTGGGTCGAGTTGATCCAAGAAAACGTCTATTGCCATTTTTTCGTACAGTTCCCGTTTACTAGGATCCTTGTTTATCATAGCGCATGATAACTCTCTAACTCTATCACCGAACATTTCTATGCTTAATTTGTCTTTGGAGAGATGCATTAATTCGTTAATTAATTGCACCTCCCCCCTAAATTCTCCAAACCGATTTCTAAGTATCTTTTTAATCTCCTCCCATGATTTGCACTGATTGTGCTGTGACAACGCCTCAACGGCTTTTCCTGTTAATTTATTTTTAATTAAACATGCGATGGGGACCGTCTGGCTAGCACCTTCTACCAACTCTAATACGTTTTCCACACTATTTATATAAAATTCTAAGGTTTTCCTGTTACCGTCGTACGTGGGCAAAAGAATCGATAATGTCTCGTACGGCATAACACTTTGTTCGCTTTTCGTTTCTGAATTATTTAAAGCCATTTTTCACACAAATAAAATACACAAAATTTTAAAATAGATTATCACACAAATGTTAGTTGGAACACTTGGAACAATCAAAGGAAATCTCGGGAGCAACAGAATAAATGCTTACCCCACGAGCATTGCCGAATTCAGGCGGTGAGTCTCTCCACTGGTTGGCTGCCTTGTCGTTGGGCGGCTGGCTGCTTGGCTGCGCGGCTTTGTTGCTGCGTAGCGGCTGGCTGGCTGCTGAGCTGGACCCGATGTAGGTATCTTGTTAATTCGCGTCGCGGTTGTCCCGAATTTATTCGCGGAATTTTCACCGTTTAATCAGACGCGAATCCTACCGACTGCGCCAGTTAACTATCGAGGTCCGACTCGAGGGTTTTTAAAAATTATATTTAATAAACAAAACGACTGGTCAAGCCAGAGAGCAGATTCAGACTGTCTTTATTTTAATACAAAGCTTACACGCTAAAATCTCTTATCGCTACACCTTACACTAATTACGCTATCACATTCATTGAACTTAAGAACTAGGGTTGGTTACGCCAACGTAACTCTCGTTAAGTCAAAAAAATCTCCATGTAGTGAAGTGAAAATTAATATGTTAAATTGCATTTCCAAATAGTAATATACATGTAAGATAAACTGTAATGCAAAGAAAAACTTCTTGAATATCCCTAAAGATATTCTGATAATCTTGATGTTTTCCGGCAATGACCATTGCATGGTATTTTACGTGAAAGGTAAATAAAAAATAATTGACCGAAAGTGAACTCAAAAAAAAAATTACAGTACAAAGATACTGCTTCAAAAGACAAATTTAAAGCAAGAAATAATATTTTTGTGGATTTATTTACTATATACGTATGAGTATATACATAATTATTAACTATTTTAATATGTTATATAAGAGCTGGTATCACAAAGCTCGTATTTAGCATTTTAACCGGTATCATTTTAAATAGATCTTTTCAAATGTTAGATCCAAACTATTATAAAACGCTTGTTTTACTACGTTAATAGTAATTATGACATTGCAATAAATGTCAAGACCAATCCTTAAAAATATTTATTAAACTTGGTGCAGTTTGAGTAACTCTTAAAAATAATGTTGCAACTTCTTTTATATTTCAAGCAATAACATACAATGACACAACAGCGGTAACAATTGATTGCCTTTTTTATAAATAATCGATGTATTCAAAAGCGCTTACATTAAAGTATTTGTTCGAACGGCGATATTATTTTCTATGTCAGTGTCGGCTGGCCTTGCAAGATGTAAACATGATGCGAAAAACTGTCGCGAATGTTAAAATAATAAGGCTTTGTTCTATTAATATAATGAGTGAGCCTTATTCTCGTTTTCGGAGCTGTCGTAAGAACTAGATGGGGCGACGCGTGTAACAATCTTTTATTTAAATCTAGCTACGGATTTCATTCAGCTACGAGTAAGCAATGCAGTTTTACGAGTGCGATAAGAGCGGGAATTTATTGAATTGTAGGTACCTACGTACGGTTCATACGTCAGTTTGTATCAGTAAGTCATACTGCGGGCTCATAAATTGTGTAATAATCATGACGTCTGCGCGTACGTCACAAATTGAACGTATGCAATACGTTGCACATATGACAATATATACGTAATTCCAATTGCTAATTTCCTTTCTTTTAATATACTAAAATTGCACAAACACACTGCTTAGAAAATTGTTCTATTTTGAAACGTTATATGCGTATTGTTAAGTATGATTTTATTGCTTCTGAGTATCCTATGTCAAATTTTATTACAGTAGGAAATAACAATGTCCACCTGATCATAAGTGATCACTGTCGCCCATGGACTTTTATAACAATAATAGTAATAATTTTACCTTTATTATTAATAGTTAGGATAAGTTTTACCTAAGGCTGGCCACAGAGGCTTTTCTACTTCTGAGGTGGCGGTGCCAACCTATTATTGTCCCACTGCTGGGCACGGGTCTTCTATCAGAATGAGAAAGTTTTAGGCCATACTCTACCGCGCTTGTCATTGTCGTTGTTCATTGTATGTTGTGTACACAGTTTATATAGCATCATGAATTTCTAGACCATGAACATGCACTCCACGTAATGGTAGGTAAAAACTATACACCATAAGCTTAAGGAACCAAATAGGATTAGCCCTACGTACGATCTAGGGAGAGAATCTTATGCTTAAACTAGTACGAATCGATTACAGTGATATCTTTTAGATGTAGGCCGAATAATTGAAATAATTGCAAATCAAATTGAATTAATTCCAACTTGCATTTCCAATATATGTATGAGTGTATTTGATAAACTTTACGAATCCTGTGCTCCGAATCTATGAAGAAGCTACAGAATTTTATACTGCCGGCGAACATACCGGGTTCGTACGCATAAAAGTTTTGTCATTTTTATGAAAAAAATACAGTTTCAGTACTATTATATTGTTAATAAAGGTAATACTTTTGTTAGATTTCTGAAATATTAAAGTCCGCTTGACTCGTCCTAAGATTTACGCAAACGTTGCATTTAAATGTAGGTGGTAATGAAATATGCTGTCATGTGATATAAAAACGCTTTTAATGGTCAAAACGTGAAATAAATTGCTTACACATAAAAGTCATTGAACTCGACGCTATCGAGCAATGTCATATGAAATAAAAATGAAATATGCACTTTTAAACGGACAGTTAAAACAGTATAGATCCCTATTAACAAGAATTAAGAGTATGCAGATTTTTAAAACTGTACAACTATGCAATATATGTATATAGCATTTAAGCGGATAGCGTTCAAGAGACTTATATGTCTCCAAATTATTAAAAAAAATATAATTATATTATAATAACGGTATAACCATAAGGTGGAATAATATATGCGGAACAAAATTATACAACACGGGCAATAAAAAATAAGTTTTTTTTTTGATTGTTCATGCCTCCAGCAACAACTTTTGACACATTTTTAAAATAAATTACCTAATACATTTATTTTTTAGATTCATTTGTGAAACCTACAGTTATTATATGAATACTGATATCATCGCGAAACGGTATACGGTAACGGTAGATATGGCAAATTAACTAATTAAATACTAGTTTTATGTTTAGTGGGCTCTCAAAATACTGTGATGAACAATAAGTTCAACGACCAAAAAATAATGACATCGAAACCAATTTATCTAATTTCTTAAAATAACCATTGATTAAAATTATTTGTAATGTTCATTAAATCATTATGTATATTAAAAATATTTATTATACAAGTACATCGTATACGCGTAACTTATTTAATAATATTTTTACAATGCAACAGCATTAAAAAGAGATAAAAATATTAATGTGACAATTTACTTTTCAAAACCTGTATGAGATAGCTGCTAACTAGACACTTGAAGGTGATTGAACCTTTTCGTGTTTGATTGCGTAAGCATTACTTTTTATATGATTGTAGATATACATTACCAACGTATTGCCAGTTCGGATCCAGCTAGAGAGCTGAAAGAATAGGGGCAAGAAGTACATAGATATACCTATTTCTTGTACGAGTACGAATTTAGATGTAATTTAGATTTAAGTGGTAAGCGTGTTTGTATTATATCAGATGTGTAATGACCATCGGTGGAAGACATCTACAATGATTTTTTTTAAATCAGAGCTTCAAATATTTCCTAGCTCAAGCAACAAAGACATGCATTGTTGACTTTGTGACTCCTTTTGAATAGGTAACATAACTCTAAGGTAATAATAGAAAAAGCGACAGTATAGTTCAGTTACTAAATTTACGTTTTTATGATAATTATAGCGTCACTATATTGTATTTTAAGAGGTAACTACTTTAAAGGGAATTTACCTTATCAAAGTAAGTTTCTCTTACGAAACATTACGATAGATATTCGGTAACACCAACTCATGTATTTGTTCCCTGATTCGTCGTAGAACTTCGTGTGTACATAAATTTGATTGTTATATGTAGATCGGAGACAGTGTCCACTTAATTTCAGGTTGCAAATTCTTATATTATATAAAAAAACATAACCTGTTATTAATCTTAATCTATACGTGAAGAAAAAACTTGTAACGCATTTTTAAGTAATATGCCGCGGACTGATTAGTATGAAATTTTGTACGTTTATAGTGGACGTAGAGAAGGAGTGCAGAATGTAAATATTTTTTTCAAATAATGCATATAACATACATAAAATCAACTAAAAACACATTAAACACTCTACCGTGCATTTGTCACAAACAAATAATAAACGAACTTGAACATTCAATGTCTTACTATGAAATGAAAACAGATAACGTCAGAAATGTCAGTGTTTATCAAAATACCCGCTATTGCTTTTAAATGCGGCTTAACTAATTAAACCTCTTTTTAAATTTAACGGATGCGTTCAAAATTACTTGAAAATTATTGCATTTTATTTGAATTTGAGAAATATTTACTTTGGACAATATAAAGTTTAGTTTTTTAATTTAAATACGGTCGAATTTCGATCGTTGCGACTGGTGACCATTTAAATGCCTCAGATGTTTAGGTAAATTTATCCAAACGTTACTATTATAATACTTTTCTTACGTTGCCCGTTTTCTTACGTTGCGTACGTATCTACGTTTACTTTGGAATATTAAATATAGCGGAAACGAAGACAGACAAACATAACGTTTAGTTTTCGTCATAATGACCGGTATACACGAACGACAACAACCGGCCAGGTCCTTGACCTTGGCGATACTGTTTAATTGACATTTTATCAGTTGAACTTGAGACTGTAATGTGTACGTGAAGCAATTAGTGTGTTATTAAAAGTTAATGATAATGAACGTGGTGTGTGTTTGTTTTAAAATTAACTTTCGAACTCATCAAGTCTAATTATATTTATTTACAAACATTTATCTACATTAAAATACACGATTACAATGTAACTATTTAAGAATGTGTCTTTATCTCTTAACTAAAGTCAGTTAATTATTGTCAATATAAAAATAATCAAAGTCGTTGGATCAGCCAGTTCGTTACAAATAAACATACTATACTCTTTGTTTTTAACCCTTATGTGAGTGACGAGGTACCTGGGTACCTTTAGCGTTTTGAAATTTAAACAAAAGTATGTTTTACGCAAAAGTATGTAACTTCCTGAGAGCTCTTAACTATTTATAAATTATATATTTTTAATGTTTTCACCCAGTCAACTATTTACAATGTTTCGTGTTAGTCAAATCAATTTTTTAAATCACAATTGAGTGACAAGGTACCCGGGTACCTCTTTGTATCCTGTATGTCAATGAAAAAAGTACTTATAATTTCGTGCATAAATGAAATAATAAACATTTGTTGTGATGTTTTATCTCTATAAGAATTACAATTTCTTTGTTTATGCCGTATTAGCACAGCTCCCAAAGCAGGTGTTACATGTTGGGCGAGGTACTGCATGTCAATCACAAACTGTTTGTTTGCAGTTAGTGCAAGCTTTTCGTGTTTTTCTTTGCTTGCGTTTGAGTTCTCTGTATATGCAGCAACTATCGACGACTGTAACACGCCCTATAGAATCTCGTCTAGTCAGACTTACAGAGGCTGTAGATCCAGAAGGAATTGAAAGCCCTAGCTCTCGGCCAAGAACGTCCTGCATTGCTAATCTCCCATGTGTTTTTGATGTCACAATGCAATTTTTTGATATTTCTCCTATTTCTTAGCACACAGTCGTAGACTGAATAAATTCAAAAACTTTCTATATTTCTTACTTGAGACATATTTTGGGTCATGTTCCATATAAATGATATAATTATACTACCAAAGCTGTAACATCGTCGATATTGTAAAAAAGTAGTAAATGCCAAAGATTTGTTCTGCGTTGTATGGTAAATCTCATTTTGGACTTCAGCTTCTGGCTCAACATCCGAAATTTCCAATCCACCTTCTTCGACCAGGTAATCGTGTTCATTATCCGAAGCAACAAACTCACCTTCGTCACTAGAAGCTTCTGCTAATATCGCTTGTAATTCTGTTAAAATAAATCTTCGAACAAGTGCTCTATGTTTAGAAAAACTCCCTCCAATATTCATAAAAAAATAATAAACCCACAAAATATAAATAAGCGCGAACAATACGAACAAAGTAAATATTCAAGTATCAATATCAAGCACGATGTATTAAACGCATTCAGTGTTTCTTGCGCGCCGATAACCCCTCCCCCTCCTCCTATTTCGATCACTACAGATCGTTAACTATTCAGCTTAGCTAAAATAATAATATTCAAAGTGTGGGTAACGTTAAAACGGACTTTCATTGCTTACATTACGTATAAACTGTATGAAGGTACCCGGGTACCTCGTCACTCTCATAAAGGTGTTTTATTTGTCACTCACATAAGGGTTAAATATATTCAATTTTGAATAGACACCAATGACTGGATTATGATAAAAAATATCCATATTTCAGTCATTTGTAATCTAAATATTGTCGTTTTGGTGTAATAAAATTTGAATTTATTCAAGTCCAAGGCAGG
This sequence comes from Spicauda simplicius, assembly GCA_949699795.1. Classification (NCBI taxonomy): domain Eukaryota; kingdom Metazoa; phylum Arthropoda; class Insecta; order Lepidoptera; family Hesperiidae; genus Spicauda; species Spicauda simplicius. The sequence goes on along the minus strand of OX453060.1, from coordinate 16,918,368 downwards.
TTTCTAAGCCAACATATAACGTAGACGCTATTTTTGGATTTTTATCACCTTCATATTGCAACCAACGTACCTACGTCGTATATTACGCAGTTATTGCAAATCTTACGACGCAAAATGAATCGTTACGTGAAATCTGATAACAGTTTGATTCATTCAGAGACGTTGGAACGTAATAGTGTTTTACACAATTACTCGTATTACGATAATGTTTCGTGTGTACGTATTTCATATGTAACAGGCACACCATATAGAAAAATATGGAAAAACATATTAAAAATACGTAATAACCGCAAGCAAACGTATTTTTGTATATTTCAATTATTTAAATTAAACAAAAGTAATATTCATTCATACGTACAGCATCATTTCTCTTCGAGTGGAGTATGCTTCATTGTATCACGTTTTTAGTATAATGTAATAGTAGAACAAAGTTCTCATCTGATCTCAATTTTAATTAAGAGCACACTATGAACCTCACTTTTGTTTACACGCGGGTGCAATGTGCTAAAATCTATTTCGCCAGTGACAGAGACAAACGAACTAGCATCTTCAAAATAAACTCGAACGTGTCAAAGACCTTGATTATATCGTGTTATAGCCGCGTTGATAAAGAGTAAATTAAAAATTGCCTTGTTGTTTTTTATTTCTACTGTTTTTACAAGAAAAAATACGTATTTTTAACGGTAGGTAAGAGTGAAGAATATATAGAATCCAATAGTACAGAAGTAACATGAGATCAGACATAGATGCGTCGATTACCTTACAAATTGACTTGTGATGTGTGAAAATTCATGACATTCATGTTTCTCTTTATTCCATTATTTTCGTAATAAAACTTGAACGAAAATACTGGTTATTTAAGAAAATGTAGTTCAGCTTAAACAAGTAGAGTTTTTGCAGTTCATATTTTGCGCAACGTTTCAAGTTCATTCTTCATCGGTTTGAGCAACATTGTGGCGAATAAAATAATTCGCGGAGTGTGAGAGCGTCGTCGCGAGTTTCGGCGAGGCCGAGAACTTTACAGCACTTCCGTATCTCGCATATAGGAAGCTATTTTGTTTATCAGAATAATAGCTATAAGCACCAGTATTTGTACTCGACGTTCGATTTTTCATTGAAGTTTGCCCTCGTATCTTACAATTATACTTTACTAGTTGACCCGGGGAACTTCATTCCTCCAAAATTCATTAATCTACGAGTAATATGATCAGCATTAAAATCCATAGCGTAGTTTTAAAGATCTAAGCATACATAGGGACAGACAGCGGAAAGCGACTTTGTTTTATTATATGTAGTAATGATACGTTAAGGAAGAAGAGCCGTACACCGTACATATCCTCTATCTTGCAAAGCTTAGAGACCTAGAGACCTAGATCTTAGAAGACCACTACTTAGTTAGTTGCTCCATAGAATTGAAGTAGCATTTAAAATTGGTAGAACCATTTCTAGCGTGAAGTATGTAGTTCTTGCGTTTTTGGATGGAAGGATATGGTTGCCGACAGACTTTTTTATGAGGCGACCATCTTAGTCCTCGGGATAAGAAATACATCTGTGATTGATTGCAGATAGAATCCATACTCTATGTGAAGTTGCTTAGAGATGTCCGTGAACAGCAGTGACCACTTACCATCACGTGGACTGCGAGCTTGTTTGCTTCTCAATCCAGTTCAGGTGATGGTAAGTGGCTGCTACCGCTAATGGACCTCTTTAACCAACTCCATGATAAAAAAGGTTACACACGATCACTTGAAATAGGTGCGATAGTAGTACCTACCATCATTTAGACCTCTGTATGGATGCTTAATCCTGTCGTACCTTATTCTTATAAAAAATAATAAAGAATTACTGGAATCGTCAGACAAAAAATTTGGTGCTGACTTTATTCGAAAGACTCGTTCATATACGAGTAGTTCGAGGCAAAGCATCAGACGGAAGTTGACTTATCTCAGTCTTAATAAGTTTAAACCTTAAGTTAATAGACATATGGATGGTAACGCTCACTCATTGTTGAAGGTGAGCGTCCAGTGTCAATTCAGGGTCGAAGTTTTGAACATTCAAAACATTTGGTAGTATGTTTATCAACTTACTGATTGAGTACATTGAATAGAAATTCGTGGGGCCATTGAGTACAATGTGCGAGTGATTTGCGTTGTTAGCAAATTCATACTTGCCAATTGTGTGAGTTTGCTGTGGCCTTAGTTTGATTACTAGAGTATGGGTTAAGAGAGCATGCACTCGATAGAAACAATCAGACCCAAACTTGGTGGAAGTACTATTTGAGAGAAGTTTGTTAATATAAAGTTTATCTAACATTACAAATGTGTCTTCACACCCTTTATACCAGGAAACTGCAGTCGGAACGCTGCAGTCGCATAATTAACCTTTGACAATAACTGATCTTCAGTCACGTAGGAGTTCCTCACGTTTTAACTCAATATCATACTAAACGATTGCTTATTATTGAGGTATTATAAAGGCTCGTGTTTTTTATTGTTTATGAGTGGTTTAGTGAGCATATCAGAATTGTCTTTTACTGTATGGCCCGTGATATGCAAGACCACAAGCGAAATTACATAAGTCGGGAAAATTTGAGTCGTAGTACTGTGTCAAATCTCAGTCTAATGTTGCAATTTCGTTGTGATGAGGAGAATCATCAATCCCCGCAGATTAACAATAATCAAAGTGTAAATGAATGAACTTGTGAATTTATTCATTAAAACAATATGCGGAGGTGGGTTAGTATTGACTCATACCTCTGGGAAAGAAGAGCGCAATTCAGACGAAGTTCTATACTACTACTACTATTTATCTTTGAAAATGAATTATATCCCTTCAGCCGTACCATGATGAACTGCAACGATATATAATCCGGTGGTGGGCAGTGATGCCAGTGGTCCTGTCGTGGGCAGAACATTGCCATAATAGTATTGGACGAGTAGGTGGTGGATGGTTGCCCGACGACCGATGTTGATGTTTAATCGAGATGAATGAAGCTTTTAAAGTTTTGTGGTGTACATTACAATATTAGTATAATTTATTAATACATCCTGGTCTTAATTATCGTTCAAATGGACAGTCTACGGATATTCAGTTTGTAAGTTAATCAAGTGATATTTAGTCCCCAGTTTCCATATTGTGGTTTGTTTTTATTCGTTTTCTTTAATTAAAATAACCAATCTTCCGTTAGTGACTTCCGCGTAGACTTTGGGTTTCAAGTAACGTTAATGCTTGCAGTAAATTTGATGACATTCAGTTAAAACGTCGTATACCGATCGAGTATATAAAAGTATAAATAAATGGTAATAAAAATAAGATACGACGCTTAGTAAGCAGCATGATCGGTAAACGTGTTAGTATTCCGATTATTAAATACGTATTCTATGAAATAACTTCCTTCTGAAGCCGGTTTAAGGTAGCTGAGTCCATCTTGTTATAGGAAGTGGTTGGTTCCGGTCGCAATGTCAGTGCCGAAGCGAGGCCGCCCGCCCGTTTCGACCAACGACCGCTATCTGCTCGAACACTGTACCTTATTCGGTAGTCGTCTTATAGCGCGCGAGTTGCGAGTTTAGCGAGAAAAAATGACTCAAAAGTATCGTTGTTGTCATTCGTTGTTGTGTCCTTGCTTGAGTAGAGCTTCCTCTCATACTAACATCGACTTAGGCTGTAGTTTACCGCGTTATCCGAATATGTTTTTTTTGTCTGGGGTTCATACCACAGACCCTATGCAACGATTACAAAGGGGGTTTTAATTACTACTCTATTACTACCTTCTAAAAGTGCCACATAGTAAAAATATACCAGTAATTGCAAAGCTACCATTATCTACACAATTTATATACTTAAATATCATAAGTTTAAGTATATGAATGCCATGCCTTAAGCTGTGCTACTCTTGTAACGAAGTGTTGAATTGTTACAAATAAACAATAATGCACATGCACCTTAAATCTATACATAGACATGCATAGCTGTTTATCTATACATATAATGGAAATGCAAAATATTTACAGACGTGCATAGTCATCTGTCAGTCAGAAATTTGGTAATAAGGACGACGTCATTCAACTGCAAATATTACTAACTGACATATACATATATCTACGTGTTCGTTATTTTTAATAAGCAATATGTAGTTTACTATCTGATGGGGAAGCAATGGTCTATATAAAGGACAAGTGTTTATCGCCAGGTGTTGGTCACAAATATTCAAAATAGTAGGCCCACTGTTGATTGCACAATGTAGAGTCAATGATCGCTCAAGGTGCTTTATGGTCCCAACTAACTCAAGGTTTTATAATTGAGTACTTTGGAGTGAACGTAAATAATAAACAGGATTTAAGTTAATTGTTGTGTTATTTAAATAAGTTCTAATCTTTGTTTGTACATGGTAATGATTAATACTTTAAGTAGAATTTTGTCATGACGTTTTAAAAGGCCAAAAATAATTATGGATGGTGCATTAAACCTTTTTTTCATATAGTTCATCTTTAAGAAATAATATGTAAGCGGTAATGGATTGAGAATAAAATTCGTAATTAAGAGTTACTTGAACGGTGACTTGAGTTATTTGAATAGATTGTAACGTTTATTGACAATGTTTATAAAGAGTGCCTGATCTTATTCTATTTAGCGGCTACAGTGTCACATAAAACTTGTGTAGCAAATACTAGCAGGTTTTTACGATAATTGTAGATGCATTGTATATTACTAAATAATAGCTCATTTAACTACAAAACTATAATGATTTACAACTATAAATAAAACAGTATAAACAGATGCGTACAAAGACAACTTGATCAGGATTTGTAGTGTTAGCCTTCGCCACGAAGCCTTGACATTCAACAGCGCTCAGTACTAAACCGTTCCATTTGGAAACTAGTCACTTCCGATCTATCAACTTCCTATTTCATGGCATTAATACGTAGGTTTTTAACCTCTATTTAAATACGTCTCATGTTTGAGCCGCTGATTGGACTACCCGGCTCGATCAAAAATTATTTCCGGATACTTATTGATTAATTACCTATTTTCGTATAGAAGGCAAGCAGGAGATATAAACAACACTTCCGCTATATTGCTAGTATTTGTCATTCAAAAATATACGTCCACTAATCATCATTGTAATGCTTGAGAAAAATTGACTCAACCAGATAATCTACGTAGATAACACGAAATACGATACGTTAATACGTAAATTTATAACAAATTAATATTTTGCAAATATGTATATCGGTCAAAGTGTTATTTTGATCTCTATTATTATAACAGTCACGAGCAGTCACGACCGCAGCCAATCATACAGAATAGCGAACAATGTTTTCGCGTTGGACCGGCACACCTATTATTATTTTAACTCACCGGCATCCTCCCACTACAATGTTTTGAAAGGAACCAGTGACATTCGGTACCTTTTCGCTTTCACCGCATTGGAAAGTGAGCGTAAAAAACGTATTTTGGCAACGGCAAAGAGATCATTGACCCCAGAGTCATAGGCCATAGATAAAGGGCGGCCATATTGTAAAAGTAAAAGTGTAGCCGATCATGAAGTTAAAGTTATGGAGTCACGATCTTGATCCACGAGAAGATTTGGGAATGTCACGGTTAACGCCGAATCGCTTTGTTTTGTAACATACGAGTTTAATATTGAAACTATTTCAGAACTGATTCTGTTTGCACAATAAGACATTGAACGAATTGCTCATTTCAAAATTGTAACCCGTCGTGAGCAATGTCTGCGAAGTTTGACTCTGATCTAAATTGCTGTGGTGAACTTGAATTATGTTTTAATTTTTATAACAAATTGTATTAATGAAAACGTTTTTTTCTGTTGTGACATTGAAATTAGTTAAGCTAAAATATAAATTAAGTAAATGAGTCGTGAGATGGAAATTTTGTTTTCTCGTTATGATAGTACTTATATATTTATAATTTTAACAAACTACAGCAAAAATATACCAATAGTTTCAAAATATGTATTAAATTACAAATATTACAAATGTTATATGAATTTTACACATTCACAATAAAAAAATATGCGTAGTTCTAAAAGATTATGTTGTGTTGTGAAGCTTGAGTTTCGTAGCATGCGGCTTGGCTACGCTGCATGCTACGAACTCTACGAAACATAAATAAGTTTCATGTAACGGATACTATGTACAATTTTCATGCAGGATTTTCGTTAACTTAGTATGAAGAAATATAAAATTATATATTTCATTGATATAGATATTAATTTAAAAAAAAAACACTGTGCATTTTTTTGTTCGGTCAATAGTAATTCGGCATGCTTAAATATGTTTTATTATGCTAAGAAACGGGTTGGAAATCGATACTTTATATATTTTATTTTACTAATAGATATATTAGATGACTTGACTAATATAAATATTTACCCATTGTGGATGTCATCGTCTGCAGTTGTCGAGCATGCGCGGAGGCGTCGAGCGCCTCGGGCCCCAGGTTGTCGCCCGACGACAGTTTGCCTAGCACCGAGACTCGCACATCACATGAAGTTCCACGTCTTTACAGAAACACCGAACACCGTTTTAATTTACGTCTTCGAAAATTTTTCGAAACACCAACTCTCAGCATACTTTTCCGTCGCGGCACTCGACACGCTTAGCACGCGGAGTCCAGCGCACTTCCTGCGGAATGAGAACACTAGGGTAGCGCGGGCGCAGGTCGCAGTAACGTCGCGGCTGCTTACGCGCTCTGCGTCTCCAAACCTCTCGATTCGGCAAAATCACGATAACGACTGCGCGCGAATGTCGTCATGTCGAAATTCGAAACACTTTCACCTAAATATTCCGCCTCCGTTTCGGCGGACGCGGGCGTCGCTCTCGGCGCTCACACACACACACCGCTGACATAGTCAGTACTCAATTACGTACGCTGTAAAAATTGCGTCAGTGTTTTTCGTAGCCGACCTTACGTTCGTAGAGTAAGCTGCCGAAATATAGTTATCCTTGTCTTATTCTCATTCACCGTTATAAAAGATGTTTTTTGTTTCATTTTTTTATCTTGTCGGATAGTCGAGGACATGCGTGTGGGTGTGCGGATTTCGATAGCGGGGTCGATGAACCGACGAAAGGGATTTCGTTAAAAAGTTAGCAGCGATGTTTCAGTATTAGGATGGGTTGCAGTAATGGTTATGGGTGTAGCGCAGTGAAGCGTGTGTGGTCCGATGGAGGGGAACTGGCCGTCATCGGCGTATAAGTAGGTCAGCCGCATGCGCACGCGCGGTTCTTCATGACCGCGCAATAGCCGGTACTAATGTACATCGATGTCATCTTCAATTGTTCTACCGAGAAATGCAGAGCGCATGCGTACTATGTCGGAATTCAATACAGAAATGACAATTATAACTTATCGTACGAAAAATATCCATAAAGTATGACATTTTACATGCCGTCATGATGTATGCATAACCCAGATAAATGTTTATCTTTTTTTGTTTAAAAGGTTAGACGGGCCGATGGCACACTTTGGTATTGGATTACATTAAAACGGAGTTCATTCGCATCGGCCGCTATTCATGTTTATCTAGATTACTGATTCACTACATTAACAATGTGCTAGCCGCATCAAACAGGTGAGCGATTATAGCTTAAATACGTAGCTATTACTGTCAACATAAAAAGTACTCATATGCAATCCAATTTGCTACTTTCTAGCAATTATTTTGGTCTACAATTTTAAATTAAATAATGTTTTGGCTACTAAGGTCCTAAGATCATGTAGTATTAATACATAAGGTAAGGATAAGTTCATAATTACAAGGAAATGCATATGTTCCGATTTAAACAGACACTGTTGCTCAACGGGCACTTATTACCGTCTGCTTTAAATATCAATGACATGTTTGAGTGGCCATCGGAGGTGCGTCGTGCTGCTCGGTCAGGTAGCCGGGACTAATTTTAGCCAAGAACAGTTCCGAAACTGGGTTAACTATTCTCCTGTAAAAACACGGCCACTCGAAATTCTGACGCAACGGTGTCTGGCCTATCTAAAGAATGGGTGAAAGCGAGCTAACCCCATTCGGAAAGCGTGAAAACAGGAAACGATATCTGTCTTGATTTAGTGTCGTTTGTTGCTTTTAACTGCCGTTTATAATTAGCCACGTTTTCTCTTCTGTTTCATGTTTATAAACATGGTATAAGTTTTCGTGTTATGAAAGAACATACATGGAAGCAAAATACAAAAGTATCTAGTGACGACACTTTTAGTTAAATTTCAAGCTATCCCTTATATGAATTAATTGCATTTAAATATATCCCATAAAAAACATTGTCAAAAAACCAAGTCTCGCAACTCAGTTCTTCTACCGAAAAAAAGTTGTAAGTTCCATGTAATACCAAGTCGGTTGTTAATTTATTCAGTACTTACTTAAGGGACCTTCTGCCATGAATTGTTAAGTAATTTTATCTAACCTAACAACATCTTCTAGTGACCATATCAATATTAAAAATCTTTAACGCTTCCATGTCTGCTAGAAGTGCCTTAGACTGTTAATGATTATGATGATCGGTCAGTGAGTCAGCGAGTGAGTGACAAAATTAAGGAACTTTGACTCGTTATAATTCTTGAGCAACCGGTTCAAATTGCATGAAATATACCGTGTTCATATAATGTTTTCTTAGGCTTCTACTTTATCCAGAACGAAGTTATAGGGAGTTGAAAATGGCCCCAAATTGCTTCGAGAAAAGTATGGTACGGCCGTGCCGCTTTTTTGATCGACTTGGCAGGGGCACTGGGTTCCCTCTAGATTCTAAAATGTATTTTTTATTATTAGACAAAAATACCATATTATCTTAACCAGAAAAATCAACAAACACAAGTGTGGGATCTCACGCTCATCGAACATTTCATGGAAGTCGTCTAAATTTCTGATAAATAATCTGTACTGTATTTACTTAGAGATATTTTTACAGGTACAAAATTGAATGGTTTTTTTATCACTAAGTTATTTAGGAGATAACCAAACAGAGAGTTATTGTGTTCTATATTTGTTTTGCTTACATTTCTCACACAATTCTTTAGAAATCCGCAGATAAAGATAATCGTATTATATGAATTACAGAATAAGACCTGTATAAGATATATTTTTATATTTAGTTTCTGAATTTAAGGATAAGTATCTGCTAAAGAATTACTTAACTATATCACTAAAAGAAGTAAGTAATAAAATATAAGTATTATTTTATAGCCGTTCTGTAACTCCATTATAAAGTAATAACTACAAACAGTCATATTATTAATAAAAGAGTGCCAAAATATAATAGAATTTCAAATATTTCACCTTTTATTTTTCAAGTTATACTTTACATAAAATGGTTTACCCACAATAAAATAGATTGAAATACGAGTACACTCTACTTATTTTGATATTTGATGAATACCCCCCAATATTACGACAGCCATAGGTTCGTTAAGAGTAGAAAGCGATGAATTATTTCAGTTTTCACTACAAATTATGCTGTGAAAGTTCCTACGGACGAAAAATTGGAACAAAAAATGAATAAAATAATTATTCAGATGACGCATAAGTAACGTGACCTATTATCAGATTGTAATTGAAGCGTATCGTCACATCGCTTTGTTGATAACAAATGTTCTCACACGCTGAGACTAGACTTGCCGATCTATTTTAAGTTGAATGAACCCTTTTAAACTCATATCTTGCGTAATTTAAGAAAATAATACATTAAAAGTCATTGTTTGATAACGGTATATTGACGTGTGTAGTTGATCGATTTGCTTGTCATGATAATTTGGCGTTTATTGGCAGCGTTATTTTGTAACATATCCGTCGTTTTTATAAGTATTTAAATAATAAGTATATAAAGAAATGGTAACCAGTTTTATTATGTATTCCACGATAATATTTGGATATCAATTAGCGGCTCTAATTTTTGATAGATACAATTAGACACAAAAGTCAATTATTACGAATGACTCAACTAACCTCAATTTGTTCAACAATCAAAAAAATAGGAACAATATACTAATACATTCTAAGCGTAATTTATGACTTAATTTCCGTTTATCAAGGTTATAAAACTGTTATAGATAAAAACAAGAAGTTGATTTAGTTGAGAATTGTGTTTTATAACTAAAAATTGTATGATTTTAATAAAGCACGAAATACTTCTATCGAATTCTTGTAATGTCTATTTATCGTCCAGTTCTTTTGATCATGTTTCATATAGATATTCATAGATAAAAACAATGGTGACCATAAATTGAACTAGTAAAGTATTCATTCACAATTATTTATTTTCTCACTCATCACCTCATTGCCACCAACATTGGCATTGTTCTATAAAAACAATCAGATAGCATATAATTAACATATTCATTACTATTTCGTTAACTTGTTTGTCAAATAGTGCAAGACTATACAAAGTTTCGTGAGCAATATTTTACTGCGTTTATCTTTATCAGAACGCAAGTTTATGACTGTTCGTTAAAACAACACTTTTAGCCGTCTATATGGACTGTTTGGGTACATCGTCCCTTTAAATGCTTGGCCTCGGCATTCACCCTTACACGTCAGTGTAACTGGCTGGTGACAATCCAAATTTCGCCGATAAAGGTGTGAATGACCTCGGCATTCGTAAACAACACCAAAAACGATTACAATAATGTCTACACGATACTGTGGCACTAACACTTTCCCGTTTTTCATTTTGAATAAGGGTTACAATACGATTTTAGTCTTTAATGTAGCATTAAAGACTTTTTGTTACTTCCCAAAAATGGAAATAAAAAAAATATTTCGTTACCGGTTAATAATCTAAGCTACGAAGTAAACATAAAAGTACTTCTTAACCTCTCTTCGTTCAATTGCGAAGGTATTGCCATCACATGATTTGCTGTCTTGTAACATCAATATTAAAGTTTATTAGTTCTTGTGATATAGAGTCAGTTCTCTAGCTCCATCACAAGCAAAGAAACGTCCTTAGGAGGCCGAATGCCTGCGAAACAGCGGAAGAGTGCAATTTTGTACCCGCAGTTCTGATGAAGGGCGTAAAGATTCTGATGAAACGCAGTGAGATTTTAGCGGTTAGGAGCCTGATGTATTCTCTAGGTTGCCTTTGTGAATAACAGAAACCCAAATGGGTAGTTACAAAGCAGAGGCTTTATAACATCTATTTGAGGCAAAAATGTTTTATATGTGATATTTTCAATCCAGGATTTCAAATTCGCTAGTTTTAAAATTGATTAGCATATAACATTTGAAAGAGAATCAAACTTTTATGTGAATACTACTTGTAGAAATGTCCCTTGTTAAATTATATTATATTTGAAGTTGAACGACCATTGCTAACGTGCTGCGTCTACGCTCTTAAGATATCATGTTTCGCTTGTAAGTTTGTTTGACATAATGACATAATGCATATTGATATTATTAAATGATATGCAAAGCAATGTGAACTGAATCATAGTTGAAAGTTTAGGGAGCCCACGCCTAAAGTATCAACAATAGTTCGGTTACGTGTCAGTGACATGCGTCAAATTGTATTGTAAGCATTACAATAAGTTTATATTTCGGTACAAAGTGGGTAACACTAACAATAAATGAATACGTTGCCAAAAGATGGTATCGGTTTAGGAAGGTTGTATTCAACAGAAAGTTGAGAGCCGCTGTACATAGTTTTTATAAAGGTACTTTGGTTTAAAATTAATGTATAATGTTTAGTGGCAATATAACTACGCTTTTTATGTAAAATCTTTAATAACTTTTTTTTTACTAAAAATTGTTTTATTGGTTTACCACATTCAGTGCATCATCATTTTTATATAGAAAACTTATATTGTATATATATTTTTTTAATATATTTAAATAGAAAGCAAAGCAGAGTTATATAATATGAATTCAGCTTGAAAATTATGCATTTCATTTCATCAACAAAAATTTGAAGCATAGGAAAATTTCGGACCATCGTAATCTTGGCCATCGAATATGAATATCGTATGCAAGCCTCCGCCGTACCACATTAGTTGTTACATAACGGAGGCATGGTGTTTGTGTGGCTGGCGTGACCGGCCCGCGTCACCGCCGGTTTCACAACCCATCCACCGAAGCCGTTTTCACTTTTTCGCTGTCAAGAACGCGCGCGAACGATAAACAAACTAACATTTTGGTCGCTACTAACCAACTATCTAAATAGAAGTCTTAATAGCAACATTCCAGCCATCGATTTTGATACCTGACACGTCGAATTTGAGCTCAATTTGCAAATGCCAATGCAACCACCCGATAGAGTTCTCTATGCAAGCCACGATATAACTGCCAAAATAGAAGGTCTTCTCTATTCACTCTATGTAAAGGAATTTGAACCTTATTCGTATGAAATAATAGCGTAATCGTAGGCGTTGGGTATTTTTACTTCTGTTATCATTGCAGAGAGCGGCTTTAGAAACGTCGAGGCTGTTCATTGACCTTTTTTGGCACATACGCTAGCGAAACAAAAGACTCATTTTGTTAGAGACAGAGAAACCTTGATTTGCAACAGTTATTATGTACCTGTGAATAGTTGGAAAGTTTATTGGGACACTAGTGTTTGTACCCGCTATTTACCTATGTCTACAGAAGCTGTGAACCTGAACCAGCGTTGAAATTATATACAAATTATCATATCTATACAAAAATAATGTTACATGTTCTGTATAAAAAAACACTTATTATAAAGTTTACAATGTTACCCTGCCAATAGTTTTAAAAATATTTAATAGATTTAGGTATATGTGATAACACGATAGCTCCAGGGAATAGGCGCCGAATTTAATTCTTCATGGTGTTCACTATTTTAGTAGTAGTAAAAGTCATTGTGATTAATATAAAAGGCTTACTGCAACATTCAAAGGATACTCTAATCCAATAAAGGGACGTATAATCTTCATGGCTTACAGCGCAGGTGAAAAGTAGCAGTATTTTTTAAAACAAAGTGTAATTAACTTCGAAAGGGAGTTACATAGTATGTTGTCATGAACTGAATTCGCCCGGACAGAGGGTGCCGTTGGAAATAAAAATGCAGAGAAACAACATCAACAGATCGGTAAACACGTAGTTTCCGCAACTGATCTAAACAAGACGAATGCATCTCGATATTCATCACTGTAACGAAGCCTCCATTGTTTCAGTCCGAGAACTGCTTACTTGTCATAATAATAGCGATTGCAGCTGACATTGCCTCTCACTAACGTAACACATAGTTACGCAAAAGGTCTTTACCCTTGTTTATTTGGGACACCTTTATTAAGATGTTTTAATTCACAAGTACACACTCACAATTTGACTTACTATATGTTAGGTAACATAGACGTGCGATCACCAAATTGTTTTTCAATTCACGTTTGGGTAACACGCTAAAGCTTTTAGCGGTCTTCGCATAGGACTCAATGTTTGTTTTGCGGTTGCCTCAGACTTTCATATTATGTATGAATTGCATGCAAAATTTTGAAATTGTGATACTTATCCTTATAAATTAGAATGTAGATGAATCTATGTATTGGATATGTAGAATATTATACCTCTCACATAATTTATTTGTCTGTTGAGAGATTCTGTCATTTTAAAATATTTTCAGACTGTCTTTCGTCAGTCTTCGGTTTAAAGTTAACTCACAATATGTTAAAGTTATAAAACATCTGTAAACATATTAGACTAGAAATACATTAATAATACTCGTAAAAATGTGAACTATGTGGTTTTCTGTTGAAATGTTATCTTTCAAACTTTAGTTTGTAGACACTTTATTTCAGACATTGTATTTATTTGTAGATTTCATTCGAAAATTCAATTTTCATCGAATATTTACTTTTAACATAGTTATTTTTTTTATTTTCACTTATCGGATTTTTATTCATTATTTTTATAAAGAGATAAATTAAATGCAATCCTTGAGGTCTGTTTCAGTTGGTCAACGCATGTGGAAGTTTATCTTATCGACGAATACGAAACAAGTAAAAAAACTGTTTGCTTATTTGCATGAAACAACACATTAATCTCGATAGAACTTTAAGGCAAAGGCAACTTTTAATGAAAATCCCAGCGACGGCTTGGGCGGATACTAGTTATATAATAAAGAGGAAAATGTAACTGAAACACACGCAGGTACGTTTTCACAATGCAGTGCATATTTACGCAATGACATGTTGCTACAATGTCAATTATATTAGAAGCTGCACTCACGGGTACCACATTACCTCTGGCCCCTTAGCATAGTCATAAAAAAGGTGGCAAAGCCTTGACATTTATTCCGATGGAGTCTGCTAAAAGATAATCCGAAATTGAAAGTCATTAAAAATGGGCAAAAAAGAAATGATGGATATCTTCTTTTAAGATTTTTTTTATCTAGTTTATGCTAAGAGGTGATTTCGAACATGTAACCTTCCCAATTTTATATACGTTTATGCCTATATTTTTTTGCAGTAAGGACCCAGATAACGTAAAAGTCCTATAAAGTTAATTCAAAGATTGATCGCAGCTTAGGACGATGATTATTGAAAAAACATATTAAAATATTAGAAAACATCCCTAAAGAACTAAACTGGATTAAATTTATCGAACCATCTTAAATTAGTAAATAGATTTCTTAAACAGCAAAAATGTGCTACAAGGGAGTTTTTAGTAATTGAGATAAAATTGATCTCTTAATAATTTCAAGTCAGTTTTCTCCGATAATTTGTATCTTAAACTTTCCCGGTTATTTATATTTATTATTTCGATATATTAATATATTGTGTATAACTTTCTGTTGTTATGTAATGATCATAAAGGGCATGTATTGGAGCAAACGGAAGGTTTTGAAACTTATTCGAGAACAAATTTCCAGCAAGTTTCTTAATACGAAAGACGTTAACCTACCTTCGAATATATTTTGAGAAATAAATATTTGACGATTGTCCGTTACAGTAAAATAAAGACGGAGGTGAAGATCTGTTTGTAAGGCTTTTAAAACATTTTAACGGTCGATTAACTAAACTCCCTATAACTTACTAAGTTACTTACTTACTGAGTGAATATTGTATGAAAATATTTTGATTCGTTAGGATTTCTTCTTTGTTTAACTTCGAAATGATTCATTTTACAAATTTTATTTACCCATTTCTTGTTCTTCTTTCGAGTTATCTTAGTTAAACAACTAATGTACAAAAAGTCACGTAGTGTTAAGTTAGTTTGTCATAGAAATATAATTTTTATCTATCTTAATTGTACAGATTTTAGAGAAATAAAAAAACGCGTTACCGAAAAGAAAAACAAAAACAAACATACACGTTGTAACATCAAATGCTCGTTCTATTTTTATTTAGTTACGTGAATATTAACGAGAGTAATTTTGTTACAAAAGCATTACATTATAGTGTTTGTGACACAGCGTTTTTAAATTGTGGCAGCTTGGACTTGTATAATTCCAGTTCCTTACATTGCGTGACACTTTTCTAATGTTTGTTTTAAAAGTAAACATTCCACGTATTACATGTTTGTTTCATGCGATAAGGTAATTATGTCAGTGCAGTTTTGAGCGCATCTCGAGAGAGAATACGTTGTGTCTACATAAGGTATTTTTGTAAACCACGACATCCAAACGCTAGACGATGGTTGAATTTAATCATCGTCTAGCGTTTAAATGTCTTCTTGAAGCATTTGAATGTCTTCTTTATGTCACACGTTCTCGGGATGACGGGACATCCAGTATTACTTTTGCCCGTACCTCATCGTTTGTCTAATATCCCGGTGAAGTTAAACAGGAAATGCATTTTTATTGCAAAATCTGACAAATCTTTTTGATATACGTTAAGCTTACCTATAATACGATTAATCAAAATCACCGAAAACGACTTGTAAACCTAACGACTTGTAAATTGTGGATAGTTTTGTTATACTTTTTGAATAACTATGTCACTATGCTTCTTCTAAGATTTTTGGGTAATTATTCTATTGAAGAAGGGTTTATTATTGGTTACTACTTGAACCGTCACCAGATTTAAGGAACTTAATTTTTCTTTTGACATTTCCTCGTGTCTTGTTATTATTAATTTAAGATAGCATAACGGCTATTTTCTAGGATATCGGCTGGGACATTTTCAGTATAATGTGGTTTACATATGCATAAAGATTTCTTAAAACTTTAAAATAGTTTGCTCAAAGGTATATTGATGCTTTATAGCAAACTATCTGAGTATTATCTACACAGATCCCAAATCATACAGAGCTAATAAGGGAGCGGGCTTAGTGGGTACTACACGCGAGCTAGTCACGCGATCGCGGCTCAGTAACACACTAAAGAAACTGAAGAAAACGCCTTCCGGGGTGAACGGCCACGTTGCGTAAAGCACTCGGTGGCGCAACATGCGCTCGCGGCTCGCAACGCGCCATCTAGCGGCGAAGTGGCTAACTACGAGTAATAAGGGAAGGATTCCTTTACGTTATGTTATATATAAATATAATCACCTTTCTTACTTTCAGAAACGATTTGAATGTTTACTGTCTATTACTATATTGTCTTCAATACTAAACTTATGGTTTTTAAAGGTAAATATCTGATTATATAGTAAGCTTATGAAGGTAAAATATACAAGGTAATTTTAGTCAAATTGACAATTGACAACATACGATAAAATCGTGTTTTTTGTTTGTTGGATCAACAAAAAATTATTTAAAGTATTTTTTTAATATTTTATTTAAATAGAAATTTAAAAGGGTTTCTTTTCCTTAGAGTCTAATACAACAAAAGATACCAAATAGTTCCTAAGTGACTAACTCAATCAAGACTCTACATACGACAAGTATGTATGTAGCATATGTTTATTTCATACAACTAAAATAAGAGATATGTAACGTGCAAGGCAGTGTGACGAAACGAAATTCGACTCCTAGGTCAAGGTTTGGCTTCTCTTCGAAATGGGAAAATTGCCACACATCGGCGACCTTAACTTGTGCCGCGGCGGCTTGCAACACCAGCGCGAATAGCCGGCTGTTATGTAGGAACCAATGAGCTGAATACGAAGTCTAGTATTCAAGAACTCTAAGTCGTACTAGATTTTTGAGTATAGGAAAGAATTCTACTTAAATTTGATTCTACCTTAAGTTTAGATGTTGTTAGGACTGAGGAGTTATAAATGCGAAAAGAGCCAAAAACATGGAATGCCGATATTATTCCAATGATTGATAGGAGAAGAATATTTTGTTAATAAGTATATTAACTAAAGCACATGTCACCTTTAACCACTAACAAGTGAGATAATCTTAAATCTGTATCTTAAAGAAATTGTGGAGATTCGGAACAAGTAAAAATGCAGACACATTGATCAGATTTATACAGAAAAAGTATTATGAGATACAAACTATTTACTGTTATGCGTAAAGTACTAGGCTCGTCTTGATGTTTTTAGATGTAATTTTCGTATCACAAATTCTTACAATATCGCTGAAGCTGAAGGAAAACACAATGGCAATGACAACGTAGTCGCAAGTTATCTACAATATTCTTCAAAATGTGTGAACCCTATCAACGCCTAAGCAAGTATTGAGCATCTTCTAACCCATTAGTGACAGTAGATTCGTGAAACTTATGCTTAACAGTATATAATGATGCACTCAAAAGTTGATGATGGGATGGCAAACAATAGACATCAATGTCAGAAATTCCTGAGCTCTTTTTATGATCGATTAAAATAAAATTACGAAGACGACAAAGAAAACATTATCATTATATACTTTTATTACATATATCGAATACCAAAAGCGGTGTTGGCCAAAGAAAATGGAAAGTCAGTTATACAACGTCCACCTGACGGAGCCGCGAAAGGCGTGTGTTTTAATGTCAAACAGCCGTGGTCAAGGTTTTAATGTTTTGAATGCTTGCTTCACGATTTTATCTCGTTTTTTACATCACGCTTCGAGAGATACTTGGAAACGATCGGCGCTCCTGAAAATTTTAAGACAACAAGGCAAAGGTTACGTTTGGCGGTTAAATTTACAATTAGTAAAATATTTCCTTCGCAAATTGAGACTTGAACATTATGAAAAAGAGGATTATGTGGATTAAATGTGGTATACATTTTATATTAACTATACACTTAAAAATGATAGCACTAGTAAGTAACAGTATCATAATTGTAATATCCAAAAAAATAATTTAATACGTGGTGTATTATAAAATTTGAATAAAACATTCAATACGAAGAAAGTAGACGCTGTCATTAAAAAGACTACGGTAAACTATTACGTTCGAGCGCAGAACATAAAAAACGTTGAGTTGAAAGCGAGAGTAATCGTCTAGGCTGCGCGTGCGCACGTTCTCGGCCGTAAGCAACGGTACTCGGTGTGAAGCGAACGGTACCTCCCGTGGGATAGCCTGATGACGTAGTAACGTGACTAATGTTACCGATATGATATATTTCTTTATTATGATAATGAAGTAGTATGTATGTCGTATGACTGGTAGCAAAAACTGCGGTCGGAATGTAACCGATTAAGTGAATAGTTACTTTTTATGCAACATACATTGGTATGCATTAATGTGCTAAATTTGATTGGAGTTCAATATAAGATCGATTGAAATAATCCTTAATTTAGTTTGAATTCAAAGTTTTACATTTTGGTAATTAATAAGATAAGCGTTAATAAAGTAAGATCATCAGTTTTACAAAATATATTATTACTATCATATATGTTTGGTTATAAGAATGAAACTGATCAATGTATCTTACGTAATTACTAACGTATATATACATTCATACATTTATAGTTTTAGTAACTCTATTTATATTAATGCATTCAAAAACGAGAGTTATTGCCTAGACACGTCGACTGCGCGTTCTGTACGGTCATAAAAACATGACGGTACTTATAGTAAAGCAACGGTATCTCCCGTGGGAAAAGAGACATGGTTATAATGAAGTAAAATATCGATGAACTAAACATATTCAAATTCTTACTAAAATGTTTCACCGCTAGTTATAGAGGTAACAAAATGATTGAGAAATTGGTAGCATGATAAATGCGTTATTCAAAAGGGCGGATACACCTTTCGTTAGCAAGGTATAATTGAAATGTCTTTCAGCGTACACAAATCACTACTTTCTACTGTCATCAGCCGCGCCAGTCAATGTGAGTGAAAGCATTGGCAAGGATTAGAATCGCTAGATGGTACCAGCTGATACATTTTGCCTCGCGCGGCTAGAATTCCGTTTGCCGTTTATTATGGATTATTGTATCGATATCGGAAACCAGTTGTTGCAGCACTACTCGCATCGGTCAGGCACCGTCGAGACCTTAACCACTTTCTCTTTCGACTGTTGGTCGTGAAGTTGCTTACACACACTTGTAAGGAATCGATGTTATAAGGAACAGGTTTGTGTGTGTTGCATTGTCGGCTTACATCACGCAACTTTGGCTGACGCATCCATCGAGCGAAAGGTCAGTATCTATTTATAAGATATAGCTATCTACTCTCACTTTCCATAACTCGTCTTTGCTTTGATTCGGAGTACGGTTTCAAGATCATTCACCTCTGATTTAAGGTACAGTTGCGACATTATTGCGTTTACGTGTCATATTTTAAATATATGCTTTTCCGTTTCAAAGTGAGCCACTGGGCCAGGTCAAAGTTTTATGTACACAAATAAATGTAACATAATCATATGAGTGCTTTTGATGAAATTAATATATTATGTAACTTTGAAGTGGCAGAAAAAACTGAGCTCACGGATTGAGCCCGGATATATAACATTTCCTGTTGAATAGCAGCAATCAGTATACCTGACTTGGCATGATTTACATTAAACATTAAATCAAGTTTCAGATTTACTTTAAGATGACATATAAATACATTACAGATCCTGATATGTCATCAACGCACATCGCATTTACATTAAAGTGGCTATCAACTTTTTTTTCCATTATTATTTACCAAATATCGCTGATTGGAAAATTTGATTACATCAAAACGAACGTAGCGCAGTTTATTAACGTGGTTGAAGATCATATCGCGATTTTTTATAAAAGAAGTTGTTTAATCTAACGAAACATGATCATGAAAAAGGACTACTTATGTAGATATATTAATAAGGGTTCACATTTTTCGTTTTAAAATAACACTGAAAATACATTCTCATATGGAAGTACAATTAGTACACTCATTAAACTTATTATTGTTATTGCATATACATAGTATTTTTAACTTTTAATTTACTGTACGTAAAAAGGGTTCTAGAACTTTACTGATATTGGCGGAGTAATGAAACAATAATCGCGGTAAAGCCACAATGGCAGTCCGTGACTCGGTGCCGCGTCGCTAAGGTTCAGTCGCAAGGCCGGGGCGCCTGCGCTTGCGTGGGAACAACGTTGCCCTCTAATATCTAACACAGAGTTGCCAAGTTGGGGAGTTTTTCCCCATATTTCGGGAGTAAATATTTTACGTTTTTTATTCGGGTGTTTTTTGAGAGATTAATTATCAAGATCTAATGTGATGGATACGTAAAGAAATGCGTTTTCAAACATAAATTAGTAATACATATTCTTATTTATGATAAATTAATAAATTTCATAACAGACTGAGATAAAACTGTGTGTGTATGTAAAAGTGAATATTATGCCAAAGGTTTGGTTTTCTGTATTCGAATTATTTTAAATATACGTTATCATATCTTATCATATTTTCAATACCAGTTTTTGGATAAAAACTTATTTTCCAGTTCTGATTGTACATGAATACTCGGAAAAGGTTAATCTAATTCGCAAATTATACACAAACAACACGTCACCGTTTTCTCAAAACATGCTAAGTGTACACAGGCACAAATTCACGACAGTATGCATGTGTGGTGCTATTGCAAGATAACGAATTTATGTCTTTATCATCATTGACCCTAATTTTAGACAACCGCCAGTTCGGTAGTATAGTAATCAAACTAAAATATGTTTGTGTTTACTCGTCTTGGGTTATTGATTTTATTGATTTGAAGTTTATGTGTGCCCTCGACTTCGTATGCCCGGACTTCCTTTGGAAGAATTATATTATACGAATTGTTTTCTTTGTAACTGTTGTACTTTCTTTAAATAAGAGGTATATTTATTTTTTGAGTATATTATACTTTTCGATAATCTAGCGAAGTCAGTCTAACCGGATCTCTTTTTATTAAGATGTACTTGAAATACGAGCTCATGTTATATTAGGTTAAACTTTTGTTGTTAAAAGTTTATTAAAGTTGAAAAATGCAGAATTGAGCATGTGAGTAAGTAATACCAAGGTATAAAGATTAACCATTTTGCCTTCTCGACAGACGTTAAGTTCATACAACTAAATTATTCAGACATTAAATTACTAAAAAAACGTGTTTTTGTATTTATTTACCTTCAACATAATTTAATCTATAGTATGCAATTGATTTAGACATTTGAAATTCTGCATCCAACACATTGCATATCCACTATCAGTGCATATCTCGATACTCGTAACTAGGGCACGAAATGAGACACATCCCGACAGCGTCGAACGTGTGCTGTGTGTACCAGTGTTGTGCAATCCTGTCGCACGACTATGTCTATTTACACCGCGTTACGCACAGTTGTATCACACATGAGCATTTCCGTTTCATTTAATCACTTTTTACTGACTAGCATTTATTGGCCAACTAAATTACAGGCAATTTAACCGTTACTTATGGGCAATGGAATTAATAACATTTACTTATTTTTTCCACAAATTCGCACTTAGCCGTCCATCAATTCGCACTTGGCCAGCGCGGTGGACTATAGCCTACGTTCTCTCATTCTGAGGGAAGACTCGTGCCCAGCAGTGGGACAATAATGGGTTGACGAGACTTTTAGATCAAATTTACGAAAAATGATTGAAGATCCTCTTAGATATAACTACTATTGTAATACTATTTATAGTTTACAATATTTCCTTTCAAAATTTATGGCCATTACGAAGAATAACATAGTAAAAACACGAATGTTGTAAAGTTGATAACTATACTAATGAAAATGCTATTAAAATGTTACATAACGTCCTATTATACAATGTGCATATAAGACATTCTAATAACAATGTCGTTAGCATTACGAGATATCCTAAAGCACTATCACTTATTTATTTTACTATTTACTATGAACCTAACGATTACAAAGGGCGATTATAATACACTGTGGTGTTTTCCGCGGTAGGTAATTAAAACCTAAAACAAAAAAATCTGACTTACAACATGTGTATATACGTTATTAATACATATAAACATAAACTTATAATATACTAGTACCCGGCGAAATTCGATCCGCCAAAAGTAAAAAATTGAAAATGATCACTATATTACACATGTATTATCCCTAAAAACTTTCCTGAAAATCACTCTATTTAAAAAACTGCATTAAAATCCGTATAGTAGTCTTAAAGATCTATGCATACACCGGGACAGACAGTGACAAGCGACTTTGTTTTAAACTATGTAATGATGCTCTATATAAAAGTCAGCTCAAGTAGTTGAGGCTGCTAAAAAATGTCCATATCTATTTCTTGAAAAAAAAAACAACAAACAAAATAGGTTCTTTCCTTATGTCTTTAGGGCATAAATTAAAAAGCAACAAGTGAGTCTAGCCCCACTTGTTGCTAAAATAGACATTTTCATGTCTTGGAAGTTGGAAAACTCGCCAAATTACAAATTACACCGTATGTGATATTATATTAGGCGAATAGAATAGGAAGAAACAGTGTGATAGAACAAAACAATACATTCTTACTCCAACAATTTTATAACAGCTTTCGAAATCACAACATAATATTTTTAGTTTTCCAGATGCACACGTATAGAAATCTATCCAGAATTATTTAATACATATTGTTAGATAATGTATTAACAAAATATTAATTAAGTATGAACGGGTATGTAGCCCACATAATAGTAAGTGCTTACTGCAGTCAGTGGGCATCTGTAAGCAATTTCAAACAGAAATATTCAATGTGAAGCCTGACTTTGCAAAACGAATGGAAAGTGGCCACTGCCGCTCGTGGACACTTGACCAAAGAAATATAGAATGCCACCGTACGTCGACTACAGATGCCTTACCACCTCTGAGTTTGAAAATTGCCAACCAGAATACAACAGCGACTATCACTACTAATATTATGCAGAAAAGGTGTGGCATGATCCCACCAGAGCGAACCACTAAGGATTCTTCCACAATAATATTATTTACGGACAAAACTAATATAATACCTTGGTCACATTGCAGAAAATAATATAACTACTTAATATTATACGTCATACCCATATTAGCATTGTATGAGGGAAAACATATTATGTATTAGAAATGGAATTTAAATCGTATTATCCTTCGCGTTTGAATGTTTTAGCGATAGAAACCCGTTACATATATGTATCCGTTATAAGCGTATGAATAGAATGAATTTTTCAACATGCAGCTCTATTACGCACCTAGCATCCTATATTACAATAATACATTCCTAGTGACAATGCGTCACCTTGCCAGCGTTCGTTGACGCATCTACGTTTTGTCCGAGCGACCTTATACCTAGTGCGCGTTAGACTAACTAATAACAACATCTAATTCTATCTATCTCTGTCATTCTCATAATCTAACTATAAACGAGAGCGAGATAAACCAACTATGATTTTAGTCAGCGGAGTACCGTTCACCTTCACAAAGGTAGAGTACGGACGGCGCTAACAAAAATGAAGGGCTGCCTCAACGTTCGAAGGTAACGAGCTTAGGTTACTAATTGCTAATGGCCCACGCTTCTAAACATTACGATACAACCATATTACACTGAAAAAGCTATTTGCGATCTTGCACACGACTCCTAAATGCCAGTGTTTGGCGTCAAAATTATATTGTCATATCGAAATACATAGTTAAGCTGCGGTTGAAGTTTTGATCGTGAATGCAAATTGGGTAGCATTATCTAAGCGAGCATTTTACACGATTTACAGTAAACGGTTGTTTGAATACTTTAGCTGCTGCGAATTGCCCGGCTGTTGCGAAGTAGTGTGACGTCAGGTCGCTTTGTATATCCTTTCTCTAACTTTCTCCGACCTTGAGCGCGTTGCGCGACTTGTCTATCGTTACGTTTTTATTATATTTTACTTTCGTCTAACATTTGATTTATTGCATTGCAGTGCATAGCTTAGGGGTATTTATTTGTTTTTTTTCTGTATAACAATATGATAACTTTTGGATCCATATTCTGCTTTTATGGAACTAGCTTAAGGTCTACCTAACTTCGTACGCGTAGGGAATAATACAAAATAATGCAAATGTTCAATTCATGGTTAACCATGGTGGTTAAATAGGAATTCCGTATTTGAGTTGTGGCGAATAATGACGTTTTATGTTTAGTTGTACAAACGTCATATAATGTACCTATTTTAAGCCCGGCAATAATTAATCAAAAATGACTTTCTTTTAACTGCAAATAAAAATATATTAAAAATCACTTGCTTTACTTAAAGAGTAAAATATCGTAAAAAACGCGAAAAAAGTATTTTGGATTTCGAGTACGTACAAAGTGATTTACCCTTTTTATTCCATATTCGGCGTATTTGGCATCTATTTCACTATTTGTATTCGGCCGAATCATTCGGTTTTAATGCACCATATATATTTAGTTCAATTTTCCTATTTTCTTTGTTACACGTCACGGTATAGCATAACAGGACTAACCTTTTTAGGTAAGATTTATATTTTAAGTCAAAGAAATCCTATGAAGAGTGTGTTGAATAAAGCCAATAATATGAAGCAATTAAACTTCAAATCAACATTTTTGAATCCTCAATAAAATTAAATTTTTTTCTAAACTCTTGCGTCAACATTCATTATTAAACCTCAAATAAATTTGTTCGGCCGAAGATCCGGTTTGGTAAAAATTGAACCAATTAGTATTCGGTTATTCGGTGAAACGACTATTCGGTGCATCTTTACTTTTCACTATAATAAAGTAGGATAACTTATTTATATTCTGATGTTACTTCAATAAAAAACACTAACGTGTAAGTATTTTCACAATATACATAAATAAAATATTACTAACAATTTTATTATCACTTAGATAATAGCTTGTTTGCGCAAATGTTAATATTTACGTGCATAATAATTCTCAGTAATATTGTTTACGATCGCTCATGTTTATACAAGTAGGTATATGATCTTGAAATTTTTGTTTTGGTACAGAATATTGCTTAAACCTCCTGCATTTTTTCATTCTTCTTAGGAAATATTTAGGATAAAATACTGCGTGAAGTTTGGACTAAATTACATGAAGTAAAACTAAGATCTTAATTAATTACTTTAATGTAAAGTCTACATGTGCAAATATTTTTGCCACAACTCGAAAAATGATATAAGTACGAAAATATGTATTAAACTAAGAGTGAATTAAATAACTGACGACCACTACCATAATTTTAATTCGTATATATCAACGATTTTTTTTGCGTTTTCAATAGTCAAATCTATTAGTCTAAAAGCATCCAGTTTTAATTACTATTTTATATCTAACTTCTTTCTTGAAATTAAGTTTGTTTGCGTGTGAAAAATACCAAATTTTTGTCACAAGCTACTCAATTTCTCAATTGTATTTCAATTCTGTAAATTAAAAAAAGATAGAATTGTCAAATAATTACTAAAACCCAATTTAAAACAATAAAAAAATTAAAGATCTCAAAACTAAACACTTTCTACTTTCCACTTCATAATCATTTTCCTTAAACGGTCTATCTTATCATCACTCGACTTGCAGCCTTCAAACATTACTATGGCTTTTGGCAGAAGTGACTTTCTCTTAAAAAATTACGAACATTTAGGTCACGTCCGTGTACCAAGATCCCCAAGGCACAGATGATAATGGCGAACGCGAAGATAATTAAGTTTGCCAAATGTTAAAGTTTGGGCTGTATAAATAGTTGCTCTATTTTTCAACCCAGTCCAAAATTGAACCCGTATTCCCTCTATTTATCCGAACGGGTTATAATCCCAAGATGAGTACTTTTTGAATATTCCTTAAAGTTGTTACCTGTCGAATTACATATCGATAACCCAACCTAAGACACCTAGAGTAACATAAGTGTATTAAATTTATTTAATCTACAAGTGTACTAGCGTAATAAAACCTTGCTTATTTACAAGGTGCACTATCAAGGGACAGTGCAGGAGACAGGTTGCCCGGCAGATAACTAAAACTGAAACGCGAACGAAATGATATGATAAGAAGGCGTTAGGCGCGGGCGTGCAACAATCGTTAGATAAACATATGGGTCACTGAACCGACCTAGTTTCTTTGCCCACACGAGGTGCCCGTGCCGAGTTTTCGTCAAAAATCCGCGGCGCCAACACAAGTGTATCGTGTTCGTTCGGTACACGCAATTGTGTGCGCGCTACCACGGAATTGGAACTCACGGCTTACTCGTACGAGATGTCACATTACTGACTTTGCAATGCTTATGTAATTTTATATTTGAGCATTATTGTTATTAGTTATTGCGGGTATTATTTATTGTTAGTATTAGTCAGAGTATTGTTATTAGATTTTACAAGACTGTTTATTGTTTGTTATTTTTTTTTTAGAATATTAAAAAAGTATTTGTCAAATATAAATAACATATGTATAAGACTTAAAAAATATAAAGTTCATCTAAAACAAAAAATGGATTAAACTATTCTAAAATTGTTATGTAGCACATATATTCTTGATCTTGATTTATGTGCCAAAGGTCAAAGTCAATATTTTTTATCACGTAGCTATAAGGGCGAAATTAAAAATATAGTTTAAATAGTGAGTAGTTTAACAAGTAAATATATATACTTTACCTATTATAAAAATATTAACTAAAATAGCAAAAGATCTATTCGTACATTAAAATCGAATTATTTTATTGTATGCGGAGGTCAAACAAACAAAAAGTTTATAAGTCATAAATTTTAATTAACGACTATAATGAAACATTTTGTAAGTACGTCTTTTTCAATCCCTTTTGGTGTTAATTTAATAGTAAGTCTTGAAAATTCAGTCAGAACTTACGTAGTTTTTCACCTCCATCGATAGATGGCAGCACTGGCATCATTCCGATAGAATCCAACATGGCCGACCAGCCGCCAATGTGGCTTTTAAATTTAGGTAACGCGCAAGTTTATGATTGTTAATTAATAACAAACCCGTATTTCAAATACCTTTGTCTATTTAATAAAAACTATGAGTAATGCACAACATTGAATGTAGATAAATATAGTACAGAGAAGGGAATAATAAATTTTAACTCCATGTTACACAAAAGCAATCTGTATATATAATATAAAGGCAGACACAAATTAAGTATACAAATGTTAGTCATTACCTTCAGTACTTAGTTGTTCCAAACTGTTCCTCATTATTTCAGTACTCAAAACTTCTTATCTTTCATAATTTAAAATGTTCAAATATATTCGTCAGTCACCGGGGTCTTTTAACATAAAAACTTTATGAAGCAAAGCTTTTAAAAGGCTTCTACTCGTAGTGTCATTTATATAAAACAATTATAAGTTGTAAGGGTTTTAACATCTTTATATTATTATCTTAAATCTAATTCATTAAAGCTAAGATCAGTTGTGCGTGTGTGTGTGCGCGCCTTAGGACTATTTATCGGGTCTTTAAAGAATTTAGACTAAATAAAGTGTCAACTTAAAATTAAAAATAAAGCCAATAAAGTAAATTATGAATCAACACGTGTCGTATTACCGTGTTTTCATAGACATCAAATGAATGAAACTACAAGTCATGGAGGTGCTTGCCATCGTGAAAATAATAACATAAAACTTGTACAATTTGTACACATCATCTCACCGTAATACATTTTGTTAAAAGCCGCTCCCCTGTGATATTTAAGCTCGCAACTCAGATGAGGCGAACAATCGTGGCATCAAATGTTTTTCATAGAATAGTTCATCACTGAACGGTGTCATAGATAAGCGTTACGTCCGAGGTACGAAAGCCAATGGTAGAAGCGAGCGTAGAGCGGGAGTCGCGCTCGCGGTTGGCGCGCGCACGGAAGTAGGTTAGTTACTAAAGTTTTGTTTGCGTGAGGCTGCGGCGCGGTGCACTCGGCTCGCTAGGCCCGCCGCGCGGCGCCGCTCGGCCCTGCCCCGCGCGCCCGCCCCGCGCCCGCGCATCTTTCACTTTCGGGCTCCGGACCGCCCGCCCTTACCCGGCCATTGTTGCGACCCCTGAAACCGTGCAACCACGCTTTTCACATTAACCTCCAATCACATTTCCGACCTTTTAAAACTCATTACTCGGCTCGGACCCCGCTGAATGCAATGCCTTTCGTTCTTTGTTTGAACCAATGCAATTTATATCAACTAAAAAAAT
Organism: Spicauda simplicius; assembly: GCA_949699795.1. Taxonomy (NCBI): domain Eukaryota; kingdom Metazoa; phylum Arthropoda; class Insecta; order Lepidoptera; family Hesperiidae; genus Spicauda; species Spicauda simplicius. Next base: position 16,890,001 of record OX453060.1, on the reverse strand, counting down.
ACAGCAATATTTATAATAAAAATAATGTTACATAAAAAAAGGAAAAATATAATCCAAAATGTCTTAGCATCTAGATGCAGTTAGTAAAATATACATATATGTAGAGCTGGAAATGACTTCAACAAGTACATTGTTTGATGAATCAATAACGTAGGTGTTAGTTGAAGTAATTTATATTCATAGCTTTGTTAGTCCTTGTCCTGTGATTGGAACCACAAATGTAAATGTTCTTATCATTAAAATAATCATCGAGATCAGTATGAGAATGTTATTAAAACGTCAAATCTTAATAACAAAGCAAAATCTATGTAGGCACCGTGTTATTACTGTGTTAGTGATAATGAAATGTTCTTGCTAACGATCTAAGATTGTCCAGAAAAAGAACCATTTAAAATTGTATGTAAAACGTCTATAGTGTAGTTTAACACGTAAAACTTGTAAGGGTACTTGTAATCTACTTTGATCTTTGGTTCTTTGGTTTGGTGATGGTAGCAATTGGTCGCGGGATGTTTTTTGTTTAATTTCTTGGATGAGTATATGACGGATAACACCTAATATTAAATCGCCGGTACAAAACACAAATGTAATGTAATTGTATTATGGGCAAACCTTAACCCGTACTTGTTTTTGGTGTTTTCATTTGAATCGTTATTGCATCAGCTTTTGGTGGAGCGCGAAAAATTCGTTTGACTCTAGTTCATCATCAATACATAGTTGAGTAGTGTATTAATAAAGAATCAATTATATAAGGTAGAACCTAAATCTACGCATATGTATTGGTCTTCTAATATCGTTAACCATTGCCGCAGCTTAGGGTGTAAGTCCCTTAACTTCGTGAACAGCTCAATAACAGTAATCTGCACTTAAGTATGTACCGCAAATTTCTTAAACCATTGCTGCGGCAAACGCTTCGATTCCTGGTCCATCACCAGTCGTAGTGGGGTACATCACGCATTCGAGCTTCATTGTCGGTTATGTAACGCAGAGGCCGGCGCGTCGATGTTAGAGTCAACGAACGGCATTGACACGCGCTCCCCGCCCGCGCCGCCCGCTGCTGAAACCAGCAGCTGCGAAATTGGGTCACGTCGCTAGGGCTGTCGAGGGGGTAGGGGACGCGACAATACTACCCGCAAACAAGGAAAAATAAAACAAACTTGTTAAAATATATAGTACGTGATTTTTTTAAAACACAAAAGCTTTCATGTCACTTGTCATCCACACTTATCGCTGTCATTCACAGTGCGATAGATCACACAATAAGTAACACAATATTTAGAGTTTTTTTTTAAATAACGTTTGACGGGACGAGCGAATAAAAGTTGTCTGATGTTATTTATTTAATCCTATTTAGCATAGCATTTAACTATGACTTCTTTTATGAAACACTACCATAAGTGTTGATGATGATACTTTAAACATAAAAATAGTAACTCATTACTGGTACTATTTAAAATATAGGGTCAATTTTGTTCGCATGTATGTTGATATAAAGTACAGATTTACATAGTAAATGCCGTTATGAAAATAGTACGATTGTATTCAGTTATACAATCTTTCTTGTTAACATATAGTTTTGAAAAAAAACTCAAAAATACTAATATGAAGAATTCACTTAAACGGTATGATCTACAAGCGAACATTCCTTAAAACAAAGTCTATGGTATTCTTTATGACAACCCTACATTTACCTTACGTCCACCCCGACCACTCATTACGGACCTCCGGCACTCGAACAGTTTCCTCTATGACGTCGACCTCGACGGCTCAATCGGGACTGGTTCTGAACTCAAGACGACAAATGAAATTAACCTGACGTTCAAAATAACTATTTTCAGTTGACGAAATTGACAAATTGATCGCGGAACAGTTAACAATTTTAGTTAAAAAAATATATTACACGGTTTACATCCATACATTATACGTATATCTTATATTAACTTCGTAAATGGTTATATTTTTTAATACTACATCTTTGCATTTAAAATAATATTTGTGATTAATTTGATAATTTAAACACTTTTGATTAATAGGCATTTATAACACCTAATCTCACGCACCTATTACAGAATTCATGGAAAATTATCCAATAACACAATTGTTATTATCACGTCGTAAACAGCATAAGTTTATTGCTATGACACAAACAGTTTCTAATATCAATACATGAAAACGGAGAAGGAAAACAGCAATGCGCCGGCATGGAACGCTCGAGTCAACGAACGTCATTGAAGTCCACCGCCATTGCATTATGAGTACTACGTTGTGAGCGATAGAGTTTATTTTCCATTGCTCTGTGTGCAGAACCTAGCCTTGGCTCCTACTGGCCTGGCTGACTTAGACATTCTATCTACTTTTACGAGTACATTCGCGAAGGCTCCAGCACTCTGGTACTTAGGTGTACTCTAGTCGATGCAACTATTGCACATACGACTTACGTAACGTTCTAATTCTCTGCGAACACTTTCGTTGATTTACTCGTATTCGTAACGTAACAGGTTCGCACTCATACTCATTTAGCTTTGTACAATAGGTATTGTTCAATGATCTCTAGACGAGAAACTCTTCATTGAATATTGCTTAGGGTTGTCAATCAAACGCTGTTTAAAATAGCAATTTTACAAGATTTTATCTTACAACAATACGATGCTAAGTTGCAGTTAAAATGTTATCTAGAATTTTAAATCCGTACGACAAAAATGTATGTCATTTATATTCTAATATTATGTCATTTAGAATATATTTATTTAACCAAATTTGAAACCATTAATCACTTGCATTTGCACTAAGGATGCGCAACAGCTAAAAATTAAAATTACCAAAACAAAAAATTATACTATGCAATATTTATTACAAAGTTGCAATTAAAACGAAATTGACTATCGTGTCGAACGCGTGCAAACTAAATTAATAATTACAGCTTCGCAAAAACAGAAAAATTCAATGAAGCATCGAGCCCTATTAAAAGAGAAACAGAGTTACGTCAGCAATTATATTCGAGCAATTGGTGTGATAATTGCTAATTTACATTGAAAGCCAACGAAGGAAGGTCAAGTTAAACCGATATATAGTTAATATTAGTATAAACAATGCTACGTCGATTATAGAAAATATCGAAACTATATTTCTATTCTTATTAGAGGGGATGGACGGACTCGGTGTTAAGAACCTTCTTATTTTAATACTGGGTATCGATTCTCGAGTAATGGTTTAACTAAGTTACGGAATAATGTACGTCGTTTTAAGTTGTCCCATAATAAAATATATAGTGTTAATATGTCTTTGTATAATAACTTAATTAGAAAAATATATTATACTTTTAAAAAGTCCAGATAATCTTATTAATATTATAAATGCGAAAATTGTGGTAGACATGACCGGGCGAGCAAAGCTGCGGGTATAGAGTAAAATATAAATGTTATGTGCGTTTTTGTTTTAAATATAATTATTAACCAAAGGTCACAATACAGTACTTGTATTGTAAGTAACGGCGTTAATGATATGCATTAATTATTTCATTAACGTTTTACTATCTTTGCTATAAAGTTTAGAAAATTGAAGGTGGTTAGAGTTAGGGAATTGTATTTTGTAAAAAAAAACATTCAGTCTTAGTCTAACGTAACAAACTTTTCAAAAAGCATTATTATATAAATTAAGTATTAAACATACGTATGTATACGCACACTATAGCATTGTTTAATATCGATTATACGTCACTAATGTATGCGATCCATTAAGAATCAACGTCATCTCATTGAAATAAACAATACAATTAAATTAAGGAGATGATAAAATGATTTACTTAAAGTAAAGTAAGTAAAAAGTCATTCATAACTTTTTTTAAATATTCCAATATCTTAAAACCATTTCTTAAATATTCAAAAACATCGTAGTTTTAAAACTAAACGGATAACGCAAGCAGTAGCATTATTGTTAATATAGGTAGAATTGTCTGAGAAAGGCGTGTCACATGATTTTATCTATTACGAAGTCACGATTTAATACATAATGCCAAGGGTAACGTTTTTCAGGCTATCAATGTAAATACTTTAATAGATAAACCATAAAAGGGCAGATATAACACTGATCATAATTGCTTGTTAGACGGACGAATTATTGTAAAAATTCGAAAAACAACCAACAATTACTATTACCGTCAGATTAGATTGAAGGTGGCAGAACCAGCATAGTTCGACCGGGGATGTACCACCGCCACACCTATTTCCAACTTAAAGCATTCCTTGCGTTTTGATGGAAGGGTGTGATTCCAGCACATTTTTGAAGTGAAACTTCTTTATCGGGGTTGTTTTTTAAATTTAGTGTAACATTTTTACGTTATGTTACGTTACGTTACGTACGCGCCATCTTTTTTATTCCGTTACGCGCCATTTTTTTCTTATCCCTACCACGCGTGATATTAAATGGATTATTATAGATTAGATTATTAGATAAAGTTTAATAAAAGCCTTTTATTAAACTTTATCTAGTTTAACTTTATTTAACCAATTTCTGTAAAGTTGCATATAGTAAATTATTTTTTGAAAAATAACGTCATAAAGAAGTTTCACTTCTTACGAGTGTTCGCTTGTACACGCACACATTTTTTTATATGAGGCGACCGTCATAGTCCTCGGGAGCAGCAACGCATCTGTGTTTGACTTCTATTTGAAGTTGCTCGTCGATGTCCATGGGCGGCAGTGACTACTTACCATTAGGTGGACTGCATGATCGTTTGCTACTTAATCAGATAAAAAATAGACAATACAAAATTTATTTGAAACACAAAGAAGTAGGTGGAACCCAATACCTCAACCAAACAGATGAAAATCTAATGCAAGACCAAAACGCTCGAATTTCGAGCGTATTCAAGAAGTCGTGAAAACGTTTTCATTGCATAGCAACGGAAGGCTGGCTAAAGGTTATGTAGTGGCGTCCTACTTCCAGGCTGCACCGGGTGAACGAACGTCATTGACCCACCTAGTACCTGCGCGGTGCCGATCAACCCCCGCGCACCTCCCTCCCCTTTCAACTGATAAATATAGCGGTCTCCAGGAATATGGCAATGAAAACGGCACATAGATACGCTAGATATAGTCGCAACTAAACCGATCAATACTGAAGTTTTACTCAATTATAACGTAGCGCAGTAATGTTCAGTGTACAGGCGCCGTCGACGTCTCATGCGTTTTAAACTGTAGATGCATATTTATCATAGTCATAGTCATAGTCATTTATTTGCATTAAAATGTTTTAAATAATATATTAACATTAAACATTACGTTATAACCCTGTCAAGGTGTGGCAATTTAAGTTACAGTGCGAGCTGACCGATCTACTTTATATTATTGTTTTCTAAATATTCTGTTAGTTTATAATAGCTTCTTTAATTCTTTAATTAAATGCCTTTATTTTTTTAATATATTGTTATTGTGTTTAAAATATTTCAAACATATAAAAATAATTAAATATTTTTTTTAAAATTTAAATTCCCCTACTACTATTAAAGCAATTTATTAATTTTATAACGTTTTAATTATCATTAAGTCGTATAATTTAGATAATATATTCAGAAGACCTGATGACTTCCACCCTCCACGTTACCACATGCAGGATGATTGCATTTTCATCCATTATTATATATGACATAAGAATTGCTCGTTGGTAATTTTTAATGCAAAAAAAGTATGGAAACAATTGTTACGACTGACATGTAATGAATGCAGTACGACTCACTGGGTGAGGTATGGAAAGTTTTCTATTGCACAGGGTAGTGGCTACGGTATACACTCTCGTTGCGTCTAATTGTGCATACGTGCCTCTGTACTTTTAACTTTTTGAAAGTTCAAGAAATGGCTAATAAAAAATAAAAAAGATATGAAACTACTTTGAACGTCCCTGTATTTTAACTTCATAAAAATATATTATGAATAAGGAGAAGTTTACAAGTAATATATTGCATAAAAAACACTTATCGCTACATGCCCCTGGGTAATTTACCACATTTTATTTAAGAATCAGACAGCAGACGCCATCTGCTAGCGAAATATTGAAAACAAATTTTCAGAAAGAATTTTATATTTTTCAAACTTTAAATAAATTGTTCTAAAACAGTTACCTGTTAAATACTATAATTATAGACAATAATACGTCTATGGCGAAGTGGTTTTAATTTTATTCAAGGTTTTGTAGATTTTGTTATCAACATAATGGAACGAAATACCAAGAAAACGATTTAGATTGCCGTCAATCACTTTGATAGATTTAGGGTAAACGATACATAAGATTTAGTAAACAATAGTATGCAGGATATCAAACATTATATTCCTAGCAAAGAGGACTGGTGTACAAAGGTTAAAATCTATATTTGACGGCGAGTAAATTGAAGCGAATTTAATTTTAGGAGTATTTTATTAAACGATTACATTTATGAAATAATAGATTAATTATCTATATTTATAAACTTAACAATAAAAATATTTATATATAAATAAATGTATTTATATATAAAAATATTTAATTTTGGACATAGTTTCATAAGATAAAACAGTAAGTATAATCGTTTTAATAAAAATCATGCCTAATGTATGAACACCCTTATTTTTTGCAACGCAACAAAAATGCATTTGTGTGCATAAAAAATCATGTATGAGTGGATGAAAAACCAAAATGTCAAGTAGATGAGTAACGATCGTAAGTTCGGGGGTGGCGGGGGTGCGGGCCGAGGGGGACTCGAGGCCAGCACGTGCGGGTTGCAGCGGGTGAACGAACGTCATTGACCCACCTCCGAGGCCTACATAGAATGGGCCGATAACATCCCCCCGATAACGCTCGTCTGTTGCGTTGCGTTCTGTTTACAATAATTGTATACAACTAGACATTTTCGATCGAATCGGCAAACATTGCCGTGGTCGTAATAACTATCGCCTGAAGCGGTCGGTAGTTGTAAAACTACTATTTACGTTGTGTCGCCGTTATCATATCTACTCTGTATGTCACTAAACTTTTTTAATGTTAATTCCAACTTGGGCTGAAAGTTAGATATGCTATATAATCGTCCTAACGAAGTAACCTTTTATTGCAATAATAAGAAACTGTTATCCATGCCACAAGTTCAATCTTATAATGGATACAGGTTTCCGAAAAAACATTTTATTAGGTAACTTCTCAACAATGTATTTTATATTCAACTAAGTATTGTACCTACAAACTTTAGAATAATAAACTTTATTATTATTAAAAAAAACTGTACCTGTGTAGGTACTCATAATTAAATTACCTAACAATTGGTTTTCGGTACAACCTTCTTGCGGTTAATTTATTTTTCCTATTCCGCTATAAAAGGTTTGATGTATGGCATGATGTCGTATTTTATCAGATTCAAATCGATAATAGTGTGCAGCATATTAAAGGCGGCATTACTGCTAATAAAATGATCTTTTCTCAACAAGCTTCAACAAAAAGAAATACAAAAGTAGGTGATTACATACACTCCTAAATTTAACACAAGGAAAATCTTTTTCATTGTGTTAAAAGTAAGAATGGGTTAAAGTTAAAATAATTCACGCAAAAGTATACAGTAATAGTCTGATAGAATAGTTAAAAAGTTAAGGGTTGAGAGTCGGATTTGGGATGCTGTCATATATGACATGTCAGGAGATAATAAGATACTTATGAAGCATTTATTCATCTGTTTTCTATACTAGCTATTTACGTATTTTATACACGAAGCATGGTAAATTTCGAGATGAGTAAAGTTATGAGATCGACCAAAAATTTCCTGAAAGTTTTTGATATTAATTTCAGATAGCAGAATACTAAAAAAATAATAAAGATCCTTTACAAGACTGAGAGAACGTGTAGTACGAATAGGGAGATTCCACCGCCGTATCTATTTCTATCGTGAAGCAGTTCTTGCGTTTCGGTACAAGGGTATGGTTGTCAACTCATATATGAGACGACCACCTTCTCAGAAGTAACAAGGCATCTGTCGATCGACTTCGATGAAATCCCTGGTCTATACGAAGTTGGTTACAGATGCCCATGGGCGGCAGTAATCACTTTCCTTATGATAATCTGCATACTCGTCTGATGATGCTTTAGTGTGATTAAGAAAATCACAAATATACAAAAATGATTATCAATTCCTTTTATCTAACAAATACATTGGTTTTTCAGGATTGTCTCTTATAAAAAGATAAAGACGTGGCGCGTTGTAAAAAACAAATAAAGGAAATACATCCTTAGTTCCTCTTTAATTTGTTTAAAAAAACATTTGAATATGATATTCATAATTATCTATATTATACGAAATGGGAAAGTAGAATATAAGTGGGTCCTCGTGATCGTAGCTAGTGCATTGCACTGCCTGTAGACTGTATTCATTAACTTTTGTTGCATATTCAAACTGAGAGCAATCGAATTCAATTATGAAGAATCGAGAAAAGTCTGACACAAACATGATTCCTATTATAGGATACTAATAGATTGTTTTGATTACGGCTGTTTACTTAGTAATACAAAATTAGTACGATACTATTCATAGATATTTTATTTATATATTATATGTATTTAACATTCATATTTATTTAATTCATAGTATATGTTTATGCATATTAAAATAGATTTAAATTAGTAGTCGTATACTTCATCGCAATTATTATTATTATTTTTATTAATACCGCCTTCATTGTGTTTCGGACTGCCTAAAGGTTGGCTGGCAGAGAATGCTTATAGCATTAAGCCCACCTTTGTACAAAATTTATGGTACATAAAGAATAAATAAATAAATAAATAGTATAACAAGAAGAAAGACAAATGAAAAATATATATGACAAAAATGGAAGTTTCGCATTTCTATGCAAAACTGTTCATGGAGAAAGCATTATTAACAAGTATTTTGTTTTTTGCATTTTTCCTCACCTATTTTCGTCTTTAAAATCACACCAAAACAAAACAACTAAATTTGATTTCAAGAATTAAAAATATATTTATTATGAGGCAAAATTAAAAGTAATTACAATTCTAAGTTACATTCCTTAAAAGCAGGTAAAACCCCGAGGCTCAGCTAGTCACTAACATTCTTATCACTTTTCTGTATTTTATATCTAAAAACTGGGTGGATAAAAGTTCATACGTCACAAGTCCTGCGCTGGTCGGTTTCAGACTTCTCCGACCTTACCCTTCGGACCAATACAAGTTCGTAATTCCACGACCCTTTTAATACAATGGCAACCCTCTCATACAAAGGTCCCCAAATTCAAACCTGTTTTCTGACTGTGTAAGGTGGTAGGACCCTTCTTGGTTCGAATGCGGCGACACCACTGACACACCCTTTTCTGACTTATAATTATATTGGTAAAAGCTGTGCTATTTTGGATTGAAGGGTCTGATAAAGCACAGATAACAACGTGAAGAATTTCAATTTACTCATTTTCATTTCATTAGCAACATGTCTGTGGTCGACCAAAGGTAGAAATACGATTCTATTTTAGATTAGTTTACTATCAAGCGTGTAGCATGCCTGTTTCCTATTTTAATTTGATGAAAAAATACAAAACTTTAAGCCTTATTTATTTAATGCTGTCGCATCAGTAGAAATTCGACCGTACTTTAAATTATAAACTAAACTTCATATTGTCCAAAGTAGTACGAATATTTCTCAAATTCAATTAAAGTTTAATCATTTCAAGTAGTTTTGAACGCGCCTGTTAAATATAAAAAGAGATTTATTAGCTAAACCGCATTTAAAAGCAATAGCGGGTATTTTGACAAAGACACTGACATTTCTGACGTTATATGTTCTATTTCGTTTATTATGTATGTGTTTGTGACAAATGCACGGTAGTGTGCGTAATGTGTTTTTAGTCGATTTTATGTATGTTAAATGCATTATTTGAAAAACATATTAACATTCTGCACTCCTTCTCTACGTCGACTGTAACCGTGCAAAATTTCATACTAATCCATCCGCGGAATATTACTTAAAATTGCACCACAAGTTTTTGCTTCACGTATTAATATATAGATATCAACATTTATCTTAAAACTACTAACAGATATATAACTTTAATTGGTGTATCTTTATTATAACGGCCTTAATTTTAATAAAATAAGATTTTCTATAACATAAGGAAACTCAAAGAAAATATGCTAAAAATCGAATATAAGTACAAACAAGATAACAACTTGTTATTAGGACGTTATCACCAGCGATAATATGTTCGAGCCTTGGTCTACCACCTTAATAGATTTTCCTTCTAGACTAGTTCAGTTTTGTGTCAATGTCAAGTGTAACTAGATTATTGTAATTATACAAACTGCATTCATGTATTTTGAAATTACTTAAAATAATAATATATATAATCATTATTATGGTATAGCGTGTAACGTTTCTATCTAGAGGTCTTGGTTTTGATTTATAGATTATTTGTCTCTTTTGTGTTAATAATAGGTTTTTGCCATACACTGAAGATAATTGAAATGTGTTGTAGGGAAAACGTATTAATTTAACGCTTATAATATATGCTTAAACAAAATAAAAACCTAAAACGTAACTACTACTAAGCAGACTATCCTGATTTCTAGTCTTAATTGGCCATGGAAACAATATGAAATTGTATCAATGTATATTTTGTATATGAAATACATGTACCTATACCAAGTTTTGTATACAGTCAAATGTAGTTGGTAAAAATGGCACCATCATCAAAACTTGACATTATACAAATGTTTGTATCCTTACAACATTGTTTATCCGTTACCAATACAAATACTGGCTTAAAGTATAACTAGAAAATTATACGCAAATGCTTTATCATTGAAATAGTTTATCTGACTGCGCCAAGGTCCGCGTCCAATGTGCCCTGCCTATTAGTGAGAGTATCACGGGCAAGGCCCATTATATTAGATCCCTAATATATGTGTCAATTGCGTGTACTATTTGAACATTCGAGACGCACATGAGATGCGCTCAAGTACTTGCTACGTTGATGTCACGTGCATTTGACCTGATGTTACTGTGTATGAATCCGTAAATGTTGTAATATAACTAGAGAGTATATCATAGACGTAAGAGTTGTTTCCTTATTTTTAATATATGGTTTCCTGCGTCAATCTCATGCCTCTTGGCTCATCAACATTACTCAGGCAGGCAGGTACCCTGCGCGCGTTCTACGCAATCACAAAAAAAATACACCAGATACCTTCTCAAGCTCATGAATAACAACTTTGCTAAAGATCATCACATGATCAAATGAATAGTTTACGATTCTATAGAGGACATACAGACAAACGTTCATTTTTATATAATAGAAGATAATTGTTACTGACCCTATACAGCACTCTATAATAAATATACTTAATATTAAAATTTTCAGTTCACTTGGGAGAATGCACCTGAATTGAACCCTGCGTAACCAAAATAGTTTATCATCGATTAAATCCGCAATCAGCGCCATCTACAACTGCTGCACCGAAGAATCATTTCCGGCCCAGTCATGACGATCAATACGTCGGGGAACGAACCCGTGACCTCGGAACTGAAACTAGGACGCCGCGCAAGCGCTGCGCCACCGATGCTCAGTGCATCCGTCGTTCACACTCCATTTTGAATTGCTAATTCGCTATCTACCACTGATGGATCAGGCTTCTTTACAACATTCTATTTTAGACGCTTGAAACGCTCTACCTGGAGATATACGTTTAGATAGTACATGAATAAGTAATACTTAAATTAAGTATTTTTCAACGAGATTATAGTAGTATGCACTTTATTCTACCACTACGAATATGATTTTTTTTTCTGAAACTAAATCATGACAATTGATTTTAGACATGAATAGTATCAATCTCAAAATGGACTCATGAATTATGCCACTCCGTTGGTACTAGTGAAGATTAATTGAAAATCTTTTATGTGTATCTTTTAGAAACCAAACCACAGACAGCAGCAGTTGATAAAACTATTATAACACCTATGGAGTTACATCCTGAATGTATTATTTTATTTATAGTAATATTAATGCTCTTAAATGTTTTAAGAGTTGTATTTATGTATCCAATTACTTTATCCATTTAAAATTGAATTTTAAAAATATATACCCATAACTATTTTAATTTTAAGGGTAACCTTTCAGGTAACCTTTCAGGGAAAGAAAGTTGTTGTACATAAGGAAAGTCATTGAAAATATTATATAAATCAAATTTACGCCAAACAAGATAACGACTTCTTATTAAGACGTTAACACCAGCGATCATATGTTCAAGGCTTAGTCTAGCACTTTAAAGACGAGATCTGATAGAGGTAAGTCGCTGGACCTTCCTTAAAGACTCCTTCCATAACCATCTTTCACATACATCATCAAACCAGACCAATGATACCAGTTTGCAATGTAAATGTATATTATTTATTATTGTTTATGTTCTGTTAAAGATATTCCAATATTAAACGTATACTACTAGAGTTACGATAACATAATAGAGTAAGCCTCATTTTTATAAAAGTTCTAGCATAAATAATTTACAAGTGACCTTTGTAAAGTTAGGTCTAGAACAGTAGGTTTCAGTTCAAGAGTTCAAAGCCTGTAAAAGATATCGATCGGCTTGAACGCAACTGAAATACATCCTTTGGTTTGCATTGTTACAAAATAGAACAAGCGACACTTAACACTGTTTCACAAAACTAAGTTATTTTATGAGTCGATATACTAAAGTAATGTGAGGAAACATTGTGTACATATATTTGTATACTTAGATTTCTAAAAGACGTTTGAACTTAATTCTCAACGGTAGCGATGCATAGACTTTAAGTAGTTAATACTTTCAATCCGTCGACTTTCAGTCCTTTCAAGTCGTATTGCAATACGACTGTATTGCTAAAAGAACGCATTCCTGTTTGAATCATGTAACTCCGAAATAGCGTATTTCTTATATTTTTTGATAATTTGCTGTAGAAACAAACATCAATAGGAATATTACTTAGAATAGACTTTCTGAGTGGTCGAACTATATTGATTACATAGTTTGCTATGGATCTAATCATGTGGCAGGAATCATTATTAGACAGACCATTGCACGGCTGTTTGGTAGATCAATTTCGTAAATTTTGTGTCACATAAATACAATTAATATTCTTGTTTTTTATTATCTTCGTAAAGTTTTGATTTATTAACCCGGTAGTTTTGAACGCTCATGAGCCAAAGTGAATGTTAAAGAGGAAATTCAATAATAAAATATTAGTCAGTAGTGTCCTTTTCTATTTGCAAAAAAAATATTGTTATAAAAATGTGAACCGGAAGGAAATGGAGAACATTGTCGACAGAGGACTGCTTGATCGATCTAAACCTACAACAGGTGATCTCAAAAAATATTATTATTAGATATGCATAGACGATTAGGTCGGTATCTAACATAAGTATTACATTAATAGGTATATTTTTCTTATTTATGATGATTTGCGTTGATTTGTATATGGTTCGACTTCATTACACGTATATGGTTCGACCGGGGAAGAACTTAAACCACACCTATTTCTAGCGTGAAGCAGTTCTTGCGTTTTGGTGGATGCGTATGGTTCCCGGCTCACATTTATATAAAGCGACCATCTTAGTCCCCGGGAGTAGCAACGCATCTATGATTGACTGTGACTGTGGCGGTGGTACTTCTAGATTCATATTCTGATTAGTTTTTATTCTAATCTGGTCTTATTTCATCTCTGTGTATCGCTATTAGAGATTAGCTCATACAAATGCGATAGGTGATAAAAGGGAGTTTGATTATTTCATTGTATTGATAGTAAAAAAATAACATTCAAGTATATCCATAAACAAATCCGTTGACCTCCAAATACTGAAAACTATTTTAAAATAATATTCATTCATTCACTTATCACCGCACTTAAAATCGTATATAAGGTTTTATAAATAGAATGCGGCACAGATAAACAACACAAGACAAACACAAAACGCGTGAAGGTAAAGGCCGAGCTACGTAGTAATTATTTAGTATAAATTTTGAGCTCCGTCAGGCTTATATGCACTGGGGTTGCCAAAAAACTAAAACTAAAAGGACAGTTCTTTATGCAGTAACTTCCTCACTTCCCTTACTCGATCAGTCGTAGAACTTGCAAAAAAGTGCAAGAATTATTATTATAGTTACTATTTATTAATTATTATTATTACTTGTTACTCGCTCCTTTTTGCAAGCAGTCTTCGCATATAAATGTAGTTGCACTTGGCTTTTCCGTATTGTATAATTGTGTTATTTTTATATTATAATTGGTGTAAACTATGTAGGTGATCAAAAATAAATAAATAAATAAATTATGTTGTTATATTATCTTGGCGTCTGGAGTTGCAAACCAATATTGCTAATGCTTACGCCTATATGAGAGTAGACAAATTGGGTTATTGGTATCAAATTTATGCAATACTGGGTCAATAAAACGTCTATCATTTATTCCTAACGAGTTATGCTCCTTAGAAGATTGAATATTATGTTGTTTGCATTATTAGGGAACCACTAACTACACATAATTTTAAGTAACTCTTGTGACACTTGTGATAAACTCTTATATAGTCCTCAAGTATGTATTGGATACATTCCGGTACGTATTCATTTGCTCGTATATATCGGTTGTATAACTAAATATAACTAAAATATTTATAAATTACAATAACAATATAATTAAATAAAGGTGTAAGGACATATTTTTTGGCCTTTTTTACTAATCGTTTTACTTCAACATCCGCTTCAGTTACGCCCACTGAGTACGTTTTGTCCCAATATACCAGTTTTTCGATCTGGTGAGCCTACGTGCGGCCCTGTTGCAATGCCAAGGCGACTGCCAAAAGGTAAGTGAGGTCGTTCACCAATGTCAGGGGCCCTAAGAATTTGTCTCTACCGCACAAACCATTTGAAGGTGTCGCCCTTAGGGCGTGCGTAAGCTACGATAGTGATTAATTTGTCGAATATAGAATAAATGACGTCTACGCTTTGAATTTTAATTATTTCCTCGATAAACAAATACAGCTCGATTCATAATTTATTTACGACTCCATTTAATTTTAGAGATAACTGGTTTGAATAAAGTTTTTGGAAGCGTTGTCATTAGAATATGTATTTCCTAGATTTTGTGCATTAGGGAAAATACAAATAGCTCATATAACATGTATTAATTTAATGTGTACAATTAAAGAGTTTTTATTATTCAAAGACTAATATCAACAGGGCAACGTCAGCTTGCTGATTCATATGGTCACATCCGCTCACAAATTCCTTTTAAATTTTTAACTAATTTTGGCTACAATTTGTCAACTCCTTTAAATAGCATTTTTTAGTTATAGTTGTCATCATGCTCTTTTTTTTAACTGTCGGCGTTGTCTTTATAAATATTTCAAAGAATATCAAATTGCAGCTTGTTTTTCAGAATTTTGTCACAACGGTTCAGAGTATGTGTCAGTATTTTGGTGCAATAATAAATAATTTATTTGCAAGTGTGTTCAGAATGCAATACTATGTATTTTTTGTAAGACGATCAGTGGAAAAAGGAAAAAAAATCCAAGGAAGAAGTGGAATTTTCGGCTTGTTTTAATTTTTTGAAAAGTAGCAATATTGCTCTTACATACAATTGAACTAATTAACTTAATTTATAGGAGTTATAAACATTTTTACTCCCAACATAAAGCTGAAACAATTGGTACACGTTAGTAAATATTAACGTGTTGCAGTTCAAAATACAGTGTAAAGACTGTCGCTATATGGCAGATATAAGAGTGACTCAATATTTTTTGGAACGAGTTTCCGGGCAACTAACAACCACGTGACATACCGTGCAGTGCTTTTAAATGTTCCGCGTAAAGTACTTAATACTTCAATCATACTTAGAATAGCAAGAGATATAGACAGATATTAAGTACATATTAGATATAATAATAATAATAATAATAGAATGATCTTATATTAAATCATTATTCACGAATAATAGACGGACACAAAAAATACTATTTTAAGTAGATTTAATGCAACAGAAATACCTGTACTATAGATATTGTGAGTATATACTTGTTTACAGTTGTGCATTGGTATTTAATCAATTAATCTATTTATATTTTTTGTATATCGTAATAACATCGTATAGTACCGTAATATTAACATGTGTTCTTATTATGACAACGTTCTCAAATATGTAATAGTTATGTGTAATATAATGTCTATGGCGCGTATATTTGCTGAAATTTACTATATTCAAAGCGTGACGAACGTACAGCGAATTTAACACAATAGCAAGGGCTCTATCAAATGATCCGAGGTACATTATGAGTATATATAATACAGAAATTGTATAATATGGCAGTGACAGTGGTGCGACCCCCTCCTGACCTAATTCGAGCCATCCAGCGGGTCCGTGACGCAAGCGCGTATATAAGTCGATGTATATATACATATTATATAGTATACACGAAATGCGTTCATTCTGAAGTAGGGAGCGTGGGCAAATGGATTTTGGTTTGAAGTATTGATGTTACAATTGTAGAATATAGAATAGATTGACGGGGTATAATTCCTTTTGAAGTGGATCTAATACTTGCAGTATATATATTCTATCTTAGTTTACTACTACTATATTAACGGTATACTGTATATGTGTAACAAATAAAAATCTCGATTCATTATTTATTAACGACTCAATTTAATTTTAGAAATAACTGGTTTGATAAAGTTTTTGGCAGCATTGTCATTAGAATATATATTTTCTAGATTTTGTGTATTAAGGAAAATGCAAATTAATACATTTTATAAGTGCTTTGTACTTATAAAATGTATTAAGTTAATGTGTTAATTAAAAAGCTCTAATTATTTAACATTTTAGCATTTCTTATAATTTCATGTAATAATGCGGCACGAAGGAGCGCGCAAACCGAACCGTGGTGGACCGCCTCGGGTCCAGTTGATGTGGTTGGAACTTCATCCCTCGGTGAGTGCGGTGATTGAAAGGTGATGTGGGCACCAGATTTAAAAGTTCCTCCGAACACTCACCATTATAAAGCCGGTAGAACACGCAGGGAACCTATGTCTCTCCGCAGGCTTAAGGGTTCTAAGCGATCGGTGATCCTTAAGTGGTTGACGATTCGGACCGCTCGCTTCTGTACGGACTCAAATTGGTACTGTGGCGCTCCAGCCCAGAGATGAGAGCAGTACTACATGAGATATAAGAAGATAACCTGTTTAAAATAAGAAGATAATATGTTTCGGACGTCTTTGATATCAAACCTATATAGGTTTCAAAATATTTTTAAAACACAAAGTACCTTCCAGCCCAATTTTGAATCATATGGGTTTCATCTACATACATATAATCGATACCTAGGGTGTCAAACCAAGCCGTGATTTATCAGGAGCAACGCGCCTTTAACCTTATAGCGGCTGTTAACCTTTGTGCCAGTTAACACCAGGTGCACTGAACACACATTTTTCACTTCATTTCCCAGACAACGTCCTAGTTTAAAAGGATCGATCAAGATGCACAGGCGTATAAATATCACGACGGGCCCCTAGACCTATGAAAAATTACCAATTTACAGTATGAAGCTTATAAGTTTTGTGGACATGCAAAAATTGATTACTTACGACAAGAAAGACGATCTATGGAAAATCATTGTAATAGCTATTCTAAATAGCTATTACAATTACCTTTTTTTTATCTGACTGAAGTAGCATACGAGCATGCAGTCCACCTGATGGTAAGTGTTCACTACCGCCCATGGACATCTGTAATCAACTTCATACAGAACGTGGCTTCCATCTGAAGTCAATCACAGATGCGTGATGCGTGATGCTACTCCCGAGGACTATGATGGTCGCCTCATGCGAAAGTATGCCGGCAACCCCACCTTTCCATCATAACGCAAGTAATGCTTCACGCCAGAAATAGGTGTGGCGGTGGTACTTCCCCGGTCGAACTACACTGGTTCTACCACCTTCAGTAACCTATTACAATCAACAAAGTTTCATACTGTAAAGTGGTAATTTTTATATACGATTTTGTTCTAGGGGCCCGTCGATTACAGGGCTATTAAATATAGCGTGGTTAGTAACGTATAGAGATGCGCCGAATATTCGCTTGTTATTTGGTATTCGGCGTATTCGGCATCTTTTCTACTATTCGTATTCGGCCGAATTGTTCGGTTTTGGTGCCGAATATATTCGGTTAGAGTTCTTTCTATTTTCTTGGCACACGTCACGGTATAGGACAAAAAGGTAAAACTTTTTAGACAAAAGGAATCCTATTAAGAG
Organism: Spicauda simplicius; assembly: GCA_949699795.1. NCBI lineage: Eukaryota > Metazoa > Arthropoda > Insecta > Lepidoptera > Hesperiidae > Spicauda > Spicauda simplicius. Next base: position 16,871,713 of record OX453060.1, on the reverse strand, counting down.
TGTGTTGAATAAAGCTAATAATATAAAACAATTAAACTTCAAATCAATTTTTAAACCTCAATCCAATTATCATTTTTTCTAAACACTAATTTTTAAACCTCAAAAAACATTTTAACTTTTTGTGAACACACTTTGACAGTTGTTTCTTAATAGGAAATAGTAAACCGAATAATTTCGCCGAATATACGCTTCGGTAAAAGTTAAACTGAATAGTATTCGACATGCGGTTATTCGATGAAACCACTATTCGGCGCAACTCTGGTAACGTGCTTTTGTACTATGAAGTAAATTATCGACATGTAAATCAAAATCAAACCCATTAAGGAAATATTAGGTGGTAGATTGTTTAAGCTAGAAGAATTTTTCTTTAGCATTATCCAATTAGAAGTGCGTAAAACTTGAACCAGGGAATAATCCATCAGAAATCGTTATATGTATGGAGATATTGAAATATACATCAAAATTTGCGTTCTGGTGCAATAATTAATTGATGTAATTTTATATCTTTAAATGAAATAAACACATTATTGTTATCTCTTTCACTATTACTGAATTATTGTTGCTTTTCGTCAGCGTAGTGTGTACTTTCTTAGAAGAAATAGTCAGTTTGTCTCGGGCACTTTCTATATTAGATTGATTACAATATATTTAACACTTCATAAAATTTTAGAGAAAGACCTATTTCTGTCTCATTTATTTTAAGCTGTAAAAAGTAAAAAGAAAATACATTCATACTGAGCTTTGGTCGTATTTATTCAGCTGGTCGCATATCAGTTTTCGAGTAAAAGCGACATTGAAGAGACGTAAAAAACACAAAACACCAACGAAGCCCTGATATCTCGATCTACCGCCATGTTTACTGAAACCTAAGGCGTCTGGGGCGGCGTCGTTGCCATGGCAACGCTGCAGTCGACGCACCGACCTAGTTCCGCGGCCCGCCCGCCTAAATGTTAATGACCTCCAAAACCCAGGTCGAAGTTCACGCGCTACACGAGTAAGAGATTATCTATCTACCCCTATAGATGACTTTTTACGGGTCACCCCTTGTATTGATCCGATGTGATTTGTTTGAGAGCAATCTAGGTTGGAACGGCTCTCTGGTCACGTAGGCCCCCGGGATTTGGGGGTTAAACACGCGTGTATCTATTTACAATTTTATTTATTTACTCTGTTTTATTTTAACACTTTAACCTTCTAATATTTAGCAATGATCGCTTTGTTATATCTGTAGAAAATGATATTTCGATACGCTCGATATAGCAGAACAGGCATATCTTTAGCCGATATCAAGTACATACTAAACGGTCTATCACATAGGCTGCACCACGAGAGGCAAACCCGTTAATTAATTTACAACGTAAAAGAGTTTATAAATGAAAGTTTTAAGTCCAGTCTATGTTTAACGCTTTCAAGGTTGCATAATATCTGGGTTGCGTTTTAATCGATAGTGGCCTATCCCGAGCGAGATGGAGATACTGTACGGGGCAGGGGAGTTCAAGGATGTTCCTATTGCGTGAAATACGGTATATAGTGCAGCTAAACATTTTATTTAAGCTCGGTCACACAAGGTCATAATCTAAAAAGTTGCTAGAAAGATAGATATCTAACTGTATACTACCAAATTGAGAACGTAACTAGAGAGTAGAGACTATACTAATTAAATCATGCTTATGATGCAGCCATTATAATATTATGTATCCGAAATTATACTTGAATATTCGATATTACCGAAATAAAATAGAAAAATAAATTATACTTTTACGTCTAAACTAATAAAGAGTTTGAAAACGATAATAAAATACATTTACGGATATAACATGAATTTTAAAAAAATATTTATATAATTATAGTGTTTTTTGCTGTTAAAAATTTAATATACATTTCACTACCTAGCTAATATTTGATTTCATATTTCATTTAACTATCTTAAATAAATAATAATAATAACAGGCCTCTACCTACAAATATATTCAAAACAAATAACGTAAAGTCCATCCATAAAACATTTTTCCTTCTTTACTATAAATAGTATGAGCCGCCAGGTCTGCCATCTACGATTATGTAGCGCAGGTAGGGTGCTAATGCGTTTCAGCCTCCACCCGATAGATGGCGCAATGAGTAGTGTTCAATGTTATCTCCTTTCCATTGATATTATAATGTATAATACATGTCGGCGCGACACCGCGTACGTCGCCGAAAATAATTATTTTAGTTAGTTTAAAGATCGAAAATTGTTTGTTTATTAAATTAGCAATATTTATATTTTTAGAATTGTAATTTAGTTTACACTTCATAAATTTGTTATTGTCACACCACCAAACATTGTTATATAAAGGCGAGCGAACGCCGGTAGAAAAGATTCTTATTTAACCGTCGAAGCGATCGGACCTCCTAAACTGTGTATAAATCGAAGAAGTTTACGCCTGTGTTTACTTGAAATCTTCAAGAATGGACAGTAATGAAAACCCCCGAGCTTACCTGACGTTCACATCACGCATTTACTTCGTTATACATAATATTGATATAATTAAAATATTTAGTCGTAACTAATTTAAATAATGTTATCTAGACAACTATAAGAGTAGGTCTAGTTTTACGTATGAAATACATATGCTATAAGGTGGGATTTTTTTTATTAGATTGAAGTAGCGTGCAGTCCACATGCATGCAGTGATAACTGCCGCCCATCGACATCTGTAAGCTACTTCATGCAGAACAAAGGTTCTAAAGCTAAATCACACTCTTCCACCGAAACGCAAGAACCGCTTTATGCTAAAAATAGGTGTCGCGACACCTAGTTTTTAGGGTACCTCCCCGGTAAAACCATATAGTTCTACCTTGCAGAACATACATATTCTTCGTTTATATATACTTTTCGATTTTCTTTTGTTACGGTAATAAATGTAATAAATTAATAAACGTATCCTATCGCATATAATATTAAGCGTTATTTTATTGGTTATGAGAAATTATTAATATGATTTTTCAGTCATACAGGTAGTAATCTATCTACTAAAACTAAATAGGTTTATTAGTTGATATCTCCCATGACAACACGAATCCGCAAAGCGAAGCTTAATCGCCAAGATATATCTAACTACAACTTACAACTTCAATCATGAATTAGATACCGAAACTATTTTTTGTTGTAATAATACGATGTACGAGCTCATTGGCCTCTGAGTTACATTAGCTAGGATATAATATAAAACGCACACAGGGACGTTTTATTAGCGTGCATGCATCAGAAAGGAAATTGTAAATATTTCAGCTCTGTATCTAGGCGGGATTGATGTGTGCGTTTGTGTGGGCACACGTGATCTAGGCGAACACATACAAAGGTAAAGTGACAGGACGCACACATGAGAAAGTGTATTCGAAGGACTAACTCGTATGCACTGGACGCGAGAGTGCGGGATGATAGGGCATAGCCAAAGCGTATGATTAAAATAGTTTGATTTAATAATCAACTTAATAATTATGTTTAATGTATGTTCTAAAATCTTGATTTATCTCTGTTTAATCTTTGTAACAAGGTAATTTTAATGCAATTACTTTAAGAGCAGATATTTGGCTAGATATTTGAAGAATAGTTTTAAGAGCTTTTTATACACTTTTTGTGCATTATTGGACCTTAAAATTAATATAAGCTGTAGGAAAATGCTGTCGCAGTTGCATGGTAGCAACTTTCAATAAATAATACTATACATATTTTAAATATTAGAGTACTATTACTGTCGCCCATTAATATATTTAATCCATATAGAGTAGGGGTTCTAATTGAATTCGATCACAGATGGGATGCCATTCCCGAGGATTAATATAGTCGGCTCAAATGTAGGTCATCCCGCAAACATATCCAAATAGATTTTACTTAACAAAATTTGAAAGTCATCTAGTGCTCCGTGATTGTTCGGACAATAAGAGATATGAATCACTGCTTACGCATAGCGAAAGAGTCGAGCTTTATTATACAGGATAAGGATAAACACAGGCATCCTGGCCTTGACCCCGATTTACGTTTAGTACCGCTACAAGGCAATGAATGTGAATAAATATATTCTAACATTTCTGATTATATTCGTGCATCACGTGCCAGCCCTGCACGCACACATACAAACACACACATCTACAAGTAATGAGCACTTTGCACTCGTGTCTTACCGTCTTATTTTAGTTAGTGTTTTTGATCTGTGTCTGTTAAAATTTATTGTAGCTAACACCGGCTATTGCTGTAACTCAGTCTGCAATTCTATAAAAAACTTTAGGATATATTAATTCTGTTATACAGAAAAAATACAATATAATTATGTAGAAATGTAGAAATTGTGAGTTCAATGTGCAATTCATGTGAGCTTTACGCTAACAAGCATACGAAAGTGTAGCTCTTATACCTATAGAAGACGACGCTAACGCAAAATAATTCACCTACTGGTTATTTCTACTTCAATCTAGTGTATTCTGTTCATTTACGAGTAGATGGTTCTGGTTCTTGAGTTTTCAGTGAACCGTTCATAGATCAAAGTAAACTTACAATGCTTTTGATCAATTAGTTCATGTCCTTACAAGGGGTGTTCACTCGGACGTAGGAAGTCCGTATTCAGATTATTTTCCGTTTGCAACGAATGTGTATAAGAAATTACGGTAAGAAATACATAAAATACGTGCTACAAAAGAAACACAAATCTTAGATACTAACATGAATAAGTTGTAGCTCAGATAAGTTCTTGATCACAGTAGAATTATTCAATTAAAGGAATTAGGTAACGTAGTTGGATATACAATATTATTTTGTTCTATTTGATTGCGGGTGTAATTTAGGTTTTGCTCTATTGAATTTTTTTACTATATTTTTGTATTTTGTAAGTTTCTGTATTGTAAATTCTCGTGGTACAGATTTTTTGGTACTAAACTTTCTCCGTCCTCGAACGCCGGCACTCAAAACATTCACCCGTCAAACGGTTCCGTGCAAATTTGCAAATGTTAACGCTTATTGATTTCATGTGTAGAATTAATTCCGTTCATGTAACAATAACCTCAAGGGTTGGAAGGGTTCGTTGCGTGTGTGTAGCCGTGAACCGTTCATGTGTGTGTCCTTTAATGCGCGGTACTTGGCTGGTGCAGGGCGCGAGGCGGGGGCGGCGCCTATTCCTAGCGCGAAACTAGGCCGGCCGCCGACCGCGGACGTCGATCCAGGTTGCAAGAGGTAGCGGAAACAACGAGCGGATTCCAACTCTTATACTGAAATATATATGATTTATATATGTTTTTGCAGTCTCACACAACAAGAGCATAAACGAACAGACACGCATCTAAATTTGTGATTTAGATTTCCAAGGAACTTGATTTTCCGTACAGAAAGTGAATATTATACATATGTATGTATACTCATCATTATATAACTGTCTCATTCTGAGAGAAGACCCGTGTCCAGCAGTGGGACAGTAATGAATGACCGCATACTTTATTATTTAAATTATACAAATAGGTGCTTCTTTGTACATTAGATGTTTTAAAATCTGTTTTTCCATAACAGGTCATTTGAAAAAATATCTCTCGTCAGCAATGAGACAATAATGGGTTATTGTCTCATTGCTGGCACGGCATTATTTAATTATAATAGTCGTATTCTTAAATAATTCTGTGGACATATAATACCATCCTGGACAATTCTGGTCTGTAGGGTTCGTCTTTATCTATCTTCTAATGGCTTTTATAGGATGCAAGGAATTAAATCTAGGCCATGAGCAATCCAAGAGGAGTTTAGTTTCTGTTACAGGGTCTAAAGGCAGTATTACTTAAATGTGAACTAAACAGAATAATTAACGAATTTATAGATTTATTTACTTAATAAGCTTCGCGTTACAGGAAGCAACAAGGCTAAGCTTGACACTCGCAATAACAAATTTGTAACACGATTTTAGCTCCAACTTGCCCAAAGCATGTTTTGCTTATATTGCAAAAAGTATGCATTTAGTTACACGTAGTATGATATTATTGACTTTCAATGCGAATATATTTCGAAATAAGCTTGTCGTTATTACCTAATACTCCTTGCATTGAAATTAAGTTATAAATTCATTTAGAATACTGTTAAGAACACATAATCACTACCTTTGGTTACTACAAATGTTTTTGCGTCAGAGTAGTTGGTATAACAGATTAATCTTCTGTCGATCGAGTTAATAGACTATTACGTCAAAATATTTTATAATATTAGACATTATCAAGCTTTGGATAAGTCTATTACCCGTTGACAGCAAATTGGAAAATTCAAGGCAAAAAAGATGTTTACAAGTATGTCATACTTACGCAAAGTCGGGCATACTACGCAAATTACAACACATGTTATTAGTGCCTGAATATTTTAACAGGTTTTCATCTGAATATTTGTGAATAACTGAAAAAGCTTCTGCATTTAGTGCCCCAAATTATAAACAATATAAAAATTATATTAGCCGCGCAAAGGTTACGAGAACAACACAGTAAATAAACAAAACTAAATTAAGATACTGCAACGGTAAAAGAAAGCCACGCCTTAAAATGTGTGCTTTTGTTTTTGATCGTCTAATATATAAAATTCTCGTGTCACAGTTTTTGTTGCCAAACTTCTCCGAAACGGCTTAACCGATTTTTACCAAATTTTATATGCTTATTCAGTAGGTCTGAGAATCGGCCAACATCTATTTTTCATACCCCTTAAGGGTTGTCCACCCTTAACATTTTTTTTATATGGCAAATCAACGTTTGTCGGGACAGCTAGTTTTGTTATAAAGCAATGTTTAAATAAGAGTTTCTTAACAATTTAAAAAGTAATATGAGTGTCACTTAGACCATACTTTCATTTTGACTCCGGACGCGTGACGATGCCGACATAAAAACTGCTTCTAAGAACAAAGGTTCAAGATCTACATATAACGCCAGACTCGTATATCCGATCCTATTTACACAAATATATAAAATTAAAGTGTCTGTCTATAATTTTAAAAACGAAGATTTTTCTAAGCGCAGTATATTATCATATCCCATGGCTTTAAACTTCATAACCCGTATTTGATTTTTTTCTGTCAATCCTTTGTCTCAACTTATCACGAAAGTGCTGTGTAGGATGATATGGAATAAAGTTCAATACAAAAGTAGATAATTCTATAGGAACTTAAATAGACATTTTTACATGTTTTTATTTAAATTCATATTTGTATGTAAATAAAATTCTTGCAAGGAAGTTTTGAACAATTTTCTGGAGACTGATTTAGCTGAAATTTTCTATGCTCGTTTGGCTAGTTTAGTGACATCATTTAAATTTCAATATGGCGGATGTTCTATATGTCCAGATGGTGGAGCAATTTTTATGGATCCAATGATATGGCTATCAAATAAAACGATTTTGTAAGAATACTTATAAAGCCATACTTGTAAAGTTGAAAATATGCTACGAAAAACTAATTTTTACAACTTTTAAAAATAAAAATTATAAACTTTATAAGTATAGTACATGAGCGCAAATAATAAAAATATGCACTTTTCTGTGCGCAGTTGGAACCAGGCGGAAAGGAAGGAACGTTCCTAATAAATCTATGTCGAGTAAATAGTACGTGGGAAACTGAAAATGCTGTTTCAAAGAAATGTTTTGTGTTTTCAAATACTTTCAGATGACCTACAATTACTTTACCTGTCGTATTTTTCTAGTCCACTGTCCAGTTTTGTTATGCAAATAACTTCCAGCCGCATTATATTTGTTGCGGTTCTTACTTTTTTACTAGAAGAAACCATATGATAATACGTTCTACTGTGGACGGTATTAAATACATTTATTAGCGGATGGTACATTATATCAGTATCATGAGCGCGACTATTATCGCAAATTGGTTAGAACCTTGATTGTAAAATACGCAACGAATTGTTAATTATCTGGGGGCACGGCAGTGCCCCCGCCAAGTCGAGCAAAAAAGCGGCATGGCCTTACCACACTTTTCTCGAAGCAATACAACCCCCTATAACTTCGTTCTGGATAAAAGTAGAAGCCTATATTTTTAATACCCAAGAAGGCCTTGTATGAAAACGGTATATTTCAAATTTCATTTAATTTAAAACAGTAGTTTAAGAATTATAACGAGTCTAAATTCCTTAATATATATATATAACATATGTTTTACTTGTGAGATACATTGTGTTTTTATGCGATTGCCGAGTCAATCTTTTTAATTAAAACGTTAAAGATTTTTATTATTGATATGGTCACTAGAAGATGTTGTTGTTTAGATAATTACGTAACAACTTAAGATAGAAAGTCTCTTAAGTAGAGACTGAATAAATTAATAAAAGAATTGGTATTACATGAATCTCACAACTTTTTTCAGTGGAAAAACTGAGTTTCGAGACTTTTTCCGGTATTGTTTATATGGAATTAAATATGTCTTTTCTTAATACTGGGATTATAAGCCGGTGTTTCGATCGTCGATATCACATGTCATTCAGATATTTAACGCATCGTTGCGGCGAAACCAAGTAAAAATAATTATATTTTGTTTAGCTCCTGCAAGAATTAGAACCCGAAGGGTAAAACAGGGCCCTATGATTAAGACTCGGCTATCTGTCTGTTCGTATACTTGTAACCAGGCTGTATCTCATGTACTGTGATAGCTAGGCAGTGAAATTTATTTATAAAGACGATGTTTTATTGGTGTGAGAGGGAATACAAAAAACGTGATTTTTGCCGTATTTTCATAAATAGTACGGAACCTTTGAGGCGCAAGTCAGACTCAAACTTAGCCATTATTTTTTGTAAAAAAAGTTCAAGTTTATTGGTGGCAGGTAAATAATTATACTGGTATTAAAATGTGCTATCTACCTATCTCCTAAATTTAGCGAAACATGATCCACGATGAGAACGACTGGTAAGCAGACATTACAGAATATATATTACAAAATTTCTGGAAACTTACAATTAATTGGTCAATCGTATTACTGGAATACTGGGAAAATGGGTGCTCTCTGAATCGACAATGAAACGATCATCATTTTCGACGCTTTGTTCAGTTTACGGCTAATAAAACATAAATGAATAAAAGACAACACCGTTCGAAACTTCCTTTGAATTATCAGAAGTCGGGTCCAATTTTTTTTACACTAGCACTTTAAGTTACTTATCTAACTTAATTTTTGTCCTACATTATCTCGTTGCTAACTTTACACACGCTTCCGACTTTTTATTTCTGTTCTCTTTACGAATTCCTTGCATAAGGATCTGGAAGAGATCGCTGCCTAGCGATAAAACCGCCTATTGCATTATACTGAGCATTGTATGTTATTTTTATGTTTGTACTAGCTGTACCCTGTGCGCGTTGCTACGTCATCACAAAAATAAAAAAAATACCTTCGCAAGATCAATGAATAACAACTTTGCTAAAAATCATCACATAATCAAATGAATAGTTTACGATTCTATAGAGTACATACAGACAAACATTCATTTTTATAAAGAAGAAGACGTGTTTATAGCGTGAAATAAAGACTATTCTATTCTATTCTAAGTCAGGTACAATTTCTTGTGACTGTACGCGGATCCAAAGGTGTATTGATCGTGGCTTCAGAATATAATGAACACTGCAAATGCACGAACTCCGTCCTTCCAATTACTTCACGTTGGTTATTTACAGCCAGTTAGTCGTGACAAACCATGTTTTATATAAATCCGGTATTTCAGTCAACTTTACATATCAGTTTTTTGTATGTATGTTTTTTGTATGTTTGTTTTGTATAAATAGTCATTAGCAAACCTTTAGCATGGAAATTACGACCTGAAACGTCATAAATGTAGTACTCGTTTGAAATTCAAATGTATGATTTATTGTTAATAAACGTATTATTTTTTCTTCGTCCTAAGTATATTTTTATAGCTACTAACTGACAGCAGTAATATAGCTCTTATAATTTTTATTCTTAAAATGAATGTGAGATACTAATTGAAATATTTTTTAAACGTTTTGATCCAGATTTTTAACTTCAAAATTCTGTTTGTTTCTCTGTGAGTGATTCTCTAAATCAGCTTGATGTTAGCAACGATGAGTATTCTTTGTTAACAGTCGAAAAACTCTTAAACACATCTTTATTAGTACCTCAAATCGAACTGCGGGAGTAGTCTAATATTAAAGGTATTCTCAGTTAGAGCGCGATCCATTGCGAAACTTAACCAATTCATCGTCGGAGTAATAAATTGAGTGGTAAGCTAGGAGCAAGGCTCGGTATAATCCGTTGCGTAACATCCGCATTCGTTGCTGGCTATGGTGGCATCAGCCGCCAGACGCTCGTACTGTAGAAAGTACACTGAATAGACTATTTATGCTCGATTTTGGAGCCGACATTTCGTGAAATTATACATGTGTATGTAATTGATATTTAATTGCGTAAAGTTTATGTTGTAAATCACTAATTTATGTATTCAATAAATAGAAGTTTATTTCTCCATAAAGTAAAAAAGCTTATAATGATTTTATTGGATATTAAGATTATATAAATAAAAATATGTTTTCTTAAAAGATTAATAAAAAGATGTTAATAGAACATAAATAAGATGTTAATATAATCCTTATCGATTTTTCTGTGCATTAAAATGAACGGTTTTATCTTAACTGGATAAATAAGGTCAACCATATTACAATTCGCACTTCAACAATTCATTTAAAATTGTTTCTGCAACCCCTCATCTCAATAAAGCTTTGGTTGCAACCTCATTGATGTCCGACTAGTGGGTAAGTGCACTCCAACTGAGGGGAGGCCGGGAGTACACTCCAAGCGCTGCACCACGGACTCGTGGAGATATGGTTTAGTAGGCACCCTGAGTGTCCGATGTTTTTATAATGATAACCTGACAAGGAATTTTTATTATAATATTCCGAATTTTTCTGTTTCAATCTCATGAACGCTCAGAGAAAATCACTTTCAGTCGCTTTAGGAGAACCATTGCTTTTCGTCTTTTAGATCTAAGTAGCAAATTAGAGTACACTGTGCAGGCAGTGAATGTTCAATACCGCTTACGAATATAACTACCCTCCCCATATAGAACAGATACTTTGCCACTCCTGAGGACTAAGATGGTCGCGACACGCTAGTCATCTAGCCTCCATAAATCTTTCAAAAATACAAGAACTACTCTACACTAACCATATGTGTGGTGTAACTCGAATTCGTAGAGGAAATTCTTTTAGTATCATTTTATATGATTATATGTATCAGTTTATTATTGAAACTGCTGGAGTCGAGTAGTTTGTGCAGCGTTATTAGATCGAGCAGCTTTTGTTTTTTGGAGCGCTAATTTATAGTAATGAGGAGAGATCATTGTACCGCCGTTTCGAAAACCGTTTGACCGAACACCGCACTATATTTGGCCACATTCCAACTTTTTTCACTTAGGGAAATTTTATCGAGATTATTATAAATTTTTACAAATCGCTATTCTATTTGACAAGAGTAATGCGTTAAAAAGGGAAATGAGATGCGTTTCATGTTTATGCATCGTTTTAACGACAACGCGCATGCAGGCGAAACCTTGAGCGGTGGAGTGCATACTTTCACAAGTGGAATACGATGCAATAGCTAGATTTTACGACATTTGCCTGTCAGTTTGTCCCTTCCTATTAAACACCTAGTTATATGCTAGATGCAAAGAGACACAAAGGTACTCTTATTTTGTAAATAACATAGAAATATAAAAGTGGGAGTAAACATAGTTTGAAAGCTAGGTGAAGTGGCCCTGACCTCAGACAATACTACAAATCCCAATTAAGATAGAAGTTCTATCTAAGGTACGTCACTGATGCGGTGGTTAAACCCTAAGGACTGAGTTGAGACGCTGTTGTGTAGCAGTCCGTATCCCTTCGAAGTGCGCAGTTTTGCATTGCTTTTACTAGAACAAAAACTAATTGAATTGAGAAGTGTGATGACAATTTCAAGTCACATATTTACGTAAACAAGTCACCCGTCGCATTTGGCGCCGAAATTAGACCGTAATTTAAATTAAAAAACTAAATTTGATATTGTCCGAAGTAGCACCAATATTTCACTAATTTAAATAAATCGTAATAATTTTCAAGTTATTTTGAACGCACCCGTTAAATATAAAAAGGTTTAATTAGCTAAACTACATTTAAAAGTTATAGCGGGTATTTTGACAAAAACACTGACATTTCTGAAGTTATGTGTTTTCATAGTAAGACATTGAATGTTCTATTTCGTTTATTATTTGTGTGTTTATGACAAATGGGCCGTAGTGTGTGTAATGTGTTTTTAATAGATTTTATGTATGATAAATGCATTATTTGAAAAAAAAAATATTAACATTCTCTACGTCCACTTTTAACCGTGAAAAATTTCATACTAATCCGTCCGCGGCATATTACTTAAAAATGCACCACAAGTTTTTGCTTCACGTATTAATATATAGATATTCATCTATCATTAATACGAATTTAATTTTAAAGATCTAATGTCATTGAAACCTGCAGTTATATGAGACGCTATTAGCAGGAAAGTTGTTAAATATGTGGAAACAATCAGACATAGTCGCAAATATACAACGTGAAATATTCCGCGAATCAATTTAAATACTAGTTCTAACGTAGTACTAGATGTCGCTCGAACGACCTGCACTTCAATTCAAGGTCAGCTGTATTGAAAATCCTGGCTATAGTAGTATAGTAGTCGCGGGGCGGTTCGTGAGGTGACCTAGTTCCAACACTAAATATTGATTTTACTTTATACCAGAGTTGCTGAAATTTCAATGAAAAAATAACAACAAAAAAATTTCATAAATAAGGTCGAGATACTATGCAATGTTATACACAAAGCATGACCTAAAAACCGGTCATAATAAAGATAAATTAAAAACAAAATTGTAGGTATCTAAAGACGGTCGCAAATTATATTTTGCCTGATTTTTGGTGTCATCTTATCGCTAAAATCCTCCAATTTTGTATGTCAATGTGTATTATAAATGAAGTCACGGCCGGTTGTCGATCTCCTAAAATTATGGTCACGTTATCAGTTTTGTTATAAATGCTATCTAATGCAGATAATTCGGTACTAGAGTACAAGGCGACTGGGAAGGAAAACAATGTTTTATATTTATAGCTTGATATATTGTTTTTCCGTTTTTGTGTAAGCGGCGTTATTTTGTTCTAAGAATTGTTAAAATTTAATGGTCCTTCCTTACTTTATTTACTTAATTTAATTTTAGTTTTTGTGTTCCGAATATACGTTATTCTTGAACAATAATAATTACTTATATTATTGCTACGTTGCGGCAATAATTTTCCTTAATATAACATACCTAGATTAATAACTCAGTATACCTAAGTAACTTCACGGCCGTAAGTTTGACAATATTTCCTTATAAGCAACAGCAGTCGTGTACAATCTAAAATGTTCGAAATAATCCGCCGAATTAGGAAGCGTCAGTGATTCGCAGGCCACGGTCTCGGGCTCGAACTTGTCCGATTTTTATTGCGAGTTTAAAGAAGCGAGCGAACTTGCCCCAGTGACCACGGGTGGCGGTTGATATAAATATAATGCAAGCCCACGTCCAGTAATAGAATTGCTCGATGGCACATTGCCGGTTTGCCGCTCTCGACTCGATATGCTCGCTCGTTTTACACTATCATCTCAGGATTTTCCCAAAATAAACTCGTAATTACGCCCTTGCGGTATCCTTTTGTCAATTTTGACCTTTATCCAAGTTTCAATTTCGGTTCGATTTCAAAAGCAGTTGCGCCATTAATAATGTGACGCAAAGGATGTACTTATTCCAGCTAACTAGGAGCACATGGCGATATTGCTGACACACTGGCGCCTTTGATGCTCCTTGCAAAATGACAGCAAAAAGCGGGCGAGCATTCCTATTAACCTACATTTCGTTTTGCATGCGCCAGTGCATCGCATCGTTCCCTGAAGAGCGCGTTTGACATTTTCTTGTTGAAAACTGCACGGATCGTAGAGGTAGTTGCGTGGTGCGGGGCGGGGGGACGGGGGAGGGACGCACTGCGCTCGCCGGTTCGCGTGGCGTAACCTACATACCGGTCAACACTCCGACTCAGTCAACACTCGCTACAGGGACATTTGGAGCGTTCGCCGTGCCAGTACACTTGCACAAGTTGTCTAGGATAGTTAAGTAGATAGAATGATTGTTAGACAGCGCTTATAGGTATTTATGATAGAAGCCACGTGTTTATTTTGTTGACATTTGTTATTTTATTCGAGTGTATAAACAGAATATTATTAGATATATGGTTTAAAAACAGCTACTAAACAATTATAATAATATTATAAGTAAAATAACGCAAAAAGCGGTTTAACATAAGCTTATTTTATGTAAGCTGGGAGTTGCTACGCGCTACGAGATTCTTTGTAGACGTCTACGAAATTATCGTAGGTAGAATTCTCAAAGAATCAACCGTTCAAAATACACAATTCAGTACAATATTTATACAGAAACACTTCACATTACTAATTTCATTGTTTACGCGTAAAATAGTTCGTTTAAATGTATAATGAGACGAGAATTAGATTTTAAAAGAATGTTGTATCAGTAATAAGAAATTATCAATTATTTTAAACTATCATACAAACCTGTAAGTTCAAACCGCTCATAGAAAATACTCGTATATAACAGACACACCACTCACCTGAAACAAAAAATAATACAAATTAATCGAGACTCGACAATGGGGCTCTAATTATTTCCGCGTGTGCTTAATCCTTATGACGGCCGGAACCACAAAATTGTTTATAAACATCTGTGCATACAATGCTAAAATTTGTTCACCCGAATTACGAGTAGTCGGTAAAAGTAGATTTTATTAAAGGAACATGATTCATATGTCTTAATAACTTTAATATATATCGACATATCAACTTTGGAAATATTACGGTATGGATATGTGGTAATTATTAGTGTAGAACATAAAGATAAAGTATTTTTCATACTACGGCTATCCAGGTTAAAAGTCAAATATAAGTTCTTTGATAGGAAAATTTGTTTAACGTTCAAGTAACTAGTCAAATGAATGCTGCAGTGTAAACAGACTAACGCCAGCTTTAGATGCGACTAGACAAGGCCATAGCTATCAGTGAAATGTCGAGAAGGAAAGAGAGGGATACACAAAGTATTTATTGCACACACAACAATACTACAAGTGCAATATACACACACATGGACACGTTTTCTATTTCTATTACGTGGTCTAGGGTTGAGTATGGCCGTTAATAAAAAGAGTTATTAAGTGCGTGTGCGTATGATTGTAAATTAGATTATAAGTGTAAGGACAGTTAGATCAGTTAGCAACAGTGCTATAGTTTTATATTTAGTGAAATAATGTAATATTTTAGTACAGTTATTATTTAATTAAATAAACAAAGACATTGGGATGTAATTTTCAAAATATATAATATTAAGTATAATAAGGTTTTGAATTGTCTTCGATCTTATAGTTTAAACTTACTATTCATTCACAGATTCAATTATAAATAGGACTATTTCAACCTGTTATTTCGTGGAATTAGTGTAATAAATTACTCTATAGGTGACAACATTTGCCGGTATAATTGATTATACGGGTATATAAATCTATTATATTAACGTGTCGTGCTAGTTTAATGGCATTTGTAACACTATAGCTTTAGACCGAAGGTTCCTGGTTTGATTCTCGGCCGCCAATGTGTATGTAATAGACGAAATGTTAACAAATATACAATTTAAACACTTTTAATTTTAAATGTAATAAGCCTTATATAGCGTAGTAAATCTTTTCAACCTCATAGAATTAAAGTCCATAAGTTGTAAAATAACTGGCGGGTCATGACTAAAATAATGTTTATTTTAAAACACCGAAATACAAAAAAAGATGTTAATTACTATGCTATAAACATAGTTACGCCACACAAAATTAGGTGATAGTATCAATCATAAACAAGCTTGTTTTTTTATGATTCATAGTGTACCAAAATAAAAATTAGCTATTCTATTATTGGCTGATAGATTTTTTATGTCTAAGTTTACTGACTGTTTCTGTCTATTTTATGAGGTGGTAAGGAAACTTTCACTTTTAATTAGAGTGTTTTATGCTCGCACAGGAGCGCTTTCGTTTATGAATCACGCCTGAAACACTGGTAGACTTAGTTAGAAATAAACCACTAATTGAATTATTGGCACCGTGAAATTTCTGTATTAATAAGTCATAAAAAATACTTTTTTTAGTGAAAGAAAACTATTCTAATACCCAACGAACATACAACCTAAGAGAGTAAGTTTAAAATTAGTAATAATACGAGCATAACGGTGAAGAATGAAAATAACGGTGAAAGAAGAGAACATAATCAAGACAGAATTAACAATACATATATATTTTAATCTTAAAATATACCATAGTATATAATATATATACTATATTATTTGTTTCGATAAGGATTAATACAGAACAATATTAATACAAAAATAAATTAACAAAAAAACAAAGAGAAACTAATCATTACAAAGAAAATAAACCATCTGAAATGGCCGTGTGAGTCATGATTCCCAGTTTTTACTTTT
This sequence comes from Spicauda simplicius, assembly GCA_949699795.1. Lineage (NCBI taxonomy): Eukaryota > Metazoa > Arthropoda > Insecta > Lepidoptera > Hesperiidae > Spicauda > Spicauda simplicius. The sequence continues at coordinate 16,855,131 of OX453060.1, read as the reverse complement.
AATTCAAAGATATTTTATGTGAATATGAATGAAAAGGGCACACATATAGCCTCACGGTAAATTTATACATAGGTAAATATATTTTAAAGGGTAGTAATTTATGAGGGTGGAAATTATGGCTTACTTTAAGGACGTTATTTAAGCTTTCTTTTTAAACTTGGATTTGTTAAGGATAATGAACCTGCTATAGATGAAATCGAATTTTATAATGTTTGAAAATAGCAATCAAACTTTACCTGAAACCGTGAAATTTCAAAGAGCAGTTTACACTTATAATACAATATCTTATCTGTACTATAGATTATTGAATAACTTATAATACTATCATTTTTTAAAATCTATTAAAAGGTTTATTATCCTAATAGATAATAATTAATTTGATGCGACTAGATTCTATTTACTGTAAGATGTAATTTTAAGATTATTATTATGTGATTTTCTTCCTGTTTAAGACGATCCATTTAACCAACAAGTAACAAATACCTAATATAATAACCTCTGAAAAATAATCCAGACCGTCTCATTATTCCAAAAACACTCTTGAGTGAACTCAGGCAGGAAGTATACCTTTGAAAGTAGAGCAAGATTATAAAAATTGGAAATATATCTTATCAACAATTGTGCCCAAAACTTGCCACAAACAAGCGGCAAACAGCGTTTGTTTTGTTGTCTAGACGCAAATAAGGAGGTTACAGACTATCGACGAGAATTAGGTGAGTGAATGTATAAACATAGCTTTATCAGTAAAGGCTGAACGCGTAGCGATATATTTCTAAGTGAATTTTAGTAGTTATGCTTAAAATATTGCTAATTAATCAGACAGATATAACTACCACACCTATTTCTAGCGTAAAAAGTATTTTCGTTTCGGTGGGAGAGTGTGATTACCGATTTACTTTCATAGCAGGCTACCTTAGTGCTCAGAAGTAGCAACCTATCTGAAAATAACTTTAGATAGAATCTCTGTCTATAGGCGACAGTAACCAGCTATCATTAGGTGCACTACACAATTGTTTGTTACTTAAATAGAATAAAACAATATAAATTTTACGAAGTCTTGGCCACAGTTATTGTCCATAGGTCTTGGCGCCCTCAAATTACGTGTCTAAATAAATAAACTAATTAAGAATATTTCATAGCAACTACAACATAATCAAACTTCTATACCGAAAACCGTAAGCAGAATGAAGTAGATATCATATTTCGTATTTCATATCATATTCCTTCCTCCGTCTCGTATACTGTGACTAATTAGTGTAATATCTCACTTAACAATACATATGCTACGCTAAACCAAATGCGTGCTAATAAAATAATTTAAGTAATAATTATGATAATTAAGTTCTGAAAAAAGTAAAAAATAAACATCCCTTTTGAGAATTTATCTAAAGACGGTTAAAATCAGTTCATTTTCATATTTGCAGATACACACTATAATGTATTTTAACACGAATCTTCTTTCAGAATGAGAGGGTTATAGGCCATAGTCCACCGCGCTGGCCAAGTGCGAATTGGTGGTACACCTCTCTCGTCAACCCATTAGTGTCCCACTGCTGGGCACAGGTCTTCTCTCAGAATGAGAGAGTTTTAGGCCATAGTCCACCGCGCACCAAGTGCGAATTGGTGGACGTACATACGGTACACTTCTATAATGTATTTTAACAACGCAACGCAGCTATTTAATTGTTTTGCGTGAAAATTTGACCCTAAAAGAACCTGTACTGCGCACAGCCACGACATACGCTTGATAAAGATAACAGCGGTCCGAACTTGCGATTGCGACACTTGTCCTAGAACCCAGCATGAACCCGAGTACCCTCAATAGCTGGGCCGAATAAAGCGCCAACGTTTTGCGTGATAACCATCACGTTTTTTATTTGCATTTGTATTTTACTACACCTTGTAAATTAAATGTTACATTAGCCGAAATGTTGGTCTAAATGGAAAAATATTAAGTTGCGTGTTTTACAAGCAGAATATTTTCGCTCTTGGTCATAACTTGATTGAGATAATACCTAATTTGCAGAAATAATTAAATGCTAATAATAATTAGACCTATAGTTCTAGCGTCCCCACCTCTACTTGCATGCCTGCACTAATATGCTTTAATTTATTTTAATTCACGGAAAATATTTGTTTACAATTTGATACTAACTTTATATCAAGTCATCTTATTAAAATCGTATTACTTAAAAGCACCACAAAATATTCACTGTTCATTAAAAAAAGTTCACAATTTAACCTCGTAAAACAGTTTACAATTTCAATGTAACATAATTGCGAGTACATTGACTCTTACTCTAGATCATATTTCAGTGTGTAATATTTATTTTGTGAGTCGGTCACATTTTCGGTGTATTTCCCATAGAAATTGGGTTATCTTGATAGATCGCTGGTTGCCACACGCCTCGCGATCCGGGAAGGCGATAACTTCTCTGTAAAAAATAAGCGAGATGCTGAAACTGGGCCCTCATTTCTTAACACTTCGGCACTCAAAATTGTTTGCTCTTGTTCTATTTTCACGTAGTTTATAAACGTTAATAATTTTTATTCTGTGACCATGTTGTATTTTAGGATTTGCTTGTTGAGTTTAAATTTTATTAAGAGCAATCAAGATCGATAGGTGAAGTATACCTATGGATCTTGATACTTGATACTTATTATATAAGTTTTGCAATTTTAATTATTTTATATAAATATATACATTATAAGAAGGAGTATTGAAATTCTAGAAAAGAGAACTCCATTTGTTTTATATTTCTATTAGTTTTATATGTCAATGAAGACATAAATAATGCGTTCAAAATTCCAATTTCCAATTGTATAATATAGAGATCACAATATATTTGTATTTAATGAAGTATAGAATGAAATATAGGTATATGCAAAGTCACCTTTATAAATAATGCCTACCGCAGCTTACAAATTTTATATAATCCATTCACTCTATAACTACGTCGGTATCTCAAAAGATTTATTAAAAATCGGCATACAAATGTTACTAGCTAGAAAAAATAAAAGTATTTTTTATTTAAACGTAGTACATACCTATATTTTATCTATAATGTTTATTAACTATAGACTATATTCTATGCTTTATCATATGCTTCAATTCACAATAAATCTGTGACGTAACTCGATGTTTTTATCTAAAAGTCACAAAACCCGGTACGGAAAACGTAAATAATTAAAATATAAATGTACAACATTTCCTCAATCATTCCTGTTGTGAGCAACGGAAATTACCTCCATTACATTGATTATTTTTACCGTATTTTCTTACAAAATTTTTGGTAAATTTTGTAGCGGAAATAAGGAACCATGTTATTTAAATTTACTCCGAAGAATTCCAATGTGGCGTCTAGAGACACGATAAAAAGACGCTCTGGTCTATGAATGAAAGTGAAACGAAAAAGTTTTGATTGACGTGTATCGTGTTCCTCTTTGAAATATATACTGTTCCAGTTTAGACAAATATACCTTTTAATTTTGTTTTGTCCGTCCGAAGGCCCCGCCGGTCGTCCTATATTCACATGTGACTGGCATACTGCCCAAAAATAATTAGTCATCACACGCGTCTTGCTTAGTCGTAATCCTAGTACAGGTTGCTTCTCGGAACCTCTGGTAAATTCAACATAACCCGTCAAAATAAACGAATGAGGCTGTGAAATGGAGATGCAACGTGTTTATGACAGTTCGTTAAAATTTAAATAAAGGATAACCAGCGTTACATGTACTTATGCACCTCCTAAAATGTAATTTATTCGTAGCTATGAGAAATTTCCTCAAATAATTTAATTTATATTATTTATCTATTTGAAGCGTATTATTCAAAAACCGAATATTTGTAATATAATCATTCTTAGAAAAACTGATAAATAAAAATAATATCCATTGCTATTATTCATGATTGAACTCCCGCCATCTGTTGTTCGACAGCGGAACTAAGTTTTCAGCCACTTGACGCTAGATGGCAGAGAACAAGTGATTCAATAAAATCGCATAGGGTTTATTTTTAATGGTACCTATGTTTATTTCAAGAAAAGTATTGTAACTTTTATTAAATCTCGAATTTTTATTTCATTGACAGGCAATATAATTAATGAACGCTTAACAAGGTATTGCAGGGTAATGTGGTTTATTATTGAAGATTTTATTATAAATCATTACGTATACACAATAAATACTTAGAGAAATAGTTGGTGATCAGAAGATACCTTATTACAATGATAATAATAGTAAAGAACGTAATATAGCTTTTGTTTCGATGTAAACAGCAATCAATCAAAGTATATATTTTTATACTCAATGTTGTGTATTTAGAAATGTTGTTCATTAATTAAAATGTATTAATGAAAATACTATTGCGTACACCTACGATTTATGCAAATGGATTGGGCTTATCAAAGCAAATATTTAAACTATGCATATTATTAGCCATAGTTTTAATATTTGAGAACAATGAAATCAAAGTTATAATAAGGCACGAATATTACTTAGTTAATAAATTATGTAAACTTAGGTACAAGTACCTAACTTTTTTTACTTGCGATGAATGTACATACATCTATTGAATATTTCAATCATCAAAAAAAAAAACAAATCATTTTGCAGTGTGACGAAGCTATTGAATGCTTATACTATATATTACCACCAATTCGCACTTGGCCAGCGCGGTGGATTTTGGCCTAAGCTCTCTCATTCCGAGAGAAGACCCGTGCCCAGCAGTGGGACAGTAATGGGTTGACGACGACTCTATATTACTCTATGTCACTATATTACTACATTTTTATGGTAATTGAAGTGTTTTATATGAGAATAAGAAAGAGTAGTATTTCAAGAAAATAAAGAAAGAAATCGTTTATTCGTAATGCGTACACACTCATACATTTTAAAGACACAGTAATAATATAATATCAACTAACATCACAAAACGGACCCATCTCAGCATTCATTCAGCAGCGCTGGTCTTCGAAAGGATCCGAAGGGAGAGGTACTTTCTTAAATTCTTTTCATTATTTGTATATGTTAAATAGATTCCTTCATATATAGAAAAGTTATAAAAACTGTCTTGTATTTTAAAATTTGTAATGTAATCAATATTATTTCGATAAATTTTAATCTCATGAGATGACTAAATCTTCTTATTAATGAAATTTCTTTCATTAATAAGAATATGCTTTAGTATTAATTTATTAGCGCACCAGCTATTAACAATAAAGAGTTTATTGACTTAAAAAAAATAATGAAAGTTACAATTACTATTAAAATACAAACTTATATGTAAAAGTAACAACTAGTCTAATTAAATACAAAAAGTGGCATGCAAATCACTGGCCCTGGGCTGATTCCCCAGAAAGCTATGTATGTATAACGGGGTATGTATAACGAGTTAACGACATATAAGTTCATAAATGTAAAGATACGATGACATATACGCCGTATATACGATTTCCTTATCGATTATCCACATGATACCGACAATACTAAAAAAAAAGAAAATCAAATTGCATCCGAATCGAATAATTAAAAGGATATTAATATGAACCAGACAATGAGCAAACAGTACCTGTATCGAGGCAATATAAACATGTGTAATTAAATGGCTGTCTGATTCATTTTCCGATCCAATCACCTACCGATACACAACATAAGAACCCTCCACCCACCCCGGCTATGGCACACGCCAGGGATGTTATGGAGGTCCGTAACCGTAACCGAAACTATCGGATATCCGGACTAAATATCTATCCGCAACCGTAACCGTTATAAAAGTTTCAGTTAACATCGGTTAAGGGCGGAACCTAAATTAGATATGTCTAATAAATAACACTTAAATTGATTAGGTAGCTATAATAACTAGTGAGAGTAATTGTAACTCCGAATGATACCACCGAATTCTAATGGAATTATTAGGTACCTACTTGTATTTTCCGTTTAAAAATCCTAAAAAATCACATATTCGTAACTGTAACTATTGAAAACTAAGCGAAAACCCGAAATAATTACATAACCGTAACCGGTACAACAATATTTCTATATTTATCCGTATCCAGGTCCGAAATTTTATATCCGTAACATCCCTAACCATGTGCATCGTACAGACAGGTGCGCCTGTGTGCGTCTAGTGCTTACAGATGCGCTAGCTCTAGGCTGTGTGCAGTTGGGGTAGGTCCGTGTTACGTAACAACGCATTCGTGTGAGGCAAATCAATTTGCCGGTGCATTGTTTACGCGGAGCTGTTTGCTGTATTTCGTCAATTGAAAAGTCGGTTTTGATTTATTTTTGGTCTGTGGGATGATGTCTACAATCAATGATAAAGGACTGTCTTTTCACAGATATATTTAAGCTTGTGTTTTTAATTTTAATTTGATTTAACATAGCTTAAAAATGTAATTTGATAAATTTAAAAAATATTCGTAAAAAGAAATTACAATGACCACATTAAAGTTTGCCTAAAATTATAGCCTAAAATGTAATTTTATTTTTACGCAAATTGTCATGGTTGAACAAAACATCGTATTCCAGAGCTTTCCACCCCGTTTATAATCAGAATATACTTTAAAAATATCTTCCATTATTTGAATAAAAAAACGTTCTTCGTTAAAATAAAGGCAACGCAACGCCTCCGCGTCTAGATCATGTCTCCGCCAACTCAATAAGTGTGCGATTAATTTCGCAAGCGGCCGTCGATGCTGCGCGTGTGTGCGGCAGACAGCACCCATACCTGCAGATTGTAAAATAGACCCGACTATCATATCGCCATATTGGTGGGTCTAGCCCGTGGGCGGTAATCATAGCACCCTAAATTTTCGTCACTGCATAGGCAAGTGATGAATCGTATTTTGTCATAGGTACACTAGCACTTGAATTATGAGCTTACATACCTGTAATGTTGGGTTACCCTGAACCAAACAAGTTATAAAACAATTTATTGATGTTGTATCTATATTTAAAAATAAGGTTTTTATTTATAGAAATCGTACAGTTTTTCTATGATTTGAAAATTGTGCTCAATGTTTATGTACTAAGGGTAAAACATACTTATGGATTTTTAGTTGATTATACCGCGTAAACCGTGTAAGCCTTGGATTAGGCTAAATGCATATTACGTAATGGAAATCTGACATATTAATAGAGATAATAAACAAGTGGATACAGGTAAAACAACAACTGGAATATTACATATCAGCTTTGGATTCGTTACTTTGTTCATATATATCCATGAACTTTAAAGGGACAGTAGTTGGAAATATTTTTGTCCCTTGCAATTAAGTTGACTACAGACATTCTTACTGCACTTTTACTTCGTTATGCTGCAAATTTTTTGTTAAGTTAGCAACCTCAAACAAAGACAGTACACGAATGGGTTGACTGTTTGCGTAACTGATTTGCGGAAAAACTAAAAAAAAATCTCACAATTGTTCAAAAGGGTCACTTTCTTTTGGTTTACTTTTCCTTTGTTTTAGCTATTTATTTTATAATTTTTTGAACATAGTCATACAGTAAATGAACAAAAAGATCACAAAAATATAGTACCAAGAACAACCTACTCATTTCATGAAGTCTGTTAATAATGAAGTTCATTCCAGCAGCCCTGGGCGTATGCATTTAATGGCTATGGCAAAATGTGAAGAGCACAATTAAAATATGAATGTCATTATAAATAAATTATAGATATAATAATCAAATAATTTACAAATAGTAATATACCTATGTATTACATAATTTATTATGAAAGCGATAATTTATGTTCTTAGACTCTATTTTCAATAGATGCGTCTAGTATTCGAGTTCATCTTGTTATAATTATTTATGTCTTCTCAATAGTGCCCGGATGGTACGAATTTTTGCATCACACCTCTTAGTTACCAGTTATCAATAGTGTGATTTTATTGTGAAGTACCTATCTCCCAGGTCAACCCCTATGTTGTGAGACACGTTCAGGGCCGTTAAACTCTTAAAATCTTATAATATTTCATTTTATTTTATTTAAAGCTAATTGCAAAATTTTCCCGTATATGTATATATAAAATTTTATAATATAAAAGAATCAGTACAAATAAAAATAACAACAGTAACAAAAACAAAAGATTACAGATTTACAGGATGAAAATTTATTAACAAAAATATGAATAGAAGAATAGATAAATAACAGAATATTATATTACATAGCTTTCCGCCTATTTTTTAAACGTTTCCAAAACGTGCTATCTATAATGTAATATCATAGGTTCTATAAACTCTAGTACGTGACGTCATAGGAAGTGGTGTGCGACTAAGAGCACCATTACTTTGGCAAACGAAATTCCGCCGTCAATAGCACTGGGCTGGGTAGTTGCATATAGTTATATAGAGATTCTAGACTCGTCTAGCGCAACGTTAGGTTGGTGCAGGTCACGGTACCTGGGTACACTAGTATATAGCTGGTTTTTGTAGGAATAGCTACCCGTAGAATTATGGGTAATTATTCTGTTGTTCCGATTTTATTGTTTTTGATTTGATCAGTAAATCTTAGTATGAGACACCATGAGGTCGTGATCCGAACCGGTAGCAGTGTGAGTAAAAAAATTCAAGCCCTTATAGGTCCGTAAAAAATAAAATCAATTCATTTATCTCATTAGAAGTGACGCGAAGTCGTTCTTCCATTAACAAATGATCCTTTCATTGTTATTCATAAATAACATTAATAATAATTAGAATGTGCTATTGTTATTCACGGCTCAAAATAATATTAAATTTTGTTAAAACTGAAGTTAAATCAAATAAAAATATGAATAGATAAGTCAATAACTTTTATATACAAGATTAATCGAAATTAAATAAATGGATCTGAAATTTCGTTTAGTTTCTGTAACGAAAGTGATATGTATAATCATTTTAATGGTGATAATAAATTAATATATAATACGTGTTTATAGTATGCTTATATGTTCCATACACACGTATCCTAATCGTATAAAAAGATTCTCGTGCTTGTACATGACCAGACGTGTTTTATAAGTTTTCAGAGTTAGCGGTGTCTAGACTTATTGTCGGTGTCTAGGGCATATTGCTGCAGGTCCTGAGGGATAGGTCGCGGTGCACTAGAGATAATCGATCCGACGACAAACCACGAAATAAGGTTTTGACTTTAAATGGTTTTGAATCACAAACGTCATGCAAGCATAAATTGTTATAGAGTGAGTAAAAAGTTACTTTATTCTGAAATATAGACATAAATAACAATCTTCTATATTACAATATTTACATAAATTAACGAAATTATTAAATATTTTGGCAAGTAAAATATTTTATAATCACATAAATGTTCTATGAGAATATGTGTTTTACATTTTTAGAATTTAAACATATTTGTAAACGGAAAAAGCATTTTAATTATCAAAACATTGGCGCAGACGTATGAAAAAAATGTCTTTCAAGAAAGTTTTAATGTTAACATGATCGTATTACGAGTATTTCATGTGAGATGAGGCTTACAATTAGTTTAAACTAATCAAAAAAGTAAAAACCGAATAAATATGGGATTGAGCAAGTACTCTTAACTCACTCAAGGCCTTAGGTTCTATTTCGATCTGAATTACAAAATATGAACATTTTACATCGTAATAACATTTGCTAATATTTTTAAATTGATTGACACGCTAGACAAACAGAGTAACTGTATGTAAAAATAAACAGTTATTTTGTGTCGCAAAATAAATAACCGAAACCAACCAAAAGATTTATAAAAAGAATATGAATCAAAATAATCCATCTATTTTGAGATCGTTCCCGGCGGCAAATCAAAACATTCGATGGATGTTCATTATGTAATACCTACATCAATGTTTATTTACCAATACGTATGTCATGTCGGTCGACGACCTCAGTTCCTGGTCGGTGAAATTCGGCATTGTCCGCACTTTAGAGTGGGATAGACTTACGCGGAAGTGTTTGAGTGTGAGTGCGTGCCCTCGGAGGGTAGAGACCTTGAGCAGGCAAAATCAAGGGTAAGGTGGTGCGCATGTGTGTGTTAGTCCTGAAAACAGTAGTGTGAGTGGGAAGCAGCTGTAGTTATATAATATCGCCTATAGGTAATACGACATATTAATCACAGAGAAAGAGGAGACTGGAAGTGAGGGTGTTTAATTTAAGTACGTAATTGTATATATACTAGAATCCTCCCTACGTTATAATAACAAACCTAACGAGATGTAAATGGAAAGTATCTACCAATACAGAAGATACTTGTTTTGCATTACAGATTATACATTATATTGCTAGAGTTAATTAAGTCATATTTTACTTTGTAAACCTATGACGTTAAACTTAAGTTATCCTAATTTTGATATTTTCTATGTTATCAATCTACTCTATTACCAATATGGTATTACAAATCACTCCGCTCAATCCACATTAATCTGATACCAACAAATCTTGTAACTCGATCTTAGTACCTAACATAAACCTCTGTTAACAGAAGTTTTACAGTTTAAATTGGTCCGTTGTATCAGTCTACGAAACGTCTGTGGTAAACAATTGCGCAACGTAATTAACCGGCCATGCCGCCATAAAAATAAAAACGCATGTCAACAAGCAACAACTAACCACGTGCTCACCCAAAATAGACGTGCACGCACACTACGCGCGGCACGCACACACGCGCGCGCCACGCGGTCGCGAGGCCCGCGGAAAAATCAATATTTTGAGCAAAACTACTTCCCTAAACGCCAATGTGTGGGTGCACCCAAACGAGCGTCTTAACAACGGGCGGGCAAACCGAATCACACCTTATCTGTTAGGGCGCAAAGTGTGATTTCTGCTATTCAACCCGGGGGTTGGATCGCAAGGGTACGGAACAGGGTTGTCGACGTTTCGACTCTACATTTTGGATTTACGTCTGATATACTATAAAATATATTGTATTAAAAACCTTATTTTTTAGTTAAATATTATTTTCCGAATGATATGTCATATGTTTTCATACAATATGTCTGATGTTTTCATTGTAGAGCAAAACTTATTTAAAGTTACAAGCAGTCAAAAAGGCTATTGTAATACATAATTTGCCTTTAAGATTTCTCACAGCACACTAGATACATTTCCAAAGTGCACGTCCAACTATAATCTACTTACAGCTGAAATTTGTCGTAAAACACAGCCCTAGCTCTAAGGTAGCGCCATCCCGCTCCAATCAATCGGATGGCCCGGTCGCGCGGCCGCGTGGCGCCGGCCGACGACCCCGGCCCGGTCGTTACCCCGCGACAGTTGCACCCTGCTACCCCTGCTCACCCTTCCTGCCGAATCTTTGGCCGCACCGCGCTGACATTGACTCGCCGCGCGGTTCAACGACCGCCAGAAGCTTCCGGTGTGACCTATCCGTTTTGGGGCACTTTTTGGAAATTACGTGCTAGACTATAGATTGAAAGGTTATTTATCAAGGCTGTTAATTTATTAATTTGATTAATTAATTTAAAATAGATATAGATAATATCGGTCAACACTATACAAGTTTGACAAGTAGGTTTTAGATTCCCGGCCAAATGAAATGTCTTTATTTTTTTTTGTATAGGCCTACGGGGGCACTTACAAATTGTCAGTTACATTAAATAGAAATCTAAAAGACGTTGACGGTATAATTGTTTATACCTTGTTTGTGTGAATCCGTGGAAATTATTACACAACAAATAATTCTAGTGTACAATGTGTGAGTGTGAAAAACCTTTTACAAAAGACAAAATCATAATGGCAGGAATATGCATGACATTCAACAATATATATATTAGACGTACGTTATAAGAAAGCAATTATACTGTATAAATAACTTGGCTTCAAAGAACGGGCCACTTTATTGCCTGGAATAGTAAGAGTGCATTAATTTAGTAGCAAGACAAGATAGGTATCTTTTAGGGGCGTTTCTACTACAGTTTGACGTCTATTTTACGAAGTAGCCTATTTTTAGGTCCTATTTTAAAAATAATAATTCACAACACGATGTTATATTATGAAATAAGCACACTGGCACAAAATTTTATGAAATATTAATAGGTACACTATTGTTAACGTCTATTATTAATTGCAGTAGAATAAAATAAGAGGTACTGGTAAATTAAAAAGGGAAGTATAAACGTAAAAAAGTTTAGCTACTATAATTTTATACAGCGACTCTATAATCAATGTCATTTTTTGGGTTCTTCCCGCTAACAAATAGGTACCTACTTACAGCTGGCAACTCATTGTAGTTGTGTGGATTTCGACTCAATTTCTCCTTTGCACCCTTTATAGTTTATGTTTTACAAATGTAGAGCTTTAGCTAATAGCCCTCATTTTCATTTTACTTAGAGAACATTTTTATGTACGTATATTTTTACGACCTTGAATGCTTTTCTTTTGACCTTAATTTTTCCTCTTCCTTAAATAAAACGTACCAGCAACATTATAGCTCTTATTTTTAATTCACTACAGCAAGGTACATATTTAATTCATCAAATACTAAAATAGTACTCGCTCCTAAAAACCATAATTATATATATTATATAAAATAATATAAATAGCTATTTTTAAAAGGATGAATGAGCTTGAAACAATAGACCTATGTGTGGGCGAAAAAAAACAAAGCGACAAAAGACAATCAAAGACAAGCACAAATCATTCCAATTTCAAAATGAAATAGGCGCGAAAGCGGCTTGACTTCCGTTAAGGTGGAACGGTCGAACACTTTTAAATGTGCCTTCCAGAAATTTGACAACGTGACTAAGTGCGTAATTTGTTTCAGGGTTAATGATGCTTAAGAATATTTTCGAAACATTACACGGTAGCCACGTCATACTGCGTAAATGTGGGGCTATGGGCAGCTAATTCTCAATGTACTTATATTAATTTGAATTTTATAGACTTTCAGAGAGACGAATGCTATTATTCATTTCGGTATAATAAAAATGGATATAACGTTGTAATTATTTTTTCAGTCTGATAGTATGCCAATTTAGAAACCCGATTGTAACGTGGTAAATCACAATATACGGCTTTTAAAAAACTTACAAGGGGCACCGATTTCGATTCTCAATTCTCGATCAGCAAACATATAAATGATGAAATTAGGATTTTAAATTTACTAGCACAGACAGTCCTCGTACTTACGGCGTGTTAGGTTCTCGTATTACGCGACGTAAATCGAAACTATGTAAGTCGAGACATATTTTTTCATACATTTACATGAAAAAGTCGAGGTTTACGTTCCTCAAGGAGTCAAAATAAAAATAAAAATTAAATTAAGACTTCTCTCAAAGTTAGCATAATTAAAAAAAAACATAGCATTCTCGAAGCTTGCAAACGCTACAGATTCTTTTTAGTATCAGTTCCTTTTTGTGTTACCAATAGAAAATGCTATTTCTATATCTGTGCCGTAAAACGAAACAACTGACGATGTTTGAGGGATAGTGTCAAAATATGGTTCGACGTAAGTCGTACGAAATGACGTAAGTCGAGAACTGCCTGTAGTTTGAAAATCATATTATCAATCCACATTTAAAACGTTACTACAATTTTCTTTAATTGTTGGCTCTGGTCTGCTGAGTAGTAAGACAAATTCCTTTTACGACATCTAATATCCTAGTTGTCTAGAGTAGTGATGCTGTTTGCATGTTCCCATTTAGTTGTAGTCTATATGTCTATATGTATAGTAAGGACCTGGTAACGAAAATTGGCTATTATTAATGGATATAATAGGTATGATATAGAGGTAGGAGTGTGTGTCACATGTAAATCCATGGACTGCAGAGACTAATTCAGCTGAATCCATTATTGTAAGTTTACTATTACGGTTTTGAAAATATCTATCTCTGTAATACTAATTCAATTGCTTCTATCTAGATCATTTTTTCTATATTCATTTTGAAAGGTGATTAGTCATCAGTAGTAGTAACAGATTATGTTTTTATTTTCCAAGGTTGTATGTCGTTTACAGTAATAACTTTATAGTACTAAAATAATATAGTCGAGAATTTTATACTTTTTTATTTAATTGATAACGAGCTATTGTATGTAAAAATGATCTTTAATTTTTATGCGTGAACTGTGTCTTTTACAGATAAAAAATGCATAATGTAGCTCTATCTTTTTGTAAAATTACTACGTAGAAAATCTTAAATGGTGAAGCTACATAAACAAAAACTATTTTATATTTCCTCTCTAACAAATTTACTCAAACATATAAATTGTAAAAGACGTTTTTATTTAACTATACAGGTTTTAAGGAATAAATTGGTTAATGTCATTTGGTGAATCATTACCGACGCTACTGGTTGGTGGCGTCCCGACAGAACGGAAGGAGAGGAATTTAAAATTGTGCATTAAAATCAGATTTCCGTGAACCAAGCGTTTTCTTACACCAAATGCGTAAACCGGGCCACCGATCCGGGAATGAAAGATAAACTTTTACTTTTTATGCACCTGCTTTAAATATATTTGTCACGACGCATCTCTTCGTTAAAGTCACGTCAAGTTTAATTGGCTTTAAATTTCAGTCAATAAATCTCCTTGACACGATTAGGCCGAGTTACACCTGAATTCGACTTTTTAAACATTTATGACAAACTAGTTGAACCCCGCAGCTTCGCCCGCGATTAAGAATTAAGAAAAACGATGTATCGATTTTCCCATGGGAATAAGATATTTTCCCACAGTAAAAAGTATATGTTAATCCAGAGTGTCAGCTAACTCCCTACCAAATTGTACGAAAATCCCTCCAGACGTGAAGAAATAAGAAACATACACACTTACAAACTTTCGCCTTTATAATATTAGTATGAAGTATGATTGTCCTTCGATATAGTCGTAAACCAATTACTGTTTTATATCTGGTCCGGTCTCCTCTCAGAGTAAGAGATGTTTCGATCTTCGATGATCGATAGTCCTTCGCGTATAATATACATCAGTCCGCATGGAGCACCGTGGTGGAACATGCTCCAAGCGTCCCCAAGGCACGATTAGAACCTAGCGCTCAACATTGTGACAGAACATGCATCATTAATTATATCTTATTTTACTTTAATGCAAAATTCCAAAAACGCATGTTCACTTATTTCGTATCTCATATGAGATTCTGTTTAGTAGCACCCGAAAACTAATGCAATTTTTCAAACGAATTTCTCAAAGACATTTCCTCTTTTCTCCCTAAAGCACGTAACATCGTACACGGAACAACTTCCGTAATTCGTCGGCTTTATCGGATGTAAAGCCGCCACTACTTTTTCCAATAACAGCCATTATGTCTTCGATCTATTTTAGAAAATTGCTAATATATATATTACTTAACCGTTGGATTAATATGAATGAACGTAATTATGGGGGTAAGTGTACCTTTTTGTTTATGACAGCCATTTTTATCAAAGTGGTACACTTACCTCCATAATTACAATAATTATTTAAATTCTACCGGTATCTACTGCTTCTTATAATTCCTCATAACATTTATAATATTATTATTCGTATTACATAAACGCGTATGTAAAGTAAATTGGTAATTTGATCTGTCGTCGTGAAAGAGCCATGCACAATATACCGATCTTAATACTCATCCCAATAAATTGAATAAATAAGGCTCTCTTCAGAGTTTGACGGCGGAAGCGCTTCCGCCTCACTTAGTTCACCAACGTTACAGCAGTGCACTAGTGTGATATCGTCTGGTGTGTGTGGCAAGGCAGATTGCAGTAGTACACGAATTAATCTGCAAAGGAGTACTAGCATCTGTGACCGGCCTCAGGTAGGATTAGAATTCTGTTTAGTATTAGAGCTGGTATTTGCTCCGTCCAAACTATTTGATATAAAACGATTTGTAACTTTTGGAACTTATTTTATATCCTTTTTAATTTTATTTCAAAACGTAAAACTGAATGAGTAATAACATTAAGTATGGTCGTATTTCACGCAATTACATCGACACTTTTCAGTGTCACAAATGAAATCATCGTACCGCGAATGCATCGAAATATAACGACGATAAACGCGTTACAGATATTAAAAACGGAAACATAAAATATTTGGCCGCGTTAATCAATTCCCAAAGCTGTTCAGTAAAGTGGTTGTCTATTTCGAGAGAAGGAGAAGTGTATCTGTAATCTAGGAGATAAATGTTCAACACAACACACAGCGGCACATAAATAAACGCATCACGATGCACCGCACTAGATTCAGCAACAGCTGTAGATTCAGGCGGCCTAAGCGGTCGGGGTCATTGCCCACTCGTATTTTCAACATGTGCCGACGTTTTCCGCGTTCCACGGAAAGCTCTCGCTTGTCATCCCTTCGGAAACCTTCGTTGAATTTCGGCTTTCTTCGGGTCTCCTCGTTCAGCATTTTGAGACGTCGTATAATCGCTTAAAGATTTTTTTCGTCTACTATGTCGCAGCTCGCAGTCTGTGTTTTTTTCTTTCCCTGCCACGCGAGCATCGTTAAATTTTCCATAATATAGTTTGTTTTTAGTATAAAGTAAAACGCAAATCGAGAATTGTTTATATGATAAACATTTATCCAAATTTAGGACGAAGCAACTATGAAAACGAGTCAGTCAGACGGCTTCATTTAACCTTGGCTTCGATATGACGTGAATAAATTTGCTTCAAAATTTATCTAGATCGTAATCACGAGGTATAAGGTACTGGTACTGATGAAATATGTCAATTGCAGTTCAGTTATAGCTCGGAGGTTTTGTTGGCCTTACCGGAGACCTTGGCGGAGTGAAATGAAATCACAGCACGAATGATGTCACTGGTATCCAATGTCACGGCCAGTGTCAAGACTGGCGTGTTCTAACGGACTTGCTGCTTTTAGAATTAATAAATACATTTTTGCAAGTACTTTATATCCAATCCTATATTAAATCAAGACGTTTCCTACAAATGACCACATGACAAGCAATTCGCTTGATGTTAGTGGTGCAACACATAGTCATTGTACTTTGATAATAAATAAAACCTGGATGGCCATTTTCAGAATTGCAGTTACAGTCCACGCTTCAAAAGATTAAGTAATCTCAAATAAAGGGGCAGATTTAGTTTAAGAAGAACGAAGAAAAAATAGACTGAACTTGGGCTAAAAAACTCTATTAATAGGAATAAGTATTTTTTCATCATAGTTATTTTTCGCTACTATTTTAACACTTAATGATTATAAGAGTTGTCATTAGTTGTAAATTATGTATAAGTATGTAAAATAATGTATTTATTACAATAATAATAGTTTACATTGATGTAGGTAATTAGGGAATGCCTACAGTTTTTGTTACAAAATTCTAAATTATTTCTTTGAAGTGCTTGCCTTATTGCTTTACAGATAAATTTATAATAGCTATTTGCCATTTCTGAGAAACAACAACTATTCAAATAGAATACAGAGCAGAATCTAGGTTAATATTTATTGCGGTTTACCGAACTTTTGTGTTGTAAAACTCTATTTGATGTCGACTATCAGAGTTGTTTTGCAACTGGAATTATTTAAATTTATATAACAAGTGCCGAATGTTTATATATAATCTGAATATTTATATACTTATTTGTTTACGTTAATCTTTGAAACTACTTATGGCGGTTTTGATATAGGTATGACAACAATTCAAACATGCTGTATTACTATAGCTTTCGAACATAGAAATTATAAACATCTTTCAATATAAGATTTAATTTTTCAGAAAAGTCCTTCCTCAAATCTCTTCGCAGTGAGCTAATATATAAATGGCTTTGCATTATTTGCTGACAGCATGCATATATGCAATTTAGTTAAACGGAACAATTGTTTGGGAAGGAAAAGTTTTCGTGACAAGTGGAGAACTACAGGCGCTGCCCGGAACAAGTTTTAGCGGATTCCCGCTTGTTAATTAGCTGAGAGCACCACCAACGGGGTTTGTCTCAACAAAAGGCATAGTTATCAGAATTGTATAATTTCTAATAGGAATATCCTGTTTAACTTTCGTCATAGATAGAATTTGCGAAAACTCAGTTGAAGTTGATGAACAATCTCGTTGATTTGAATGTTTTCGGAAATTTATAAGGAATAAGTTAGCATTAGAGACATCAATGTTTTATCTAATTCTGAGTAGCACAGTATACATATTTTAAATTTTACTGTGCATTGGTAATACCCCTAAGTTAGGCTAATAATGAAGTTATCATTAGTTAATTTCATACCTAAGTTTATGCAAATGAGAAACCTTACAGTATTTACAAGTCCATTCAATTCGTAGTAGATACCTTTTATATTTTTATTTAGTCGTTAACTTGTAATTTACATATAACTGAAACCCTCGAGGTATTTCTTGTAGCACTGTGAGGGCATGGTAGAGAAACCGCTTTTGTATCGTTATTTTTTTAAAAAGAATAGGTCATGTACTCCTTATGTATTCGTTAGATTTTTTATTAATATAGGAATAGAAACGAGCATTCTATCCGCCTGGTAATACGCTGCTGTCGCTGAATAAATGTAATCAACCTCAGACACGATTGGAGTCTAGCCTGGCGATGGAAATGGTTTTTACCTCTAAGAACTAAGTTAGAATGTGGCGACGAGGTCATAGGAGTAGAACTATGAAGAGTTCTATCATCTTTAAAGATTAACCTTTGATTATTAAAAACGATTGACTAGAAGGTTAACCTCTAATTATTAAAAGTGTATTAATCATAAAAAACCCTCTATCACTCTATCTATTAAAATAAACTTCATTAAAATCCATAGCGTAGTTTTAACGATCTAAGCATACATAGGGACAGACAGCGAGAAGAGACTTTGTTTTATACCTACTATATGATGGTTGGTAGAACCTATGCAGTTCGAGCGAGGCGGTACCATCGCAACTCTTATTTCCAGTTTGAAGCAGTTCTTGCGTTTCACCGGAACTGCTGGTTCTCTTTTATATGAGGATCTGAGACCATCCCAGATATAAACCCTGTTCAATATGAAGTTGTTTACACATTGCAAATAGGCGGCAGTGACTAGTTACCATCAGATGGCCTGCAGCCTTGGACGCTACTTTAAACGAATATAAATAAAATATGTACCCTTGAACCTGAATAAAGCAGAGGTGGCGTAAGCTTCTCTTGTGTGTGTGTTTCTGATATGATCTTTAAAGATTGTTAAACTTTGATTTATAAAAAAAAATAACATGTTCCTTAAATAACTTCTATTCTATATGTGGTAGAAACAGTGTAGTTGCCCCGGAGATGTACCACCGCTACACCTATTTCTAGCGTGAAGCAGTTTTTGCGTTTCGACGGAAGGGTGTGATTGGCGGCACACTATTATATGAGGCGACCATCTTAATGCTCGGAAGAAGCGACGCATCTGTGATTGATTTCAGATAGAACCCCACGTTCTGTATGAAGTTGCTTACAGATGTCCATGGGCGGCAGTGACCACTTACCATCAGGTGGCCTGCATGCTCGGTTGCTTCTTCAATCTTATAAAAAATATAAAAACAAATAAACCACAGTTATATTCTAATAATAAGTACAAGTAAACAGCGCTATTTTCTCATTAGCGTGCAAACAGATCGCCGGTTGGTCGTTTATCTGTGCATGTGTAACCGATATCGGAGGTCCGCGGAGTCATTGTCACGTAGACACCGTGTACACAGACGATTGTCCCGGCGTGTTTACACACGTTATCAATAACAATACCCGGCGAGTTACGTAGGGGAAGCTAAGCGAATTTATAAGAGATATGCGAACTAATAGCGAACTATTTTTACTCGACTCCGTCAGAAGGATATGTATGCTTGTATGTTTGTCCGTGGCCGTGTGGTGTCGGTCTTGTGAATAGCACCACTCCCTCTCTTCGCGTGGATGTCGTACGAGGCGACTAAGGGACTTTAAACCAGGTGATGGACAGCATTGTCTATTTCGTTGGCAGCCGCTAGAGCCCAAACGGCTAGTCGGATTATAACATAATAATATGATATATCATCTGGATCGACTCAGTTGTAAAAATGACATAAGCTATATTTTTTTAAAATATGGCGCCTGCGGTCAGAAAAAAAGGCAGAAGGGATGATTTTTTTAAAATTATAATAACAGCGAATATGAATTAAGACTGATATTATTTGGTGTTGATTATAAATGTCCTTAAGCTGCGGTATCACTTACACTGATGATATATCAAATATTTGCATAAATATAAAATTTTGTCGAAGAAACCTTTATTGTTCGTCTCGGAAGGCACTAGCGCTAAGCTTTTTTGCGTAATATCAGCAGTGTTAAGCACTACTGTGTTCTGGTTTGTCGGGTGTTGTAGGTAAGGAGATAATTATACTCGTACGCCTTGGATAAAGGCGTTCTAACTCAATCCTGAAGGTTAGAACGCATCTGTGGCTAACCTCATATAAAGCCCGCGTACCATCAGGTAGGCATGCTCGTCTACACACATATGTACACTAAAAAAATATTTATTTCTGTACCTATGTGCAGTGATTTAGGTTATAAATAGTTTATAACTATTTATATTATATTGCAAAATATTAATAGGATGTGGTTGTTAATATATGTGTCGATAGTAAGCGCATTTTTTTATTCAATGATTGCTCACATACCGTTTTATATTTAGAAAAAAAGGAATAAGTAGAGTAGTGATAGCCTAATGGTTGAAACTTGCCCTCTCAATCGGGAGGTCCGAGTTTCAAACCCAGGCACGAACCGTGATTGATGTACGTATTAGAAATTAATTATCACTGCTTTTCGGTGAAGGAAAACATCGTGAGGAAACCTACACACCCGAGAGTTCTTTAAAAAAAAAAAGTTCTCGGAGGTGTGTGAAGTCCACTAATTCGCACTTGGCCAGCCCGGTGGACTATGACCTAAAATCTCTCTCATTCCACGAGAAGACCCGTGGCCAGCAGTGGAACAATAATGGGTTGACGATAAAGGAGTAAGTATAACTTATGGCGTCCCACTAATCACAAAGGCTCTGAGAGGAGCTCAGTGTCACAGTCTACTTATTTGGCCATCGGAAGTTGGTAGCTATGGTGGGACATATAAAGGTATGCAAATAAAGGTGGTAGAACCAGTGTAGTTCGACCGGGGAAGTACCACCGCCACACCTATTTCTAGCGTGAAACATTTCTTGCGTTTCGATAAAAGGGTGTGGTTGCCGACACACTTTCACATGAGGCGACCATCATAGTCCTCGGGAGTAGCAACGCATGATTGACTTCAGATGGAACCCATGTTCTGTATGAAGTTGATTACAGATGTCCATAGGCGGCAGTGACCACTTACCATCAGGTGGACTGCATCCTCGTTTGCTATTTAAGTCAAAAAAAAAGGTTCCTTAATTTGGTAAGGTATCAAGCTAAGAAGGAACTTCTTGCGAAACTGACATCTTGGGTTCGTCGATATTTTTTTTAGCTACGTCAAGTACTCATAAGACATTGCGTATTAGTATAGCATAGCTATATTCGCTATCAGTGGAGTGAGATCATCACAGCGGGTTCAAGTTCGGCCGGCGACAATGAACTTGGCCGGCCGTGACTCATGCATGCCGCAGCCATCATTGTGATGTTACGAAACCATAAACAGGAGTTGTAGGCTTACCCTTATTTTTAGCAGCTATCAGGCCAGTTTCCCTTTTTTATTTTGTACTTTAATAGCAGCTACTGGGGACTTCATCCAGATGACGTCAAAATGAATCATAGAATTCTTTCTGGCCGGACTGGCGTCAACTCTTATTTATTATGTGTTAAAAATGACGGGAACTGGCGGTATAGACAAGTTAAAGAGCCTCAAAGGGGATTCAAATAGAGAAATTAGCCAATTAGCCTCTCTTAGCCAAGCAACAAAATTTCGTATTTTTTTCTTATGTCTCTCTTTCCTAGACTACCTTTTTTTTCAAACGGGTCAATCCTCCCTCAACTGAAAACCCTACAGTGACGGAAACTATATTCTAGAGAATAATTTCTACTGAACCACTACCAAGTATTTAATAACAAAACAAAAGCACACATACAAATCTGCGTATGTAGTGTCTGTACGTGCAACAAGACACCCAAATGTGTTTACGTGTGCGACTTTTTGCAACAGTGCACCAAGCAGGTATTTAAACAGCGGACGTAATATATCGTAATAATAACATTATGCAAATACTTCACGCGAAGATTACATTATGAAAGATTGTTGACAGCCACTCGAGCATTAAAGAACTTGCGGCTTCATTTATTAACGAACGTATTTTAAATGTTTTAATATCATGTTTCTGAACTGTCTTTATTTCTTCTAAACGAATTTTGGAAAGTAGTATATCGATTTTGAAGAGTCTTTCGCGCGATTTTTGGACTTAGCTTGTATATCCATCCAATAATAAAAATAGTAATAAGTCAATCCATTCATCAATTCATCAGCTCTTTAAAGTTCAATGTTAAACAAAAACCTCCCCTAATCTCCGCCACTGCGACCGGTCCTGAGCCATTTGAATCTAGCAGTAAGCCGCTGTTTTCTTCAGGTCATCAGTCAACTTGGTAGGCGAGCGGCCTACACTCATTTTGTCCTGACGTGGTCTCTAGAACTCTTGTACCCCACTGATTGTCCGAATGGACGATGTAACCTGCCCATTGCGACTTCAGTTAAGTTGTAACAAGTCAATATAATAAATAAATTAGAAAATCCGCAAACGCAGACATCATTCAAACTTAATACGGATGAAATAAGGAAACGGACGTGACTTCTCCAACGTAGCGCTTCTCCTTAGGGCGAATTTATATGTGATGGCACGACGGTGCCGTCTTAACGAGATCTTTGATCGTTTATGCGTAGCACATACGCAACTTATGCAGAACATTTTTCTACACCTCACTTAGCCCACACAAATTATGTTCATTTTAAGGAGAAAATAAGGATTTAATTTATAAAAAACAAGGAAACACAAGAGAATAAATTTTATTTATTTGTTAACCTAACCTAATTAGTACAAGAATAGGGCATTAAATCATTACTAATTTGTTATTTAGACCCTGACCGACAAAAGTAATTTTAAACTTTGTTCTTAATACATTCTATGAAAACAAAATAACGTTGTTAAATTAATACATCAATTTGTACATCGTAGCAATGCTAAAAAGTGAGCCGTGAACGAAAATTGTTTTGAATATAAAAATTAAAAACAAACAAAACATATAGATATAACATTGTTTTGACGTTGATAACGACACTAATCTGCCGTTTACAGATTAAATCATATTTTGACTGATTGATAATATGATGAAACTATACAACAAGTATCGACGACCCTATAATCGTTCATTTCCCTTTACAGGTGGTTCGCCAAACTTTAGTTACCAAGTTTATTGTCAGCGCAAAGTAGTGAAGCGCCTCACATAGAATTTTGTGACTCGAGTCTGTCGAGCAATTTTACTACATCATTCGTGTTTACAACTCGACTGATGCAGTAAATCGAGTGAATCCTACTAGTTATAATTATGTAATTCAAGTATGATTTTTTTAGTTACACCTTTAATATACGCGAATACTTTGAATATCAACAAACGAAAAATTCAAAAATATGCGTATTTTTCACCTATATAAAATCATGTTCAATCTATCAACTTTTTTACTAAAGTACGAGAACTTTAACTCTGACATGTCGTTTGCAGTTTGTGAAATCGGTCGGAACAGCATAGATAAAAACACCGTCAGTCAACAAACAAAATCAACTCGGTGCGCCGAGTCGACTCGTAACTCGAGTGCAGGCACTCGAGTATTTATTTTTAATCGAGTACGAGTTTATAAAATTCACTCGAGTGACTCGAATAAAAACACGACTCGAGTCGCATCACTATCGCAAAGAATTTTGAGTGATATCAGGGCTGACGTAATCATAGCCTTATGAGAAAATATGAATGTCAGGTTCAAAGACCTGACGATGTGACGAAGCAATGAGTAATTTATACGTAATATTGTTACAATTGAAATCAGTAGGTATCTATTATAATAAAGGTACATTACAAGTTTGAATTAAACATGAGTTGAACCTTCTTCGATTCCTTTCGTCAAGCTCTAGGGAGTTTGATATATTGATTAGATTTGATAATGAATTATTAATTTTGACAATGTCAAAAATAAAATATACGTCCCACTTTTAATGTTGTATACAAATTGTCTGTACCTTAAGTCCTACGTGCATCCAACGCATGTTAGGATTTTTACGTTAGACGAGAATTTTTATGACAACAACTATTCGACATAATGTTCCTTTCTACAAAGTTGTAAGTAGACGAGTTACTCCTGTTTAACTCGGTTATAAATTCTAGTCACCTGTCGCAACGGTCGAAATTGGACCGTAATTTTTATCAAAAACTAAATTTTCATTTTCATCATTTCATTCAATTAAATTGTATCAATTTTCTAGTTTTTGAACACACCCAATAAAGGTATAAAGAGGTTTAATTAACTCAGTTCCATTTAAAAGCAATAGCGGGTATTTTGACAAAGATATCTGTCATTTTTGACGTTATGTGTTTTCACAGTAAGGCATTGAATGTTTTCTTTCGTTTATCATATATATGTGTTTGTGTCAAATGCAAGGTAGAGTGTTTAAAGCGTTTTAGTTAATTTTGTGTATGTTAAATGCATTATTAAAAAAAATCTGCATTCCGTTATCCTTCTCTACATCTACTATAACCGTGCGTAATTTCGTACTTCTCCATACGCGACAAGTATATTAAAGCGAATCACAAGTTTTTGCTTCACGTATTAATATATAGAGATGCACATGTATTTAGCTGGTAACCGAATTAATAGGAACGAACATATGCCACTTTAAAAAATAAGGTAATAAACGAGTCATTGGAAATAAATACATAAAAGTTGTACACTTTCAATAAATATAGTAGTAACCATACAGTATAAACTAGCAAACAACTGCAGCTATAAACACCTCAGACACAAACAAACTCAATCAGAAGAAGTTGGAAGCGGGCTCGTATTTGTACTGGCTCCAACCGAACGCCACCGGTGCTCTGGCAAGGTATTGCTTAAACAGACAAGCGGATGGGTACTACGTAGCTATATCGGTGGGTAATTGCATCTCAGGCGGCTTCCGATACCTTGTAGCCTCAGACTAAAAAATAGACGTAGACTAGAGGACGCAACGTTGTGAAATGTTGAACCATATCATACTAATATTATAAAGGCGAAAGTTTGAGAGTGTGTATGTTTGTTACTTCTTCATGTCTAAACGGCTGGAGCGATTTTCATAAAATTTGGTAGGGAGTTAGCTGATACTTTGGATTAACATATAGGCTACTTTGTATCGTGGGAATATATCTTATTCTCAAGGGACAATCGATATTTGTTAACGCGGGCGAAGCTGCGGGATACAACTAGTTAAGCAATGAAACTCATGTCGATTGCGTTCAGTGCGAAGATATTCGATGAGTTGTTACGTTGTTATACGAGTTTAAAAGGTAATAAAAGAAATAATATACCATTCCATGTTGTAAAAGTACGCAAATATAATTTCATTACATTTATGAAATTCATCCTGACATTCAGCCACATACAAGTGCCAATTTGACATCAATGCAGTGTTTCCTTAGGCAGTATCTTATTTTTAATCCGAGGAAATTTCCCTTTATATAGAAGTATGTTAGATTTATAAGTAATCTTGCGGAAATACTATTTAGAATAATTAAAGACTTAGGACCTATTTTATAATAAAGAAAAAACCTAATTAGCATAGTGACATCAATGTCGGCACCCTATAGGAATATCCCAGACACGATTTTTTAAACAGATCTAATACGTAAATATATCTTATTGGAGTCTAATGGGGGAAATACATGTTAGTAAGTATAAGTCTACATTACTTTTTACTAGGCAATTAAAATAATAAACCGTAAATTCATTTTGAACATGCTAATACATAAACGTTCTGATTAAAATAACGTCATGTCTAAGTTATTAATAACGAGCTAATAATAAACGAACTTATATCAACAATGTAACACTTACGTGCCTCTGTTGATCCTGGCAACTGCATAAATCATTTATAAAGTCCCGAGCAAACAACAACGAACACAAAAACATTTAAAACGTATATAATAAAACAATAACCGCTAACCTCCGGATAAAACTGTATCAATCGTGTACAAATCGCGTAAGACGGACCCCGATCGAATTAATCTGCCTCGTATCGGAACATCGTACGGAGAGGAGTTAGCAATAAATATAACGCACTACGTATTCGGAGTTCACTCGGGGCCGACCGCGGGGCCAACGACCGTCCTTAGCACCGCAGACGGAGCTCGCAGACAGCTAGCTGTCTCTCTCTAGCGACACACGCCATGCGTACCACTACCTCTATTCAAATCAATTGATGTTTTCGTACTAGTCGCTAATTTATTAGAAGGTATGCGTGTTGGCGACATTTTAATCAAATCAATTCACGGTTTAAAGGACTGGCTACTCATTTCTTTGTAGGGAAATGCACCTTTACATGAGACGGAAATAGATAAAAGTTTAATTGATCGATTCAAAAATTGTATAGTTTTGTCATTCATTACAATCGCTGGCAATTGATCAAAGACTTGTTGTAGATAAATCTCAATTATGTAAACGAATACAAACCGTTTTAGTATTGAATGTCTACATGTTAATGTAAGACTATATTATTGATTTTTTTCTGTTGTTCCATCATATTAAAAATGTTTAATTCAACCTTCGACGTCCATCATCATTTGATAAGTTCACATATTTAGAAGGTTTGATCCTTCGTAATCCTTCGAATTCCTATAAGACTTGTAAGAGTATAGTTTGACAAGGAAATCGATCGAATAGTGGATAGCTAGGTCTGTCTGTACCTAAGTCGATGGAGCGATCTGAAGGGGACAGTCTTAAGTTGAGAAAGGTTAAGGCCACAGTTTCAAATCAAGAAATTATTGGTAGACTTCATACACCCAATATTAAGAAGAACACCCAAGCTTGTATGTTCTTTGAGAACAATATCTTTATATGTAACAAAAATGAAAATTTTGCGTGTTTGTAGGTATATTCACATATTCATAAAATAAATAGTTGGGAGAGCTAATAATATGTAATAATAGAAGTTTATACATTTTCTTAGAATTTTATGTATGTCTGTCTTTTTGCCTGTGTGTTGAAATCGCATCAAATCAACATTTTTTTTTGTATTTTAAAGATTTTAATATATCGTATTACGCCATATTTTGAGGTAGCATTTATCTCAATTTCATTAAAATCCATCTACTGTATAAGGTCATAACAATTTAAAGTAGATTTTTTAACACGCCGATGAAAGAGGCGGGCACATTTTAACAAGATATCATAAGTTGAACGTAATAGTTCCAAGAATCGATGTGACTGCAAGAAAAATTGCTTTCTACTCCAACGCAATTCTGCAGACAAATAACAGAGAGGTAAAAATAGGAGTGAAAAATGTTTCTACCGTCACGTAGGAGGACCACAAGGTATGACGTCGGGAGTGAACGTCCGCGTCTATCGTCTTGTCACTCTTTATCTTATCTGCCACTGTCTTTGAATCACAGCAAAACAAACAAAATGCTTAGTGTCAGTCTTGTATAAGTATGCGTACTCTTCGTATGATTTTAGGTAAATTGGACGTACCTCTGTCATTTCGTACAATCAGCATGTTGTAAGAAGTGACATAGGTATGCTAGAAGCATATCTTGCTAATATCTGTTACTTTATGTAACAGTTAAATATAAATGTGAACAGACCTTGACTTACGCTACTCCGACTTACGCGGTTTTCAATTCTCCTCGATTTGTCTTTTATTGGGTGCCACACAATGTCTATATAATGGATTACATAGCCTTATTATTCTACACTATTAAATGTAAGATTGTGGAATAGTAAGAATAGCTACATTTTATTTTGTGTTACGTATTCCTTGTTCCCCGACGACTTATGCGAATTCGACTTACGCAGTTGTCAGTCAGTCCCACCTATCGCATAAGTTGAGGGTATTACAGTATAGGAAAACTTGCCGCCAAGTAAGAGGTTTTGAAGCAAATTATCTATAACTCGGTATAATTAGTATTAATTAGTAGAAAAATATCGGATGTCTGTCATAATAATATGAGTACATTTACTAGGATGAAAATGCAACGCAAAAAATATCAAAGTGAATCGAAAAAAATTGTTAAATTCGATTTCGCTATACTGTTTTTTTTTTAAACCAAATCATTGGTAGGTACGAATAAATGTCTATTTATCACATGAAATATTTAATAGCATACATCCTTTGGCTTATTTCAATTTGTGCTGAAGCGGTTTTATTTAATTTAAGAGTTATTTTTATCTTCGACGTTCCTAATATTACAGCAAACTATTGTCGATAAACTAACTGAACGTTACAAAAATATCTTTCACGTTTTCATTTTAGCGTTGCTATTAATAACGCGGGATTCTGAAATAGCTGCTATGCGTCAGCTGTTTTTAACAATTGGCAAAGTGAAGAAAATCGCAAGATCAGGAAAAGGCAATATGTTCACACCTGGTGCGCTGGGCCTTTGAACTCGGTGCTCCCGTGACGTCATCGGTTTGCGGTCATATTATTACCTTCTTACGTTAATGGACAAATGGTAGTGAGTTTTGTATTAACTATACTAAATTAAATATAATACTAATTATTAAAGTCCACCAATTCGCACTTGGCCAGCGCGGTGGACTATGGCCTAAACTCTCTCATTCCGAGAGAAGACCCGTGCCCAGCAGTGGGACAATAATGGGATGATAACTATACTAAATTAATCATGAAATATTAACAATATATCATATTTTGTAATCAATTTAGTTCATTAGAATATTGTTGAAAAATTCTCAGCCTGCCTTTACTTTTGACTTCATAATTATATTTTTATGAATCTGCATCGTTTACTTTTCACGACCATGTAAACCACACTACACTCTCGTACACTATACGTATTGTACTAGGTATATACGTACAAGTATATCTATAATTTAATAAAAAAAATAAGGAAGGATTAATTTTAAGACAAAATCAATTAACCATTGTCAGGTGTCTTAACTAAAAAATAGCAATAACATTCAACTTTGTATTGTTTTAATAATACATTAAAGTCAGTAGCCTTACAACGTCATGGTTTCCAAGTCAGTATCCTCTGACGTATACTCATTAACATTTAAACGTATATGTGCTCACTCATTCATATTTCAATTGCCATGACATCAGTTTACAAATCTTTGTCAGGTCTGAATCGCATGAAGTGCCATGTTCACACCTGGCGAGTGCCATTGAACCCGGTTCCCGTGACGTAGCACTACCACGCGGATGGACCACGACTCCTTCCGCCTTCGCTAATAACATCCGCTGGTTATTGTACTACTGGGATTGACAAATTCATTCATGTAGTGAAGGTTATGTTTGGTCAACAATGTGTTTAATTTTTGTAATCAAGTTGATATATCATGATCATGATAAAAATAGCACATTTTATAAACCCAATTAATTCCTCTTTAAATGAAGTAACTAAGGTGTTCGTTGTTGGGAAAGATGGCAAACCATTGGTTCGTCTTCGGGGTCACCGCTGCCGTTTCTCTATTACCGCCTCTGCCTCACAACCGCAGAGTTATGCGTTGCTGTGTTTTAAAACTTTAAATCTACAGGATTAGCAACGTTCTTATCACGGTTAGATTTCAAATCATCATGATTAGCAATAAAATGACTATTACCATCAGGAGAATTGTATGTTCGAAATATCGGCAAAAAGAATTCGAAAAGGATTCAAAAACCGCATATCGCTAGTACCCGTTAAGTGTTAAAATTGTATGTTTGTTTACGAGCATGACTTTCATAGTTCTAAAGAAGAATAACTTGCGAATCAGGCAAATAATAGATCGAAAATCAGCTTTCCCTTAGCTAAAGCATATAACCTCTGTATTCTACCAACATCTAAGTTAGTTTAGAGTTACTTCCATTGCTACCAACATGTAAGTTAGTTTACTTCCATAGCTAAGGTATGTACGTTAAGATGCTTCGATAAGTTTCGATATAGCTTTTATTTTCGCATTAAAGATTAGATTCTAAATCTAGTAGAATATGTATTTAAATCTATAACACAAATTATAAAAAGTGTATCGTCTTTTCAAATACAAAGAAAATAAGCAAAGTAGTAAATAATTATCTAGCAGCTATAAAATGTATCTATGAGAGTTTTTATCAACCTTTATCGACATGGTGACAAAAGAATAACACGCGTCAATTTCATCTTTAAAAATATTATATTGCGGTATACCTTTAAGTGTATTGTGAGGTCTTATTTAATGAAATCTCTATCGATCTTCTCCGATTTCCAAGCATGATGACATACCGCACCTCTGTAACGCCCACAGTTCGATACGTGGAAACAATGCAAGTTGCGACACGCAATGCATTTTAAACTAGCTTCTAACTAAATGGATCTCCCACTTAAATGTCGCTCGGGTGCTGTTTACTAAGGAAATCCGTTTTATCCCACAAGGGTTAGCGTAACGATGCCTTCGTTTTCTAGAAATGGTTGTCGTTAAGTAACGCTCTTACAAAGTATGATCAGTAAAATATACTTAATGCATGCGACTAAATAGGTTTTTTATATATCATTAACTATGACATTTTGTAGTGGACTACATAGTAATATGGTATGGATATACCTACAGTTTGATTCCTGACTAACTGAGAGTCATCTTATATGGACGAATAAATTCAAACTATTTATTGTCTAAATAATTGTACCTATATACTTATTTAGATTAGTTTATGAGGCATAAATAATATCATTGGGTGGCTATGCATGTCACTACTATAAGACAAGTTTTAGGATTTTTGGTTTTTATCTAAAAAAACCCAAAGAATTTAAGCATTTAAATTTTCAAAGTTTGAAAATTTAAATGCTTAAATTACACTCATAATGAATTAGTTTCGACTTTCCAATTGGTCACAAAGATATTCGCTAATTCGCTAACATAATTTCTTACGTTGCAAAGTGGGTTTCGAACGGTTATAACTCAGAGATCTTCTTTAATGTCTGAGACCTAAATTTAGTTCTGGCTAAGGTCGTCAACGCACTGATGTAACTCTTACACATTATTTCTCAGGAATTCGAACGTCCTATCGTACACAACATTCACTATACAAGGTTAGACAAAATAGTAAACGTTTATGTTGACACCTGAGATTTAACTTAAATATGATGTTTTTTATACATGTCATAATACCTTAAAGCTTGACTTCTCAACTATAATGGTTCTTAGAACCAAGTAAATAGATTAGAATATAACCAAAATTAATAATAAGCAGTTAAAATATATGAGTATAACAAGTCAGACAGTTATATCCTATTAAATAAATGAGTGAGTGAACTATAACAAGGCGTATGCAATTTTATTTATATTTAAACTTCATTTAATATATTGCATATAACATTTTTCATATAACAAAACAGTTCGGTTTGAGTAATGAAGCGCTATATTTTTTTTATGTTTCCGTAAAATCCCATTATTTTTAAGCCTCCTGCAGTATTATTCAGCAGAAACTACAAACGCCAATAAAGATCTTCAAAGAATATTTCGTTGTATCCTTTACAATTAAGCAATTTTTCTATTGGTAAGTTCTCCCTCGTTCACTTGTTTTCTAATAAATTTCGTATTTTATGTCTTACAAGTCGCCTAACTCCCCTAAGATTGTTTTGTAAACATTTTCAATGACCAAAGGGCTGGTGCTTACCTCGAGCAGAAAATTAGCATAGCCCCTGAACGAGGTGATGTCACCAGCGTATTGGGAACTCTTTTCAAGGTTAACTATTTTGATAAATCTTTATAATTGACCTGAACTTTTATAATTGTTTGCATGCTTTTAATATGTGTATTTTAGCTCATGTCAGCATATATTCTTTAAGAATTACATATTTATAAATATTAATACGTTAGTTATTTATTCGATTTAAAAATGACATAATGACAATTATTTATGAATATTACTAAACGAAACATTGTCGGCAACCCTTTACTTCTAACTTCTTCAAATTAAACTTGAATTTGAATTTCATGTTAATAATGCACTGGTTTTCTTATCAGAAATCGTGTATTGATTTTATATTTCGGCATATTATGTTTAAGTTAACTAACAAATTCCTGGATTTACACCAAGTACCAATGCTGTTCTTTAAACATTTAATAGAAGATGTTTTATTAAGAATTTATATGCATTTAAATATTGTATCAGCTTAGATTATGTGATGTGTGTAGGAAGTAAGACTGTCGTTTGCGATTATCTAAAACCTCTACATTATAAGTAAATAGCATTCTATTGAATATCTGTTTGCAGGCGTTATAAACATTCTACAAACTATCCAAAAGTCAAAGCGAAGTGAAATTCCGCAGGAGGTTGTGGGGATTTCCTGCAGCAATAATTCTGCAGTATCGGCGCAGCGGAGAAAGTGCAACGCGGAAGCGCGGCATCGCGCTTGATGCTTCTTGGGTTTCTGTATGCGCTTTTGTATAGGTTACATATAGAAAGTTGCTTTTCTATTATATATATTTTACAAGGTACTTTCTGTATAATACAGTTATTATAAATGTAGGTAAAGGAACGCGCCTGAATATAAATTTTTGATTCAAAATCTTATTTCTACTACCACTTGTAATGTATTCTATCTCATGATATGATCGAAAATGAACGATAATAGAAAATGACTTTAAGTGTTTAAAATATCTAATTATAAAATAATAAACAGATAGTTTTATGCTTGTATAAGTGAGGTACGTACTCTTGATATACGAATTTATTTAGGTAAGTTTCAATCAGCGTTAATTTAATTTCAAGCAATATTAATGTCAGTCCATAGTATATCGTTGTCTTACTATATCTTATTGGTATAACACTTTATTTAGGTAGTAATACTGAAATTGTCAGAGCTTTCCTTGAACGGTCTAACCAAGATATAATAATATGATGTAACGAATATGTTCATATTGATGAAGTTAATGAGCAAATTTAAATTAGTTACAGAAATATAGATACTGTTAGAAGTTATCGTGGCGTAGCGAGTATCTTCCACTTCCATACGGTACCGATCGTCATCAATGACGGTACTTCCGTCAGTGAGAGTAATGACGGAGGCGGGGGCCGCCGCCGGCGCAATGGAAAGTACCTCTACTACGCTCTTCACTAATACATAATCTGATGAAATAATATCAAAATATGAATTTCCCATAAAATAATAGTTGTAACATATTTCACCTTTATATCGAAATCGGTAGATAGTTTTATAGTACTTTTTTCACTGTTAGATAAAACTTGTAAACTTATATGATTTTGTACAATATGTTTTATTTTTTCTGTAAGTCCAATTTAATATTGACGGTACCACTAATAAAGAGTATTTCTGTGGCGATTTGTATGTAACGTTTAAGTCTGAATCTAAATTAATTTGACTAACTTTTTTTTAACCAAACTAAGTAATTATTAAATAATCGATATATGTACGAACTTCACCTCGTCTCATAGTTACTACTACCTCCTCATACTCTTATCTACGATACATCGTTCTGCATTATTTTAAGTATGTTCATAATTAGTTCCACGAAGCATTCAAATCGTCTAAGATACGTCACCGTCAATCAAATTCGAATTAGAGTATGTTGCAAGTGGAGTGATCCACGCACACGCGTCGCGAAACGCAGTTACGCGCGAGTACCAAACCGACGAGCGAGTAGCTAACGCTTCCGCGTGCGAGCAGGAAACCCACCACTTTCCCTTTTGCCCGAGCGCAGCAGCCGCCTGCGCTATGCATCTATAACCCAACCAAACCAAACTACCACCACGTTCCTACGACGCAAGAACAAATGCCTACACACGCAACTTCGTCGCGCTATCATGCAGTTAACCAACAAATGAGGTTAAGTGTTCGCTGCTTCGTGATGCGTGGCAGCTGCAAGGCATTTAAATTAGGATATCTTTCAAAGGTATTGACCGAGCTTCGCCAAATACTTCATCGACCTCAATATCTTTAATTTCACCCTTTGTAGCGCGCCTTTGATGTTGTCGGATATCGAGTGTCATCGACTTTTGTTAAATTGCAAAATACAAAGGTAACCGGCATCACTTTCTAAGCCCTGCCAATCTTCGGCCCACTTAGCATAACACGGCATTCCGTTTATACCCCTTCCGCATGTTGGTGGAGATATAAATAATTCATTATCGCGAAATAACCGGTTCCTATTGATGTCTTGACGGGTAAATACGACCAGAGAAAGAATAGGAGTAAAATTGTTGGTTCCCGTTTTCAGAACGTGTTTTGATAGTTTTCTGTGAAATTGTTAGTGTATTTTGAATCGCGAGCGTGACACAATACAGACGCAAAGGCGCCTTCGTTTGACCTATATACCATTCACGGGCATTGACTCTATGGCGTAGACTTGAGCGGTTCTTGGCCGACCGCGGCTCGCCCGACACCTCTCCTGACAACGGAATTAAGTTGCCGCTGCTGTATTCTGATTTTATAACGGTGTGAAATGTACGATTCGCTTTATTAATATTTATTTCACAAAGGCTATGCGGAAGTTAAGATACTTTTTGAAAGTATCAGCTTTTTATAAACCAAAATATAAGCGGCAGTACTTTAATAGGTACTTCTAAAATTTATATTCAAGTCAACAAACGGGCTTAAATTCTCGTGACTTTCTACTTGTCACTTAAAAGTGACTTGATAATAAGCAGGTACGCAAACTAAGTAAGATTATGCACTTAGTATGAAGTTATTGTATAAAGACTAGGAGAAAGACTGGAAACTGGAGGTTAAACGTAAACCAATCCCCATTGGATACGAGTATGAATGAGCGGGATTTCGACGTGGGTGTCACAATTAATGTACTCGTAGGTATAATATTATAGGCAGGAATGTTAACTTGTCGTATCTCAAACACTATTTCCTTATCAAATCATATCTTTTAAATTAGATGGTCTCCTGGAAATCCCATGTTGTGGAATATTGATGTTTTAAATACAAACCTTTTTTTCTAATCCATAGAAGCATTATAAGATAAGACTTATTGTTTTTAAATTCATAGTCAAAAACAAAACTGTACCTATTTGTTGTGGATGTACGGTTACTTATACATATGTATAAGAACTTCGTAATTTAACTGAAACGGCATAAATTCATATCGACTTGTTATGCAATACATCATTAAAGTACTTCAAACATCAGTAGAAGTGGTCATTAATAAAATCCGCGGTACAGAACCCAACACGAAGTTCCATCACAAAATCGACTCAACAAAATGCGGTAATCGACCAGCCCAGAGTTCACGAACGGCCGGCGACCCGCCAAACTGGGGCGGGCCTAGTCTGGAGGACTGCGGGGAAATATCCTTGTCAAAGTAAATCCATTAAAGATTCTGAGGAGCTAAACATCTAGGGAAATATTTTAAAGATTACTTAAAGTTTATCTGGAATATTTTATCAAAAGGAATAAATTATTACAACACTTAGGATTTAAATGCTAGCCTTTAACCCCGATTCCATATACGTAAATTGTAACATAAAATAAAACAAATTTTAACCTTTATTTTACTCCTTTAATCTCAAGTTGCCTTTCTTAGTGCTCAATTATAATTATAAGGAACCTATGTGCAAAATATCAGAATTCTTAGTTCAACGGTTTCGACTGTGCATTGATCTCTGGGTCAGTCAGTCACCTTCGTCTTGTATATATATATTAACTGCCAAAAATATTAGTTTTCAGATTATTCTTAATACATTATTGTACCCTATTCGTATGTACAGAATACTTTAAGTCATAATCCACCACGCTAAGTACCTAATAGACTTTGTAAGCTTTAAGAATTTTATAGCAATCTCCGAGGTACGTACATCAACAGTCTCAAAAATTCTTCTTGTTTCTAAAATTAACATAAATTAGTAATAGTGATATAGTAATAATAAGATAGTAAATTATTATGTATTTAAATTAACCTACACAAAAACTTTACAAAACTAAAAGGCAACGAAATTTATACTCATAGTTAAAAGCCGAATTTCAACACCGGGCTTTTACTGGTTTCAATTTCTAAAATTTGTAATGTATAAATTTTAAATCCAGTTTAATTTAATTGTATTTAGTATCCTCGATTGTTTGTTCATTATATTTTGCATTGAACTTGAACTGATTCTGAGCAAATACAAAATAAAAATTAATAACGATCCACACTTACTCGATGCAATTTTTATTTGTTTTCAAAATTATTGTACGTATGAAACTAATCTCAAGTTAGAAGGTTTTGAGTTTACAACATGTATTTTGGGTCAACATAATATGAAATCCATTTCAATAAAGTCATCTACTTGCAACGTTATCGGAAAAGAAAATTACTGGGTATTCCAGATGTAGCGCATGAGAACTGTAAATTAATAGCAACTAACAATAAGGCGATAAGGAGTAATAACAATAGTTAAAGTATTGAGGCCGAAGCAGGCCTAAGAATTGAACGTTTAAGGAAATCATTAACCTAGTAACTTGTGGATAACAAATGAGATTTTCTTCTGCAAAACGCAATTGCGAATACATTGTTCCAACGTTGAGAGCAGCGGTGTTCATTTACAGTTTGAATTTACTTGTGTGAAAAACATTGTCAAATATGCACTCAATGAAATATCAATATATTATATTATAAGTTCAAACATAATACATTTTTTACAAATATTGGCAAAAAATGTATTATGTTTGAACTTATAACTTCCAGGATATGACTATACGTATATATCCTGTTAAGTTATATAAAGAAGTTTCTAATTTTATTGATTTAGCTTGCTGATACAATGTACTTATGCAATAAATACTGCGTGCTTTTTATATTGTTATAGCAGCATGTACATTTGATAATAAAAGTCGTTATTAATCTACTAGTAATCCTAAAATGTTAAGTTTTTGGTAAATTTCAAAGTAGATGATTAAATAACTTTATTCATTACTTAGTTAAGATCATAAACCAAATTTACTCTATAACTGATATTTAACGCGCAGTGTCTCGCTATCACCTCAAAAATAACATTGTATTTTAAACAAATCTGTCCAAACTTATAAGAGAAGCAATGAAAAATCCAACATTGCCCTTAAATTTCCCACGCGCTCACGATGTAGGCGTGACATAACGTGACTGAAAAAAGTACACAAGTAGGTGTTAGTGGCCGATGTGGGGGGAGCGTTGCTAATCTAACTGACCCATATAATGTGGGTGAAAGACCTCGTAAACTACTGCCGCCAGTGCATTATTCCCGCAACAATACGCCACGGTGCATCAACGGCATTCTGTTCCTTATTACGCCCGCAAATAGGTCATT
The DNA here is from genome assembly GCA_949699795.1 of Spicauda simplicius. Lineage (NCBI taxonomy): Eukaryota > Metazoa > Arthropoda > Insecta > Lepidoptera > Hesperiidae > Spicauda > Spicauda simplicius. Next base: position 16,817,796 of record OX453060.1, on the reverse strand, counting down.
TTCAACCGCCGACACACGGTACGCGTTTCGCGGAATCATTTTGTTTAGAGCTCATTTATAGCCCAACTAATATCTAAAACGAGAACACGCAATTACATCAGCGGTTGCATTTCACTTTTAGGTCATAAACGCATAGGGAGACACGGATGTTACGACATCGATATTTTAGTTATTTAACGCGTGTTTCCAATGAACGTGGAACGAAGCAGATCTAGAGTTCTAGGTATCAAGTAATTGCATAATACGGTACACTAGTTTGCTTGCCTTTTATGGAATGGTAGGAAATTATTTGGCAGGCACAGGTCCATGATCCAATACTGCGCTATTTAAACAATTCCGTCTCAGTAAAATGATGTAAGTTTAGAGCAGACTTGATCATGTTACTTCAATGCTATTTCAAATCGGCCCTAAGGCCTCCAACGTGTCAAGAAGCGTGTGAATAATAAGAAATCTCCAAGATTGTTGGGAGATTATTTGAATAAACATAGCACTAAAATAAAATTAGAAGGAATCTTGATTTCTTTTAATAACACTAAACGTAAGTACCTATATAAAATAATGAATAAATAATGTCATTCATTATTATAGCCTGTAATAATAAATATAAACTCGCAGATATTTTTAAGCATAAAAAAATTTTTGCGATGCGCTAATGAGTATATGATTGTCTTTTAGCATTTTAGCGTAGATCGGTCTCGTTAGGGGGTAATGGCCCGGGCGAGGGGGCGAGTGTCAACACACTTGTCACCTACATATGCTTCGAGATTATTGCACTGCGCCTAGCGCTCCTAGTCTAGATTATAAATAGATATTCTTACTATAAATCTATTAACGGCCATGTATAATATAACTTACATACGTAATAAATATATAGGTATATGTTTATTCAGTTCTAGTGACGATTTACGTAGTATAGCATCATGCTATTTTGACGACATGCGCTGGGTTCTATTTTACCTTTCAAGCGCTAATCTAAATGGATAGTTTAGATATGGTTTTGGGTCCAGCCGTTTACCTAAGAAATGTAATAAGCATTTTAATTGGTCTTGTAATTATACTTGTACTTAGGTCAGTAGTCAAAATTCAACAGTAGTCATATGAGTACATTGGACATAAAAATTTTGTCCTAACTTATTTGAATATACAAATGAATAACTCCAACATGTGTCGAAGTGATGTGTCTTTAAAAGGTGTAACTTATAATTCAAGTAAACAACATTTCTATCACCACGCTTACCGATTACACATATTTGCAATAAATATACAGATAAGATCAACCGACATTGACAGACTTCTTTTAAGGTTCCTACCAGAACTAATCTATATACTAATCATTCGATAGTTAGGCTCTTAACCGCGTTTTTCCTATCTGCTGTCTGTCTGTTTCCGGTGGTGTTTGTTGGAGATCCCTGAGTCCTCTTTTTTAGCGCCGAGGATGGCCACCGGGGGGGTTTTATGCGGTAAAAATCCCACATAACCCTTCGTCGCTCCCACGGCGTCGGGTACCTTTTGAAGGTTTCCCCCTCGAAAACAAAAAAAAAAAAAGGCTCTTAACCGCGTATGTAATTGTAAATCGATTGATTTTACAACTACATGCACTGATGGTAGAGAACTATTGAAAGGACAAGTGGTATCCATTTTAGTTGGTAAGTGTAAACGCACTTTATTTGTTTATATAACATAGTTATAGCACAATTTTAGTGTTAATTAATTCATTATTATGTTAACATAGCTTCAATATGTATAGACTTATTATATAGAAAAAGTTTTTATGTATATAGAATAAAATTACTATTTATGTAAACAAGTTCAGAATAACTTACATTTTTATTTGTTGGCCGTGTATGTATCCTTTAGCCTTTTTCCCTCATATCTATTGAAAAGACGCAAATGCAGGATGTTGTCGCGGCTGTAACAAAATACAACAAAATTAAAATTTTTCAGAATATAAATTATAATATTGAGCTTTTTATTTGCTACATATGATATATGTATAATTTAGTTTATCCGTCAACGGGGTCTTTAAACGTAAATATAAATATTTGTTGCTGTGCCGGCTTTGTTTTTAATTTAACTTCCAAATACTTATGCGTTTGGATAAAAATAAATATACGAATTGTAAAGAGATGTATTTTCAAACAAATTTATTCGAGAAGCCATTTAGGTAATAGTTATTAAAAATGACCAATAATCACTTCTTTATTTGCAGTTAATATTTAAAATGAAAAGATCTGAGGAAAACTACATTTCACAGGCGTGGAATGCACTGTGTAGAAGCCTGAGGTGAAAGAACATTCGTTTGTGATACTTGTAGATAAGTTAAGCAAATTCAACTTATTCAGTTGATATGTTAACAGAATCATCCAATTCCTATGTTAGGTAATCCGAGTTAGTTTGATTAGTGGTAGCCAGTCTTTACTGGACTTGGTCGGTTTTACTTGTAACGTCAAATATGAAAATGCTATATAAACAGGTAAGAACTGCGAATATTCAATTGATATATTATTTAGATTTTCAGGAAATTTAATAGTACCAGCATACCGTTAAGCAGTCCACAAGACGCCACATGGATTCAGTCCATCAGTTTTTTTTTTATCTGACTGAAGTAGCAAACTAGCATGCAGTCCACCTGATGGTAAGTGGTCACTGTCGCCCATGGACATCTGTAATCAACTCCATACAGAACATGGGTTCCATCGGAAGTCAATCACAGATACGTTGCTACTCCCGAGGACTATGATGGTCGCCTCATATAAAAATGTGCCGGTATTGACTACAGATTATCTTAAGTAATAAATATGGTTATGTAATTAAATTTACACAGGAAACAGTAACCAAATATTTTCTTCGGTATTTGGAAATATTTGGTTGCTGTTTCTACTGTTTCATTGCTAATGAATTTTATAGTTCCTTTCAAGTAAATCTGCCGTACACAAGCAGTTTAAACTCGCCCATCTAAAATAAGGCACTGGTGCTGCCGTAGGCGAAAGAATTACATGAGAATCATCTTTCATTCTTCAATTAATATGCATAAGCTGTAATTTACTTCATCGGACTTACAATTAAGCCTAAAACCATAAACTCTTAATTAGATCATAGTCGGTACTTTGATGCTTTTTAATGGTATATTTTACAGTTTAAATACCATTTTTCTTGGTATAAAATGTCACATTCCAATTTCAAATTTCTAAAACGATATTCGTTGATTCTTTCACTCAAATTTTAACCACATTTTTAGTGGTCATAAGTCTACTCATAAAATGTATTCTGCAAATAAATTCTGATTATTTTAATATTTTTCATGATAATTTATAATTATTATAAATAGTCCAAATATGAAAAGTTTAAAGTTATGCGTTAACCCGTTTCCGCGACCATTAAAGTTATATCGCAAACGATTATAACTGTTCCAGCCTGAAGTAATTCTAAAGCTTCTGCGAGATATTAGCAAAGTTCATTAAAATCAGTTTCGTAGAGAGTCGGACGAAATCCAAAGGAAAATCCGTGAAATGAAATTCGGAAAAGTCGCGTTTCCGACGTACACGGCTCTTTTATCTTTAAATGCAGCATAAAGACGAATCTCTAGGGTAGGTAAGTTTATTACATATTGTCTAATTTATATCTAATTTTCATCTGTGTTGCTACATATTTTTTTAACATAGTTTGTACAAATTGCATTCATAATTGTTATTGGTATTTTTTTGTTTACTAAACAATAACAATCCTGAAAATTGCTATAGATTCGTATGAGTATATATTTACAGCAAACTTGATTAAAGTGTTTAAAGTTAAATTTGTTTGATTCCAGTTCTATTAGAAAACCGTTTATTTTCAAAATCTACTGTACCATTTCTAAATTCAGTAACGCTAGACATGTTTGTAAAGTAAAAGTAAGTAAAGAAATAGTAGTTTCTGTCAAATGTAAAGTAAACAGTAGTTTCGGTCATTGTCTAAAAAGGAAATCATGCTCGACCTGAACTTATTAAAGAAACAACGTCCTCTGCGGCATCACCTCAGGATCCTTCTGAACAACAATCCTTTGCAAGTCACTATCCACTGCACAAACGTTCACAATCCACTGAAAATTGCCAAACACTAGCCGGTACGTCACGTCATGAGTTCATCCGAGGACGTGAGTCGTGTACCAGGCTGGTATGTTTATCATGGAGTCGGAACAATAGCGGGGCGACACGACAGCAACGAGCGCGCGGCGCGCCGGCGGAGCGGTGACTGACCGGCATACTGCCGCACCACCCCGCCTGGATCGCTCCTCCGGGACCCTTCCGTCGGGAACGGACCCTCAACACATCGCCGCTCGCCTCACGCGAACCCGCCGCACACGTGCTCCTGCGTCCTCCCCGTGACTCATGCTCTCAACAGGTTCCGCGTATCCTATCGCTCGTACCTCTAATTACGCGGACTCAAATCGCAACCGAAATAAGTCTTTGACCCTTTCGCTCCCCTTCATGGAAACGTTGCTTAAAATGTACACGTATTATTCGTCAAATGTTACAATTTCCTACAGACACAAGTATTCAACTTGTTTGGACAACAAATTTAGAACAACTAAACGTAGCGGTTAAATAATATTAAATTTAGACACGTGAAAAAATTGTATCATCAGTGACAAGGTCAGAGCGAGTACGACGACCGCGTTAAAATTCGCCAACATTCCAACCCGTGGTATGAATGGTCCAAGGCAAGTGTTAACGGTTCAGATGGTGTCTGTGGGCAGTGGTAGGCGTCGACAGTGAAAGTGGTCGCGGTCTAGGCGAACGCTCTTTGGATACCTCGGAACTACGGTCCATTATTGATTTTTGTTTTGTTTCATTGAAATCGATTGTTACTTGGATATTCCAATGCGGATTATTTAGTTATTCCTTACTATTAAATGTATTCTATGATCATTTTTCTGTGTATTTGGGATTTTCCATAAAATATACTATAATGTACCCATAAACAAAAGTTTCAGGGAATGAGTACGTACAGATTTATTTGAAATTGCTTGAGATTCTCCATATGTTTATTTAAAATACTTTTTTAATTTCAAGATTCAAGCATTTCCTTTGTTTTAGGAAATGATATTGACCGGCACTGAACTGAGTTTTGCGTACGTGAGTTTAAAAATGAGGTGTACCTACATAATATAGTATGTACTTACAGTAAAGCGGGATATTCGTATAAGAACACAAAAAAAGCAAAGAAATGCTTACCAGCAATTCTAGCTACTAATATAACATCATGAGGTGACAAAAAAGTGTGAAACGTCAAAAATAAAAAGTCTAAAATATTACTTGTTAATATAGTACTTAATATAGTTACTTGTTAATATAGTATACATTTGTTAATTATTTTATAACTCTTCATATAGTTATGTAACCACATTTAGTCATCTAGGTACTTAAATGTTTTATAATTTTAGGTTTTAATAAGCGGTTATAATTTCATAACTGCAAACTAGTTAACAAAAGTGTCTCTAAAAAAAGATATAAAATCATAATCAAGCAAAACATCCTTAATAACAAAAGTGCAGAATGTTAACTGCATTTACCGTTCCAAATATTTGTCACGTTACTGATAAAGCATTAACTTTAAATAACATCCACTAAAACCCAGCTACAAAAATCACATATCTCCAACTTCCATAAACGGCAAAACGAGAAATTTCCACCTCATTTCATCAAAACAGCGATAACTAGCGTATTTTTTGTTATCATGAGTTCATTGACACGTCTAGGAAGTAGGAATACCAGGAGCACATAACAAGACAAGAGTTGACAGTTCGATAGCGATGCACGCGTGCGGCTGTGTGCGTGCGGGGTCGACGCAGGAGCGATTACGCAAACCGAGCTGCCCCGAGGAGCGAGGTCGTTGGCAATGGACCCGGTTCAATGTCACCAAATATATCACCGCGCGGGGAACGACGCGCGCGCATTCTTGATACGTGGCTATTGACGACGTAATGTTCTTTGATAGTTGACTATAAGACAATGTAATGTTGGTTAAGGTGTATTATAGTATTTTTAGAGCTACTGGGTAAATGTTAACGTTTTAAAATGTCATAACGTTAATGACATAATTAGATATCAAAAAAATATCTGGTACCTACTAGTATTTGTTTCAAGCTGAAATATGTTAAATCCCCATATTTTTTTACTTTTTACGTTGTCACTAAAAACCTGGTACGGTGAGAAAGCAAAAGTCATAAAGATCTAGATTTAACGTATTTTTATTAATTTAGTACTTTAAAAAAAATCTCGCACCGTTAAATATATTAAAAATTCATTTTTACACAAGGAATCAAATAAAATTACACAGTTTAACGTTCCATTTATCTTAGTGAATTTTAATAGATTATTATTAATTAAAACATATATAAAGTTGTAAACACAATTTAACCATTGTCTATCGTTTATTATCAGTGTCTTTAACTCCTTACGGCCAAAACGGTAATTTTTCCATTTACATACAGTAAAATCCCCTCATATATTCCCTGGGTTTCCGCATTTACGTATACGTGGGTTTAAAATTGTGACAATTTTCTTGTATTCGCGACCATATATTTATTTATTCGCGGATGTAGTTGGTACAGGCAAAAACATTCGGCGCTTTCTGTTTGCGCGTCATGTTTCTTGGAGTACTGCTGATATTCTTCTTTCTTCGTTCCTTTATTCGCGGCATATACGTGTGGGATATAAGCCCCGCGAATATGGAGGTTTCACTGTATATAGTGTATATGTTATTTAAATATATAATATAATTTTCTAAATACAAAACTCTATGCAATTATGAATGAAAATATAACTTTCCTTCTGACGCAGTAGGGTAAACTAATGTGATAAATGTACATCTTAGTAGCTAATAATAAAAGTAGTAATAGCTTGACACACCTTTTTAAGAATAAACCCAATATGTGAATCATATATGATGTTATATGAATAGAAGCTAATTTCATTTTCATTATGAATCAATTTACTAAAGAGGTTTGATTAATAAGTAATTTATAAGTAAATTATCTGAAAATTGCAAGTCATCGAATGATTCGTTAGACAAAGTATCAATACGTTTCGAGCGCGCTCTACGGCCGCGCTCCTGACCGGGTCGATGACCGCGCTTTTCGGCAGGCGCCCCGAGTTTCAGCTGTAATGCAATCCTGCACGCACACACGCACTGTCGCACACGTATACATACGCATTACGCACACACATACATACAATTTGATAGGCAACCGGAAAAATACCGTCTAAATGTTATTTTTGACAGTATTGAATCATTTAAGTTTGTATAGCATTGTTTTTATTAACCGAATTACTTATACGTACACAACTCATACAGCGGCGCACGCACACTTCTTTACACGATAACAAACCGGAAAACTATTGTCGAAATGTCGAATTTATAACTATTGAATCACATGTTTTATATGATTAATGATTATATTAATTGGAATAGGAACTTAGCAAGCTATTACAGAAACAATGGGACGGAACCAATATTAAAAATACACTTACACATGTAAACCGATCCTCTCATTAGGGTTTGACAGCGGTTAATCTACCGCTATTTCTTTCACGTGCGTATCAATGTTTTAAACCGTTATGTGTTAATCTACGTAAATCAGGGTAGTGACGTATTTGTATTAGGGTTTTAGGGCTTCTGTTGTAGTCAAATTGACGTCAACCATTTCATCATCAAACGATCTGAATACCAGCGCCTTACAAATTATCGTTCGTTAAACAAAAAAACAGTCTATTTGACATTGTACGTTAAAAAAGCAAAACTTTGTTAAAGTTATTGCTTTTTTATTTTATTTCAAGAGATTTCATACAGTAGGTAAAGGAACGGTGAGTAAATTCTATTGACTAGCGACATCTGTTGGCAGTTTTTACAACACTTTCCGCGAATGACAGATTCTACCCCTACGTATAAAATTTACAACAGATGTGCTAACATGCCTACTATCTACAATGTATGTACTTACTACGCATGAACTGAAGAGGGGTGAACAATTGTGAACATGTCAATATTTTATTATTATAGGGATTATGAGTCACTTCGGATGTACAAGAGTAGGTGAAATGTAGACGGCGAGTACAAATTTGTGTTTTAAATTAGTACCACCCCTTAATTTTGTTCTTTACTACTTTTTCTTTAGACTTGAAGGCAAAACCAAAGTAGGTGTAAGTAATTTTATTGTAGAATTCCTCTCGGCATAATTCTATTTTTATTGAGTACCTAGTTAAGAAAATTGGTAAAGACTATAATAGCGAATATTGCGAAATAGATTTACTTTCGACTGAGAGCAGAGCACAATCAGTTTCCATTAAATATCTGCTTTGCTTGCGTGGCTTATAGATTTAGGCGTCAGTAGGTAATAGATGATGATAGCCACGATTATACTAGTTCCTCTGATCCTAGGGGTTGTTAGACTTTTTTATATATAAATTACTAGCGCGCGCGCGTTGCTATGCCATCACAAAAAATACACCAGAAACCTTCGCGAGCTCATAAATAACAACTTTGCAAAAGATCAGCACATGATCAAATGAATAGTTTACTATTATATAGACATACAGACAAACATTCCTTTTTGTATATAAGAACATAGAAGTAGCAAACCAGAATGTGTTGCATCTGACGACAAGTGGCTGATGCCATCAATGTGCATTTGTGATTAAATCCGGGTAAGGTTAGAGTCCAACCCGAGGTCAACCGCAGATATGTTGCTCTACTCTTTAAGACTAAGTTAGAATATCTTTTAAGGTGGTAAAACCAGTGTAGTTCGACCGTTGAAGTACCACCGCCACACCTATTTCTAGCGTGAAGAATTTCTTGCGGTTCGATGGAAGGGTGTGGTTGCCGGCACACTTTCACATGAGGCGACCATCATAGCCCTAGGAATTAGGAACACATCTGTGTTTGACTTCAGATAGAACCTATGTTCTTTATGAAGTTGACTACCAATGTCCATGGGCGGCAGTGACCACTTACCATCAGGTGGACTGCATGCTCGTTTGCTATTTCAGTCATATAAAAAAAGTATTACTTCCTCATCACATCCTTCAAACTACAACAGGTACTGAGTCTGAAACCTATGTTGCTAAATACTGCTGTCGTAGGGCAGGAAGTAGTATAGAGGTGGCGCTCACGAATTTCAACTAAATACAATTTTAGCACCTCTAAACGATAAGAAATACAACAGATATTTTATGCAAAATACTTACTTACCTATAGCATGAAAACATCATAGGATTATTTTTCTGTCAAATAACACACAATATCATCAAAACACTGTTAAATAAAAATTCGTTAGAGCTTTGTACAATTTTAGACGAATGTTCATTGTACCTGGGAATAATGAGTCTAATGCACCGTGTACTAAATCTGGATGAATTAAAATTTAAAAATAACCTCTAATACATATTGATGCTCCTCTGCTCTGCCCACAATTAATCCGTCCCGACTTAATTAATGATGAGTGTTGTTTCTTAGGTAGGGCGTGGATTATTCAAGATTTGACTTACAATATTTTTTGTTATTACTTCACATTCCGCTCGAAATAATGGTTAATGAATTTTGCAACTAATAATTTTCATGCAATTTTTTCCGACATCTTAATAAAAATCGCGTGTCATCGTAAAGAACTTATTAAAGCCAAATTGCATTAATGGTTATTATTATTATGTGCGAACTTAATCGGATTCTAGAATAGTATTTTAATACAACAATTTAAAAATGAGATTTTTTGACGTTTTTAGTAAAATTCATTTAAGACAACAACAACACATTTAAATAAACCTAAATCAGATCTCGTTAAAACTGATATTTTTTTGGAATTTAAAAATCCTTATAACATTAGTGATAGATACAACAAAAACCGTAGAAACAAATTAGATAATATGAAGATATAAGCCTGTTTGAAAAAGATACAAAGTGAACTCTCCTTAAACTGTTAATGCATTGACGGCTTCTCAGAAGTTACATATGCACCCGACAAAAACCACTTGTCAGTAAGTGCCTAATATGATCTCTGATTCATTGCTAGCTTATTAATTGATTTATTTAATACATATTATAGATCTAAGTACCCCGCCGCGTCTGTCTGTCTGTTACTACCGTATATGAATACAGTTTTCAGGTTTAACATACAGGGTTAAGTATATAAATTGCTTGAAATATGACGATAATTATAGTAAAAGCTCTTTATTCGCGGAGCTTATATTCCGCCCACATGCTGCGAATAGAAAGACCCTGAATGAATTTCTGTTGCGTAAATAAGAAAATTATCACACTTTGTAATCTGCGAATACTGAAAATGCGAATGTAGAAATCGTGAAAAAGGAGCTTAATGTACTGAGAATGTACTTATTTTTAAGACTAGGACTAAAGTTTAGAATATAACACGTACGAGTAAGTAACGAAAATAGGGAAATAAGTATAATTTAAATAAGTAAACTAAAATTAATTGTAGATAATAGAAAATCCACCGGATCTAGGACCTTATAAAGCATAGTTAGCCAGTTGGCAAAACCAGTGAAGTTCGACCGGGGAGACACCATCGCCGCATTTATTTCTAGCGTGAAGAAATTCTTGCGTTTCGGTCGAAGGGTACTCACGGGTGCTCACTTTTATTTGATGCGATCAGCTTAATCCTAGGGAATAGCAACGCATCTGAGATAGATAGGCTGCAGATAGAGTCCCTGTTCTATATGAAATTACTTACAGATGTCCATGGGCGACAGTCCATTTACCACCAGGTACCAATAGCAATTGGGCATGTAGTCCACATGCTATGTCCAATGCTATTTCAATCTATTAAAAAAAATAGTTTAGTATTATTCAATATTTAGTTTCGAAGATTGCTGTAGAACCATTTCCTAGTTGTTTCTATGTCTACGTATAGAAATGATTGCCACAAAGTTAGAAGACGTTCCCAATTTTTTGCTAAAGGTCACGGTCTGGGTGTAATCGATTGACTGTCTGGTTCATGGCCACGGAGGCAATGGTAGCTATATTCACGTTTGGCCTTTATTACGGTATCATTGTAATCGCGTGTCTGATTCTAAAGATGAAAATAGGATCGAACTATGTGTATTATTTCTAGACTGCTTTTATATTCTAGAATTTAAGGTTGATGTTCGATTCCAAGTTGCGTATCTTTGATTTGCGAAAATTATGTGCGTTTTTGAAATCAGGGTAACAAAAACATCTAGCTGTAATTATTTCACATTTTTAAAGATGTGCAGGTACACCAATTATCACATGCCCATTTTCGTTACCTATGGAAACTTAATAAAATTTCATTTTTTTTTGTACAAAACGATTATAAACTAGGTTATTTCCGTAGCTTCGCCCACTTCGGTCGCATCTACCGCGGCAATGTTATCCTATGTGTTATTCTAAGTCATAAACAGATAACACTTTCTATATCTTCTTTCAGTTTAAGATTTCTAGGATAGCAAAGATAGTGAAATATGAATAGCAGGTAGGTGTTGGGCCGCGGGGCCCCTCTAGTCGCGGAGAACGTAGCATTTGCTACTCTTGCTATATGACTAATCCGGCACTGGATGGAACTCCTTGACGAGGAAACTAGATGAAATTCATGTCGTTTAATTTGATGTGTTGTATAGGACTTTTCCACTTCATCGACGACCTTTGCCCTTGACACGGATTGCTTATAAGCTCTTATAACGCCATACAGTATCTTACTTCAGACGTCTGAATATTCGTACTTGAAATTTCAGTCGCGAACGCCAGTTTCAGCCGTGACCCGTATGACCTTTGAACTTGAGTGAACGTACCCTTGACTCGCGGCGAGGTCTTTGCCCCGCTATAATTAGACTGATAATGATAACGCTACTGTACTACCGTTCGTGAGCCTATACCGAAATAAAACGTTCACACTGCATTGTTGTACCCTGACGTCATCAATCAGGCCTCATAAGACCGCTCAAATGACCTTAGATGAGGGTTTGATGGTAATAAGCTCGCTTGGATATATGTGTGATGAGCTGTATAGGAAATCGTTGCTATCCATTACCTGGATTTACTTATTAAATCATGTACTATGTATATTTAACTAGAGATAGAGTTGGAGTGGTTTTGATCAGGATTCTCATCGCACCGAGTGTATGCGCTGACTCTGACACACTAATTGCTTTTCAACTATAAATACGACAAAAATAAAACGTACCTCAAAATACGCAATGAAAATATATTTTTAAAAGATAATTATGTAGTTTTTGAAGTAAATGACATTATTGGTTACAAACGCAATTATGTAGACTCGTCTATTTGTATGTAAATGAAGCAGCAACCACGCAGCCAAGCTCATTTTGAGTGATCGTTGCCTCCTACATTTATGTACAACTAGTAGTGTATATGAGTTCTTTATATCTAATACTCTGTCGCTCGTGATGACCGCGGAGCTTAATGTACATATCTCTCGCTTTTAAAAAACATATACACAACAAGTTGGTTTGTTCTTATATGTAACTAGCTGTACCCAGCGCGCGTTGTTACGCCATCACAAAAATGAACACCAGAAACCTTTGCGAGCTCATGAATATCAACTTTGCTCAAGATCATCACATGATCAAATGAATAGTTTAAGATTCTATAGAGGACGTACAGATAAACATTCATTTTATAAAGAAGAAAATGACTAGGGTTGTTCCGCTGCTTTGCCCGCTTCACGTCTACCAAGGCAATAGGTATCTTATATGTTAATCTAGGTCATATACTGTGTGTGGCAGATTTCCGAAATCCGACCAGTAGCTTTTATGTGACAGAGTAACAAACTCATATTCGTTACTCTATATACTTATTTAATCGCAGTTATAATATTAATAAGATAAGATTGTTTCTTCTTAAAGTAACGCAAATAAATACAATCTGAAGGACATAGTACTAACTTTATAAATTAGGCTTTCAATATTTATGAATATAGTTTTTAGTAGTTTGTACTCTAAACTACTTTATTATATTGTAACATTGAGTTTTATCATTAAATGCAGTTGTTTACTGTTCAACTGTTAATTAACTTTCAAATTTTCTCATTTCATTTGACTCTAAAATTAAAGACCTAAAACTGGAGTTGTTGACCTTTCATCAGCAGACAACTTTAGATGTAATTAAAAATAAGTTAAACAATCAACTGTGTAAGACAATGCGCTATTATTTTTATGTAAGGATCTACGTAATGAAATATTTTGTGAAATGTCTCCTTTCATAAAAGTACATGATTTTTTTTCTTTATTTAATATTAATGTAATGTCATAGCTTTTATTGTACCCATGTTCCACAAATAATAAATGATTTGATTTGATTTGATCTGAAATAATGACAGAACAACGCACAATGTTATCTTGTTAGTGGTTTAGCAGTTAACATTATTATTAAACTTAACTTCAAGAAATATATTAGAACCGCACTTTCCGCTAATTATACGATAAAAATCATTTAATTTTATACGATATATCATAGCAGAAATCATACAGAAACTTGTTATATAAAGAAACAGCACAGAAACCTTGAAAGTAAAACAACAAATCTAATATCAAACTGAAATGGTATCCAAACTTTGTGGAAATAAAATAGCTAGAAACCTTAAAAAAGAGGGAGCTATCGCCCTGAGAAAGTACAAGTTCCTTCTCAGACAACAATAGCTGCTATCGCGGTTTAGTGAAAGTGATAAATGTTGTAAACAAGCATTAATTATATCGGCTGCAGATACTCATGTAATTGAAGAGAAAATATCGATTGCTCGCTTTTGAGATAAATCTAATAGACCGCTAAGTGCATTCCCAGGAATGCTGGTATTAATTTTCTGTAGAATTAACGGTTGTAAAATCCATATTTATTCTCGACTTGAATTGAATCTTTATTGATAGGAAATATTTGCTTATTTTAGGAACTATGTTATATTCTTAATTTAAATTTCTTAATACATTACTAAATTATTTTGATTTTAATCTATTTGCTTTAATGTAGTTACACCCTATTTGAAATATAAATGTATTTTAATTTTAATGTTATAATTTTACTAAGAGAAGTTTATTTTAGGTCAACTTGTAACTATATGTGACTGTGGGCACTCAATATAACGAGTGAGTTATGCAAGAAATAAGTACACGTTCACATTTGTAAACTAACTGACACTAAAAGCCGATTAAAATATAACATGTTTTAATAATTAGTCGCTCAATAAAACTGAATATTAACTTAATAGAACTGGGATTACTCAATCATGTACTAATGTGCCGAAACTGCTAAATGGGATATTCAAATTCGACTTTTCATGTATTATTGACTCAAATCATAACTAATTTTAAATTGTTGATAAAATCTATTCATTTATCCTGATAATGTTAAGAGCAGTGATAGCCTAATGGTTGAAACTTGCTCTCTCAATTGGGAGGTCCGAGGTTCAAACCCAGGCACGCACCACTGATTCATGTGTGTACTAGAAATTAATTATCACTACTTTTCGTTGAAGGAAAACATCATGAGGAAATCTACACACCCGAGAGTTCTTTAAAAAAGAAAAGTTCTCAGGGGTGTGTGATGTCCACCAATTCGCACTTGGCCAGCGCGATGGACTACGGCCTAAAACTCTTTCATTCTGAGAGAAGACCCGTGCCCAGCAGTGAGAAAATAATGGATTGTACCCCATAATGTTAGTGCTAATATTTAATCATCTAATTTAATTTAATCTAATATTAACATTAAGGAGCTTAAAAACTCAATTGGTTTTAGAAATGTAACGACTGACAATGGCATGCAACTTTGACTCGTGACAAACAATTTTCGAATTCACGGGTGATGTCTAGCGAAGTAATTTTATTTCGTTTCAATTTTATTTATATAAGACTCTCCAATGTAGCATGAGTTAGTAGGTTAAAAATAAAATGTCTCCTCTAAGCATTAAGAGGTTGTTCACCCAATATTTGGGCATCGCCCTCTTCCACATTGTGGATATCTATGACAATCTGTTTTCCTTTTTTATGGAATTCTTGTAAGGGGAGAAGGGAGGCTGACATAGTGACGATAGGGGGACATCATACTGATCTTGCACGCAGGGTTCCGGGTTCGGTGTTGATATCTACATGATTAATTTATATTTTCATTATGGGTGTGGGCGCTTCCGCATTTACCATTGTATGTGTACCTGGTACTTTCCATGGAGAATATAATAGTGTTAAGTCATACACTAGCTTTAAAAGAAGAAAACGTCACATCAACGTGGTTCTTTCTTAATGTCCAGACATGTAAGTAACGCTGTTTTATTGATTGCAACCTCTACTGCACTGTTGCTCTAAAGAGAATTGCATCAAAACGTAAAAGATTTTTACGTTAACTTCTTATTTCGAAAGATCTATAGCAAAAAAGGCTTTCTCGAAAAAAAACAATCTTTAAGTTGCAAGTTCATTAACAGAATCGATTGTCTATAGTAATACTAGTGGTTACTGTTTTTATATAGAAAAGACAAACCTTGCTGCATTGGTGAAAGTCGGTACTAACGTTGAAAGTACTATTGCAGGGAGAGTTCTATTACGGGTATAAATTGTTCATTAAAACTGCTAAGAGACAAAGTAAATCTCACAGTTTAAACTTATAGCGTAGTTATATTGGAAAATAATAGACAGATTACAAGATTCTGCAATGTCCAGGAGTCAGCGTGTGTAATAAATTATTCTATTTTCAGCGAAAGCCATTTATAACTTTACGGAATTAACGCAAGACTGACCCATTAAATGTTTTAAGTTGATTTTAATAATCCCCTCATATTTTTAAAGGAAAGGCCCATATCATTTATTTAAACACAAAAAAAAATGTGTGCGTGTACTAGCGTACACTCGTAAGAAGTGAAACTTCTTTATGACGTTATTTTTCAAAAAATAATTTACTATATGCAACTTTACAGAAAATGGTTTAATAAAGTTAAATTAGATAAAGTTTAATAAAAGGCTTTTATTAAACTTTATCTAATAATCTAATCTATAATAATCTATCTAATATCACGCGTGGTAGGGATAAGAAAAAGATGGCGCGTAACGGAAAAAAAAGATGGCGCGTAACAGAAAAAGATGTCGCGTAACGAAAAAAAAAAGATGGCGCGTAACAGAAAAAGATGGCGCGTAACGAAAAAATGTTACAATAAATTTTTTTCCAACCCCGATAAAGAAGTTTCACTTCAATGATATCGCTGGTTTTTATCGTCAGTTACCCGTTACAGTTACAGGTTTTTATCCCGTAAGATACTTTATAAAATTGCCCTTAAATTTCTTTTAGGATATTCGTCCCAGGATGAAGATGTAGTGCAATACGAGAGCCACCTGTCACGTCAGTGTGATTAACTAAACACAGGACCGCAGTAACCGTAGACATGTCAGTCACATTGTCTGCGACATGTTCCTGCAGCTTCCGCCTTAAGATAAAACGCTATTAATCTGTGAGCGGCTTCGTATGTACTTTTTTACTCTATTTCTCATGAGTAAATTTGTTTTTGATGTTGTTTTTTATAGGTTTTTGGCTTGAAAACAGAAAAAAACACAGCTTTTATACCTACAATAGAACACAATTAAGTAGGCAATTAAAATTATGAATCATTTTGCATAGGTAACCAATAACGTGAGTCGAAAATTGGGCAGTAAAAAAATTAAACCTGTTACATGCTAAAATGTATCAGTTTCCCGATAATGTTAGTATTAAATCATATACTTTTTTTATTATTAAAGCGATTGTAACTTTAAAGCACTGTTAAGAAGAACTGATCTTTCACAAAGAAAAGAATAACATTTGCGCTATAAATACACATTATTGATACGCGGCGCGATAATGCGGCTTATCCATCACAGAACGTTGCATAATATGCGCTTACGAGCCCATTCGAAATAACGGTTGAACATACTACAATTAATTAAAAAGCCTATGCAATTTGTAACTGATTCGTAGTTGTGTAATTGCGCAAAAAATAGTATATTTTTTTAGGCTTAGGAAAAATAGACATGTCATAATATATGGCGATTTATAAATATATTTTCATTTTACATATACTCGCATCTCTCATATATCTCACACTCGACATCAAAATACATGACGTAAACAATCAACTTAATATACAGTTGGTACTAATGTTTTTGAATTTTAACGCACCTTGCGTATACCGCAGAGTACGCATAGAATAGACTCAAGCGCGCTCAAGCGCAGCACACATGCGCACTACACGTGCACGCTCACATGCGCAGAGATAAGAGCACGGTCACTCACCCCGCTGGAGAAATGGCGCCTGAAATCGGTCTAAGAAAACAATCGCTGAAGGTATATTGAAGTATTTGTACTGGCCCTTTTCGGCTCATTTTTAGATCGCTAAGTCGTTAAGTATTCAGGAAAATTGACCGGAACCAATTGTCGAGAATCTTATTGGATATTGTGTCGAGAGAAATACGGTCGGTATAATTATGTTGTCGGTCCACTTGTCTTCGTAGCTGGAGGCCAACCAGGTTGGCAGAAGCACAACCTACAAAGGGGCATGTTTTGCG
This sequence comes from Spicauda simplicius, assembly GCA_949699795.1. Taxonomy (NCBI): domain Eukaryota; kingdom Metazoa; phylum Arthropoda; class Insecta; order Lepidoptera; family Hesperiidae; genus Spicauda; species Spicauda simplicius. The sequence goes on along the minus strand of OX453060.1, from coordinate 16,800,253 downwards.
AAAATATGAAAAATAAACCATGTATTTTTTATATAAAATCATTCGGAAAAAGATATCCTTAAATACAATGTAAAGAAACATATTTTAAGTAACTGTAAAAAAAAGAAAGGGGCTATAACTTGGGTCCACTTTTACGTCTTTTTCTAGGCAACTAAGGGCAACTAGGCAACATTATATTTACGATATGTGCAGCAGAAATCCTTGCAAAAAGAAATCTACAGCAAAGCGCGGTGACTTTAACAAACCTGTGTCCCTTGTAAGTTGCGACTACTACCAACTACCTATTGGTTAAGATTAATGTTTCGGGAAGGATAAAACTATATTTTATGAAACATGAGTATACACTTCTGCAAGTCCACAGAGTACCGAGCATCCAATAAGCGATCAGAAACGCGTCTACTAAACAATGGCGGCGGGTTATTGTTTAGAATATAACGGCTTGGCGGAACGGGCTATGATCTTGAATGGAGTGAAAGTGGCTTCGGATACTTCCTGACACGTGGAAAGTGAATGCTCGTGAGCTGGCCCTGCTAGGCAATACGGAGATAGCAATCTCGCGTTCAGTAGAAATGCAAGAAAGTAAGGTCGTCGCACTCCGCGCAAAGTGCTTCAGATCATTTATTGGGCACTTTAAGGGACAGCACCGTAATGTAGCTCGTGCTAAAATGAGTTGATTGGTGTTTTCTATGTTCCGTTTATGTTTTCTGTCTATCCAATTTTCTCTGCTTTCGATACGAGTAAGTAACACGTAAGACATACATAATATCTACACCTGTAGGTCATTCTATTAATATTAACATTATCTTACAAAAACATAACAAATAAAGACGATTTTCAGTACATAATAATAAATATTGTAGCCGCTGTGAAAGAGTTTTGACCTAATCAACAAGTTCGTTGAGTCTTCTATTCATATTAATTAATCAAAAATATTGAACGGAATAGGCAGTCCTTAATCGTCATGATCAAGACCACCATAATTCATAATTTAGTCAATGAAACTCCACTCATATAATTATGGGACATATATTATTTTGAACTACTTGTCTCGACAACTGACGATACTATGAACCCGTTGATACGAAAGGTCAAGCGATATAAAATTTGGGCTCGACCAATAAATATATTTATAATCGGATGGACCGCTTGAATAAAATTTAAATTTTACATCAACAAAGGATATTAAAATTTAAGATCAGCGGGAATCACCTACTATTACGTTTGTGTATATTAGATGTCAAAGAGTTAAGGCTCACTACAAAGATTTTTTTTTATTTTTAAAACATATAGTATATTTATTACCGAATATTTGTCTTTTGTTTGGGCAGAACTGTATATTATGTTTGAGCAAACAGTAGTCTTACAACATATGTATTTGTTTTCAGTGTTCATTGAGAAGCAGAGTTTACGCGACGATCTGTCGATCGGTCGATCAATTTTGCATTTCGCGGCATCGGCTGGCTATTTGATTGATGGTTTCCGGATCGATGTATGGGGCTTAAATATTGAGATGGATTCGGCGGTGTATGAATGAGGTGAGGAATTATTCACGTGATGGATGGAGGGGCGTTCACCCTGGGGTGCGGGTCGAGGACCGGCCGAGTTTCGCCAGCTGATCGCGCGTCATCGCGCCTTCGACCCGCGGCTGCATGACTAACAAATAGTTCGGTACGAGCGAATCGGACACCGTTATTTGTTAATTTATGCGCGATTTATGGCCGCCTCGTTTACATTCACTCTGATTAGCGTTCAATTATTTGATGTTTTTATAAAGGAATTAACTGCATAGCGACATACGGATGATTTGTTGTAGATTTTAATTTTAATATTTGATAACGTTTATCCTTTGCTATCGAAGATGAATCAAGTTTGGTATAAAAAATGTATTCTATAATGCAAGAGAATAATTTCTAGCTAATAAATAGTACGTGTTGTTCGTAACAATACACCTCTACTATCTTATACATTTTCTTATATATTTTATTTACAGAAAAGGCTTAAATCGTTGAAATTCTAATAACAACCAACGACTTATGCAAGTAGCAAATTAACATATTAATTGATATCGTATAAACTTAAAGTTTATCTTCATAAAAATCATTAAGTGTTTCAACTATGAACGTATGCACGTATGTATAGGCACATAAAAAATCTTCATAAATAATTCAGTATAGAGTTCATGTTTACATGATTGTATTAGTAATTCTACTCGATAACAGATGACACTACGTTCACACGTTTTTGTAAATTCAATGTTATCAGCCTTATAATAATCTAACAACACAATAGGTAGACTGTGATTGAAATGTGTATAATTTCTGTGATAATGTTATAAAAGTATGTATTTTTAAATCATACCAACTTCATTGTTTACGTTACAATAAAAAATATAAAAACAAAATGTTTAAATTAAATAACAATGTCATCACAAAATAAAAATAAATTGTCATCGGAAATGGTAAAAGATTTTTATACGAATTTTGTATTTTTTTTTTTCAAAATTGCAGTTTAGTTTAGTTGGTTTATGTTTATTCACTATTGCTTTTGATCTCCAATATTTATTTTATGATCAGACAAGATGGTTCACAAGTATGGACCGGAGACAAGCCACGAGGAACGGGCGCAGCACCGCTTGCAGGTGGTGTACTCCCACCAAACCCGCGAACGGCAAGTGTTCATGCAAGAATTAAAGGAGTTCCGGAGACAGAGGGAACGGCAGATTATGAAATCAATCGTTAAAGCTATTGGCCCTAAATGGTATCAAGCACTTAGTGTGCCTCAAAGAACCGCATTAGATGCTTTAGAGTTCTGTATTTATCAGGACATTCTGGAAGGACGACCAGTTCGAACGGCCGGTATAATGCGAGAATTAGGAATATTTCCACGTCCGAATCATTTAGACCTTATGAACTGCGTCTACCTAGGACGAAACGATCCAAAAGAAATGCTCGCTCAATTATTTTATTCGACGTACGGTCATCCTATAGACGGTAAGCGTCTGTCATACTGTCTCAATGCGAGGCTCATGCTATCTGGCATACTATATCTGGGCCTTGATAAGCTTATAGAATCACTGCAGGCAAGATTTCGTGCAGAACCCAAGCCTAAGTCTCGTAAGCCCAAACCTAAGCCAAAAGTTAAATCTCCGTTAGCGTCTCCGTATCTACAGAAAATGGTTGCATGCTTGTACCAGCGTCCTAAACAGAAACCATATCGTCCACCACCTCTTCCAAACTTGGACGACTTGAATGAACCTTACGAAGAGGAGCCTCCCATTCCCAAACCACCCCCACCGCCACCACCGCCTCCACCCCCGAAAAAGAAATTACCCCGAGCTTACTGCGACAAGTTGGCTGGAATTATGCGTATTGAACCACACTCTTCTGTTACTGCTTTAACAGTGAAGACTACAACGCGTTCAGTGCAGCGGCACAAAGTCAGAGGTTCTAAAATGTGTCTCACAGAAGTAAAAAAGTCCTACGGAATAAGCATGTCGAAGACAAAGAAAACTACCCGACGGAGAAAGCTTCAAGCCCCTAATACAGGTATGTGGAATGCGCAACATATGATAACAGGCGTGTATCGCATTCACGGAAAAACAGTTTTCGTACTTGGGAATGTTTGCATTCTACCAGCTCTCGGCGAGCTTATACATGGAGGATATAAGAATATAGGCGGTGAATACATTAACATACATTGCGGTTTCCGCGGACAGCCGCCGCCTCCGAAACCAGACCCCTGCGATTGCGTTAAGAAATGGCACGATCCCGTAATCGAATATATTAAAAGTACTAAGTGCTATTGCGGTCACTACTACGATTACGGCAACGAGGGCACCTTTCTACCGGAGGAACTTCCATTCTTTCAAAAACCTACGAAAAATAAACCATTTCAATTTAATTATGAAACTATTTATAACTTGGATCCAAAGCACCTGCACGTGGAAAAAGAATTTAAAAGGATATGGGACACTGACAGTGCCCTTCACGTTGACGACGGAACCGCGGTGGGGAAGAAAGACAAAAAGAAAAAGAAAACAAAAAGGTCATCAACAACTTGTTTGGGCCAAAACCCGCAACCAGTGGATTACTTAAAATGTGCTTTGAGACTTATGAGACGCACGAACGTCGCAGCACGACTACCAGATCTCCACTTAGTACCAGAGCTAAAAGAATGGATGCGAAACAGAATTTACGGTCCGTACACACGTCACCAAAAGGCAGAGATGCTACGTAAAAGTACTAGCTTGTGGCAGACATTCTTAACTCTCGCATCCAAAGGTTTTGGTCATGTTTCTCCACCTCAGGACCCAACGTACGTAGGCCATTCGACCTGGGTCCACAAACAAGATCTAAACGACAAATTTAGGAAGTTTACTCGTCAATATAAATTAGAGTTATACAGGTCGCATGCGAAAGTCAACAACATGATGTGGCCTACAATGTGTCAAGCTGAGTTCCCTGATAAGAAGTTTCGGGAAATATATTTTTCATATCTATTTGGACGGGTGGAAGATTTGCAGCTGATGCATCCGTACAGTACAAGAGAATCAGCTGAGCGAAAGTATAATCTGGCGAAAAACCGTTACTGCTGTCCGCCCGCCGGAATCGAGAATCTGGAATGATTGCTAAATTCGATGTATGCAATAAACTCTATTTCAACATACCTTTATCTCGTTACTGACTTTCTGCTCACATTTCATTCATTTCCCTTTAACATATGATCTATTATTAGGATACCAACATTCATGTCTTAGTGTCGCCGCACATGGGCCATTTGTGGCAGCCACAAACGCCGCCACTAAAAGCTAGAAGCGTTCACCCTGTGCAGCAAGTCTGTATAAAATGTATACAAATTATAGAGAATATGTCAGTGGCAGCGTTTTGTGGTTGCGGTCGGTGACCTGTGTGCGGCGACGCTTACATACTTTATTGAGATACAAAAATTACGGTTTTCTCTGTTTTAATGTAGAATTAATTTTAAATACTGATCAGATTATACCTTACGAATAAAATTAAATAAATCGTTTTAGTAGGTATATTTACCGATAGTATGAAATGGTGTCATTCTTAAAATGTGGGTATTAAATAAAAGACAATAATACATAATCCATAATTTAATGTCATAAGTATATCGTAATAATATACCTAATCAAGTATTTTACACAAAGTCATAGCTTACAATAATAATATTTTCACTGTAAACATCTAAGTTGTATGCTTTTCAATTGATAAATATCAAAATAATTTCAAAAAAAGTTAATTACTTTTAACAACAATTGATGTGAATGAATTTGGAGATAATTTGTATTGCATTTTAATATTAATCGAATTACACAGTACGTATATAATACTCAAAGGGTATTAAAAATAATTTCTCTCTTACATTCGTACGTTCTCTACAAATAACATACTCACTACATTATCATACAAGTCTTATATTATTATTATAATAAAAAATCTATAACATTTTAAAATACGGCTAGAGCTTCCGCAGCGGGTGCTCTACCACTACGGTCTAGTCTAAGGGATATTCAATCGTCTTTGGTATAATTGTTAAAGAAAACAAAACAAACACTGTCGACACTTGATACGAAAACTTAAACCAGATTAATCAAGACAATACTGATACAGAACAAAACGTTAATGTCATTTAAAGCATATATTTACATTAAATAACTAATAAACAAAGATTAACAACATTCAAATAAATGGCAAAGTAATTATTATAGTTGTGATTCAAAATAGATACAATACATTTACAATAAATTGTGTAAAACAAGTTACATTTACATGAGAAAAACGTATTATATCTTTATATAGCGCAATATTGAAATGCAAGTCTGTATTATAATTAAATCCAATTTAAACGAACACAAGCAGTGCTAATTTTAATATATTTGTGCAATTAATTGTAACTTTCAATTTAATTGAAAATCATGAAAATTGAAATACAAATATTTTAAATACGAAAATGCATTACTAAATGTTAAAATATTGATTAAATTTATTAAAATCGAAATTGAATTTTCTATTTCAAACAATAGAAATACAATGATTATTAAACATTTCAATTAGTTAATCTAAAAAACTGATATTAATTCTATTGTACGTTTAATAAAATATTAACGAAGACATTCTTGTATACAGGGCAATACTAAAGAGAGTATTAGATGGTTAGAAGAGTCTAGTATTAATTTCAACAAGTGAATGTACTAATAGAGAAAACAATATAAACTACATTTATTGAAAATTGTAAATGTGTGTCAAATGTATCTTGTAAGAGACGAGAGGCGCTTTGTTAATTCTAGAATGGTTTAGGCTGAAACATATTTTGGTAATAATAAATAAGAATAATTTGGAAATGAATGAGACGCTATACCATGAGTGATAAATTGTGAGCCCTGATGTAAGTGGATTGAACCATAGGGCCAGATATCGTATACAGTTATCATATGCGACAGCACCATACAATTTGTTTGTGCAAAAAGCTGATATTGTTAACAAAACTATTGTTATCGTTAAAAATATCTTGTACACCAAGCATTGAAGCTGCAATCTGATAGGATGTTGTTTGTGAAGGAGAAGTTAAAAAAGCGCAGTTTACTTGAATAGTTAAACGTGTGACTAAATTGGGTATTTGTACCTATTTCATGAAGATAGAAATAGTATAATAATTATATTTTATATTATAAACTGTAAGAATATGTTTGTTTAAAGTTTTTATTATGGTTCAGATGTAACAATGATTTTCGGACGTGTGACGGCGAAGAGCGCACATTTAGGCGGCCATCTTGTTTCTTGCGACGTCACTGGAATAAAATTGTTTTGTTTTTAACAAAGTTTAAATAAAATACTCGATTAAAAGGAATAACTCAATAAATTTTTGACTGTTTAGTTTTTTATCATCCAACCAAAATGTGTTAACGGTTATTAGTTAATAAAATCCGTCGTCTGTGAGTTTTATTAAGTGGTTAGACCAATTTGTTTTATTTTATTTAGAACAGTTAGGGGGGTCTGCGTGTTATGTTAATAAAATTGGTGAATTTGTGAGTTGAGTGCGATTTTATCGTAAAGGATGCTGCAATAGCTAGATCTAGCATTCCACTTGACGATCGCAACGACCGAATATGGTATTCACTTAAATACTATCCACACGACCGCGGTATTTGTTGTCATAGTGTGCCGACTGCAAAGTAAAGGCGTCTCTTATAATTGGAGCGTCAATGATTAAAGGTGAATAGAAAGAAGACCTTATTTGTGTATTTCAATCGGTTAGGACGTACGATCGTTGCATTAATAAGTTAAAACTTCTGCCTGTCAATTGACACATGTAGCGATAAGCTTTTAATAAATTTCTTTCACTTTTGTATAATAGTATTAATTGATGCGATATCATTAAAGTGATAGGTGTTACCACATACGCGCCTACAAGTCTGTTTCAGCGGTAACCTTGTTATTTATATTATGTAATAGTAATAACGCGATTGTTTTATGCGGTTTTATTTACGTCGCTATACCTGTGCCTGTAATCGACAAGTACATGTGTTGCACTGAAACGTGGAGAGCGGTCGTTGCGTCCGTCAAGTGTAAGTGTCTAAACACACTATGCCGAAGATACGCGACCGAAGTTCCGCGGCTGCTTTTAGGTTCTGACGTATTCGGCTAAAATGACACATCATAAGTGCCGAAAGTACGCGGTAGAAATTCAGCTGCGTAATTTTTGTTTCTATTAAGTGTCTCGTGCGCTGTCGTGGAACCGAACTTCGGTCGCGTAAAATGTGTACTCTACAGAAAGGTTGCCGCTGAATTTACGCCCAACCGAAGTTCAGTACGTTATAACGCAACGTAACTTCGGCATGGTGTGTCCTCGGTAATTCATATAGCATTGCAGGCGTAAACATGTCGAACTTCGGCATAGGGCGCGTTCCATTACACGATCACAAATCACACGCTCACGACCGCAGTTTTTCCCGTCCCATTAGCTTGTCAGCTTTATTGACGTATTCTCTACTGGTACGATCACTACGACCCACCTTGTCAGATGGGTCGCCTTGAGCGTCGCGTAAGTCGTGACGTCATGAGTTACGTATTCGTCGCGAGCACAACGAATTTTCGGTCGTCTGGAACGACGTTTTGGGCGTTTGGGGCGTTGTGATCGCGTTCTGGAACGGCCACAGTGTGTTTAGACCCTAACCCTATATCTGCAGCTCCTGGTGCGAGTGTGTGGCGGGCGCGTGCGGCGCGGGCGCGTGCGCGTGCGGCGGGGGCGGTACCGGCGCGCGCTGCTGCAGGTGCACGAGCGCGGACAGCAGCCGCGTGTTGGCCTCGTCCAGCGCGGCGATGCGGTGCTCCTGCGCCTCGATCACGCGCTGCTTGTGCGACAGCGCCTCCGCCATCTTGCGCTGCTCGCGGCGCAGCTCCTCCTCCACGCAGATTAACCTGCACAAGACGGGTATTAAGTATATCTCAGGTCACAGATAGATGTATGAAGTATTACTTAAAACTAATGTAATATATAGCTTTAATGTGTCATTATCTGTAATATCGATTAGATCAAAATTACAGATTATGAATGAATTAAATAAAACAATGAAATTAAATATCGATTTAAGCGATGAAATTCTGAGCAAATTAACTATATTTTCTTCGCTGCAATCAAATTTTAGTATGTATAAAAATACCGTAAAATAAACATTAATCATGAAAAAGCTTTCTTGCCCATTAATGTAATTAAATTCAATCTTATGGGCATACCGAAAGTAAATGGCATGTTAGTCAATCTAACTAGATAATAAAATATTTTTAATCATACGTTCGGTAATCGTAGTGTATTTTAATAATATTATCGATATTAATACATCAGAGGGAATGAGTTTTACCTGGATATGATGGCCTTCATCTTGGTGTCGGTGTGATCTTGTCCCGAGTCTGCTGGCCCTAGACGACCACGTAGCAACTCTACTGAGCACTTTAGCCTCTCTATTTCACGTTCATACTGTGGAGAAAATAAGAAAATATAAAAAATGTTATTGAACATCATATGTAATCTGTAGTAAGTAATTTATCTTTTGTTGGTGTATACATACATTATCTGTACCGACAAATTCCAAACAGAAAAACCGTCAAAGGTACCAACACCACTAGTTGTATGTATATTATATTTATGAACACACACCTGTTGAATCGTCCGGTGATGCTTAGAAACGATGCGTCGGCCCGTCGTGCTGTACAGCGTGTCCTCCACCTCGTCCGAGCTGTCCGTCAGCTCCCGCGCGGACTCCAAGCTCAGCCGCCGCTGCAACTTGTCCCGTCCGCCCGTCTCCCTCTCATTACGCACCGCCGCCCGTTCGCTGGCCTCACTCGACTGCGACTCTCGACCGAAGGCACCCGTTGCGGGAGACTCCATCCTACCACGTACGAAGTACTCCTGATGTCTCTCCAAATCTTCATTCAATCGGCTACTAGACATCTTCGCGCCAGAGTACGTCCTGTCCAACGGATAGTTCGTCTCCGGTATCGTGCTCTCGGTCATCGTGAACTTCTCCGGCGAACTCTTAGAGCTCTCCATGTTGTAGAGGGCTTTTTGACTGCGAGATATCTGTAATCGATACATCTCTTTGTTCACTTCCTCCACGTTCGAATCTGATCTGCTCATGGGATATCCAGAGTCTGAAGAAATATGATGTGGTTTACTTTCGTACAGGGATTCGCTTCTTTGGCCAAAGTGTTTCAAGTTGAGTTGGTTCTGGTTAGTAGAGTAAGAGAGCATGGGATTCGTCCTCGGCATTCGCGTCTTGCTGCTCTGGCGGAGGCTCGGCGAATTGCTTGACGACTCGTCGTCCCTTATTCTAGGGGAATGGCTATGGTTACTTCTCTGGTACATGTCTTCATAGTTACAATTATCTCTGGTGAGTTTTCGGTGGGTACTGTTGCGGTTCTGTTGGTCATAGTTTCTACTCTCATCGTTAAAGTTAGTAGAACCTTCTTCTGAGTTTGTTTCCACGTTATCAGTGCTCAAGCCCTCCTCATCGATCGATGAACTGGATGAGCCACATGGACATCGCTTCGAATTCCTGTTTTCATTATTCTTCCTCTCCTGCGACTGTCGATTGTCTTCCATGTTGTAAACAGGATTCGTAAACACCAAAGGTGCTATCTTTGTGTTATTAGCGTTTGTATTGTTTTGTACATTGTTAGCTGTAGTGAAATTCTGGATTCCATATTTCTGTATATCGTACTCGATTTTCTGTTGCACTGGGCTCTTTGGATAGAACTTTTCATTTTTGCTGTCATATTGTTTTTCTCTCTGTTTTTGATAATTTAGCTGTGAATACCTACTCATCGGCTGCCCGCCGTTTTCGTACGGCTGATGGTGATGTGTCGTATTTTCGATGGGACTAGAACTTTGGCTGTAGGTAGCGATACTTTGATACCCAGAACTTGCTACATTTGACAAACCGCTTATCGATACATTGGAGCCATTGTTAGTGTAGTTTGTTTTGTTTCCATTAACAATATTGTTATTGTTGTTCGATTTAGACTGCGCCACGTTCTTCTTATTCATAACGAGTTTATCATCTACGATATCTGAATCATCAGCGTACTTCAACAAATCCGAAAGTTCTTCTAACGTTGCAGTTTCCTTCATTATATTCTGCATGTCATTGGAACAATAGTTGTGATTAATGCTGTCACTGCTCGGTGATCTTTCTGTATTGTAATTGGAGTTATTATGGAAATGCGACTGCTGTTGGTTAAAGCTGTTTGTCTTGTATCTCTCTTGGAACCTCCTTTCTAGGCTTTCATTCAAGCCGTTATTAATTCCTTTGGGATACTGGTCCGAGCCGAAGCCTATTTGCACAACTTTGAGGTTGACGCAGTGTTCCTGATTGTTATACTGTGAACTGTATCTATCGGGGTTGACATTTTGAATGATTGGACTCGATCCGTATCCATTTCTCGGTAGCGTCGCTGAGCGTAAATTGAAGCTTGGTGATTTGGAAACTGAGCTGTAAGATCCTTTGAACTTTGATTCTTCCGCGTTTGATTTAGATGGACTGATGTTAAATTGGACACCGTTTTTGTTCATGATGGGCGAACTGTGGGCAAAGTTACCGTTGATCAGACCGTTTGATGGAACTTCGTTATCATTCTGCCTAGTTGGAGTGTTGCATGTGGGATCGTTGAACCTATAATATAAATGATGAAATTATTATATAGGCCAGTATTCAGTGTATTTAGGTGTAATAATAACAAGCTCGTTATTGAAAATTTGAGAGTATGTTATTTAAGAGTAGACATAATAATTACCTAAATATGTTATCAGTTATCTTCGGCGCTGGTCCATCGTCGTCACTGGCTAACCTCTTGCTCAATTCGTCCAATATGTCCGATAATGGGTCCAACTCCTGCAAAAAGATTCGATTTAGCTTTCAGTATAAACATTATTTCTGGTTTCATTCTCTATACTTATAATAATTTGCAGTATTGTATTGGACGGTCGTGCGCCTCCAACGAGTTACGTACGGAGCACGTAGATCTTCTTCATCTCAGTTCAATTCCGATGTTTTTTGGTCTTATCCGATTTAAGTGGCAAACGAACATGCAGTTCACCGAAAAGCAAGTGCTCATTGCCGCCCATGGACATCTGTAAGCAACTTCATAAAAAACAGGGGATTCTATCTGAAGTCAATTACAGATGCGTTGCTATTCTCGAGAACTTACATGGTCGCCGCAAACAAAGAGTGAGCCAAACTGAACATTAAAATTAATATATATTTCTGTTTCGGGTTTGGATGTATTACCTATATATGTGCTCATGGCGTTTACGGATTATGCCACCTATATACAACCAATCCCGGTATCGAACTACGAATATAGGTGTTAATACCTACTTATTGCCTTCCGGGCAGCCTTTTCAGGCTGTCAATGAGCACATCACATGCACCCGCTTTCTACACTCATAGCCCGACAATAGGATTTTCTCCTGTGTCGTGGGTGGGTCGTCCATGGACACACACAAGACGAATACACAAACACCCAGACCCAGAACACGACTCTAAACTCATCATTCAGATACCTGTCTGGCCGGGAATCGAACCCGGGGCCCATTGCGCGTCAGACCGTCATGGTAACCGCTCCGCCACGCGAGTTGACGACCAGACCACTGCACTCGCCCGCCAACTGATCGTAGAGCACGCGGACCCGCCGGTACAGCGGTACCCGCAAACAACCGCGCACATCGCGGGCGTAAAACGCGTCGTGTTATGTGCTTTAAATTTTGACTTATATATCTGCATACTACAGAAGCTGCGGGTGAAAATCGCTCCGTGAGTTCTTAGGCTCAGCCTACCTGTATCCTCCCCGGCGGCAGCTTGGGCAGGCTGTCCACGAGCAGCGCGTGCAGCGTGGCGAGCTGCTTGCCGAGGTCCACGTGCGGCGCCCACTCCGGGTCCGGCTGCACCGCCTCCGCGCCCGAGTTGCGCTTGTTTTCTTGTTGTTGTTGTTGGTGCTGTTGTTGTTGTTGCTGCTGTTGTTGTTGTTGGTGTTGTTGTTGCTGCTGTTGTTGGTGTTGTTGGTGTTGCTGCTGTTGTTGTTGTGGTTCGGGTCGCGTCTGTGGGTTGACGAATGGTTTTGAAGACTTTTATGAAGCATTATAATGTGTTGATTACTAATTTTGACATATATAATGGCATAGTGCTGTATTGTTACTTAATAGTCGTGGAAATTAAACAATTCGTGTTACTGCAAAGGCTAACATTTAAATATTATTGTTAAGGCGACGTTACCTATAATACTTTATTGTACTATAAAAGTAATCAATTAAGGCGGAAATAACTACCTCACTTTTATCGAAAAAATATCGTTAGAATAGGCTATTTGACAATGCGAAAAATTAAGTGTCAATTACTGTTAACAGTATATATTATGAGTTTAAGAATGGTTATTTATTAACATAAGTTGAAAATAATAATTAAATTTATTTAAAAATCCTTAAATAAAAATGCATTTTTGTAAACGTTTGTCACGTGACACAAAATGCTCCTGATTGGGCGGGTTTATGATGACGTCACTTGCTTGTAAACTTCGTTTGCCTACTTGCGCCCACTTGTGTTATTTGGCTTTCGATACTGTTTTAATAAGACTTTCCTATAATATCCATTGTTTTTGTATGATATGTTTACAATATTTTACAAATTCTGTCAAGTACTCTTACGATGGACAACGATTTCGTAAAAGCAGACAGTAGAAACCTGCCCCAAGTCGACGCTATCATGGTCGGATTATTTTTCAAAAATAATTCATAAACAAGTCTTATTGAAATCATAAGACTGTAGCTACATTTTTAACTAATATTAGGAAAAACAGCGGAAAAATTCCATGTGAGTTGCACGAGAACAGAATGTTAAAAACATTAGAGGTATTATTTATAACCTCAAATCAATAACAAAATATTTACATTCTGAATGTAATTAATTATTTAAAACTTTAGATATTATGTTTACTTACATAGAAAAGCAGTGATAGCCTAATGGTTGAAACTTGCCCTCTCGATCGGGAGGTCCGAGGTTCAAACCCAGGCACGCACCACTGATTTATGTGCGTATTATAAATTAATTATCACTGCTTTTCGGTGAAGGAAAACATCGTGAGGAAACCTACACACCCGAGAGTTCTTAAAAAAAAAAAGTTCTCAAAGGTGTGTTAAGTCCACCAATTCGTCCTTGGCCAACGCGGTGGACTATGGCCTAAACTCTCTCATTCTGAGAGAAGACCCGAGCCCAGCAGTGGGACAATAATGGGTTGACGTGACATCGAAATGGTCTTCACAGAAAAAAATATTTGGACTATTTGCTATGTCACTATAAATAATCCCTCCGAGAAAGCTGCAACCACTTTCGGCGCACTTCGACGTTCTTTGGGACACTCACAAATAGTTTCTGCGGAGTTTTTATTGTCGTATTTACACATTTTGGCACTGCACACCATTTGTAACTAATTTTTTCACATAAAATTTAGACTCAATCGCACTTTCGTTTTTTGTTTACAACAAATGTACTTAATGGATGATATGAGCCACAGGTGACAATACAGGCAAGTGACGTCACCAACCCGCCATATTGTCAATGTAGCGTTTTTGCGCGCTATTTAAATATTGAATTTTTAATTTGATATTTTTCAGCAAATATGTACCAAAATTAAAAAAAAAACAACTTTTACTGGGTTCCTTAACCTCTGCTAGATAATATAAAATGGATTTTAAAAACCTGTCAAATAGCCCATAGTTAAAAATGCTAAATCATAATTATGGAACTCTATAAATTCAGGCCTGCATCGTACAACAACTCACCGAAATAGCCCTAAGGAACGCCTTCATGTTGGGTGCCTCCTGCTCCAGGAAGTCGTTGAGGAACTCCATGAAGGCCTCCTTGCCCTGGAAGCGCGTGAAGTTGGCCAGCGTCTGCAGCGTCTTCGCCACCAGCGTCAGGTTGCGCGCCGCTCGCTCGTTCGGGTATTCTGAAATATTGTAATATTGGTCATAAATTAATAATTGATTCATATTAAATTATACTCATGTACATTTACATATGTATATGATCGACACATATGTGAGCGGTAGAACCAGTGTTGTTAAATAGACGAAGTACCACCGCCGCACCTTTTTCTAGCGTGAAGCAATTTTAGCGTTTCTGTGGAAGGGTGTGGTTGCCGGTTCACTTTAAAATGAGCGACCATCTTGTCCTCGTTAGTAGTAACGCATTTAACATCGGTTAACCACTGATTCATATCTTCGTTCAGTAATTTTGGAGAATTGGGAGAGCATGGGAAAAGAGTCTAGATGTCTAGGGACCGTCCATTAATCACGTGATGTTTTTTTTGGCATTTTTTGACCCCCCCCCCCTCCCCCTTGGTGATACGTCGTGAGGTTTAAGACTACCCCTCCCCTCTCCCCCCTATATCACGTGTATTTTTTCGTACCTGCAAAGAATCTTTTTTTATTTATAAGAAAAAAACTGGTATAAGTATCATATAATTTCATTTTATATATTGTACGCGTTTGACTAAAAATAAATACATGTAACGCCGCTTTTCGGTTGAGTATCGCGCGCTTGCCGAAAAAATAAGTACACGTGATATATTACTTTACCCCCCTCCCCCCCTTGTGATATTTCGTGATTTTTTATGGACCCCTCCCCCCCTTTTCGAGCCTCACATGATTAATGGACAGCCCCCTACCAGTTAGAAGAGATTCTTTCCCAAAAATCCCTGTAAAATACTTGAATCCATATTTGTGCGTGTTGTATTTTTATTATGACTTCTGAAACATTGTTCTGTATATATTTTTGTTTATTATGTAGAATAAAACTTAACATTTTCTAATAAATCATTTATAGATATGCATAAAGTATCTTACCGTGTGTAATTCCAAAGAGACTAGGAGAGAGAATAGCGGGGCAAAGGAATCGAAGGAAGATTGAAGCGCTAATGAGATTATCCGAGATGTCTTCTCGGCCCATTGCAATTAATCTGAAACAAAAATAATACATAGGTAATTTAATAAGAATAAGCAAATGGCAACTTGTTATTTTGAAGTGATATTTTTCAATTCACTATAGTACCGTTTTTGAGGCCACCATATTAATGTATTTTTTTTATATTTTAGCAGAATGTGCTTGGAGCATTGGATTTCTTCATCTGTCCTCTTAAGACAGAAATCTTGACCTAAATATGTATGTGGAAAAGGTTTTCTTTCCAAAAAGTAAGATAGATACATGTTTAAAAAGTTTTATGAATGTACATGAAGGAGGCAATTGCCTGATCCTTTTAGACACATCCATGTAAAATCATAAATCAAGTACTCAATTGAAAAAAAAAAACATGCGTGCGTACAAAGTACACATGTCAGAAGTGAAACTTCTTTGGCGAACTAATTTATAAATCTTGTTTATATTTATACAAATCTAAAACTTTAAATTTCCAAGATTAAGAGGAAGGGAAAAAGGCGTGATACGACGTTCGCTCTGTCTCACTTTTTCTCTCAATCTTTCTCACTCGCTTGCTCCCTACTCTCACTCCACGGCTAGTTGCTCATGCTACGTTCGCCCTGTCTTACTCTCTCTCAATCGGTCTCGATCACTCTCTCTCTCTTTTCCGACACTTCCGTTGCATACCGGCGTGACGTTTCATCTGTAAAAATTTTACCCTCATGCGCCTAAAGAAGTTTCACTTCAAAAATAGAAAAACGTCCTATTTTCGAAAGGTTTTATATTCGTAACTCATTAAGGTAAACAACGTCCTATTTACGTAACAAAAAAAGTTATAGATTCGTAACGCTTATTACGAGTAAGATAGCGATCAAATATTGCGGTGGAAGTCAAAACAGTCCTCACATTTCCAAAGTAGTTAAGAAGATGGTTACCTCTCGCGGAAGGTAGCGAAGCAATCCCTCAGCGGCGGCGGGAAGCGCGGCGCGGAGGCGGCGATGGCGCGCCAGGCGAGCGCGGCCGCGTCGCGCAGCGCCGCCTGCTGCCGGCGCAGCGCCGCGCCGCCGCCCGCGCGCAGCGGGTCCACCTCGCACTCCGCGCCCGGGCCCGCCGCCGCGCACACCGCCTCGCCTAGCGTCTCCTGCGAACAAACAAATATTATTCAATGGAAAGAAGGTCTGTGATGACGTTACAGACTACGAGACTATAGGTAAATATATGCTAAGTAGACGTAGAAGAAAAACCTTATATTCTTAATGGAGTAGAAATAGTCAACAAGTGGATGTATCACACAAATATATTATTAAAGATAAAAATATTTTTTCATTTATTTTTATATTTACTTTGAGTTCGATTAAACATTAATAATATGAAAATAAATTGTATGATAATGATTAACACATAACAAACAGTTTTTCAATTCAATGTGTTATTGAAATATAAAAAAATAGATAACGCGACCATTATGAACAGGAAATTAGTAGATTGAAATAGAAAAAAAAGTGCGAAGAGCTAGCCAATAAATATTGACTTTAAAACCCATACCGGGTAAAAAGTACTTTATATTTAAAGTACCCTTTAGGATCAAAAATATTAAAATTTTTAAATAATCAATTTAAATTTAAGAAGATATTAAGATAAAGATACATGTTATGAAAGGTAACAAAATTTAATGAAGAAAACAATTTTACGATCAAATTTGAGACATAATTTACCTGGAGATACTGATCGCCGACCAGCTTGAGATAGGCCTCCATGCTCTTGGTGGCGAGCGAGTTGCCGCGGAAGGTGAGCGAGTGGTCGCCGGTGCGGCGCACGTCGAGCGCGACCACGTCCGCCAGGTAGCGCGGCGCCAGCCCCGCGCCCGCCATGCACAGCACCAGCGCGCTGCCAATGTCCTCCTTCGCTTTCACACCTGGAAATATGATAAAGTAATAACGAATGAATAAAGAACGATTAAATGAAAAAATTAAATCATATGTCTTCATTAAATCGTTCGTCGTTGAATGTTTCTTAAATATAAATTCGTGTTTTATTTATATTTGTAACAAATAAATGAATTGTTATTGTATGAAAAATATATGAAATGTTGATATATCAACATTTCTCTAATACTTCCTGCTTTGATAATGCCACAAAGCGATTGACATTGAATTCTCTTTCTAACCTTACCACTCCTGATTATCCGGTATTTGAATTTCGTGCCCTTACGGTTCGTGATGTTGATAAGAGCATTAGAAATATCCACTCGGACGCTATTGGTTGTGACGGCATCAGTCGTAAGATGATCATTCCTATCATTGACATCCTTGCTCCTGTTTTAACCTATATTCTTAATTTTTCCATCTCCACGTGCTCTTTTCCTAGTACTTGGAAGGAAGCCCAAATTATTCCCATACCTAAGAAGTCCAATCCATCTAACTTCAATGACTATCGTCCCATATCTATCCTACCTTTTTTATCTAAAGTTTTTGAGCGGCTGGTTTACCAGCAACTTAGTTCCTTTATATCCAATCACAATATTTTAAATCTCTTCCAATCTGGTTTCCGTCCTGGTCATAGTACGACTACTGCCTTGTTGCATATTACAGATGACATCCGTCGCGGTATGGATAATCAACGGCTCACGGTGTTGGTGCTTTTGGATTTCAGTAGTGCTTTTAACACCGTGGACCATGATATCCTACTGGCCACTCTTCGCTCATTCAACATATCTCCGTCTGTGATAGGCTGGTTTCAAAGTTACTTGCGTGGGCGCCGCCAACGTGTTCAGGTTCAGGATGCACAATCTTCCTGGTCCAATACGAAGGCCGGTGTACCGCAAGGTGGCGTGTTGTCTCCACTTCTTTTTTCTCTTTTCATTAATTCCATCAGTCTCAACCTAACTTCTCTCTACCACCTTTACGCAGATGACCTTCAAATATATCAGCAGACTACATTAACGGACCTACCTAAAACCATCTATTCCTTGAATGATGATCTGGCCCGTATTCTGACTTGGAGTAATTCTCATGGTCTCATAGTAAATCCGAGCAAAACTCAAGCGATTATAATAGGTAGCTCTCGCTTATTGTCCAGGGTAGATGTTAATCTGATACCCAGTATTAATTTTAATGGATTACGCATACCATATAGCGACAAAGTGAAGAATTTAGGTTTGTACTTTGACAAACATTTGTCATGGGCACCACAAATTGACGACGTGAGTAGAAGAATGTTCTCCGTGGTAGGATCATTAAGAAGACTCCGCAACTTTCTTCCAACTGCTGCCAAAATTGCGTTAGCAAAATCCTTACTCTTTCCTATTCTCGACTATGCCGATGTTTGCTATCTCAACTTAACTGAAGAGCAACTTAATAAACTTGAGCGGCTTCAAAATTTATGCATTCGTTTCATATTTGGTATCCGCAAATATGATCATATATCCGACTATCGAAATAAACTCAAGTGGCTTCCTATCCGACTTCGCCGGAATTTGCATATTCTTTCTGCTCTTTACTGCGTGCTGTTCAGCCCTATAGCTCCCTCCTATTTAAAAGATCGGTTTCAGTACCTCCATCTTTCCCACGACCGTTTTCTCCGTTCCTCTATAAATTTTTCTTTAAGAACTCCTTCTCACGCTACATCCTTCTTTCAAAACTCTTTTTCCTCAGTTGCTGTTTCCTTATGGAATAAACTGCCTTTATCCATACGCCGTGCTGAATCTATTGATTCATTCAAAAATCAGGTGATGAAACTTTATTCCGAGACATAATTTTTTGTCATTTGCACATGTTTCGCACTTTTGTTCTGTCACTGCTATTAATACCAATAATCTCTTTGTTTATTTATAGTTTTTTATTTTTTGTGCTGTACTTGTTAATATGCTTATTTTTTTCGTTTTCGATTGTGTACTTTATGTTACCTAGCTGTCCCATATAATTTACTCTCTTTCTTACTTCACTTACACTTCCCACTTTCTTTCTTTTTCCTGTTCTCCTTACCTTTTCCATGCATAGGTTGTCTGGAAGAAATCGCTGCTAGCGATAAGACCGCCTATTGTATACGACTAATCTGTATTGTATGTTTTTGTTATGTTTGTCTGTTTCTAGTGTGCAATAAAGAGTATTCTATTCTATTCTATTCTATTCTATATTGCGTCAAGTTCTGAATAAGCCCTCTTAGCCCTCTTACGCACTAGCGGTTAACCGCGGGCGCGGCAGACCGCGCGGCTAGCTAGTGCGTAAGAGGGCTAATGCTATATAATGTATAATGTAGCAAATTCCAAAAAAAAACTAGCACACTTCTTATAAGTTGTGTCCATAATCTATAAATATATTTTGATATAATATATTTTGATAAATTTAGCACTATGCCCTTTTTTGAGGTAACTGTAAAATAACAAAATATTTATAGTGTTTAAAACAAAACGAAGTTTTATGATTTATTATATGAAATTCGCCTTAATTTGACGTTATGAAAATTAGATTGTGACCAATTTTGCTATTTTCTTTTATTAGACTGGTCAAAATAAACGTACCAAATAAACATTCACATATATTAGATCAAGTGGGATCGCACGTATCAATCTCTCGCATTTGGGCTTAGGCCCAAAATACGAGACTAAACACGCGCGTAATTGTATGGTGTTAACCTTAACCACTATCCAATAACACGTATGTTAATAATCGCGACCAATTAATTAATGTAATCGATTAGCTTACCAATAACAGGCTCAAGATGCTCGCACAGCCGGCGATAGTTCCGCTTGAGGTAGTCAAGAAACCGCGCGTAGTGATCTATGGGCAGCACGTCGACGCACTGGTACCGGCACTTGATGCGCAGCGCGGGCGCCGGCGCGGGCGCGCGGCCCGGCGACGCCGGCTTCTCCTCGCTCACCGGGTACCACCGCTCGTTGAGGTATCGCGACGATACGTCGTCGACCGGGATGCGTACTGTGCCTGGAACGGATTGAAACCAAGTTCAATTTTGATTCGAATTATTGAGTCCTCCCAACACGCTTGGGAGACATGCGTGCGGAGGCCCGCAACGTCAATGATACAGACGGATAGGTGAGCCGAAGACTCACAATTGCGACCTCCATCATCCACGAAGGTTTTCTTTTATTTTTTTCTATTTTACCGGAATATGTATTTTGACGGCGATTGAACTAGCCTGTAACCTGTACAGTCCAATTTTATTTTACTTACTAATAGGACTCCTACATATTTTTTCTGCAAAATACATGCGATATGTTTTAGCAAGTGGCAGAACTAGTGTATTTCGATCGGTGAGGTGCCACCTCTTATTTTAAGCGTAAAGCATTTCTGGCATTTCATCGTAAGGGTATTGTCGCCGGCGCATTATGTATGAGGCGACCATCTTAGTCATCTGAAGATTCTGAAGTAGCAACGAATTTGTAATCGACTTCAGATAAAACCCGCGTTCCATATCAAAAAGCTTACAGATGTCCATGGGCGTTTGTTACTTTCATCTGGTAAAAGAAATGTGTAATACTATAAAGATTGGAGTACGCAGTACTATCCGACGAGAGAGTGCTTGTCTCGCTTGCCCGCGCCGCTCGGGCCTTTGTACACGTGGATAGGCGCACGGCCTGCAGCCCGCTAAACTCGTACACCTCGCCCCAGAAGCGCAACTCCGTCTTTAGTTTCGATGATGATTTGTTGTATGAAATCAATACTAACCGACGAGAGCGTGCTTGTCCCGCTTGCGCGCGCGCCGCTCGGGCTCGCGGTATACGTTCACGTGGATGGCGCGCACGGCCTGCAGCCCACTGAACTCGTACACCTCGCCCCAGAAGCACAGCTCCGTCTTCAGTTTCGATGATGATCTGGAATTATATGAAACAGGTACAGATAAACGAATGAGGTTTAGGTAAGTATTTATTTATTTAAATACCTAAAATAGATACAAGAAAAGAATAATAATGGAAATATATATTAATTTGCAAATAATTTCCTTTCAGCATGCCTTCGATTGAAAAGTTACTAAATGGGCAGAATATATTATCAATTTATTTAAAAGAATTTGTCATTATTATTACTAGAAATTTGTAAATTATATGCTGGGATAATAACCATGGCGTTGAAAAAAAAAATTTCAACGTAACTGTACAATAGACACGAAAGTAAATACAAACACGCAAATTATTTATAGACTTTGGAGCATTTGAATATTTGCCTACCTAGAAACAAAACTCTACATAACATGCTCCGAATACAGACTAAAACAAAATGAAAACATTGAAATCTACATTACAACTCGTTATCTTAATCTGCAACAAAACATGATGTAAAACTACAAAGATTGTAATCTGTGTTGTTGTTTACTACGATACTATGTGCATCAAACTAATACAGCAATGTAATACGATCCCAACGGTACTGATGCGGAGCTTAAGCTCAGTGATTGCGCTACAATTTTCTGCTATTTGCGACCTAACAGTAAGCCGAGCGTATCGAACGTATCTCTCTCGTGAGTTCTATAATGTACCACATTTAGGACACATGTATTTTGAGAATCACAAAATAGTCTATGCTGACAGGATTTGTTTTGAAGGCCTCTCAATGATTTTTTATTATACTTTAATTGGATTTGGCTTTATGGTTACACATTTACATCACATTAGAAAGTAAGTGTTTAAATTTATTATTAATTGGAAGTTGTTGTCAAGCCAAGATCTCGTGGTCCTAGGGGAAAACAAGTGTCCCTATAGTTCCGGGACCAGAATACGGAAACGGTACCCTCCGCCTGTCGTAAGAGGCGACTAAAAGGGGCTTCCGGGCTTGCGGACGGGAAGAGTGGGAGCTCAAACCGTCCAGCCAAGCAACCTCGGGATGGACGGCGGCATGTGTGGCGTTTCACGCCCACCAGGGAAGAGCCCGAAAGGGGCATCGCGCTCTGAGGACTCCGGGTGTGTGTGTGTAAGAATTAGAATTAGTGTGTTGGTGTAAGAATTACACATAACCCGCGTCGCTCCCACGACGTCGGGTACCTTTTGAAGATTTCCCCCTCGTAAACAAAAAAAAGGGAAAACAAGTAGTCAAGAAACGCCCTATAAACCCATTTTACCCTACCAATAGAACAACCGGACTGCTTATACAATGGTTGGCTTACTTTACCATTTTTTTTTATTAACATACCTCGCATACAGGGTGTCGTCTAACAGTATTTCGCAATAATATCTCTTCTTAGGCGGGATGGCCTTCGCCTCCAGAAGCCACAGCTTCACCGTTCTCTCACAACGACGCGTGCGCATCTCGTCTGGTCGGGCCGCTTGTCGTAAGCTGGAAAGCGAATTATTTTATGTTTAGGAAATGGATAATGCTCATGCTACATGTAATTAGTTCCTAAGATCTCTCCGTCAACTAAAATCCGTAAAAAATAAATAAACATAATTATACAAGGCAACAAATACTTTGAAACAATATGTGACAATACATAATGAGGCTTACTTACCAAATTATAAATATTGCTCATTTTTAGAAAAGCCGTTTTAAAAAGGCAATCGTAAGGAATAATATTTTTGAATTTCGGTCAAAATTACAAATTTCATCATTCACGTGTATATTACAAACTAAATAAGCTGGAATTTGACTGTCAGACAATGCTTTTAAACAATAAGTCTTTTCACAATATGTTAATTTCTATAAAGAATAAATAAATAAAAACCTATGCATAGTACCTGTATATCCATCGGTCCCTTTCCTTGCGCGATGCACAGGCGAAGTAGCGCGGCGCGCGGTTCTCCGCGCTCAGCGCGAAACAGTGTGGCCTGCCCAACACCGATGAGTGTAGCGCACGGATTTCAACCTGAAATTATATTTTATAATAAGAAGCATGGAAAATGTAATATGTATTTATTTTTCACGCCATGATTCAAAGACGGGACATTTATAAAATCCATTAAAGTAGTAAACGATGCAGTCCACCGAAATGGTAAGGAATCACTACCGCCCGTAGACATATGTGAGCAACTTCATAGAGAACAGTTTCTATCTGAAGTCAATCGTAGAATGCGTTGCTACTCCCGAGGACTATGATGGTCGCCTCATATAAAAGTGTGCCGGCAACCACACCCTTCCATCGAAACGCAACAACTGCTTCACGCTAGAAATAGGTGTGGCGGTGGTACTTCCCCGGTCGAATTACACTGGTTCTACCACCTTTGCGAATTAATCTAATTCAAGAATATGTACACTCCGTGTATGTACTTACTTGATTCGGTGGTCCCAAGTCCATTGTAGATACGGCTGGTGATTGTGCTGTTAAAAGACTTTCGTGAGATCTGTAAGAATAAACAAAAGTAGTTTTATAAATGCAATTCATATTAGATTTGTCAATTGTGTGTAGATAGGCTGACGCAGAAATGGGTATAGAAAGGGTATTAGTCAGTTATTAGTCGGTTTGTACTAAACGTTTGCTTGTAATCCTTAACAATAATGTAACTTATATATGTAAGGGTCCCAGTGAACCTTTATGGGCTTAATAGGGACCTTGGGGATATCAATAATTTATAATGACCATAAATAAATCTGTATCATTAATGGTTAAGTTGCGAAATAAATGTACTGATAATTACTTATCAAAAATAAGTATTTTTATGTAGTTCATACGGAGCTCAAAAAATTTAAACAAAAGCTACAAGTTTCCGTTCTAATTACTTCGTTATATCGTTCTCGTTACAATGAAGATATTTCGTGTTTATGTGGACGGGGAAGTAATTAAAGAGCCTTTAGTAAATAACTACAGCAGATGGGGCGAGGCGACACTCCTAAACAATGTTACAACCTAGCTAACGCACTATAGTCACGATATTATGGCTTGGTATACTATATAATAGTAAATGATTGTGTGATGATACAACTCTATTTCTTTTAATACAAAAATATGCAGATAACTTACTCAACTCAAACTCATGAAACCTAAATAGTGTTTTATTATGCCTATTCAAAGACTTGTTAAAGCTCAATGTCATTACGATGTATGTATTAATACTAAACATCGTAATCTTTTGAGGTATTTGCACGAAAAGTTGCATGAAATTGATATAATATAAATCAAATTTAATATTTTTCCTAATGTTTTTTCTTATTATATACCTATACAAGTAGTAAACGGGCATACTGTATACCTGATAGTGATGGCTACAGCCGCTAATGCACATCTGTACCTAATCGATCGCAAACAAGATTTGACTTATTTGAGGTTGGCCACTGACGCGAGAAATTTTAATGGGAAGGTTTTTGATAAATAGACAGCTTTTTTCTTTTAGGAAGTCAATTAATTAAAAGGCGAACATAAACCAAATTTAAATAGGAAAGAATATAGTATTTAATTTATAGGAATGCGGCTTAGATTCTTTGATTACAGTTCTAAAGTCAGAGAAATAATAATATACTATTAAATATTATATCTATGGTATGATATTCCTGTATTCGTCAAGAATTACGGATAACAAATTGTAGGGAAGCCCAGACGTAAATTACAGAGCGCGATTCATTACGTGTGTTCTTCATCTTTAATGTGATCCTTGTTATATTTTCCGTTGACATACGATGTCATTAAATGTTACTCGTATAAAATATTTTACAAGGGTTGTTGTGACAGTTTTGATGATCTGTGTATATTATTGGTGTCTTACATCGCATGATGTTTTACATGAAAAATCACCGTAAGAACGATATAATTAAAAAATCTAATAATTTATCATTATTTATTTACTTATATATATTTACTTAAGTATACATACGACATTGTACACGAAACTGTACCTTAAATCAATTATTTCCAAAAAGAATTAGCCTGAATCGACTCGAACCTAATCTATTTAAGGATATAGTCTTAACTTTGGATTTTTTTTATCTGACTGAAGTAGCAAACGAGCATTCAGTCCACCTGATGGTAAGTGGCCACTGCCGCCCATGGACATCTGTAATCAACTTCATACGGAACATGAGTTCCATCTAAAGTCAATCACAGATACGTTGCTAATCCCGAGGGCTATGATGGTCGCGTCATATAAACGTAAGAAATAACTTATTTATTTGTAACATGATACAAAATTAAACGCTAAATTCAATAATGAATGGTAAAAACAAAAACAATTAAAACTGGGATGTACAAAGCCAGATATTTAATACAACGGCAAACATTTGGGGTAACATCTCATAATGTATTAGAGATGCGGGGTTCCAAAGATTGAAACGAATATCCGAATTCGTTACCGCATGAAATATAGAGGGAGAATGTTTATACGAATCATAAATCATGTACAAGTAGGGGCAGTCAGTGGTTACTGCAATAACTTCGTTAAGTGTCTCTCTTGTAGAGCTATAAATCTAAATTCCTATAAATCCTTTCAGAGGTATTTTCTATCCCTATATGGTTAAGCTAACAGTGTGATTTATTCCGTACTGTGCTATTTCATTTTATTTGCAACCTCTGTGACAACATAATTTAAGTAATCATCAGAATATGAATTTGTTGTGAAATTGTTGCAATATTGATGATGATAGCAAATTGTATATCCGTGCACTCGACTAGAACTTTAAATTGTATATTATAAACTGTTGCAATTACAAAAGTAGGTACCTCCTTGTGAATATTATAAAGATTACATACTTATATCTTATAGTATATTATATTTGTATTCCATTAAATACTACTGGTATTGTTATTAAGTTATTCTTACCTTGAAGTTCTTAATACGTGTGTAGGAGGGTGCGTAGGCACGGCGGCTCGTGTCTGCTTGTTCTCTAATTTTGTCGCAGACTTGGTCCTCTTAAGCGGGTTGCTTCTAAAGGACCTCTTAGAGAAGAAGAAGGACGCGAGCCGTGATGGACTGTGCTGCGCCTGCGCACCCGGCACTGGCGTACTCGGCGCTGACCCCCGCCGGCATGCCTTCTCATATGATGTGTCTGTGAACAAAGATACGAACTGTTATTTAAAGTTTTGACAAAAAAAATACATTTGGTAGACTAAGGGTAGAAAATAGACAATCCGAAAACAGGAGAAGCCCCTGATATTTGAACTCCATAAAGTATGATTGTTTAAAATTGTAATTTCGCAACTATCGAATATCACAAATAAACATTTTAGGAAATATACAATTTAAGACACTTAACCATAATCACTTTTCGGTCAATAGCGATAAATACTAACATATATTCGTTCACTTCTTTTATTTGAGAAACTACCATAACCCCATAACCCCACACGTGGTATAAAAATAGATGAAGTTTACGTATGTATATGTATGTACGCAATGAAACATAATTACCCAAGCAGGACAACGATTGGAAGAACAATCGCATCACCGTGGCTCGCCAATCAAAACTGATACTGTTTTAAATGAGCAACCTTGTCTAATGGCCGTGATCGGAGCGGTATGCGGTCGCTATTCATGCAATAATGCCTATTCTCCACATTAAGGCCTCATGTTACAGGCGTTCGTAAACATTGGTTAGATTGGCAGCGGTCAACTCACGGCCTGCTTTGTTTATTGCTAATTAATGTACAGAATCCGCCTCGTACAAATGTAAACTCCTGCAGATTCATGAGTATTAATCACGTACCGTATCAAACATTAAAATATGTGACGATATGTCTCGTTTACATAACATTTGTAACACTTAAGATTATACGTTAGATTGAATTTTTTTTTCTTTTAAAATATTATAAGATATAAGGCATCTATAAAAACAGTTACAATAATATGAGAGCCAAGGTATATTTCTTTTCTTACTTTGCCATTATGGTGCAATCGACTAAGGTAAATTGTAACAAGATAATTGTTTAGAAGTGATGGTCACTAATTTTATGTCAAAATTAATAACTCGATTTTGTACGTACAGTAATTGCCTAATTTAAAAGTGTTACGGTTAATTTATGTAGCGAAGAGACAACAGTTCAGTAGTTATACATGATGTTGAATAAAAAATGCTAACTTGCAATTGACCCACGAGAGAAAACCATTTACAACCTCTGTTTCAAATCTAAAAGACAGTATTGCTGACGGAGCTATGCACGGGCTGCACGGCGTGTTATCCGCCGGAAGTTGCGTACACGCCGCCCGTGACCGCTGCGCATGCGCCGAGACACATGCAAAAACCTTTGTCTTTTAGACAATAACCTTATTTAATTTTGATAAAAAATGTACCTTCTGTACTTTAAAATTTGGAAGTGAATTTGTATCTACTAACATGTATTTTGTTATATTAGTTAAATATAGCGTCTGTAACGTAAAGTAAATGGAAGGTGTAATACCTAGTAGGTGTAGTACTTAATATTAAGGTATTATTACTAATTGTCCACCAATTCGCACTTGGCCAGCGCGGTGGCCTAAAACTCTCTCATCCTGAGAGAAGACCCGTGCCCAGCAGTGGGACAATAATGGGTTGACGACATGTGACATTCAAATTTTATAGAAAAAAATAATAGAGAATTTAATTTGTGTACTTTACGTTATATTTTCATAATACCATTTATGATTTGTACACCGACAAACAAAACATAGCATAGAACGGGAAATAAAAATGTGCAAAGCACAATCTATCTAAAAGCCCTCGGTTCGTTATAACATGTCGTTGACACGACGACAGGCACGATGTGTGAACGCAACAGATGTTCTTACCGACGCATTACCGTTATTGACTTGGTTACGGCCGACTAGTGCATTGTTTCTGCAATTTGATTGTTTTTAGACATAATATTGTTTGATTTCTTCTCGTTAGAATTCACATTACGTCGAGATGAAGGCGCATTATTATCCTACTGCTAGGCACGAGTCTTCTGTCAATATGGGAGAGGAGTTCTAGGCCACAATTCGCTGGCCAAGTTCGAATTCGTAGACTTGATCTTTGTTTTTTTTTTATCTGACTAAAGTCGCAACCGCAATCCACCTGATGGTAAGTGGTCACTGCCATCCATGGACATCTGTAATCAACTTCATACAGAACAGGGGTTCCATCTGAAGTCAATCACAGATGCGTTGCTACTTCCGAGGTCTATAATGGTCGTCTTATATGAAAGTGTTCCGGCAACCACACCCTTTTATGGAAACGCAAAAAATGCTTCACGCTAAAAATAGGTGTGGCGGTGGTACTTCCCCGGTCGAACTACACTGGTTCTATCACCTTGAAAATGTTTGTTACGTTATTGCTACAAATGCTCTTCTAAATATCCTCTTTGTCTTTTAGATTAAATTTGTATTAAATAACATAACACACCAGTTTCTTTCTCACTCTCTCCATCTCTTTATCAGTCTATTCCCTATATTTCCGGAATGGTCAAAGATTTTAGAAGTTCCTATTTCTAATGGACTGGCACACCTATTTTTCATTTTAACAGCAATGTTACACACTATTGCGTTTTGAATGAAGGGTCGGGTAACGCCTTTCAGGATAATAAATGACGCACCTGTAGCTGACCGCAGTGAGCTTGTTTAGTCTGTTATCTATATAATTTGCTAGTTTACTTTAACAAAAAATGCGTACAAACAAAAATACATTATACAAACAAATAAGCTAATATATAATTTCTGCATGAACTATAACCATGAATCGAGCATACCAACAGCAAAAGTTATATGGATATTCAAGCTACGTAAATCGCGACCCTTTCACCCTTTCTGTATAACATACGTTATGACCCATTTGACCTACTTATCTAATACATACAAATCAATCTTTACAGACAAGCTATGTATAACAAATTTAGTTTTATCAGATATCACTTCTATTCTTGTAAAGCCGCTAACAGAAATCTCCCTATCAATTACAGACGGCGACTGGTATTGTCTGACGTATCCTTTCGGATACGCCGGCTCCACGGAGCTATCAGCGCTTCGACAGTTATGTTACTGTAGTAAAACACCCCTCATAAGGTGAACGACCCACTACCAATAAACTCCCATATTGCTTGAAGTGAGTCACTGCAACGCAATTATTGCAAGTTCAGTGCGCAACGCGGAACGCTTATGCGGCTCCAAGAATTTTAAACCTTTAAAAGGACGGTTTAATTTGCACATAACGAGTCTCCCGTGCATTCAGTGAAGCCATTGAGGTTAATTTATCACGCGACATAATGTTTACGTTATAAAAGTTACAAGTGCAATACGGCTTAAGCGATTATCTATGGCTACGCGACTTTACCTTGATAACTAAAAATTGTACAGCAACATTCATTTCGTATTAGTGTATGTATATGTGCGACATTTCAAGGTTAAACGTTAATGATAGGTGTTTGTTAAAACATTTTTATTTCAAAGCCGAGGCGAGTGAGAGTAAATATTAGCCGACGCAATCATGAATGCCTTACTTTGATAACGCGGCGATAAGCACCCACGAGGAAGTACCACGCGACAATGCGATAGCGTCGTGCAATTAGTGATACCACTGTTTACATTACAAAGCGTACATTTAATAAAAGAAAAAATATATAAAAAATAGTACAATCGTAGCGCCCGTCGTGTCGCCGTCAGCTCAAAGTAAAGCATTGGAACGAGCTAGACGCGGGCCGAATACTAAACACTAACGGAAAATAAATCTGTCGTTTAAGGCGATATACAATACTTTGATCATCTTCCCGTATAACAAATAAAGCGCGTCAAATATATCTAAGCAAGAGGGCGTTATAAATGCGCGTTCTGAACAATATTTACGTGACTCTACATGCATTGTATGGACATCTATTATGCCATTTTATATATATGATATCCACCACTGTCCACCAATTCGCACTTGTCCAGCGCGGTGGTCTATGGCCTAAACTCTCTCATTCTGATAGAAGACCCATGCCCAGCAGTGGGACAATAATGGGTTGACGAGAGATATATGATATCTATAAAAGGGCTATAAATAAATTTACAAGAATTTATTGGTACAATATGAAATTTGTTTATCTGTTTCGGCAATACTGTGTGGATTGTAACAAGTTGACAGTCCCTGTAATGAGGGCGGGTGCACGTGACACAACGTTTATTATAGAGCCTCACTTTAGCATCTCGTCTTAGCGTACTATTAGTAAGCATTGTCTAGTTACAAACGGTTAAATAACAATGTGGTTTAAAATCAGCTTGTCACGCACGGTATAATGCGTTACGTAGTAGAGCCTTAATTCCTTTGTTTTAACCCGAATACATTTTCGTAATGTTCAAAACCATACAATGTTGGCAAACTACCATTTGGCTATCATCGGTTTTTGTCTTTTGTCTGTGAATACATAATGATAAGTGCTACCGAAAATGTACTTCTAATTTAAAGTTACCTGGATTTGTATCACTTGTAATTGAAATAAAAGTTCAGTGTACAGACGTACATCGCATATATTTGCTAAAAAAATAGTTTATATCATTGAGAATATGTAATAAGAATAGTCGCCCTATTTTGTATATCGGTCTATGTGCCCGAAAAAGCATCATACCAAAACGATTGAATTTAATTTAAAGGTTTTAAAGTACAAAATATAATCTTGTAGTAATTGCTCTAGTTCTAATATTTTGGTAATATTTCTAGTAGTAACAAATAGTCTTTTGTTAATTTATCTTCATTGCATTAAAATGTATACTGTTTATGAGAAGATAGAACAATTTCAAGTTATGTTATTTTTTATAGGCGGGTAAAAAATACGAGCCAAACTTAGTATGACATAAGCAAGACCAATAAACAATTTACCTCATCATTATATTAAATTGATGATAGCAGGCGAAATAATAAAGTGGGAAAGCGATTTACGAATCGTTTGCCAATAATATAATTGGACACTGATTATAATCATTTTTTAATGACCACATTATGGCGCCCGCGAACCAATATCTCACGAACGCAATAAGGTTTAACGAGTTCTGGTATATTACGCAATAAAGAACTGCTAATGGAGTAAGTGCTGTTAAGGAGCCTTTACCCCCATTTGCATACTTAAATATGTAACTAAGTGTAACAGACTATCTAGGTCCACAAAATATTTAATAGCTCAATATCTCACCAGAATGAACAGCAACATCTTCGTCAACGTCCAAGTATCCACGTCGAATGCTGATGGGACTATTGGCAACTTGCGCTTCATGTTTCTTGATCAAAGCACCAATAACTTCTGATTCACCGCCGTTATCATCAACAAATTTATCGTAATCGTCAGTCAAATCTGCCACTACCGCAAGGTTTTCTTCTAATCCTTCTTCAATGTGTCTGGCTGTTATACTACGTAATAAAGAGTTGCTCCTAGATAATTTGGTGCTCCGAGATCGCCGAATGAAATTCAATCCAGATATTTTGCCCGGACTTTTATTAGGGCTATCAGGTGTAACTGTAATTCTAGGAGTCTTGAAAATTGACGTGGAACTACTGCAACCTCGAATCGGCGAAGGTGCAATGAGATTTTGCGGTAACGTCTTCGATTTTTCCTTATTGGGGGATAATAATTTCGGAGAGTCTGGTATCAAAGACAAATTAGAATTCCTTATACTACTCTTTGTTGGTAATTTATTGATGTACGCTGTAGAATTGTTTAGTTTGGTGGATGAAATCGATTCTGTCAACGGTGTATATATTCTATCATATCTCGGTTCACATGATGTTGTACTTCGTAATCGCGGCTTGGAATGTCTCATAAGACCCGTTTCGGCTACAAGCTTTGGACTGGTAAGATCGCGCTGACCTACTCTTGACAAAGCTTCATTTGAACTTAAAGTGGATGATAACGGCCGTCGATATCTGTGGCCTGGACTTAAAACGCTGATTTCACTCTCACTTTCCGTAAACGAACTATCACCGTGTATTTGCAACCGTGTTTCAGATAAGTCTCTTCTTCTGCCTTGTGCCGAGACATCGTTAATGTTTTGTCCGCATATTAAAGCCTCTTTTTCTTGCGCAGTCAATGGTAAGTAATTGTCAAAGCTTTCGAATAGAGGCACGTAGAAAACGGAGCGACGTCGTCCTTGGTCGTCGCAGCTCGCCGAAGTATTCGGTGACAGAGCTCTCGACATAGTGGTTGTTGCTCGATGGCGGATGCACGCCACGTTACGGCCGCTTACCCTTCATAATGTTTCGACTCACCGCTGCAGCCATTCGCTTCACTTTATGCCCTTCCCTGGCCAAGAGACTTTTACAGATATCATTTCACATTAAATGATCACCAATTAAAGCGTTTTGTCTTCTATAGCACATTGAATACACTACACTGTTGATAAATCAAATAGATAAGTGTTGGAATATAAGCCCCAATGCAACGCGAGTAAATACTTGCAGTACTAACTAAATAGACGTAAATAAATACTTCAAACCATTATGTAACATTGATATTATACCAGCAAGAAGTAATTGGTCACAGATAAGTAATCTATACTTATACAATACGTATAAATATATAAATCCATGTTTTTCAAAATTAAATAACGCGTAACATGCGAATTAAATAGAAAGCTACGTATCGACCGCGTCAAAACAAGTACTTTGTCGTTTCTATTTATCGCCAAGCGATAAGATTATGAGGCGCAGTGACCAATCAAGTATCCGAAACGAATCGTGGTTGAAATGACCCAACATGGACATTTTCTATTACCGAGAATAAGCAAGTACCTAAATAAAAGAACGTTAGGTAGGTATTGGTAAATCTTCCAAAATAAAATGGTTAAAGCTTTGTTTAATTATAAAGTACCAAATACAGCTTCAAACTAGCATATTTAGTAAGTACCTTAATAAAAGCGTTATTGCTCAAAATATTGATATCTTTCCAAACGGATGGCTATGTTATATGTATGGCTATGTTATGTTGTAACTTTGTTTAATTATAAAGTATGAAATACAGATAACTAGCATATTTAGGAAATAGCTAAATAAAAGCGTGTATTTCTAAAATATTGAAATCTTTCCAGAACAAATAGAAGCTTCGTATAATTATACAGTATTAAATGTAGCTTATAACAAGCATGTTGAGATTCGAAAGAAACTAACAAAATAACATTACATGGGTGAAATGAGTAATAATAGTAAACACATGTGTTTGTACTGAGGAGCGGCTGGTGTCGTGCGAATATATTTAGAGCCGCCCTAGTCAGCATAGAATTTATTCCGCAATTAGTTTGTTAGCGGGGATCAAGTAATTTAATTAACGAAGTTGCGTGTGAACGTAAATTTAATGAAATCTGAAGCTCATCGCACGGGTAGGGTTACTTAGTTAGTCATCAAGAAGATCGATACAAAAACCTGTTATCAATCTTTGTACAACATTCATGTGGAAGGGTTGTTTTATGAGCAATTACTATGTTAATTTTCAACGTAATTATTAAATTTTAAATATAAGGTTTCTTCGTCCTAACAAGATAAACCTGAGGTTCATTATGAATAGATATTTATGTATAAGTAAATAATACAATTCAAAGAAAGAAATTTCGTTTTATCAGGAATGTAATAAGACAAAATTAATAACGAGAGAACATAATTAAAAAGCGTCCCAAACACAATTTGGCTGTCGTCTTTCTTACAACAGGCATTCAATTCGCTTTTCTTTGTGCTTTATTCAAAGAAGTGAATAAAACACCGGATGCCTTGTCTTGATACTGGAGAAAACGAGGTCTGAGGCTGTGAGTGCAAAGCGTGGCTCACAAAGCTTGCGGAACAAACGATATTCCTCCTACAAATAGACTCGTTCAGCGTTCATCCTATAATTATACCTAACCTTAGACATATACTTGAAAGACTGTCTTCATGCTAACCGCGTAACCTGTCTGAAGATTTTAAAGATGTGAAATATTGTTTGGAAAGTTGAGAAGAAAATATTACTATGTATGCACCTACGTATACAGGTGCATACATAAGTAGTAATATTTAGTGCATATCTTTATCAGTATATGTATAATATTAGAACATAAAGTATATTAATAATACCTACATCTGAATAAGGTTAATTCTACCTAACCCTTTCATACTTCAATGTTATGATAGAGGTCAAAACAAAATATAAAATGCGATAAAATGCACTTAAAAAGGTTGTGAAATATATGTAATCCTGTCGGACATACATTTAGAATCGTTTATATTATTCGTAATTCGTAATTACACGAGAAGCAAAAAGCTAACAATAGCACAAATGAGTTCGCAAAAAACTGAAAACAAGATGTTATCTCACGATTATAAGACCGCGTGGAGGGCTTGTTTTACAATACAAAACCAAGAACCTTGACAACATAATCTACTATCTTTAATCGGTAGGTACATACAAGTAAATACATCCAGATTATTTGTTCAACATTCAACACAAAAAAATAAAGGCCCATTCAAGTGGATTACAAAAAGTTCACGTTGATGTTCAATTTAATTTTATCAAAATTAGCATAATCATTCATAACATATTTGTATTGAAAACCTTCAAATACAGGTTTTTTGTACTTTACCAACACTACAAAAAAACTGTAAATGTAATACCAAGCTAATGTAATCGCGTGCGTTTGTAATTTTGTCTTAAGTAAAAGGAAAATATGGCACTAATTGCATTAGTACACTCACATATCTGTTAAGTGCAAGATAATCCGTGATCATTTCATCGTACTATAAAACCAAAACTCAATTGCCCTTGAACTCTATAGTAGGTTCACGCGACAGTTTATAGAGGAAGTTATAAAATTCTTAACACCATTAAGATTCACTGGCCATGGAAATAAAATGTAAACGAGAAACTCGAGTATACACAGTGGGTAGACGGAGCGCCGTGACTAACGCGCAATCATGATTCAAGGAGCGCACAGGTTGCTTCGCAATTTTCTGTGCAACTGACTGTCAGTGGGTCTTTCAACTCAACAAAACATTACACAAGAGACGTCCCTTTATACGTTTATAGATAACGTCCTTTTTCTAGATAAATAAGAAAGGTATTGCGGTGACATGGGATTATTTTGAACTAATAACTCTGTTGTGCAGAAAATAAGATCCGTTTGTGCAACACCTATGGCATTATTTTGGATGTAAATACGACTAACATTGCAGGAGTTTTGAACTGTATGTATCAAATGTGTGTGCAATATTACTGTCACATTGACATTACACGATATCAAACTACTGTTCGACTTTGGAAATGTGGGGTCTTTACTGCTGCCCTTCGAATGATTTGGACAACAATTATCTTGATTACAGCAACAAATTAAGGCTTTGAAGGTCGTACTTTGTATAGGTTTATAAAAATTAGTCAACCAAACAGCAAAAAATGCGTGTGGATACTGGACTGTAAAGATCCTACGATGATAGCACAATAACTTATACAAAGCACTTGATGAATTTCATTTTAATTGCAGTTACATTGCATCAGTTACCAACTCTGAATGCAACTGTACAACGCAAGATGAATGCAGACTTTCTCAAAACCAGGCGATAAAAATATCCAAGTACTAAAAAAAAACACAAACATAAGTTTCTCATACAGTTGATATTGGATAATCTACGAAACACCTAAGTTACGCTGTAAAACTTTAATCAGAAAACAAAGTGCTGTACAGTAGCGATATGACTGCGTGACTAACTTGCAGCTATAATTCATTGCAAAATACAGGTTGTGGTGTGCGTGTCAGTGCGACTGAGCCCGTCGCCATTCGCACTATCACTAGGTCTTTCAACTCGCCTGTTCGAGTTACAAAATACAATTTGTACTTCACCCGGCCAGAGTGCAAAAAATAAGGTCAATATTTTAGAGCCAACGTTTTTCTTGCGTGATTCACACCAGCGCCTACCCTGATGCAACGATTTGGACCATTAATTTGCATGACTTAATGCTTTATCAGAACTCTACTTACTGATTTATTACATTACGATGTTGACAGGATGAGATTGAAATATCAATACATTTCAATGCTGTGATCTTGCAGCAATGAGTTATTTTAAGCATCTGAATAAGTTAGCATCAGAAATAGTCAGATTGCACATTTACGAATAGTGTAAGAAATGTAGGTATATGCTACCTACAATACAAATGGTAAACGGCCATGGAAATCTATAAGCAACTTTATATGGAACCGGGATGAAGTCAATCATAGATGCATGGAACTTCCCGAGGACGAAAGTAAGCCGGCAATCACTCTACCACCGAAACGCAAGAACTGCTTCACGTTAGAAATTGGGGTGACGGAGGTACTCCCGGTACGGTGAGTACACCTTACCGTAGTAAGGTGAGCCACCTTGCGTCTTACATATCATGATGATTAAAATAGTATATAATACTATAATGTATCTTTACATTATATGCATAATTATTAAAGCGAAACGTAAAATAATAGATAAATAAATTTCAAACGTAACATTCATATTTCATGATAACCGCTAAGTTGTATATGCATATCTCATATTTATTACACATAATAGTTTATCATTAAGATTTATTTCCCATCAGAAACGGAGCAACATGTTACTCCAAGTGCTTAATCATCTCTCCTCGGGTATGCGTAAACTCCGACACGAGAGTATGTGCAATATAAACGCAAATAAGAGAAAAAAATGTGGCATCGAGAAGATATTTTTCACACGCAGTTCTCGCAAATTATTGTATAAAAAATATCAACGTTCTTTACTCGACGATTGTGGAATGGAATGATAAACGCTACTCGTTCTCAGTTATACCACGGCGCCGTACAATCATTTACGTTAATATAATGCGCTATGAATTTCCATACATATATTTATTTTTTCTATAAACAATATCTACCTATATCATATGAAACTCAAATTAATTGTAAAAAAGTATGAAGTAAGAGGCATTGAAATCCTAAGTTCAATGTTTAATCGTTGACGCGTATATTACATTGATAGTAAAAACATTATATGGAAAGTTACATGCGTACAGTACCATTCTGAGATATTAACATGTAAAAGTACAATATTTCATGCGAATATCTGTATATTCGCATTAAATATTGTAGGTACTTCTAACGGCTGTCCGTTCACGACGCAATCGTAGCGTACACATTCACTATCGATTTTATAAAATTATTGCACACATTTGACATGAGACATTATGTAAGTAGAATTATATCAAGCTGTATTTTGAAATCGTAACAGAAGTAAACGAACAAGCAGTCCACCAACTTCATATAGAACAGCGGCTCTACGTGAAGTCGATCACAGATGAGTTGCTACTGCAGAGGACTACGATAGACGCCTTATATACTATAAGTGAGCCAGCAACCATACCCTTCCAACAAAATTCAAGAACTGCTACTAGAACGCTAGAAATAGTGATGGTAGTAAGGTACCACCGATGCTATTTCTAATCCAATCGAACTACACTGGTTTTATGACTTGCTATAAATATTGCTATAAATTTGGTTATAATTTAAATCCTATGGTATAAATTATTTGGCAAAATCGTTCGTTGCTATTAAGGCACGTTGGCGCCGCACGGAATGGTTATCACTATCAAACGAAAACAGTTACGAAACTATCCTTTGCGCTCTCACAAAGTCCGACCTCAAGACTGCTGAATTCTTACAGTCTATAGTCATAAAGCAGCTCTAAAGCAGCTTTGATATCAAAGGAATGAAAGTAACGAGTTTATTTACGACTAAAAACTAAAGAAAAGTTAAATGTGGGTATATAAGTATGTATTTTCAAGGGTTTTTTGTTTATTCGAAAAATTCGAACAACTTTATATGGAGGAATGTTTAAATGCATTCTCCTATAATTATAGTGTTTTAGTCATTTATGATTAAGTTTTACATGAATTAAGGCAATTTCTAGTTTCGGTAAAGAGCATATCTATATATTTATAGTGTACTTAATAAACCGTAAAATAATATTCGTCAAAATTTGATGCTCTCAGATAAGTTCATACATACTTATAGTTATGTATTGTGGTGTAATAAATATAACATCAGCGACAGCAAATGTGTTCCGCTCACAAGTTCGTGAGAAACTATAAATCATGTGTGGGCAGATCACACAG
Organism: Spicauda simplicius; assembly: GCA_949699795.1. Classification (NCBI taxonomy): domain Eukaryota; kingdom Metazoa; phylum Arthropoda; class Insecta; order Lepidoptera; family Hesperiidae; genus Spicauda; species Spicauda simplicius. Next base: position 16,761,846 of record OX453060.1, on the reverse strand, counting down.
TATGTGGTCTTGGTATAAGACATAATTGACACACAAGAAAAAATGTGCCGCTTTAAATATAACGGTTCTTTCTTTTTGGTATGGAAATGAAACACTTAGGTCTCTTTTATTATTTCGATTTTTCTACTTTGTAATTGTTTTAATTAATTTTAACAATAGGTACATAGTTTGACAAAGTCTTCAGAAAGGTTAAAATTTATAATATTTATATGGTTCGTAATCCACTTTAGCTTTGGAGATCTCTAGAACCTATGGGTATTACACCCAAGGCACACCCCAATTTTAATATAGTATTACCTATAGGTGGCTGACTCATCACTACATCGTACGAACGTCTGATTTATTTATTTACCTATTATAGTTTATCTCTTAGATACGTAGGTACACCTAACCTTTGGAACAGAAAATACGTAGTACGTTTACGGTTTAGAAGTAAACTTATTCAATTAATCTTTGAAATTGAAAGCATAAATCGTTTGACAAAGTTAGGCAAACTCTATTAACTTTAAGCAACTTCGTAAATATGTTAGATATAAGAGTCAAACGATTACTTTGTGCAGCGAAATTAAATTTGCATCATGAATATTGATAAATAAGACACATAATGGAACAACATCAGCGTAATAACAAAAAAACAGGAGAGGTCGCCAGAACGGATGTGCTTAAGACTTCCTTAAAGTGGTTGAGCGAGTGAGACTCGACGATGTATGTACTCATACAGGTCTACTGAACATACTGGTTCCTTGAACGCATATTTCTTTGAACATCAATATTTTTTCCGTGCTATGAATATTAATTTGTTATTTACTCTTTTTGGTGTTTTATGCATCTTCACTTTAAGCATACACGCGCACAAACACATGCATAGACATAGATATTATTAAGTAAGTATATCCATACTATCCAGAGATTTGTTACTAGACTAAGTTACGTATGACGTATAGCACACATTTGTTAAACAAAACGTCTACGTTTAATTAAACCCGAATTCGTTAAAAAAATAACTTCATTAATTCCCGTAATACTGCATATGTGATGTTAATTTCATACATACTCTTATATACGAACACCAAAGCATAGCAATATATAATTTGCGTCAGTCACTACTTAATTCCAAATTACAACTGCAGTGGAAAGTTAAGTATGCGGTGTGGTAAAGAATCAAACGTCAAAGTAACTCGGACGATCGCTAACGAAGTACCGGGCCGGTCCCGTTAAAAGATTGTACCACGATTTAACTGACCTGTATACACTAGAACGGAAAAGGTACAGTATGTTTATATGTCTGTTTGTACTCACGGTCATGACCCACAGTTGTACTGTTATTTTCGAAAATAGAGATAGTTTTAACTTATATTAAATTTGTTAGAATGTACGTTAGTATTCTTAACTACGGAGGAGTCTGGCTATTATAATTGATATTAGCGTTATTCTTAAGCCCGACAATATTAAAATATTAATACTAATTTAAATGAATTTAGATATATTATTATAAATAAATTTACAGACATTAATATTTCGTTATAAAAGTTATCTACTTCTTATCATTCATATGCGTCTATCTTATATCTTTTACTCTAGAAAAAATGGTATTGGAGTAAGTTACTTTACAACGTCAAAATACTTGAGAACGTTAGTTGGTAAAATTGTCTTATTGTTAAGTACTATTACAGTTTCACATTCTTCGAACGATCATTGGATTTCATAATTTACTATCTTTGAAATCCCAAATAGTTTCAAAGACTAAGTCATATCTGGGACATGCAAACTGTAATAAGAGTAGTTTAACATAGCACCTACCGCGATATAAAGTGGTATTAGCTTAATAAGCTTAGCATGACCGGAAATTACGGATTTACGGAGCAAGTAACTATAGCCGACTTAACTTTATTAAAGAAATATCAAGTTTGCAAATGTTGGTACAGTATATGTCAGGATTTTATTCGGCTCCCATATCAAATCAATTTTTAATTACCGTCCATAAATATATCAACCCACCAGAGAGATTGCCAGTACTGAGGCCTTTTTTGCATATTTTTTGAAGTGTCCCATAACGTATCGCATATGGAGCAAGCTCGAGGTCATGATAAAAGCCCTCGGTTACGGCGCGTGACGGTACATGACTCGAGACGAAATGAGAACTAGATTTACAAATTCCCCTAATAACCTAGATAACAAATAACGCTTTCTACACTCATAGTTCATCTACTTTTTTTCTGTGTAGATAGGTAACATGGCCACATACTAAGACGACACACTAACATTCAAATCCAGACCAGATATTTAAATTATCTTCCACACATTTTTCTGGCCGGGGATCAAACCCGGAACCCACTATCACTCAACGAGTCACCGGTATGGTGACCGCTTGGCCACGCGGGTTCAAGCTAGGTCACCCGATAGCATAGTAAAATAATTGTTGTTGGGAGGAAAATTAATACAATAATATGAATACAAAACCCACATATAAAGTGATTAAGGTAAAACCTTCGGTACATCTGCTGCACATATTATTACATTAACCAACCACAACCACAAGCTGCAACAAGATAAGTACGTGCTTCTTAAATTACTCTTAAAACATGTTTAGCGGCAAGTTCCCGTTATTCAATACTTAGTTATCCTTACATGTTATAAAAAATGAAAGTCCTGCGTGTCTGCATACTGCAAAAAATAGGTTAGAAGACTGACAATATGTAACATTAGAGTTTGATTTATTTTTATTTTTTCTCGAGGTTTCAGTTGTTTGTTCAAAAGAACGCCAAATCATGGCTCCTCCTAAATTAATTTAGGTTCCAATATATAGAGTATTCCAGTTTACATCTCGATTAGATTTAATCTTTTTTTATTAAAATTCAACTACTCTATCATAAGTTATAACAATTTAAAGATTTGTTATATTATTAACCACTGAGCTATTGCTATAGCAATCAAGCCTAGTATTTGGCACGAGTGTACAGTTCTGAGCACGTCACACAATAAAGCTCGAGTTTAAGAAATAGAAATACCATAGGGCCGTGCAAAGGCGCAAACAAGTAGAGGCTGAGACAAACGGGAACGAATCCGAAATGATGCAAACAAAGCGAGCCGGGGGCGGCGGAACGTGTTCGGAGCCTCAGAGGTTGCCGCGAGTTGTGCAATAACGATTTGCTTCGCTACACAGACGCTGGGACCGATGTTGAGACAAAGCCACTCGGGCTTAACTCTTAAATGTTCTTGTGTGTGCGCCTGTACATGCGTACTAGTGGTACTAGGTATACAAGAACGCACGTACAGTCGCGCATACAAACATACAAACGTAGAAGTGGCAAACGAGTAGTAAGTAGGTGGTCCATGGACATCTGGAGCAGATTTGCATAAGCAAAGGCAATCGTTGCTCATATGTGTAATCAGCCGTCTTTTTACATGAAAAAAGTAATGGAGCATAGTCTACCTAATGGCAAGTGGCACGCCTTGGACAAGTACGTTTACCTTTTCACACTCTTCACAATAGAATACAACATCGTTGGTCACTTCTGCTCTTTTGTACTTAGGCAGAAGTATAAGTTAAGGTATAGGCAATGCCTTCTGAGTCGTACCACAAGCAGCTCTATCACCATAGCGAACCATCTAACTTAACCAGAACAATATTTAACGCGAGAGCAAAGGATTATCTTGTATGTACCTACGTAGAATTGAAAAGTTATAAAATTGTATACAGAATAACAAACAAAGAAAACAGGCAGTTCGAATCACCACAAGAATTTTCGAAGATTAGTACCATATAATAATCTTAGATCGGAATAGAACTGCGCTTTGCGCAAAACTGTTTTAAATATAGGTATAGAGTTGTGTTGGCAACTCTATATGAAAGTTGAAACCCAAGTTAAGACAAAAAGCCACTCAGGCTTCAACTCTCAAAATTCCTCCTATGCACAATTGCTTGTAGACTTAGGAACTTTACTTGTAGAAGTAGCAAAGTTGTGCAAGCAAATTTACTACACGGATGCTGCGGCACATGTTTAGATAAAGACCGTCGTGAGTTGCTTGACAATTTGACGTACGACATTAAGGTCATGGAACTGAAAATATATGGAATATTATACAAATGTTTCTTATTTTGTAAAATTAAGGTAACTGGCCAATAATCCACTTGTAACCATCGCATAAAGAGGTTCTACTTGAATTCTATCACAAATGCGACTGCCACAAAAAGTGAGCACACCACCACATCCATAGGCAGGACCTTAAAATCTACTTCACAATAAAAGGTTTTAGCGTAATACAAATAAAAGATCTAAAATGACATTGATATTATTTTACTTCGTAAAATCTACATTAATATGCCTTAAAGCAAAAGTAACTTGGTATTTTATATAAAGACAACCACTTAAATAAAATTGTATACAATTAAACTAAGCAAAGGTTACGTCAAATCTCAGGCGGATGCAGTCTACACGACCGATATGAGTGTGTATATAAAACGGTTATACAATCCAAGTACCATTTTATCTTTGTAGTCACAATGTGTGAAGTAAATAATGTTTCTAAATCAAATCGTACGTATTAAGGTGCGTTATTGAACACAACATACAAAATTATATAGCGGCTCAATAACATAAGTTATTAGCATAAGTCGTGACGAGGCTCCGCTTGCAGCAGGCCCGGGTACTCCCGATCCGTTCACCACCGCAAGGTCACGACCACGCTGTCTATTTAACGTTAGATACCATTTAAATGGTCTGTGGAAATATTAAAAGGTCAAAATCACTACCTTTTTACGCTTACTTTGTATGTTATGTGGTAACTTTAACTGAGGGTTTAAATTATGCATAAAGCGCGCCGCTGCATAAGGTTTTCTGTATTCTTGAAATACTTAGCGCTAGTTGGCGCGGGTTTCTACTTTTACAAGTTTATTTTTAGACCCATTCAATACTAAAATCTCAAAAGTTCTGCAGGAATTAAATCACATTTACTGCTGACTGGAACTGCTAGAGCGCGGTTTGTTTTAATAAATAATTTGTACTAATTATGAATGGGTATATTCGAATACAGATAAGTACGTTAAAGCAAAAGCCGCTATCAATTGCACTTTTAAGCAATTGTAAAGATGCTTCGTCCACCAATTCGCACTTGGCCAGCGCGGTGGACTATGGCCTAAACTCTATCATTCTGAGAGAAGACCCATGCCCAGCAGTGGGACAATAATGGGTTGACAACAACAACAACGAAGATAAAACTAAATTGCCTTTTAATATAGCAAAAATGTGTACGGTGTACGTATGGAAATATTATAAACTAGCTTTTGAACGCGACTTTGTATCCGCAGACTATAACACTAATATTTTATCCGCTTGGATGTTTATAGTGCTAATACTGTCATCAAAAAATCTCTTTATGGTAGGTGCCTTTATAATAAAATGAACCTGTTGTCCAAATATCATCATTCTAACTTAAGTATTAGACGGGCGACCTGTTCGCTTTATATAAATACAGTAACATAGTATCATTAGAACCTTTAATATAATATTGGCATAATAATACACATAAACAGCCTCTAAATAACAAGTTACTAGTCGTATGAAACGAACGGTGAGTCAGTGCCCCTTCTCTAAGACGCGGAGACCACAGTGCTTTAGACGCTAATGAACTAATTTATCAGTGTCCACATTACATTGGTTCCTACTTCGTTAAACTTAACCATAGTCTTAAAATCATTTATGCAAAAAAGAACAAAGGCTTTATTATATGTATATCTACAGGTATATCTACCGAAGTGAAGTGACTGATGAGTAATTATTCAAATCAAATAAATATATTTTAATAGGCACTTCAATCAAATTAAAATAAAATCAAATATTATATAGGTATATGATCAATTAAAGAAAAAAATAAATACTTTACATTTTATCGTCAATCGAAATCCATCTTAATAAAATTACATATTTGGACTATCACGTCCCTATCCCGCTTAGTTTAGTTGTATCAATTGTTAATCATTAAGGTTTATATTTAAGCGATCTTGTTCTGTTTAAATATTAAAATGTCAAAACTTATATATGATTCCTAAATTAATTTCATAAGTAATTTTATAAATGTGATTTTATAAAAGTAACTTTATAAATTTTTTGACGATGTGTGTGGTTGTTACTCTTTCACACAACAAACTGCCGGTCGAATTTAGCTGAAATTTGGCTCACACAGTTTATGACCTGGATTAACACATGGGGTACTCATTACTTTAGTAAACGTGGTGAAAAAAGGCAAAGCCGCAATGATAGGTTAGTATCATATACGAGTAAATGCTTAACAATAGACTGAATGTACCATTAAATAATTTGAATAAGGTACCCTGAAATGTTTAATTAAACAAAACAATATTTATACATGAGCATAATATCACAAGTATGACTCAATTTAATGGGTATATAATTGAAATCAATTGAGTCGTAAACATCGGGAGGAAATGCAGGACACGTTAGGTGACATTAAGATAACCGCGTTTCCTGTCAAATGTTGCCACAAAATTGAGATAAACGTCCGAATAATTAGTGTAACATAATTGTATAAAAATTTACTAGATAAGACTTTATCGGATGAATACTATGTAAAAATAATGTACTACTACCTACTACATACGTTCGTAATAAATTGAAATATTATTATTTATTAAGTACTTACAGTAGTGGTACATGAAATTTTACGCAGGTCTACTATTTATGTCTATTTTGAAACAAAATCAAATATCTTCGCTGTATAAGTCTACGGAGGCATTTAAAATCGGCAGTGCTTGTCAATATATTTATTACACTTACACTATTATCGGATCGGAACTTGACCCCAACCGCGAAAAACAATAATTACGTATTTATGACACTCAGCATAAATTCTACCATTGCAAAAGTAATATTTTAAAGATATTTAATAATTACACTTTTCGAGCTTTTTAATACAATATAATCACACTCCATCTGAAGTATAAATACAATTGTCTAACACTTTTATACTCGGAGACCACTCTAGTTTTATTCTTCGAAAACGTCATTGAAGTTCAGTAAGATGTTTCTAAGATTTACTAAAATAATTTGTGCTTAATATGCTTTGACTAAGCACTGTGTATTCCTTTCCCACTTGTGTCTAATGAAGCGTAAAAGGCTTAACAATGGGCAATATGTAACTTGTTATATGCATCAATACACACAGATTCTAACTGCATTTTAAGCGATAAACAATAACAATATACCTACCTATATAACACATATTCACTTATTTTCGTAATAACAAATCAATTTTAAGTAATTTTCCATTAACCGAACTAAGACACTTGACCTGATAAGTTTCTTCTCCCGTCCTCATAAACAGGAAAATTAAGTGGATTTTCGAAATAATAATATTAAGGATGGGACTATTAATTTACAGGAAATGTTAAGATAACAATGTATTGTTGTTGAACCTATCTTAAACTCATTAGTAATTGTTATTGTTTAAATTTGTAACCAAATCACTGTACGATTTGGCAACTTAAGCGTCAGTTCAGTAAATACATAAAACTGACTTAGGTAGTCAGTTTTATGTATTTAACTAAAATTTTATATATAAACATATATAAAAAGTAGAGATGAAGAAGTGGCAGGTGCTTAAATTTATTATGCGCATGTGAAGCTTTGATTACAACCAAAAACACGCCTTTTAGTGGACAAGCAATCTGTTTCGAAAGATTAAACGGCAGCTGCTAACCAAATATCCAGTAGGCCATACTCAACATTGTAGCTGTATAGACAGTAAGAAAGTCGTATTGAAATCACCTGCTTAGTATGTAAAGCGACACCTGCAACGACAGATGGTGAACAAAAAACATACGACCGCGTCCGGAAACCAGCGGTGGGCGAGCAGCGAAACAGCCAACACCATGACAGATTTACAAATTGATTGTATGACCATTCTTTTTTAATTGAGGTAGGTAAGAAAGGACATTTACTAATAGAAACAATTTCAAATGATACTGCAATCAACGAAAAATATCATCAATGGAAACTATTCTGTCATTTCAAATTGAAGTTTTTTTTTTATTATTTGAATATTAAATACCTATGTTAAGTCTTGAAAAAATAATTCTTCTTTAACATAAAAAAAGAAAAAAATACAGTGCCGTGCGGGAATTGCGAAGTTATATAAACTTCTTTTAGATAAAAAAAAACGTAAACTAATTAAGTATTATTTTTAGCTGTAAGTAATTATTGTTCACGACAAACTTACTTTTCATTCTCATCAAGGCATCAAGAAATCAAGTTGAATAACAATATGTTAAAAAATATATTCCTCTAAAGGTATTTATCTAGGGAAGGTAAGTTACGTTACGTACATTTAAGAACTGTCAAAGAAAAAAGGAATAGTGCGAGTGTCGTCGCCCGACTACTCCGACTAGGTCCGGTTTGGACGACGGGCCTGGAATGTGACCCAGACCTCGATGGGACTCGAATGGGTGACTCACGTGAACTTACTTCAAACAAACCGTCGAAACATCTCCGATAGATAGTATCAGATATCTTTAGAAATGCTAAACACTTAGTTTTACTATGAACGTAGAAGAAATTATTAAAAAAAAAAAAAAATTAAATATAGATAAAAAGTATACTCTAATTGAAGTAATATAATTCTGAATATCTGAATCAGAATATTATTGCATATAAAAAACAGGCTCCGCTTAAAAACGTCACAATCTTAAAAATGCAAAACAAGCCTATCCAATACTTTTAGGCGCCGCATTTCAAGATATCTATATGTAACTGGCCCTAACATTAAATCTCTTTAGAAAGTCCTCTTCAGATAACGTGTGGGTGAACGGATAAACAGGACTGCACCACGCCCACACGACTTTTTTTCGTTTAGTCATCCGACATCCCACATTACCGATTCAGCGTTAGCTGTCTAACTTTCCCGTGTAAGCTTTATTTCAACATTTCGTGATCACAATATTATTGGCCAATAAAACGTATTATCATAGCTTTTTCATGTTGTTAATGACGATCATTCACACACTTCCGTCGTGAATTAGAATGAGTTATAAAAATCTTTCGTATTTAAAGACATATACCTACTTACATAGTAACAATAGTATTAAATTCAAACATCCAGAATAACCAAAATGTTTATTCAAACGGATGCATTTAATCTCTAACTGTTCACGGAATCGCTGTGAGCATTCAACCGCAAACTCAAAGTGATTAAACTGTTTAAACGTTATAGATATTCGATAAATTCCTTCCCAAGAAATCCCTTTTAATACAATTCACATTTCTACCTAATAAATACATGAAAGTTTGGGAAAACAGTTATAAACTGTGCATATTACATAGTTCACTAATGTGTCTACTATAAATATATTTCAGAGTATTCGTAACAGTGCCTGAATTATGTCTTTATCCCGAGGGATGACGCAAAGCTCCTACACATTCCTGGAGCGCTCGCCTACCAAATAAATGGTATCTTCACAAAGGGTGGACGAAGAATTTAAGCGACAAGCTGCTGCAAAATACAATATACGGTAATCCGGTCGGGTTATGGTATAAAAACAACATAATAGCTATAAAAATAGATATAAGTAGGCTACATATTTGGTGAGTCGGATGAAAACGAATCTAAATAAGAGTACACCTTGACGTTTATATTTTGTTTCGGATGTTAATTGATAGAATCTCTTGTTATATAACATGTAAACATATTAATATATGCATATTTGAAATCTTTATAATAATAAACATAGATAAGGAATAAGGTGACCGTCTTAAAATAATGCTCTAATTAGCATAATGAATTACGAATTAGTACAATACACGTGTAGAAATGTTTTACGAGAGTAAAAGTTTCGCAGAAGAACGATGGTGAATCATCAATGATGAAGAAACGCCGGTCTACCTTAGGTATATAATGTTTCAGGTTCGATCTCGGGTCAGAAATGAAGTTAGATATCAGTATTCAGAGTTTATATACTTGTCTGTATCTAATTCTTCTATGTAAAGTTAAGTTAACTTTGCAACAACAATGTACCTAGATAATAATGACTACTCCAAAAAAAGAACTGAATACATTTACTGTCATAAAGACAGGTATAATTTGTATGTATACGAAATTTACTCTCATTTAGTGGAACTTTGTCGGTTTCTGACATGTTCCTATTTAGTGCTTCCGCGTTGCCTTTATTAACCGCAACAAGTTTTATTAGACTGTTCGCTAACCTATTAAATAGCTGTAAAGTGAACGCAAACAATACCATACAATTTTATGCAACATTACAATAATAATAGCTGCAAAAAAGCATTAGAAAGCCTACAATAAAAACTAAAATGTTATATTAAAAATGTCATATAAACATTTAAATCCAACAAATAGTTGAACGGATCCAGGGCCTGATATTCCAACACTTGTAAACACTTAAACTTATTGTACTTTATGAAGTACAATAAAACAAGCATAAGCTGAATAACGATATTTTCAAAATACCACTTCACTAGTTTCCACTCACTTTCACGGTGTTTTGTATTAAAACATATAGCACTTTTACTTAGTCGTAAGATTTCTATTTAACTATACAATACAAATGAAAGACCGAAAATTCGTATTCAGGACGCGAAAGCGCGCGACTAGCTAGCGAACCGGAGTCGAACCGAGTAACTTTGTTGACAAAAGGCAAGCGCGCTCACGCTGCCATGTCTAAAACCTTCGGCTACTATCGGCAAAGCTCGGCCATGTTCGGTGCGTTCACGCCAGCTCACGCAATTATCAACTCTATTCACTGACTCAGCTTTACAAGCAGAAAACTTGCACCTAAGGGATGTTAATAGAACAAAACAACATGTCGATAATCGAGTTTCGTACTATTAACCGAGGTATAAGGAATTTCTGTTTCAAGCGATCCTTCAAAGGCAATATCAAAGAGGTTAAATGACGGCACTTGTTTAATAAACTGAAACAACATACTCGATCAAGTTATATTGTATAATAACTATACAAGCACCATAAATAGAAAAAGTCAGTTGTACGCTTAAGTAGAGTGATGCGTTAAATCCCTCATTTCATCGCAGTCAAAATTGATATGAACTAAACCTCTGCTATATTTTAGCGTACATATGACTCGACATTTACTCTCTGAATTACGCTAATATATTTTATGACATAAAATATATTAGCGTAATTATTTAGACTATGCAGCAACCATTTTTGGGACACTTCCAAGGAACAGCTACTTATTTGGGCGTTTTGTTTTGCCTGTAATATACACCTAAATCTCTTTTGAGTCTTCAAAGATTTTTTTGTTTGGCAAACATGGCTTTAATTAGATAATATGTTGTAAACCAGCTTATTTCCGCCCCCTCCAGTCACGTCTGCCAACGAGTGTAAATCCAGTTCATAATAGCCTATTTGCAACACCACAGGAGTCGCCAATGCATCGCCGGCTTTGAAGAAGACCTCTTTTTACACCTTTTTTATTATCTGTGTGCCAAATGACAACAATACTAGTAGTTTCCGCGTGAAAGAGTCACAAACATACAAACATCCTAAAAAACTTTCGACGCTTTAATATTAGTAAGATTTATAAGAGTTATAATAGATTTTTAGATTAATGCATCTAAATTACTGTAATACGTTTACATATAAGTAAAAATCCATTTATTTTTCCATCGATATGCGACAGCATCACTGCCATCTTGGCGTCTCTACATCCTCTACTCTCACTGCATGTAACTGTTTTGTAGCGGCAGTTAAAGTTGCGTAACAAGATATCCAGGTTCGATAATTCGGACCAAACAGACAAAAAGTAGAAAGTACCTTATACTTGACCCGTAGTGTTAAACCGGTTAAAGTTGAATACATAACAAATAGTGGATGCAACCTATGTTCTTATGTCCTATTTGTCGGTACGAGTTTCTGCGTTCCTTAATTACAACGACACAATCTTTAACAAGGAAATCTGGCTTAAAATGACTTTTAAAGTTAATGTTTTAACTTGAATATTATGATACAGTAGAAATGAGACCGATTACAAGTCATCGGTACTTAACTGCGCTCATATTTGGGCTTGACCACAAACAAAGAAAATCCCTAAATATATCGCGAATAGAATAATTAATTGAAATGCATTGACATTAAAATATAATATAAAGATCGTACCTAAGCCATTTCAGGATTCTTTTTCTTGTTTTTTTGGTGCTAACTAAAAACTCATAAGTGCGAGATTAAGAACGTTATAAAATTTAACTATGAGAGAGAAATGCATCACCATTCGCAAATCGCATGTCCCAAGTACAATTAATTCTAACACCAAAGTTAATTTACTCATATTACTTCAACAGTAAATTACCTCAATTTCCCACAACTACCAATGAAACTAATTATAAAACAAACAGTATTTCGGTAAGTTCCTGCAATTATCAGACGATTCCCACGATCGGCGATTATCTAGCGGGACCCGCGCATTCCGAAGTAATAAAGTGTGAATAAAAAAATATTGTGCATTTATTTTCCTACCTAGTACATACCTATTCATTGCTGTATACGTCCGGCGTACACGCTTTCCTTCCTTACCAGTTTTTACCCGCAGGGCACAAATACATGAAATCACGATACCGCGTTATGCGAGAGGCGATCGCGTCGGTCATGGACCTACTAAACTGGTTCCTCGCGGTATTGTTCAGTACCAAGACAAGGGCTTCATTGTAATAAGAATTATCATTGTCCTTTTTTGTACGAATGAATGTGGAAAATAAATAGCGACACGTGTTTGAATGCTGGAATCGAATGAGGTTGGGGCTACACTACTGACTTGTACCATTTGTATGTACCTCCAGTTCTGTATATGTGCTTTTGAAAAATATTTAATATTTCAAATTGTGTTTTTCTAAGAAGAGCTTAATCTTGTTTATTTCATATTACTCGTGCTTTATATCTTTATAGGTTTTAACGATAATAGATAAAAATCATTCATTTAGGATCCTATGACCTGAATGATCTGGATAATTTAAAGTAATAATTTAATAATAAATAAATTACAACAATAACCTAATTAAACAACAGCAAAAGACTATCAACACGTTTAACTACATATGTTTATTGAGGTCACCATAACATTACATTCGTATTACAGTTACAACTGATTCATAAATACAGAAACTAATAATTGGTATTAAATTAAAGTACAAAAAATAAAAAAATGTATTTTACTTATTTTTAACATATCTACTTTTGCAAATTTCATTTACCTATAATAGAGCATAATAATAGTCTCCAATATTTCGTTCTTACAACGCTACCTAGTGTCAAGTAGCGGAACTTACAGGTTCATGTTGATTGTCGCTATAGAGCTACAGAGGGCGCTATAACGTTTATCACACTAAAGTCAGAGCATATTACAATTTAAAGGTACATATTGGTACTATGAACATAAGAGTAAAAAGAACATGAAGAGCACAAGGAAGTAACAATTTAATATCATGACTCCTAATTAATTAGGCCACCGCTGACGAATACTCCTAACTTGTTAAACAAGTTGGCTTATTAAAAATTCACAGAAATTGCAGAATGATGTTTTTGTTCTACGTTGACAATAATTTTACATAGTAAAAGTAATTTCTTGACGACAATAATGTATGGCAAATTGTTCGCAATTTCTGAACGCAATTTACATGTAATCTATCACTTCCTGCGCACGGCATACTTTTCACATGCGATAAAAACGGTAAAGGCATCGCTACCGAACAACCTAACTTAATATATTTCCTATTGTAATTAATAAGAAATTAGAACGAATAATTTATTCAAATTAATTCTATGAATGACTAAAAACAGCGACTCAGATACGTGCGGAGTTATTGCCAACAACCAAACGTGTCAGTATTATGATATAAATAGATGTCCCAAGAGTGCAATGTACGGGACACTTTAAGATTTCTATCCGCGGATGTCTAAATTTAATATCCTAGGATATAGCAAGCATCTTTGCGGCCTAACCTTATATAATATTTTATTAAGAAAAGCATTAGTTACTAATTACTATCCCGTCATTTAAGGCATAACCTCTCCTCTCATAATAAACATTATAAACATTTTTATATAGCCAACCCCAATTGAAACTAAATTACCTTTAGTAGTTATCGTGAACACTTATGTTAATTTTAATTTACAAGAATGAGTGGCATAATTTTGCATACCCTGGATAAACCCATATTTCCTTTGATGTTTTAAAATGATTTGTACTGTACCGGTTGCGTGTTTATATCCTTGATGTTATCTACAGTTAATAATATATAAAAAAATACACACATAAGTACAATCGTGGTATATAATTGCTATATTCAGATGAAGTCATGAATGACCTCATGATGTCTGAGTAAACGCCGCAACGCGAAACGAACGCTTTAATTGTGACAATATGCTTGTTAATTGAGGATATCTTGGGTCAAACTCTCCTTATTGTTATAAGTAGAACACGAACCACCTGATGCTCAAACTAGTTTAGAAATGAATTGACATATAGAAAGAGGCTAAGGTTTTAGACTAATATTAAGTAGGTATAGCTGAATTATACGATTTTTGAATTATTTTAGAATTATTTTGCCTATATTTCCTACTTTATACCTAGTTGTATGGATTGTGATCATAGTAAAAAGAGACTTGAAAATAGGTAATTACACTTTAAAATTTTTAATTAATTAACCTTAAACCAAACAAAAAAAAATTAATAACAGTCTATTAGGAAATCACTCTCATTAGAAAATAAGCGTGGATTTAACTTTTAAAACATTGCTGATTAGCTATTCCGTGACTATAATCGCACAACTGTTATCCTCTATATCCTTATGATGTACTTAAGTAACTCTGAATTCTCAATCAATAATCCTACAGTCTAATGACTACAGATTACGTTTCTAAGTTTACAATTAGTTGTATGTTCTATATGTAGAACGTTATAAGATGTATAATTTCAGAAATCAGTCTTGAGAGAATCATTGCTGAACATGTGCATAAACGTGCTTAAATTATTCGTCTCGGAACGAAAAGAAACAGAAATAATCTGTTGCTGTAACAGATTATTTCTGTTTCTTTTTTAAACTAAAATATAGTTTAGGTGATAAGGATATCAGAAAAGGTATGAGCATGGAAACCACGCCGTTAAGCGTGTTTGTACAAAAAATTACCACGTGGGCTGCTTCCCGGCCCTCGAAACTTCATTCAAGCGCTTGACAATGGAGCGATAATATAATAGAGCAGCATATAGGTACGTAGCACGACTCACTAATGAGGTTTCCATGTAACTGGCGAACATTGGGATAGTCCTGTTAATGAGGTAAAACGCAAAAAGCTAGCTACAAAAAACGTAAGTATTTTCAATGTAATATGAGTTACATGTAACAATATTGTAACAATGTTAATTTTATTAAGTTGCAGTAGCAAAGGAGTATGTTGTCTAAGATAAGTGGTCACTGCTGCCCGTGCCACGCAGAAAAGATGATCTACCTGAAATCAATTACAGACGCGTTGCCACTCCTGAGTACTAAGATCATATTAAATTATTAAGTCCCCTCATATTAAGTCGGCGTTCGCAACCTTCCACCTTTTGGTGTACGAAATGCTTCACGTTAGAAACGGTACAAGTTCTAACAAATATACTACTAATACTCGAAAAAGGTTTTACATATATTATTATTAATAATTTTCATATTCATTTCTTTAATACATACATCTCATGTAATTTATATGAAATTCCTAATTAGGAAAACAAAAAATTGTGTATTTACATCAATATTCGAATATTAATAATTATGCAAAAAGCGATAGATTCATATTTTATCTTTTTAGCTGCCATTATCGCTGTCACTCAAGTCCGGTTTTTTATCGGGAAATTCTGGGAACCCTATCCACGAGGCTTCCGTTCGTAATGGATGCTGCATACAAAAACCAGCCCCCGCGACTAGTGAGATAGCATACCAGAGATAATCCCATACGCAGAGTAATTATAAGGAATAGAGCGAGGTAGTTCGGGTGCGAACAGTTGGCACATGTTAGAACACCGACTCTACCCGCAATATAGAGCGAACAATCCCAAATCAAGTCTACGTAGTACGTACCTTTTATTCAATGCTCATTTTAAAAGTAAAGAATAACGATATTAAAGGAAAATTATTTATGAAAACGACATACAACTACGACAGTTTTAGTTTTAACTATACTCGGGGCAAATTCGATCTGGAATAAATGTAAACAAATCATAAAAAATCCTATGTAGGGTTATGACCAACTTGCACGATTTTGTACGCAAATGCATTTGATGTTCAACGAGTATGCATTAAATTTTCGCGAAGTAATTTAATTAAGAAGAGTTGATTATCTAATAACGACCAACTGCAACATAATATGCTAAATCCAGTCAAACAAAATGTATTTACCATTATCTTCATTGTATAACTAATGATGTTACAACCTTAATTCCATGAAGGGATTTTCAACATATTATAAGTTACAGGTAAAAGATAATAATAGTTAAAAGACGGCTGATAACACAACAAAAAGTTGCATTCCCCTGCCTGTCAGTGGTTGCTAGGCAACGGTTTGTTATTAAACATTGCATATCGAATTTGCCCCGAGTATAGTTGTGAAATATATGTAATATTAAATTTTACAACTAAGCCACTTTTAAGCAGCAACAGCATTCCTTCGAATCTTACAAGATGGCGGGATGTGCGCACTCTATGCTAATTATTTCTCTGAGGTCCCACTATACGAGATTGACAATATCGACGCCAGCGCCACTGCGGGCGGATGGTAATAATTATCCCCACGCCACACGAAGATACAACAGTAAAGAACAAGTTATGCGCCGACTACAAAAACTTGAAGCCTTACTCGTTGCGCATACCTAATTACTTATTACAATAATGTTCGCTTAATTTCTTAAACCCTAACGATGTACAGAAACAATAATAGAGTCGGATAGAGTCAGGTCCAAAAACGTTGCCGCTTAATACAATTCACTGTTAAAGGTCAATTTGATTAAATAGAAATAAGAATTATTGTTTTTATGACCTAACACTTTGTATCTACAGCATGAACATTTATTTATATTAAAACGATATGGTAAAGCAGCTACGGTACGGTTTACTAGGTAAAAATGCAGGAAAGTAATCTTGTTATATCACCAAAAATGCAATTTCATACAAGACCAAAAATACTTTTTCAATAAATTCATATTTTTAGATGGTAATTATATACTAGTGTATATAATTTTCTTAAATTCCTATTTTTTCGAGATCGTTTTCCCGCGTCGATACATTTAAGTTCATTCCTACACTTTGTTGTTACAGACATAACAGGGAGTATAACATCAAAGCCCCGTTTATACTGAAATTAGCAGGTATGTTTCGTGGTATTCTACTACTAGGTATTAGTATTCTACTACAAAATGTGTACTAACGCATTATTGTCTACCACAGACACGGGTCGACCAGTCAAAATATTGTATAAAAACATGAATTTGTCAGCCGCGGCACGTTCGGTGTCAGTGGGTGTAAAAGGAGCTCAGTAATGACAATGTATACATCCATTTACAAATCATTCTCTGGCATTATTTATATTATCGCATCAAAGGCGCAACGGAAGCTCAGCCCCGAAAAGGGTTGTTCAAAAGAGATAGGAACGGGAAGCGGATGTGACGCGACCGCTTGTAGGCTTGACTGTGCAGTACAGAACACAGGTGCGAGGGACACGAACGGAATCATTAACTTCAAACGTGATCTAAACGTAAACAGCCAGCTTTTTATATTCAAACATGCATGTGACAGGAATAATTAGTGGTAACCAGAACTGGCGAACGCCATTTAAAGGTATGTTTAGTCGCATTCGTATCCTTCCTAGTAAATCGGATTAAACCTTAACCTTCCCCAAGCTACGAGCTTATTGATATGCAATGTATAACAATTTTCCCTAAATTCAGTAAAAAACTATTACTAATAAAACCCAGATGAATTGGTCGTTACTATACAAATACAATATATAACTATATTGTACGTATTAAAATATTTTGTTATAGTCCGAGTCATATAAAAGTAATCGTTAATCTTATGCCAAAAAATCGATTATTTATAAAATTGTACATGACATTTATAGAGTCAAGTTCATGAGTATCACTAATTAAAGTACAAAAATATAAACCTAAATAAATGTTCTCACGTAATCAAATTTCGCGTCAAAAAAAAAATCAGACTTCCTGCACGTCACTCAGGCATGGACTATCATTTAAATGTTCCACGAAATCAGCAAGACATATTATGTCCGGTGAGCAGATACATGACTCATGTGATATAGCACGTGTGTAACTTGTATAGTCCTCGATCAATGTCAAGATCAAATCAAACTACTACCTACTACTAACTTCCTATTTATACGATCACTTTTTGTATAACAAACAAAAATACCTATAGGTATGCAATATTATACCTATATTGTTTGGGTATATTTATTAAATAAAGTCAACTTGAAAGTATGTAATCTAGAGGTTGATCACAATAGTTACTACTAATTGTGGACTAACGAGGAAGTCTCATGTAAGTGGACCTGCCTCGCCAGACAAAATACTTAACTACATGCCTTACTTAAACACCTTTAATATGGCACCTGCTAACCTTTATAAATAACTTTACCAAAAAATAATTAGAAATTCTGGGCATAGAAACAAAGTTCAAAAGCATAATGCTTTGAACTCATTAATGATTCTCCTATTTTACAAACTTAAAAGCGAAGCATCTTATGTTTTAAAACAAGGAGTGTGTGAGTGAGTAACGAGTAAAAGGTGTTATGTAACAGTTATAGAACGTACTAGATAGCATTACTCATAACCGTATGTTTACATGTACTAGCAATGACACTCCGAATCAAGGACACCGCACACAGTTAAAAGATACCTCTTCAAGTATTAGGTACTACGACAACACCTTTTAGTAAATAATACATAAACATGTATTGAATAATAAATAACATTAAATATATACATAACACTTACTGTATTTTAAACGTAATAAGGAAAATATTAAATTTATGCACAAATATACGTATATTTAGGTGTAAATATGTGTACGGTGTAGAGTCCTAACAAAACATTTAAACCGCCTAGAAATGTTTAAACTATGAATGTAATTGTCGAAATTATACATTTTGAATTTAGTGTAAGATCATTATATCTCTGAGGACCTAATAATTATTGACTATTGTGATGAAACAACACGCACCTTCGGTGCAACAAAGTCTCAATAGGTAATTTTACTAAATGACCTATTGTGACTTTGTAAAATTACTATCTTATCGAAATTCTATGTTTTTTAACAGTTTTCTTTTTCAATACGTCCTAAAGTAGCTGGAATATTTTAATAATATTATGTTTTTGTTCAGCTTTTAGCTTCAATTTCATGTAAAAAGCTTAATCTGAACGATGAACAAAAAACTCATATTATTTTTGCAATTTTGTCCATTTGTGACTTTGTTGCACCGAGGGTGCAAACAGTATGACATATAATAATGCTCTCACTTGTTAATTAATAAAACAGCGTGTGTAACATTGAATAACTTTTGTTACCCATGTAAAAACAAGATGGCAAATAAAAAAATAAAAAAAAAGATATACAAAGAAAAAAGACAAACCCACTGAGTTTCTTGCCGGATCTTCTCAGTTGAGGTCGTGTTCCAATCAGGTGGTAGTGTAAAAAAATATATATAAATGTAACTGACAATTTGTAAGCGCCCCCGAAGGCCTATGCAAAATAAAGACATTTCATTTCATTTCAACCAAAACAAAAAATCAACGTACCGTCTAAATCTTCATCCTGTGCAGATTCGAAATCCGCTAACGTGATGTTAGTCAAGTCTTCGATGTACACTGGAGGGTGTCGGTTGAAGGTGTGCCTGCCACCCAGCGAGTGGTAGCAGCTCTCCTCATCGTCCGCGGCCTCCTCCGTCGAGGACCCCTTCAGACAGGAGTGAAAACTCCGGGAAAGGCGTCGCTCCGTACTCATCCTCAAACATGTCCCCACACACAATGCACTGGTTGACGACTTTTCAACAATAATCACTATAACACTGTATCGTACACTTTTCTCACTTCTTTGGTTATGTCGAATCACCACGTGTATATATTTCACTCACGAAACAGTTTTGTCATCAGTATAAGAACGAAAACTGAGAGATATCATGTTTTTATCGTAAATCGTGTATCAGGTTTATGCATCACCGATATTTATAACTCTAGTGTTTACACCGATATTCAATCACACCCAACCGATGTATCGTCCAACGAACATACGTTCAGAGTAAACACTGCATGTATTCACATTTTTATTTCTTATCTTGTCTTATCGTGAACTGTAATCAAATTCAAGAATCTTAGTAGTGAACCACGTGTAAATAAGCAAAATAGTGTTTGATATTCGTTTTGTAAACGGATCTGCGTAAATTTCGTTATGAAGCAACAACCTCTATTACGAAAACGCGTAGTTTACGTTACAAATGATCAAAGTAGATATGGAATTGCATTTATAAACGAGTCTACGTAATTTGCTGTAAATGTAACTGACAAGAACCACAACTAGCACGGCATTACTGCATTGACAATTGAAAAAAACTCGGCCACACAACCCGTAAAACACGTTGCAGAAGAAACATAAAGCAACGCGTGAAAACGTTACAATCGCGACGGTTCAACGTTCGCTCGAAGAATGGCCGATACGATGTCACATACGACATACGACTAATGAATGGCAGACAAACAAAGAAATCTTACAGATGGGCTCTATTCACGAGCCCCATGACTTATGTGGTACGCCGTTGTTCTTTCAGATCCATTTATAATGACTAAGGATAATTTCGAGCATTTACTCTTAGCTAAATGAGTTTTATATTTTTAGTTTAATTTTACTCACATTAACGTGTAAGCCATACGAATACAATAATAATAACCGTAAATTTTAATTTAATTAAGCAAAATAATTGAATAATATACGAGTATTAATATTCTAAGCAAAAATTTATAAAATTGATTTTCAACTTCATTAACAACTTCCCCCATTTTATTTTTTCGATCTATATTTTAGCATCATAGGTACATATGAGCCAAATGCGGAACCCGCAAATATTATGTTTAAATGGTACACGCCATTTAAATATATGCTCTAGTTCCAACAGTTTCCTGTTTCCGTTACCCATTTCGTCTTGCAGACTTTCACCAAACTGAGCGCAAAAAATATATTTTTTTTAGGTCAGTACACAGTAAAACAAAAGCGACAATTTATCAACAATTATAAAGGCCATGTGCATATTCTAAAATATTTTTCGAAAACATACGTCAATGCTCCTAATTTTTACATATTTTTACAGCGTTATCTACCGCTGGACGTATTTTGATTAAATTTTACAGAATCGTTATTTGATATTATGTAACTTAACACCGATAACGAGATATAAAATATTAACAAAATAATATTAAGTACCTGGTAAAGTCAATATTTTGAACTCTACAAAACAATGCAGATATTTATGCAACTGATATTAATGCATGTATGTCTTTGACGTATCGTTACCGTTTTTGAAGCGATAACAATAACAGTTGTTGTATAATTATATATTATAAGAAAAATTCTACGAACATTTATCAAGGAAGAGGAATTGTTATCCAATGAATGCTTGGATTTAATTACGAACGCACCGCACTCGGAATTTGTTGACAAAAAGTGAAATCTCCGTCCTATTGTCTCAGTAGAAAGTTTTGTGGGAGTCGTAGGATGGCGTAAGATATAAGAAGCTCTTATGAAGATAATTGCGGAAACACTGAACTTTTGTCAAACAGACTCTTTGTGGTTTTGTCATCATTTTACAAATCCGAAACAAAACGTTCGTAATTTAAATATAGTACAGTTTTATGATACTTTAACCAAAGGCATTCAAATGTTACCATTTAATTCGGACCAATTTCCACGCAATTACAAATGCACTGCCACCTACAATCGGAACAATACTTATATAAGAACAGTTCATGTAAATTAAACGTTTACCACGACAATTGTCTGCTTTCGACAAAAACACCATTTAAAATCATTAACAAATTATTTACAAAAAACAGTTGTCATGAAGGTTGTCCCAAGGAGTCCTACGATGCGGAACGAACGCTCTGAGCCTCTGAATCACCAGTTTCATCGCGACCATACCGCCTAACATCGAACAATAGAAGCTCTAGTTTCAAATAACCATAACATAAATAAGCTGTAATAGGAAACTCAGAATGGACGCACATATATCAAGATTATAAATTCCATTCATGCCTAGACTTGCTGAATAATGAATAGTTCAGTTGGTGTCTTTATAATATTCAGTTTATTATTTAGTATAATCCTAACCTAAGCGACTTGATCCATTATTGAGCGTAACAAAACAGAACGCTAAGTACCTAATGAATACAATTATTCGAATTATACTTTTAAACAAAGAATTTATTTATAAAAATACTGCATTTACGTAAATCCATTTTGTCGTCCTTATATTCGATTTCTCTTAATTTCGGGACTATCAAAGCAATAAATAAAATTTTATGACTGTAATGTGTCATTTTCCTACGACAACGGCGTCGACCAGACTGGCTTTTGTTATTAAACTGCGTACTTTTCTCCAACCTGACAACACCATGGACCACGTTGAAAGTAGGATAAATTTCCGTACAAATAAATGTATTGAAAGCCAGACTATTGTCAATAAAAATAAAAGGAGAGCTTTAAAGAATGTCGTAAATTGAAGCACGGAGGGGTTATTGTATGCGAATGGCTGACCACATCGCTGACGCAGTACGGTAATGGGAGCACGTACGAGTATGAGGCCAGGTCTGGCGGGCCGCCAACACTTTCCGGCACGAGTCCGATATTTCTCGAGATAAGCCAAGGTTCTGCGACCAACTGGGACCAACCGTGGCGTGACATTAATCGACCAAAGGAATTACTAGCACGCGAGGACTTCCACTTCAATTTATTAAATATTAGCGGCCACGCAGTACATAATGGGATTGTTCTTTTTAATAATTGAAGTAACACTGCCACTGAACTAGATAACAGAGGCGTAGCTTCGTTTGAATTTAACAACGTGAGGGAAACAAATCAAACACACATGCATAAGAAAATTCCAATAGTTAATTTGTTCTGATATATATTTCATTGAACGAAATACACATGGAATTAGGATGCAATAAGCACTTAATACTAATTTGGACTGTTTACCTGTCTGTTAAGTAATGATATTATG
The DNA here is from genome assembly GCA_949699795.1 of Spicauda simplicius. NCBI lineage: Eukaryota > Metazoa > Arthropoda > Insecta > Lepidoptera > Hesperiidae > Spicauda > Spicauda simplicius. The sequence continues at coordinate 16,738,548 of OX453060.1, read as the reverse complement.
AACCTTCAAAAATAATGTTGATATGAATATTATTGATAAAACACACCACTTGAAATTGTAAATGTTGAGCTCAAGGCTACTTTAAGTAGCCAATGTTTATATCTTATATCAACATGAATGTGAGTTCGCCAAGTGTACCAGCCACAATGTCTGCTTTTCAGAAAAATAATCCTGTGTGTAACCACAACTGTCAATTAACCGCTGCGACATAAATGAAGTATACTAGTCTGGTTTAAGCTTAACGTGAACAAATTGATAAATTCCACCTAATAATATCATAATATTTGAGATCATCTCTTGAAATACGTATATGTACGGCGATAGAAGAGAGTTCTTGGATCATCTTGACAGGTGATATAAATAACAGTGCCATTGAGAATTCAATATAGACGAAGAGAACTTAAGCCTTTAGTATTTTTATAAGGAGCGAACTCTAAGAGGCTGTTGAAGCGAATAAACGCATCCGTTAGCGACAGCCGTTGACATGTTACTAATGACGTGGCAGGTATAAATCATGTTTATAATAGAGTCGAGTGAAGACGGCCGGAGGAAGCGGACGATTTGCGACGGCGGATATGACCATTGGGACCAGTAGAGCGACGGCATACACTCCTCGCTGAATCGTGATGCTAATCTCGATTAATGATCCCATTCTCCGATTCCACAACAGCCACTGATTACTTCAATGTTAAGCTATTACACAGATTGATGCATGTCTCAGTTACAGTCAGATGAACCAATGATATTCATTCAAATCCTCTTACCCTCCAATAGTATTTTGGAATTTAAAACTAAACTTTTGAATAAACAACTTATGACCAACTTGTTGTACGAAAGCTGTTTACTTTTCAAGAAAACCCTGGCCTGCTTAACAACCAAGTGTGCGATTTATGTTTACCATTGTATGCCTCATTTTGTTTCGCACCTAATAACAACGATGAATCATAAACATAAGTTAAGTATGGGTTTACTTAATTGTACGCTCACAAAACAAATTAAAGCCGTCACCATAGCGTCAGCTAGTACTCATAACTCATCTGTTAACTACAACGAATTAAACCATAACATGATAATGATCATTAAAATAAAAACCTAGCTACTGTCGTCCATGGATATTTGTAATCACCCCCCCATGAAAAATAAGATTTTTTAAAGTCTTACCCGAGGTTGACCACTCTTAAAAGTTTACTTTGATGTTATTTATGCAAATACCTATGGCGTAGGTACATTCAGAATCTAACCACAAAGAACCACCACCGTTAAAGCCTTCAATATAACAACAAAACGACTGTCTTTTAAGAAAGTCGTTGCAAGCTAATTCCCATAAGAACTATTACGCTTTTGCTCAGCACCACAACTATTAGTAGGCTATAATTAAAACGTGATCACGTCCATTTTATGTCTATTTAACTAAACTCCTGTTCCCTACAGAGCTTACGAAGTGTTTTATTTACAAAACTTATTCCTTTTTCGACACACGTATCTCCTGTCTAGGTAAACAGCGTGTTCAATAATGTAAACACGCTTGTTCGCACCAAGAGCACATGCACAAAAATAGAATGGCACCAAAATAAACGCACACGTCAAAAATCCTTGTGGAAAACCGCGAATACACACAATAGCACAATGTACTGGTGATATGTTTAAAACAAAACGTAACCGGTAAGCAAAACCACATTCGCTTTTACACCTTGTCGTCTCTAGTTTCGTGTACGTAGAGGATGCCGCGTGACTGCCTCCATTCAGAGACACTAACATACTGACTGTAGCGGCGCGCGCGCACGCTCCGCCCTCCATCACGAACCGTTTATTTACTATCCACAGTTCGAAATCCGAACGTGCTCCAATAATCATCAGTGCGAGATGGACCGAGACTATCTCATGCAATAATGCACAGTTATGAAACATTGAAAATACAATTAAGATGATAAACTACCAGTAATTCACAGAAATTACGCTGTCCAATTAATCCTTTTGAGGTAATCAAGGTTACTGAACAATTCACGTCTTTTTATTACGTACTCAACATAATATAAACGTACAGGGATATAAAGTAATATTTAACAAACAAATTAACATTATTCAAAACAATAATGTTTTACTAATAAGCTTAATTATATCTCAATGATTTAAACGTGATATCATCAGGACGCTGATGTTAACTGCTATATTTGTAACATTTATTTATTTTAATGATGGTGGATATTACAAATGACTATCCGAGAATTGATTGAAAAACGAATAGTAATATTCCATAAGACCACAGCTAAGATCTCATAATCATTATGAAAGTGAAAGTACGTCTTCAAATGAAAAAGTAATAGAAGGGCAACAAACTGATAAGTAATCAAGATCTGTTAAAAGTATTCGACTAGGTTTACTACAAAGTTAGTCAGGTAAACAAGGTGAGGAAGCGGGCGCAACGAACTCCCCTGGGAAGGCTACGTCAGTACACTTGTGTAATTATTTTAAGCCCGCTAGACGAGGACGGGCAAACACAGAGACTGACTGGAATGTCGACCACATACTTAAGGATAGTTTCACATCGTCGTGAAACTACTCCCCTGCTAGGAATACAAATTAGACAATGAAAAAAGAAGAACAAAAAGTATCGCCTTAAAATATGCCCGAGGATAATACTAAAGTCAAGCGTAAATATCGTGTAGTTGCGAGACACAAAGGTTAAGGTAACTAAATCGTTGTTATGGCCCATAATAATAAACCTGAAGCCAATTTTGAGAACATAAGGAGTTATATTACGTTCCCTAGTGAATTACAATGAAAATGTTAGTTTTTATCGAATTGGTAGAAAATCTATAATTGAACAATTTTACACACACACTACTCGGTCGTGGCAAATCGACCATGTCGAACAAGCAATTATTTGTGTTTGGCTCCAATGACTAAAATTCCCAAAATAATTCGTTGAATATACTCCCTACCATAACACAAAAAATGTGTGCGTGTACTAGCGTACACTCGTAAGAAGTGAAACTTCTTTATGACGTTATTTTTCAAATAATTTACTATATGCAACTTTACAGAAATTGGTTAAATAAAGTTAAATTAGATAAAGTTTAATAAAAGGCTTTTATTAAACTTTATCTAATAAACTAATCTATAATAATCTATCTAATATCACGCGTGGTAGGGATAAAAAAGATGGCGCGTAACGGAATAAAAAAGATGGCGCGTAACGGAAAAAGATGGCGCGTAACGAAAAAATGTTACACTATTTTTTTTCCAACCCCGATAAAGAAGTTTCACTTCAATAACACAAGTTAATTAATTGCTTCTACATGCTAAGGAAATGGATATACCTACATACATCACCTTGGATATTCAAAGTCATTTTAGTCGTTAATATGTAAAGTGTGAACTAAGTACTTAATATAACTAAAAAAACGTGAAAAACAGGTAAAATCCCAAATTCAAGGATACTAATCTCATAAGCAATTGCCTTAAAAACCGTTTTCCATAGAAATCCATCCAATCCTCAAGAATCTCTATTTATTTAAATACGTTACAATTTACGTCATTTACTATGTGATTATTATGTAATAATGTATGTATATAAAGTCTTTATTTACCTATTTTTAACATACATAAATAATTGTAGCCTATAAATTTCCATAAAACAATATTTTTCCTCAAAACTAAACATACCGCTTAGTCAAAACCGGTAACATCTGTTACTTATTTATGAAGGAGAATACTGATCGGGAGTATTTACATGATATTACATCGTATTTACATATTAAATATTAGATTTTTTATAATTATATCATTTGGTAAACTCACATACATATGCATAAATTATAAAGCCACAAAACATTTGGTTTTGAGTGATTTTGGTTATATCGATGATTAAGTTCTCAATGCTACAATATTCTACAACTGATGAATGTGCTTATTATCACTACATAGTATAAAACAAAGTCGCTTCCCGCTGTCTATCCCTATGTATGCTTAGATCTTTAAAACTATGCCAAGGATTTAAATGCAGTTTTTTAATACATACATAGAGTGATTCAAAAGGAAGGTTTTTATATATAACCCATGCATAATATAGTGGAGGAACACTGATAATTATTGATTTTTGATTTTTAGGCGGAACGAAGTTCGCCGAGTCAACTAGTTATGTATAATTCCCGTATCCGTGATATTCTGGGGCAAGTGACTATTGCACGCAAATGCTTTGAATCAGGACTTGACTCTATAGATACGGAGCGTCAGCCAACTGGGCCGATAGTGTGTAGGAGCCGCGTAGGAGCCGGGCGGCCGGTGGGCGTCTGAACTTGAACGAGCGCTTGCGCAAATCAGCCCTTCTCTTTTAAGAAACGGTAAAAATAAATCAATTCTGTAACATAATATGAAACTATCGCATGATCTCACACTAGGATTCTCTTATGACAGGGCTATGATGGATACACTGAAAGACCAATCATTAATTTGGGAAATTAACTCGGTACGCATTGCGTGTCAGACGAGTGCAGTTGCTACTGTTATATGTCAGTTCTCTTCAAGAATATTATACAAATAATTAGCTTTATATTAAATGTTTACCATGCACCATAAAAATGTTTAAATTTACGTACAATATAAATGATTTCTCTCATATCATTTTATTTTTAAAATCGTAGATTTTTTTTCCGATTTCCGGAATGAGAAAGTTAATAACGTAAAGAATTTATTTTATACAAGAACCAACTGTAATCGAAGAAATGATAATAGCAAAAAATAAATGAATCTAATAAATAATACTATTCACTACGCGCGCTATTAAAGTTTTTATTAAGACATCCTCCTGAACTAGAAAAAAAAACCTACTTTTAAACAATACAAGTTTTAATTAAAAATGTGTTGTCAAAACAAAAAATAACGCCATGGTCATAATTTTTTTTTCTTAATTACACCAAAATTATTAAACTAAATTAAATTTAAAAAATATATTAAATTAAACCAAGGGGTAATTTAACGTGTATCAACTTATTATGGGTACGGGAACCGTTGTTATATTATAGAGCAACGTACAAAATATGTTGTTCTACTTTCCAATCCAAAAAAATCTGTGCAGGAAGAACATCCGATCTCTTTCTCGAATAAGATGTTCTACATCGTCATTAAAATAATAAAATCTAAATAGTAAAATTAAATCACGATGTGTGACGATAGAATTCATACTACTCACTTACTTTTAAATTAGGTTTACTTATGATAGTTTTAATTTAATGATAGAAACGAAATTTCACGATTTACTAATTTCTGTCTAAAAATGGCAAACATTATATAACATACAAAGTACAAATTCTGCGAATGACAAGAATGCTTCATATTACACGCACTTACTCGAAGCAGATGCGGGCACTTTCAATTCTAATTTTCATAATGCGCAGTTAATGTTAAAGGTATAGTTAGCACTTCAATAAAAACGGCACATTTGTAACTTAATGTCTATTATATGTACGTAAATAGTTTAAAGTAAAAGTTATTACGTGAAGACGAATGAAATATGCAAATAATTTCAAGATTTTACTTTACGCGTGGTTGCAGTTACATAAGCTTCGATAACTATTTCTGTCGAACTTTGTGTGTACTATTTTGAAATTATTTCGGGAACGTTTTTATGCATGCTATAGATATTTTTTTTACTGTAGACGTAGGTGCTTCAGCGAAAGATTACCATAAAATTATATGCCGTTACTTTTTATTCACTTTTAGTTATTTTTTAATTATCCCACTCTATAACAGAGCACGTGAAAGAATCCCATAACGAACGTCGATTAACGTACATTTAAATGTAGGTGAACGATTGCGTACGTCAAGTTAATAGCCGAATCAATCAGTTTAATGGATCAGTGGACCAATGAAGTCAATACTTAGTAGTGAGGAAAGCGCAAAAAGTGGAATGAATAACGAACTTTCGTTGGAGAAGTGTGCCAATAGAATGCGCAGGCGCACTGCGTGTGACCGAAGTCCATAAACAAACTACGTATCGAATAAATACCTACATGTGATCGTCGGTCATGAAACAAGTGAAACTGATCGTTAACGTGTGAGAATATGAAAAAATATAGCAATTCTGATGTTAATAGGAAACTATAAGCTTTTTGTAAATTACATTGTAACCCAAAACTCTAAAAATATTGTCGCTGATAGAAGCAATATTTATAAAGTTAGCGTTGCCTTGATAGTGGAAACGGTAAAAATCATAAAATATTTTTCAGACTATAATATTACACAAAATAATTTAATAAAAAAGTAGAAAATTGTGATAAATATGTTTCATGGTAACCCACACTTTAAGTAGAACGAGTTAGTTTAAAATCTAAAATCAATGTAGTAACCTTTTATGAGTCATATACTGCAATCAAGTACTGGCAAATGTCACAGCGTTTCAAGAGACAAATAATGTCCATGCATTACTAGAGTTCAGTGTGTCACCTTACAAAGGTTCAACGTACAGATTAAGCACGCAGTCCGTTACAACGACGCGTAACATTAAAAGTATCACAGTTATCTAACAGAACTGAACCTACGGAAATTGTGCAATGCTTGCAAACAAGAAGTTTTAAAACAAGGCCGTAAACTTCTGAAAATGACATTTTCCATGTTATGGAAAGATGACGAATGCGTACAATTCACAAGAAGTTAAATGTTTCTGCCGCCTATGGACATCTTATCTATGACTTGGTTACAACCAAGCCATAGATAGACCGATATGAGATCGATTACAGGGTAACTCATCAGTCTAGTTGCCTTCAATAATTCAATTCATTCATTCATCAATTCATTTTTCTTCAATCCTCACCATGCATATGATGTTTATTTTACTGCACCCTTCAGTTCAGTAGTTTTACCAGTAGTAGTCCCTACTAGTCCCAGGATGCGCGAGTACCTTTTGAAGATTTTTCCCTCGAGAGAAAAGTAAGTTATACCTACTAGTGGTGCAGGTATGATTTAGTTGTACAAAACGGAGCTAAATGTAGGTACCAAATTTTAACGAAATGTTTTTCATAGTAATAATGTATTATCTCACACCATTTTCCTTTAAGTAGTCATGCTATTTGTGTTCGAAGAGTTGTTATGTCGTAATATACACATTTTCATAGCGTTATTTACATAATAATATATTCATATGTACCTAGTTCCAATCAAGAAAATCTTGTATTGCGTCTTAAATGTTCACAGATGAGCAATTCATGCAAATATTGCTCGAACTCGAAAAGTATTATAATTTTCATTAATAAGAATCAGTTAATAGGCCACTTTAACGACACATTCAAACATTTAATTATCACATTAAAAAGAATTACGTTGTTATCTTAATGTTCAAGCCTGTAAAATAACTTGAACAAATACTCGTACAATTTCCATACCTACTTTTACAATTTCAATTGCCTTTTGTACATAACAAACCGATTTAAACTTTCAGTTATTCTGCGATACGCGTGGTTCTGTGTATCGTTACTCATCAATCCGTGATTTTGAAAAGTCCGCAAATTGCCGCGTCATCATTAGCTGAGAATTTGGACGCATAGAAGCTGATACCTATTTAAAAACTTTCTGGAAATATAATATAAAGCACAATATCTTATTTCAATGATGATTGTACAACTGACTTTACAAATATCATATAAAGATTTTATCCACTGATAAACTCGTATGGAAACTTATCAAAACACAGCATACATGCCTTTTATAAACTTTACTAAATCATTCTATTTAAAATTGTTCACACATGAAACATGAATGAAAACTAGGTCAAATACTTGAATAGCAAGGTACCTACTGAATTTCGAATTTATCAACTAAAAATATTTATATGAAAATACAAATTTAAAAAATACAAAACGAACTCTTTCGACAGCGTCAGTAAAAATTGAAAAAATGTTTGAATTGAGTAACTTGCATTAAGTTATCATTTATGTCAATCGATTACAAAGATTGCTACTTCGTATACATATATATATATCAATAAAATGTATAAATTACTTAAAATAGCACAGTAATAATAAGTTAATCAGTAGAGCTATAAACTGAATGTAATGTTTCCAAATTAATTAGCGGTGATCGAGAGCGTGACGTGACGTTATGTGACATTTAGTATCTGTGGGACAATTAACAGATGGCAGATCTCGTGTCCTGTAGGGTCAGTGGTATGTATAAGTCAATGTAGATTGGCGAATCTTTAATATGAGTCTCTGTAAGCTTTAGATAATTGCATCTTTCTCAGCGTAAAATATTTTTATGCTCTCTAAATTTTAATGGTCCAGAACATTCAAAGTATCTCGTAAGGACTTAAGACATCGTATAGTTTGCCGTGTGGAGTTGTAGATTTAATTTTAAGTTATAGTCAGGAACTGTCATGTGATATATTTTATAGAAACTGGTGGTTGATAAACTGATAAAATATTACGATTCCATTTTAAAACTTTAAAGTTAATCGCCTGCATAAACCTACATAAGAAAATTTGGGACACATAAAACTATAGAAAATTCTGCGAAATATTGACGCTACTATTTTTATAAGACGGAACAAAAACTTTGTTTATAGTTTAACTGGGACAGCCTTTGTAACTAGGCCGTGTCCTGCAGCATGGCATATGGCACTCCCAGTTAGGGTTGCCGAATCTTTAAAACTACACAAAGGAAACAAAAAATGTGTGCTTTCTTCCGCGTCACTTTTACTCAACCATTAAATGTAAGAACAACTAAGAATTTTACCTAATAAACGTAGGATACGTTAGAATAGGATGTTCCATCTTAATTCAGATGGCACTCCAGTCAATTAACTACATACTTACTTGAATTAAGTAATTAAAAATATTATACTTCTAAAATTAACAAATTTCTACATGTCAGGGGTAATCTAAAACTATTGGATTGTTTAATCTTCTAATACCAAATAGGCATAGTAGACTAAATGGTGCTACTTATTAGCTGTTACTATGGCCGTATGACATATGCTGTATATTTCAACCCTAATGAAAGTATTAAAGTAAATTTAAAGCACATATATTTTGCAATCCCTCCACAGTTTATACAGGAGCCAGTAAAGCCATATTTACGGCAGGGGCGCATTTCTGCGCCGCGCCGGTAAACGGCGGTCGACATAAACTAGTGATGTGCTAACTCGGGATAAACTCCACTCGAGCTAATTCGAATTGAAATTCCTGTGACTCGAGTTGAACTCGAGTTAACGAACTCGAGTTACTTGATTGAAACTGAGTATATAATTTGTTTCATTTTCACCATTTTAAGGACCTTGCTTCGTAAAACTGCAAAAATCAGAAAAGATTCATCATAAACATGTATTACTTCAAACATTAATTAATTATATTTGGTAGAATTTCAACAATAAAGGATTTATTTTGAAGTGAAACTTCTTTAGGCGCATGAGGGTAAATTTTTTACAGATGAAACGTCACGCCGGTATGCAATGGAAGTGTCGGAAAAGAGAGAGAGAGTGATCGAGACCGATTGAGAGAGAGTAAGACAGGGCGAACGTAGCATGAGCAACTAGCCGTGGAGTGAGAGTAGGGAGCAAGCGAGTGAGAAAGATTGAGAGAAAAAGTGAGACAGAGCGAACGTCGTATCACGCCTTTTTCCCTTCCTCTTAATCTTGGAAATTTAAAGTTTTAGATTTGTATAAATATAAACAAGATTTATAAATTAGTTCGCCAAAGAAGTTTCACTTCTGACATGTGTACTTTGTACGCACGCATGTTTTTTCGTATAATAGGTTTACCAATTCTCAAAAGCCTTGCAAAGTATCAGTCTACACAAAAATACAAACTCGAGTTACAAGGAATTTAACTCGAGTTAACTCGATTTAGTAACTCGATTTGACCATCACTAAAACAAACTGTTGGATAGACGCCAGCACGATTCGGATGGCTTATTATCGATTTACATTTACGTGGTATTGGCTACCGTTTGCCATGTTCAAGCAATACAGGTGTTGCTTGATAGCATGTCGTGATGAGATTACAACGGTGTTAACATGAGCTAACAAGCATTATAACCATTACCTATAATATATGCTAATAGGAATGGACATTTGCCGTTATGCAGCACGTACCTATTTTACGGCATCCACAACGTTATAGAGCATTTTTTATGAATTTAGTGTTGTTACACAAACGTAAAAAAATATTACATCTGTCACTCGCTACAGTTTCCTAGATTTTTGGGTTCGTTTAGGACATATCGTCAGAGATTAATCGGCCTTAGCCAAATACGAATAAAAAAAAATGTGTGCGTGTACTAGCATACACTCGTAAGAAGTGAAACTTCTTTATGACGTTATTTTTCAAAAAATAATTTACTATATGCAACTTTACAGAAATTGGTTAAATAAAGTTAAATTAGATAAAGTTTAATAAAAGGCTTTTATTAAACTTTACTTATTAATCTAATCTATAATAATCTATCTAATATCACGCGTGGTAGGGATAAGAAAAAGATGGCGCGTAACGGAAAAAAAAGATGGCGCGTAACAGAAAAAGATGTCGCGTAACGAAAAAATGTTACACTATTTTTTTTCCAACCCCGATAAAGAAGTTTCACTTCAATTATTTCTCAAAAATTACTGTTGCAGTTTCGGATACCCAATTTATACATAGCTTATAACATCGATGGACTCCTAGAACAAAATCGTATATGAAAAATTACCAATTTACAGTCGGTAATTTTTCACATACGATTTTGTTCTAGAGGCCCGTCGACATTATCGGGTTTTCTTTGTTTTGACGTGAATGTCTGATTTTCGTTTCGTGACAGACAAGAGCACCATTTTTTCATTATATCAACTTCAACGATCGCCGTAATGTAAAATGTCATTGTAATAAGTTATGAGCTTCATGAATAAAGATCAAAATTATTTACAAGGAACTAACCATTATAAGGTATAGTCGTCTGTTTTATATCTGAATGCTTAATTCGATTAGTCATTGAAATCCCTGCATTATTCACGAAGATGCGCTGTAGTCGTGAATTACAATCACATATACCTTACAAATACCATTTATCCTATGATTATGTAATTACTATACTTGCAATGACATGACTACATGATAAGTTCAAGAAACAAGAATATGTCTATAATAAGTTTATACTGTTGGCAAAATTAACATCAGTAGGTAATTGCAATCTCATAGCAATTGCAGTTTAGTTTAGTTCTCGAAAAATGTTAGAATACGTTTTTATTACTAATGGCTGTAACTCATAGAAATAAATGGTACAAAAGAGTTTACTTGAGGGAATAACAAAAAGTTTGTTTGTTTGTTAACGTGACAGAAGCGGCAGGAATAAACTAATAGTATAATATACTTGATTCATTATTGAAAATAAAATTAACATTAATTGTCGCGAATGTATGCCAATTAGTAATAATGTACTGATTATTACAGCAATCTAATATATAAAATTCTCGTGTCACAGTTTTTGTTGCCATACTCCTCCGAAACGGCTTGACCGATTCTCATGAAATTTTATGGGCATATTGAGTAGGTCTGAGAATCGGCCAACATCTATTTTTCATACCCCTTAGTGATAAGGGTTGTCCACCCATGACATTTTTTTTTTATTTTTGTATGGCGAAACAACGTTTGCTGGGTCAGCTAGTTATATTATAGAAACCACCACATGCAAATTTCTTCACTTTTATGAATTTAGTTAACTAACAAGTAACATTAACTAATTAATCAGTAGATTAAAAAGGCAACAAGATATATTATGGTTACGTTCGCGGTATTATAATAAGATTAAACTCTTTATCAACGCCCACAGTACACGTGACAGTACACAGTACACGTCACACGAGACGTCAAGATCATGTGGGAGTTAATCGTACTGTAAATAATTTTATTCAGATTAACCAAGTAATTATAGAAATCTTACCTTTAGCAATATTCGATAACTATGTAGGTATGTAATTAGCTAGATCTATAATTATACATGCTTTTATAAGACTTTCCAAATTAATTACAATAAATAATTCTGGGATCTCAGGTGCAATTGAATAAGACTGGTCATAATTGTTAAAAGATTTCGGAATTTCCTAAAATTGATTAGATGCTATATGTACATTATAGAAAAAGTAATCCGTATACTACTTTAAAAATAAAAAAAACATTAATCAATATAAAAATTCAATTTCTCAACCAGGTAATGTGTACGCGCAAAATACTCTTATTTTCAAAGATATAAATCTTGTCGATTTAACTGTACCCTCTCTGTTGTACAACGTTAGTGATGTATAAACTCAGAGCTATTCCGTTACAATAAACAAACGTTCCTAGAATTATACACTTCCCTAATGGTGAGTTTCTCTTGAAGCAGTAAACTAGACCAGCAGGTCGTCCGTTGCAGTCGTAAAGCGCCTTCAGCCTCGTAATTCTCCGATGCCGTATAACTACACTAGTGATGTAATGAATGTCATTATTTGAACATCCGCGAATGCGAATGCAAATGCGAATGCGAATATCCCTTATCAACATTCGCGAATGTTGTTTTTTTAGCTTTTGTTGTAGGGGGCCGAAAGATAAAAAAAGACTGTCTTGCGATCTTATCGTAGGGAGCCGAATCTTAATTTGGCGACCTTTTTTTTATCGTCAAACTGTAGTTCGATTTCAATTTGGATATATTTGGCGAGCTTTTTTGAGAAGCATTGCAAATCAATATTCGCAAAACATTCGCAACAATTCTTGCGAATGTAAATATCTAAAAACATGCGAATATTCGCGAATGCGAATGCGAATATTGTTTACATCACTAAACTACACTAACAAAATGTACACACAGGGATTTCATCCATATGATGCGCATAATGTTTTAATGAAGGTAAAATTATTTGTGCAAGCGTAATTAAGGAAGCCTCTACAAACAGCCCGACTGCGGAAGTACACGAGCCACATGCATTATGACACTTGACGGGTGCTTATAAATATAATATTAATGAGTTTCTAGGATAATGTGTAGCTTGTCTGTGTAGCTGGAGATCAGAATAACCCTCCTATCGTAGTTGACTAAAAGGATGATTCCGCGATAGGGATGCATGAAGCGAGGAAGCAACGACTACATGCATGACTGTATACCATCGTTAGGGAACACCTGAATGCGCGGGATCATACAGTATCATAGTAAACTATTACCGAGAAGAGCCCGACGTGAACACACCGCCGTTAAAGGACTCCGGTTATGTTCCGTTGGAGATCTCGGAGTCCTACACAGTACTATAGAATACTATAGAAGTTGATGAAGCTGGAGTTGACCCATACAGACAAAACAAACACGTCACGAATGTATATATACAACATAAAACAAACAAAAATGTCATATGCATGAAACAAAGATGATATAGAAAAGACAAAACCTGACTAATCTTAAATTTTACACATACAACGTAAGCTCCAACACGCACTGGCGCCAAGCTTCGCAGCTTTATATGGAAAGAGAAAGCTCTGTCAAATTACGTAAGTCTCAGAAAGCTGAACTCCTTACTCATAAATGCGTTTACACATTTACAGGCCGCTTATTATGTATGCTATTAATTTTTATATAAGATATAACATACAAATTTAGTTTTAAGATTGTTACGCAACGATTATGTTACTTTATAAATTAACAGGTTACACATGAAAAATTAGATTACGTCTCCAAAAATATTTACCACATCTTGTATTGCATAAGTATTATGTATAAAGTATGTAAAGTTTTTCCATTGATTTCGTTAATGTTTCATTTATTCAGAAATAACCAGATAAATAAATTCTCTGTTAACATCTCGAATTCAAATGACATAGTGGACCTAATCGTGAACGAAATTAGTAAAAGGTAAAACACGACTTTGGTACGCAATTGTGTTTAGTTTACTCAATCCTATTACCCTTAACATCGAGGCTAGGTAAATAGTTCAAACACTAAGAACAACGAGTATTCGTTCATATAAATTCTGTACCCTTAGTACGGGTTTATTATGTTTCGTCAAAATAAGTTGTTATTGTTTTTGTTCATACATTGCAATGTATGCAGCACGCGTATCTTCGAATTCTACCATAACTTTCAATGTAGTTTGAAATTATGAGCGAAAAAAAGAATAATGCTTGTTTTGATAATACATAGTAAACTCGTACTAAGGATACTAAACTAATACTATCGATATCTGTACCGAAATATAATAATTATCTCGAAACATAAAAGGAGCTATTTAATAATACAACACTTAACAACTTCTTAACCGATTAAGTTTAATTCGGTTGTAATTAAACACACACGCTTTCTACACTCATAGCCCCACACTAGGATTTTATCCTGTATCGTGGGTACCATGGACACACACACAACGAATACGAAACTCAACATGCAGATACCTGTCTGGCCGGGAATCGAACCTGGGACCCATTGCACGTCAAACCGGTATGGTAACAGCTCCGCCACGCGAGTCGTCCATTGAATCGACGTATCAAAAACGAAGTAGATGGAGTCAACGATTTCAACAGCACTATCACTTTTAATGTTATAGTGCGAATCCCACTCAGGTTATAACAACACTTTCTCTTATCTAACGAGAATTATACATAGATCTTACACGCAGTGAAATGCGACGTGTCAGCTGATTAAGACCATAAATTACAGTGTCATAACAGTCACTCATTCAATAGCTAATTGGCTTAAGAATATAATTAATGTCTTCTTCTTGTGTAATCATCAACAGATAAAGTGAATAAATCGGAGTATAATCTGGCGCTGTCAAGGTGACACGGATAGTTACATGCATCGTAGGTACTTGATTTGTCATTCAACATGCCACCGCACAAAAAATATTGCAGTTTTACTAAAACTAGAATAATTTTGTTTCAAAAAGAAGAAAATATAAATAGGGGATTAAATGGTTTCAGAACTTTACAAAATATTTACTTTCACAAATATTTACGATACTAATTGCAAGAATAAAAAAATAAGTTAGCGATTCCTGTATAATAAGCAGTGCTGTAAAATATTAAATGGACCAGTTCAATATTAAAAGACATTAAACATTCTTAAAATTACAATTATTTATCAATAAAACGATATATTTTTGTAAATTTTCGTTTGTGCTAATTTATAATTTGATCAATTACTTCATTCACTACACTGATAATAATATAAAAACATCACCTTAATTATAATTTAGAAATCGTCTTCAATTTTCCATCATCTGCTTACTTACATATTTAAATATGAGTTAACGATGAAACGTGCAAAGCAGTGTGCTTTTGGTAATTACTACAGCAGTTAATACAAGCATGTTGTGTTTGCACCTGCCCTGGCCTCATTATAATACAGGTATTTTAATAATAACGCGCTCACAAAGTGTGACCACTTCATGTCACACAACCACCAAGTCCACAAAATCCAAATCGACCGCCATATCCGGCAACCATACACACCGGAACTTGGGGGAATGACCGCGTCACCAACCAAGCGAGGTTATTGACGAGAATGTATTGACAGAAATACGCAAATTCTTCAACCGTAAAAACGCACAAAATACAGACTAATTCAGTACGAGCCAAAGTACAGTGAAAGCCAAATGGTTTAAATTTCGACTTCCCATTGTTTCATTTCCTAACCTGTCCATTGAGAATTTTCGATGCCATTCTTAGGTACATCATATTTTTCAAAGTCATATTAGGCTGATTATAAAATACCTATAGGTACATGATGACACCTGTATGCTTAAAGGTTATAAATACGTGTGTGAATCTTACAACCAGTTTATGGTCCATCGTAGACTATGGCTTAAGTTTCCCCTAATTCTAAGAAAAAATCCGTATTATGTAGAAGAAGAGAAGTATGTCAAGTAGCCAAAATACGCTGATGGTATAATTTTAGGATTCTCGGTATGTTCCATTACAATTTAGTCACCTATATCTATGTCCAGTCTGTACAATAGCGAACCTGGATACCAAGCAACGGGGGGAGTCTTCTTCGAAAAGCGATGACGCATCAGCAATCACCATACTATAAGAATGATTCTTAGAATATTTCCTTCAATGAAAGAGGGACAAGTATATTTCCTTCCATCGGTATTCGCCAAGTAGTCACGTTACGACTTTTCGTATCTTCTTGGAAACATACCTATTTCTACAGTAAACACTTGGAAAAGTTACTTCTTTAACTCTACCGGGCCTAAAGTACTCGTATGTGCCTCCTTCACACCTGTCCTTATTTATAAAGTCAATTTTTATTTCCCATCTTATCAGTCAGAATTAAATAAAATGTATGTACCTACATGTATTACTGTGTTTCAAATGAGGTTTATTACCTTGTAAACAGTGTGTACGTGCGAGTGTACCACTATGTATTACAGGGAGAGCATGTGTTAAATTAAAATATAAACATATACCAACTATAACGTTTACTTTGGGCAACTACCGGGAAAATATTCTATTGCACATTATGCATTTGCATGAATAAGTAATTTGCTGTAGTAGCTATTATCTTGTAGCTTTTTGAAGCTCGGTATCATTACTTTGTCTATCTCATAAAATTGATGTAGCATAAATAAACGCAGTCCACCCGACAGTAAATGGTGTTTGTCACTCATAAACATTCATAAATTTGTTACCTTTTTCGGCCTTACATGCAGTATTACTTCTAAAGAAACATATTTTGAATACATTTAGGACCATAGCGATATCATATATGTACTTTACCATGTACCTTCAGATTTAGTAATTTAGATAGGAGGCCATAAGTAATTTAAGTTGTTTTATAAAAGCTATAAGATAGTAGCTGTAGTAGCTATTATCTTGTAGCTTTTTGAAGCTCGGTATCATTACTTTGTCTATCTCATAAAATTGATGTAGCATAAATAAACGCAGTCCACCCGACAGTAAATGGTGTTTGTCACTCATAAACATTCATAAATTTGTTACCTTTTTCGGCCTTACATGCAGTATTACTTCTAAAGACACATATTTTGAATACATTTAGGACCATAGCGATATTATATATGTACTATACCATGTACCTTCAGATTTAGTAATTTAAATAGGAGGCCATAACTCATCACGCGTGAGGTCGAATCTCGTATCAACATGGCCGACTGCTGAACCTTGTTTAATTAGTCTCACCTTACAGTTTAATTAGGTGAGAAACGAGGGAATAAAACCACCGTAGCTTGGACGTGGAGGCGCATCTTTTGGCAGGTATTAAGTTTCTATTTAAAGTTAAAATCTTTTTAGGTTAATTTTTGCCGGTAGCGCAATGGTCGTCACGTAACATTGTAAATGTTTTTTACCGAACTTGCTTTTTTTTACTGTGAAATCAATTCTGCGACAGATAAAAAACACAACCATTTAAACAGTCTTTGACATTTAACCTAAATAGAACTGAAACGAAATGTCCAAGGAAATACAAAAAAATCAAGTTGAAAATCGGTGATCGGACCATTACGCAACACGGACAATACTCGATTTAGCTTTAAACCATAAAAGCCATGACAGCTTCAAACTACGGATCATTACCATTTTAAACATTACGTACATAATAATTATTATGTAGTGAATATTTATAATTGGTTATTATTAAAGTTATGAGAGCAGTGATAGCCTAATGGTTGAAACTTATCCTCTCAATCGGGAGGTCCGAGGTTCAAACCCAGGCCAACCACTGATTTATGTGCGTATTAGGCATTAATCATTAGTTACTTTTCGGTGAAGGAGAACATCTATGAATCGTGAATGAGGAAACCTACATACCCGAGAGTTCTTAAAAAAAAGTTCTCGAAGGTGTGTGAAGTCCACCAATTCGCACTTGGCCAGGGTGGGGGACTATAGCCTATAACTCTCTCATTCCGAGAGAAGACCCGTGCCCAGCATTGGGACAATAATGGGTTGTACCCCCATTATTAAAGTAATATCCAATGCCAGGGATATGCGTTATGTATGTTATAGCGTTATGTTTCTTCAATTTTAGTACTCAATTCAAAAACAAACTGTTAGCGTCTATTCCGTGCTACAGCAGCTTATCCCCCATTACCCTAAAATCCCGATTACCCGTAAGACTAGTTCTCACGCGTGTTATCGTCACCTCAGGGACTACGGCGATAAGCACTTATCTGTCGCCAGGCGAACGCGATTTATATGTTGACTTTTCAAACACGGCTCGAGAAACGCAGCCGTAGTTTTTTATAATAATAATTTGTCATGATATTTTTATTAACATTTCGTTAATAATATTGTTATAATTGACTAACCAAGAGGTAAATAATGTAAATTGGGACAACAATTGACTAACGAAGAGGAAAAGATGGTAAATTGGGACAACAATCGACTAACCAAGAGGAGAAGAAGGTAAATTGGGACAACAATCGACTAACCAAGAGGAGAAGAAGGTAAATTGGGACAACTTATTTGCTAGTACACTTTGCGTCATGAAAACACAACAGAACACCAAAATTTGCTCTCATAGCTTAAAAACGAAGACTAAGCGCACTAGATACATTAGTATTAAACAAGACCATTTAACTTGATGTTATTTTAATATAATCAAATAATATTAAGTACGAGAGAAAACTTAGCTACGATTTCACGATAGTTCTTACATTTAATGCACATTCATATAATGCACATCAGTTATCCGTTCAAAAATTTCCGAGAAATACGCGTACTGCACTAACGTTAGAAGAAATAATGACTTCACTCGTTGGAAAACTGCTTTTATCTTTAACGTTCAAAAGCGTGAAATATGATTTGTTTTTCTACAAGACAATAAGGAAGTTGCATGTACTTTTACGGCATATTTCTCGTTTAACGATGAAAATACCAGGGCGTGTGTAACGACCGAAATCGAATTCAGTTGGCATTCAGCGAATGATGCACGGTGTTGAGGACGTGGTCTGTTTAACAAAATGCTACACGATAAACCATTGGTGTATTACACTGTTTACGTTTATCATAAATTCCAATCGCTAGTGTTAAAAGGTATTCCGATGAGAAAACAGGTTACATGTATAGTTAGTAATATAAACATCTACTTTGAACTACTTATGTTTTAAGAGCCCTGTTTGAGTTTAAAACGGTTCAGAGTTATTTTTTAATCGTCATATAGCTCTTAAAGCAATTTGAAACGACATAAACGAATTAAACATTTAATTGCAGAACCGTGTGACATTCCCGAGCGATATAAGTACAGAAACAAGCTCACAGCTTAAAATGAAACTCAAAACATCTTTGAAGCGACGGGGTCCGTAAACTGCACTAACACGTTCAAACTTAACATTCCTCGACTCGAGTGTAGCAATAATGGTGCCTACTTGAAAGCAGAACAGTGTTTTTTATTATTCATAGAACAAAGCGGGGTAAGCAGGTCTCCATTGTAGTGTCGGTACCTACAGGGGACAGGGCAACAATGCTTTGTGGGGCAGGTAGCGGGATGCGGGCTGCAAGATGCAAGGTAACATGTGCATCGAGATTTTTAGCCACCCGGCGCGACAGATGCGTCGGATTTTACAAAATGGAATTTGATAGGTTGGGTAAATTGCAACTTTATATAGAAACAGGTGCATAATTGCGTTTTATACATCTGAATAGCAAATAAGATTACAGTTTGCCTAATTGTGGTATGAGACCGAATATTATTAGACTCCAATTGAAAATATTCGGTCCGTTTGGTCAGAGGTCAACACGCAGATGTTATGTTGAGGACAGAACTCGAACGGCTGTTGTAAATAAGAATCTTACACTAAGTTCTTGAAATCGAACATAACAGCACTTACTGTTATGAGGCAAAATGGGGGATGCAATCAAACGGTACCCGTAAATTTGATCCGAATGCGATGTAATGACATGTTTGTGTATGTACGTGTACTTTGTGGGTGTACGTGTTCATAACACTAAACTAAATACTTACTTTTTTGCATTAACACCCTCGTGACGCATCTCGATTAGTTATCGTGAGTTAATATTATAAAGAACTCCGATTCTATTCGGTGTTGGATACAATTGTCCATGGACGGCACTGACAAATTAATATCAGGTGACTGCAAACCTGTTTGCTACTTAAAATACATAAAACAATACGATGTTGAAAGTACCTTCAGGCTTATGTTACGGGCGCTTATATAAATACATTTGTAGGTTACCGCAGTCATTATACACTGAGGAACATTACTCTTACGTTCAGAGTCGTAAGATCCTGAAATAACTTATTTATGCGGTCCAGTAGCGTATCACTTAACTATTGTGAGAAATCAAGAAATTAAAGTGGAATTCACGGTTATATTGCTTTTAATATGGATCCTTTCGTGCGTATCTAAGTCGATTTATTGAGTGCAATTGAACCACGAAGTGCTTTGACTGTTATTCCGGGTTACTTTTGAAATACGCAAAAATAAGTGCTTATTTTTAAAAGCCGCGGTACGTTTGCGGCGAGGATATTGAGAAAGGCTTTTAATTGTTAAGTACCTACGTTTTTGTTCATACGTTATTGGTAGTTAAAGTTGAATGTTTAGCCCCGCAGCTGCCGGGCCACTTTCAAAAGTGAAACCACCATTCTCGTAGTTCTCGTTTACGACTTTAAACTTTACCATTTTACTTTTAAAGTTATCAAAAAAACTTGGCTAAATAATAAAATCAGATAACGATTAACTGTGTAGCTAACGAATGAAAGAAGATTAAGAACAAAAACTCTAACAAGAATTTGTCAATGATCATATACAAAGGATTTAATAAACTATAAATATTTGGAAACAACGGGTTGGGCTGATACGTACGTGACAGGAATATAGATGGGTCGAACATTACTCCTTTACAATGATTACAGAGTATCAGAGCTAATTAATCAAACACTAATGTTGTACCGAGTGAGATGTGAGTATGTCATCGCAAAGGGTGGTCGCCACGCGTACTGCGGACGGCTATATTTAGGACTCTCTTGCACAGAGCGGTCCGGCGACGTGTGAAATTGTGATGCTAAGGCCACTGGAACTAATCAATACACGTGATTATTAATGTATTAACACTAAACGAGAGGGTTGCGGTTCATTGTCAGAGCTTAACCTTAAGAACGCAAATGTCATAGCAATACACAACTTAGTTTACAAAAACAATCAAATTACGTAGACTCTTTACTTCTCGTAGAATATTTATTTCTTTAACTTCTACTTTTTGATATCTCGAATATATTGTTTAACTTTTTGATACAACTTAAGTAAATAAAACCATATCAAACCTCTGCAATAAAACAACACGAACAGTAAATGGTCACTGATCAATCACAAAAGTTTAAAACACGCAACAAACAAAACAAAACCCCACGCACAAAGCACATTTCACTAGGAGCAAACCGCAGAGTTCCTGCACATTGTGAGTGCCCGTAATGACTGAGTGTCATACACTAACGAAGCGTCAGAGCGTCACCGTACGACGCGCGAGCAACGCGGGTCCGTAGCAACTGTTTACAAATGGCGCGCGCGGCCCGGTGCACCCACCACCGTACCACGCCACAACGCTTTCATAGAAAAAACGGGCACGTACAAGATAAGTACTATCATATCGGCCGCTTCGGAGTTATCGTCGCTGACGAAGTCGTACAACCTACATTGGGCAATATTCATTGCTGATTGAAGAAGCATTTATTGTTTATATACCTATTTATATGAATTTTCAACGTCATCTAAATAAACAAACCCTAATATCAAAAAGGAATAAATCTAAAATAAAATTTAGCGGTTAAAATATTTTAAGCAATACTCGAACAAATAACGCAGTCGAGTAATTAAATTAATAAATTAAACTTCACTAGTAAGGATATAGTAGACGAAGTGATGAATGTTATTTCGTTACCCAATAGCAAACAAATAATTGGCCTGTCATAACGAAACCGTTGTAAAAACAACAGCCATTGCGGTATTTC
Source organism: Spicauda simplicius (assembly GCA_949699795.1). Lineage (NCBI taxonomy): Eukaryota > Metazoa > Arthropoda > Insecta > Lepidoptera > Hesperiidae > Spicauda > Spicauda simplicius. The sequence goes on along the minus strand of OX453060.1, from coordinate 16,716,642 downwards.
AGCCCTTAATCATAGCAATTAAGACATATGAATGTTACAAAAAAACGATAGCTACAATTAGTAATGCGAATACACTTGAATAAATAACTGACGGCGATACGAGTAACGAAACGGGGGCACACGCGTACGATAATTTGACTATGAATTTCTTTTTACTTGTTTACATACAAAATTATTATCGTTAGGATATTTAATCTATACGAATAAATAAGATAGGCGACAGTCATTTATGAAACCCATACATACAACACGTTTTATAATTTTTGGCTTAATTTCTATGACATGTTTAGATATGGAAATAAGTTGTCATCATAACCCAAATTTGTTCCTTCCTGGAGAGTGAGAAGTGATTCAAAACAATTTCAATACAATATTAGGTAGGTATTTTTGTCACAAAAATAAAACAAAGTTGCATAATTTTGTATGGTAATTATCACTCATTTGTGGCAATCGATTCGATTTTGTAAATTAATTGCCTGATTCATGCATAAACTGTGTCAAGGCAAAAATTTGGTGGGCGCGAAAAATAATGAGACTTAATTCATTAACAATAATATTCATGTTAAATAAAATACTTTTTGTGGTAAAGTTCTGTCAAAGAGAATTATAGAGCAACAGTACAATGTGCATACCTCCCTTCAATAATGTGATAACTAAAACAAATGACGACAATGAATAATTATGACAATTATGCTATAATAACAATAAATTAAGGTAAAATATACTCTTCAGATAAATTATCTTCATATTAAGGTAAAATATTCTTCGATGATTGTGTTAGTAATTATATTTATAACAAGGAAAAATCCCTGAAGTTTATTATTCAAGAGATATGTTTATTGGCTCCAAGCACGAAACATTTCGTACATCCATCATCAATGCTCCAAAAGCGGATTAAATCCGAACGGAGTCGCGGATACGAAACGAATTAATGAAAGTGTGAGATGTGGAAAGCATGTTTACATCGCGGAGATTTATTGCGGCATCACCGGAAGAACAGAGCAAACAAAGCTATAATTAACATGAACATAGCGAAGCTAAAGAAAGGGAGATGAAGATCAGAGACAGATAATTAAATTGTAGTACTGACGTACGCGTGCCACAATGGAAACAATACCGTGGTCATGCTGATTCAGATTGTTTCAGAAGCATTAAAAAGTGTAAATTCATTTTAGTAATCTAATAGATATTATGTGTATATAAAGACTATGACAACTTTTGACAATATTTCTCTGTGTACATGTTTGTAACAGCCTTGCAAACACTAAGAAAGTAAACTCTGAAATGAATCTTTTTTTATACAATAAAAAAGAAAAAATATATACCGGCCGAATTGAGAACCTTCTCTATTTTGAAGTTGGTTAAAAATATTAAGGGATAAGGCAGTGTCTAAAGCAATTTTATAAGCCCGTCTTTTTACTCCACTGACTAAGATTACCCCAGTTTCAACGCAGGTTTGAACATCAAGAAACAACCTTATCTCAAAATTTAAGGTAGGTACATGTATAAATTAGCTATAATTTAAATATTAATCATGTTCACTATAATGCTAAAGAAGTGAAAATGGAAAGGAAGTACTACAAAAGAAACAAGGCAACAGAAATTATCATGTTCCCGTATATCGCTGGCACATCGGTTGACACATTGTCGTATTGCGCAAAACCAGCCTACGTACGAGTATTATACAACCCCTCCTGTTCCAGTTTGTGCCTGAAATGGCTCGTCTATATTGCCACTGGATTCGCAGTTTGGCACAAAGCTACCAAATTCAGTCCAAATCAAAAGAGCAATGTTGCGAGCAAACGAGCGCTATGTTCGATTTATTGCAGGTGCGATAAAATTTGAATCCGGAATAAATGGCTGAAATCTAAAATAAACAGTACAAACTGCGTCAATTTTTCAACGTCCACTGGGAAAAGCAATCTGCATATAGGCACTTTCAAAACAATATCGTTTCGGAAAATAAAGCAAAACAGTGCAATTTCCTTTACTGGTTGCTAAATAAATTGTTATCTTATGGGGTACAACCCATTGTTGTCCCACTGCTCGGCACGGGTCTTCTCTCATAATGAGAGAGTTTTAGGTAGTTAGTAGACTTCACTTACCTCCGAGAACATTTTTTTTAACGAATTCTCGGGTGTGTAGATTTACTCACGATGTTTTCCTTCACCGAAAAGCAGTGATAATTAATTTCTAATACGCACATAAATCAGTGCGTGCCTGGGTTTGAACGTCGGACCTCCTGATTGAGAGGGCAAGTTTCAACCATTAGGCTATCTATCTTATATCTTGTTTATACCCTTTAATAAAACTTAAATAATAATCTCAATAATCGTTCATCTGCTGCAATAAATTCATATTGACATATGAGAAGCTGCAAAGCTTTTGATGTTTTTATTACCAAAGTAATTTTATGGATTAATATTAATAATATACTTGTTAAGAATCGAAAATTATATGGTACCTAAATGTATGGTTAATATTCATATGACTATTAAAAGTACAGGTATAGGATTTTTAAATAACCAAGATATACATAACAGGTACTATAACATTTAACTTCATTAGTAAATTTCAATTTCTAACAGAGTAAATAAATATTAAAAACTATTTCCACCATCTTACAAAAATCAGAAGGCATAAAGTTCGAAATAGTAATGATCTGACAAGATAATTAGAACGAGAATCAGTATCGGCAGACTCATACAAAATCTTTCTGAGAACGACGAAGGCGTGAAGTCAAAATAACTTCATAAACAAACAATACGTTCACGCGTTACGAGTCAACTAGCAGAGGGTTGCCAGATTTTCTGCTTGAAATTGGATTTAATAAGTATCATAGAAATAATGTTTGATATTTGTTTGGAAATATTTGATGTGGTTATAACACTAAATAAAAAAACAAGAACTTTTAAACGCTGTTGAACTCAATATACATAACAAAAAATAATGGAATTCATCCTTAGAATTAATAAAATAATTTTCAAAAGTGCACAGACCGACAGACAGCCATAGTTAAAAATGCTTGATTACATTCTTTTGTAATATAATAAACAATGGATAAAAAATACGCTGACTTTATAATTTAATAAGATATAAGATAAAAGAGCGATTTCACCCCGCCACAGAGCGGCATATTGAGAGTAAAGCACACCCACACGCTTATGTGCCACACGTGTGAGGCGTGCAAAAATACTTTTTTATCTTAGCTTTGGGCTAGGTGTGTAGATATCTTAATCTAACATATCTGTTCATATCTACCAACATCTGCCCTATCCCTATATTAATACATAAATACGATTAACACATAATTATGACGGACTTCTATCCGTCAGAAGGTAATTACTGTCGCCAGGATATTTGTAACATCAGAGTGGACGCTAATGTATTACCGACTTTGAAGGACTATTTTTGTATCTTTTTGAACAGATGTCATACCGATAAGACAATATTTCGTATGAGTGGTCATTTATTAAATAAGACGAAAAGTAAATGTATGTAGATGTCAAGCCACACAGTTCTACGGTATTATTTTTACCATCATAAGCAAAAATATGTTTGAAAACAACTGAATGTAAAGGACATGGCCAGTTTCTGCCCAGATTTCGATGGAAATACACACGTAAAGGAAATGTACACGTATATGATAATTAATCTCAATTATATACATAAAGTACTATACATAAAATACTAAAATACATAAAATACTGTTTAACTAGGTAGAAAAATTCTAAGTATATAAAAATAATTTATTTGCGACCGATTTATTACGCTCTTCTCGCCATTCTCAATAATAATTTCGTTTAAAAAAATATATTAGAAAATTACGATTATTTCCCTTAAATTTCAATGTTAAATCATAATAAAAATAGTTGTTTAATAAATAAATAAATCATAATAAAAATATTAATTATATTTTCCACTTTTCTTATTTTTATTTATTAGCAAAAACAAAAATTTAATACCCTAAATCCAAAAGAAGTAAAATTCCTACGTGTAAATGAATTTGAGAGGCTAGGCAGAGCGCCATACTAAAGTTGGCCATGTCCTTTATAGAATAATTCCATAAATACAAGGGACGTCAGTATTTTAATATAATAATTAACTCAAATGACTACTTCAATACATCAGACCGTCTCATTTACGTATGACATACACGACATGCAATGCATGGCAAACGTTAGTTCCGTGAATATTTTCTTTATCTATACTATAATAAATCTGTAAGAGGTCGCTGTCTGTACATGGAATAAATTTAGGTGAAAACCATTTCTAGAGGTCTTTAATACGATATAGAACCCATAATAATGGTTTTTAGAAATCTTTTCTGTTTGTCTGTTTGTCTGTTTATCTGTTTGTCTGTTTGTCTGTTTGTCTGTGTGTTTGAAAACGCTAATCTCAGAAACGGCTTATCCAATTTGAATATAATTTTCACTGATGTGTTGTGGGAACCTTCACTTAACATTTAGCGTTTATTTTATGTAAATCGGTTTACGAATAAAAAAGTTATGGCAATTTAAAACTACGCAGTATTTATTCTGTGTTCGATAAGTGTTAATAAGATAAGTAACTGCATAGTTGAATTGGTTGAAACTAAACATGTTATGGTCTGTAAAATGTATTCCTTTGTTATGTATTTTTTATTGGTTATGTGTGTACCTATGTTATTTGATACTATACAAATCTATATAGCTCTATATCTATATATACTTATATAAAAACGAAAGTATGCTCTCTCACTCATCTATTGAATAAACATCGTAGAGCCTAAACTGCTAAAGATATGAATATAATTTTCACTAGGGGTTCCTTTTATGACGTAGACCTCAGTTAAGAATGAATTTTCTGACCCCCCCCCCCCCAATTTAACCCAAATAGGAGATGTAAGTTTGTATGAAAGTCAGTCAATTTTGAGGCCACCTCAATAAAATTTAGTATTTCGCTTCGATTTTTATGTTAAAACATCGTTTTAAACCGACTTGCAAAAAGGAGGAGGTTATCAATTCGTCTGTATTTATTTTTAATTTTTTTTTTTAATTTTATATTTGTTACTCGATTTCTCCGCACTAGGTGAACGGATTTGGATGATTTTTTTTTCATTTGAAAGGTAGTGCGTGTCATCGGGTCCCATTTATTTTTAGCGCACTTTTGACAGTGGCATCCATAAGAAAAGCGCATAAGTCTGATATTTGCAATAACGATGTGCGCGATAAATAGATGAATAACTCAATTTCCCGCTAACCGATTTTGATGATTTTTCTTTTATTTGAAAGAATGTACTTCAAGGGTACTCTGATGAGTTAGATACGGTTCTGATCATAGGATCCATTTCTTTGAAGCAAATTAACGAAATTAGCGATACTCGGCCAAACCTAAGCTGTAGGAGTCCAGTTGGGTTGAATGTAGAATGAGATTATTAAGCAGATATTGCCTAAAAAAATTGACCTTCAACTCTTCAATCCTGATGATGCAGGGGTACTGCTAGCCTGAACCGTAGAAGTAAGTTAATTTGTTTTATGGATATATAATAAGATTGTTAAACGAATTCACGGGACAAAAATTTGATCTTCAACTCCTCAACCCTGATGATGTAAGGGTACTTTAAAACTAAACCGCAAGAGTTGGCTATTTGGTACTTACGGTTATGTAATAAAAATACCAAGCAAAGATACACGCTAAAAATTTTGACCTTCAACTCCTCAACCCTGATGATGCAGGGTTACTTCAAGCCTAAGCCATAGGAGATGGCCATTTGGTGCTTTCGGGTATGTAATATGATTACTAAACAAAGACATAAAATGAAAATTTCGACCTTCAACTCCTCACCCCTGATGATGCAGTATACTGCTAGCCTAAACTATCTGAGATGGGCATTTGGTGCCTTCAGGTATTTAATATAATTACTAAGCAAAGACACATGATGAAAATTTTGACCTTTAACTCCTCAACCCTGATGATGCAGGGTTACTTCAAGCCTAAGCCATAGAAGTTAGCTATTAAGTGCTTTCAGGTATGTAATATAATTACTAAGCAAAGGCACATGATGAAAATTTTGACCTTTAACTCCTCAACCCTGATGATGCAGGGGTACTTAAAGCCTAAGCCATAGAAGTTAGCTATTTAGTGCTTTCGGGTATGTAATATAATTACTAAGCAAAGACACAAGATGAAAATTTCGATCTTCAACTCCTCAAGCATGATGATGCAGGGTACTGCAAGCCTAAGCTATAGGAGTTGGCCATTTAATGCTTTCGGGTATGTAATATAATTACTAAGCAAAGACACAAGATGAAAATTTTGACCATCATCTCCTCAACCCTGATCATGCAGGGGTACTTCAAGCCTAAGCCATAGAAGTTAGCTATTTAGTGCTTTCGGGTATGTAATATAATTACTAAGCAAAGACACAAGATGAAAATTTCGATCTTCAACTCCTCAAGCCTGATGATGCAGGGTACTGCAAGCCTAAGCCATAGGAGTTGGCTATTTAATGCTTTCGGGTATGTAATATAATTACTAAGTAAAGACACATGATGACAATTTCGACCTTAAGCTCCTCAGCCCTGATGATGCAGGGTACTGCAAGCACAAGCTATAGAAGTTGGCTCGCAAGTGCTTACGTATAAGTAATAAGAATACTAAGCAAAGACGGGATATTTTTTTTACCTTCAACTCCTCCCTGATGATGGGGGATAGTGCAAGCCTAAATTATAAAAGGTAGTCACATAATGCTTACGGTTGTTTTTAGTATATATTATAAGTTTAATGACAGCTCATTAATCTAAGTACACAACCTACTTAAGCCGTATGCCTTTGGTACTTATTGATTACAATACATTACAACCCGTTGAGAGAACATTATGATGAAAAGTGTCACTTTGAATACCTAAATCCTGAAAATGCAGGAGTATTGTCATGTTATTGTTAAGAGTCGGATTTAGCTGTAGCTTTTTAAACAGGATGGGTTAGGTTAGTTTGGAACATAAAAGAAAACATAAAAAATAAGCGAGCAGGGTGCGCTAGCGCCCTGCGAGCGGGTGCGCCCTGTTCGTATGAATTGAAAAAGTGTTTTGATTATGTCTTCTGCTTTACAAAGAACTATGCGGGATTTACGCACACAAATAGCCCGATGCACCTCTTAAAAGATCTTATCTTTGGCCACATGAAACAAAATATGAACTTAGAATATATGTCGCTGTTCAGTGATATTCCAATTTTCTAATAATTTACTTCAAGTAGATAATAGTGCTTTATTATCCGGAAAAGTTAAACTCAATCTTTATATCGATACGTCTTCGTTTAAATGTGGAGGAGTTGGTTGAAAAAGTATATCCCAATATTGTTAATACAACCAATAACACTATAAATTGGTTCTAAAAGACGGCTATATACCCACCCACCAATGAACGTGTCGATAAAATAAACGATTTTTTTTTTCAAAATTTAAAGCAGCGTCACAGATCTACTATTCGGTAGACACAGTCATTGAGATGGAGGAAGCAGTACATTATCCAACAGAATTTTTGAATTCCTTAATGCCTTCCGGAACTCCTGAACACAAATTAATATTAAAAGTAGGTTTGCCTATAATCTTACTTAGAAATTTGAATCCGCCAAAATTAATTCAAATAGTTTCCAATTCGGAAAAGTTCAAATCAATCTTTATAATCGATACGTTTTGGTTCAAATGTGGAGGAGTTGATTGAAAAAAGTATCCCGATATTGTGAATTAGACCACTAAGAATGGAAATTGGTTCAAAAAAGCGATTTACAATATTAGAATTCGTCTAATTTAAAAAAAAATACATAACAATACGTTCCTACCCACAAATACACACTTTAAATTCGTTTTTTCACTCTGTGTTTGACCAGGTAATCCTTGAGCGGCCAAACCGATATTAATGTTACTATTTTTTATCATAGAATTCCCACGGTGTCGAGAAAAATTCTGTGACACGTTGATTTGCACGCGGGCAAAGCCGCGGGTACAGCTAGTACTCTAATATGGTAAACAATGGTAGTATTGTCAATCGAAGACTATATCAGTTCTATTTTGTTCCAAATATCTTTTCTATTTAAGGTGGCTTAAATATAATGTATGTTTTATCAAGACAGTTTGACCGCGATCTCTTATGGCAGTAAGTACCGTAAACAGGTTATAATAATAATATATTGTGATATATTTACGTAGGCTCCAACGTCATGCCTATTTAGTCATTTTAAACGCAACAGCGCTTAACACGCTGTTGCGTTCTGTTATAAAGTTATGAAAAGAATGATACATTAACAAGAGAGTTTTAATTTAGTTCACGAGGCAAGCAATATATGTATAGTCAAACCCTTAGGAAACTTAAAATACATTAAAATATTTCGACTTACAGTTGATTACAAAGGTTGATGGACTTTATGTTCGAATTTTGTTAAAATTTTGTTGCTCCAATGTGTTAAAGTGAGAAAGTAATTATAAATAATTATTGAATAATAATGAATAATTCTTGAAATGCAGCAGCCCTACATACGGATGCAACGTTGTAACGGTGCATGTATTCACAGCATCACATTAACGCCGACATCCGGTCCGCTTGGACGTTACGGCTTAAGATAAGTATTACCACACACTTTTTAGGTTTTATAATATTTTGCAAATGTTAATAATATATTATAAAGTGTAGTGTTATAAAGTAATAAATAATATTGTAGGTATGTACGGGTATGTAAAACGCTATATATAATGTCATTGAAATAACAATAAAATTATATTTTTTATTATTTTAATGCTGAATGGAAAATACGCAACTTTCTGCATTTATTTTTCCCATAAAAGATTTTTTCTTATAATTCCGAAAACCAACAACGCGCAATTTTAACTATAATTAAAACATAAAATTGTTAGTACAAAATCTTTACTCGTAAATTGAATATTAATATAGAGTAAATTATATCTAAAATGTCTGTATTCAAATTAGATTCGTTATTAAAAATCCCATTAAGATCAAAGACTGACTTCTATCGTCCATTAGAATACGTAATAAGCCGTATACCAAATTTAATACAGTCGTTCTAATTCAGTTAATGCGAATTTAACGCAGCGAAGTAAAAAGCGGAAAAAACGTGTTGCGATACATATCGCGATGAATGTCTTAAATTTATCTACATCTAACATTTATTTCAAGTACCACCACGACCGTCTGAACGAGCTTTTGTTTTACAGAGCGGAACAAACGTGGTCAAACGTTTTTTTAGCACACTTACTTACCGTTTGTTTCATTTTGCATACCTCAAGTACGTTTAAACTGGACTTACCTGTAACAAAAATAGTGTTTTAGTTAGAAATAATTCACTGTATAAGTAATTTAAAAAAAAGAAAATACTTTTTTCGGTACAGTACAAAAAGTTATACAAAAACAGATACATCTAATGGCAAACATGTGTGATTATTATTAACTAATACTGAATGATTTAAGTTACATTACATTGACCGAAAGGGTCTCCACTCAGCGTATTGCTGCAGGTAATCGAGGTCACCTGCAGCGCTGGAAAATTAATACACATTTTATTCATATCTACAATTTAGTTACATTAATATATTCCGCTAATATTTTCTTTTATTTAGGATAACAATTGTTATTACTACAATAACAATTTAAAACCTATCAACTGTTAATTGCTATTGATTGGTTTTTATTATAATGAAAACCAATTTACCGACTTTTACATCATTGCTACCGAATTAAATTATACATTTCGTTATTCTATAATGACTAAAGATTTATGATAGCATACACATAAATACTTACGACTACAATATAGCAATGACGTTAAGAGAATGTATAACCATTAATATCAATTTTTAATATTATTTTACTAAATATTAAGCAATTTGTAAGAATAGCTTGAAATATTCCGACTCTGGATTGTACGCAATTGGCGAATAAAAACCTCATTCTTATTTTACTTATGACTATGACCACGTGTAAACGTTTGAATCCCAACCCTAGCTCAATGTAAAATAATCGATTATCTTAATATATATAAATTACGTGTCACTTTATTTGTCCGCAATGGACTCTTAAACCTCTGAACCGATTATAATAAAATTTACACAACGTGTGCACTTTGATCCAACTTGAAAGATAGGATAGTTTATATCTTAATTTAAAATTTGTTTATGTAACATTTCTTTATCCACAGCAACGCGTGGCCGGGTCTGCTAGTAATCCATATTTTTCCCAAAGAAACCCAAGACAAACTAAAATTTAATGTAAGAAACTAGACATATCTTTATCGATCAAAGCAATCCACGCTGCCTAGCTACGTCATTTAAGTATTTGAGTAACCTTACGCCTCGCGGGGGAGAATAATAAGGCAATACTGTAAGCGAAGAGTCAACTGTATGGGTAGCCATCAATGCCAACGATGCTCCAACCCACACGGTGATTCATCCCAATGTGAATCATTGTTTTCATCGGCTTAATGAAAAGATCCGCACTTCAATTATACACTGAGATATAGCCCGGGGCTTTCTTTCCGCTGTAATTTAATATAATTATGTACTGTCTGTGGCATTTGCAACATATATATTGCAGATAAATGTACTAAAAGCTAAAAAATAATTTCACGGATACAGTCATGGGTACCAATATGTATATATCGTTATATTTTCAAAATAAAGTAACTCGTAACCTACTCACTTTCTGGAAATATCTATGATCACATAAATTCCTAAAAATACAATATATATTTATGTAAACACCTATGACAAAAGATGTCATTTTTGAAATATACAAATTTTAAACATATGCATTGATTAAACCAAAATAAAATCGTGGGGCACGTCCAATATATGGCGAATATTGAATTGCAATGCTTTGCAAAAAAAGGGTTCCAAATCTGTCCAAATTAAATCGAACTGCAGTTCGACGGCCAAAAAATGGTCGCCAAATTTAGATTTTTTTTTATCTGACTGAATTAGCAAACGAGCATGCAGTCCACCTGATGGTAAGTGGTCACTGCTGCCCATGGACATCTGTATTCAACTTCATACAGAACATGAGTTCCATCTGAAGTCAATCACAGATGGGTTGCCAATATGATGGTCGCCTCATGTGAAAGTGTGCCGGCAACCACACCCTTTCTTCGAAACGCAAGAACTGCTTCACGGTAGAAATAGGTGTGGCGGTGGTACTTCCCCGGGCGAACTACTAGATCCGCCTAAATGCTACAAATGTCAGTGAGAGCCTCATACTAAGAAGCATTAGCTTTCGCATTCGCGAATGTTCAAATAATAGCATTAGTTACATCACTAGTACATATTAACCAAAGTTTAGCAATGAAACAGACAATTTAATTAATATTTCAGTTTCATTGCGTAATACATCTACACACAGTGATATACACTGAGCAAAAACACGAAAACACTTCCAGCTTTTAAAATCACTTCTCAGACCTTAACTTGTAAAAACTGTTAAGAATTTAGTAATGGCCGTCTTCCGAACGTGCGGGCAACTAGTTTTTTCGCCGCTCTCTCCTCCATTCGGATCCAGTTGCCGTGATCGAAGCTGTGACATATACGGCGAATTAAGTGCAATATCACGCATCCGTCCCATATCGAAGGCCAATGGTAAAGCTACTTGTATAAACAACAAGACAGGAATGGGAATCATTGAAGATGAGAAAAACCAGTAGCCTCAACATTTGCATGCACGTAGCGTTAAATTACGAATACCATAGTCGGGTGAATAATTAAGAGAGATAATGAACGAGATATTGCAACTAATTACTCGAGTAGTGGACAAAAAACACGTACAATTAAAATATTGCTCATTAACCTATAAATAAACACCAGTTGTGAATATAGATCATTAGTCAGCCGTGACTTTTTGCTCTTATGAGAAATGGCCAACAATAAGAATATCGGTAGAAGGACTCAAGCCAATGAGACTTAGAAAGTCAGATAGTTTCAAATAATTTTTCAGTACCTACGTGAAAGCCTTTACCGCTTTTTTAACTCTTACCAGTCCTTTTTTTTTAATTGTTATAAAACGTGATGAAATCAGGATAAACATTTTAACATTATGTGTCAATGGCGTTTTTGCCGATTATAATATTATTGTGATCACCTTTTTGGCTTTCAAATGAACCGCAACCTTTAACTTAATGGTTCTCATTGTTTTATTCGCCCCCAATGAGTTGATCAGCAAAGTAAATACTTTCAACCACACATCCCGAAACAATAAACAATGCGATTGCCACGTCATTCTCATTATCCATTCATGAATTTTATCGCAAGCTTATCAGTTTTGGGACTATCAATCAAGTGACTAATAAATATTAATGCAAATACAGTAACACCGAAACTGCCTTCCAAATCGATCAATTGCGGAGGAGGAGAACCTTTACTTAGTAAGCTGATATTAGTGCAACAAATTACGAAGTAACAGGCACATACCCACGCTATTCTAATTTCTGTTACTTTGTGTTCGCTAATGAACACAGAGGCTGCAAGGCCAAACGAACAATGATTCTTAGGATGCTTGATTTAACCTCAATACACAAAAAGTTATTCCGTTCGTGTCTGAAGTGACGACGTTTAGGAATATTTCATTGGCGTAAAATTGCTTGTTTGCAACTTTGTATTTAACGATATAACTACATGATTATGGGATTCAGAGATATCGCGACTACAAAATTAAGTTCAAGATGGATTAAAAATGTCGAGTCAACTAAACACATTATTTAAGAACATATAATTATTACTTCACCCATACAAAACCCGTTTAACTTTCGTCAATAAGCAAAACTTGACATCTCAATTTGTTTTACGTGCCCTGAAAAGCTAAAATGCATCAAGAGATTCATGAAAAAATTCAAAAAATATCCTCTCTCTATGCGCGTTTCGTTATGTATCACAAAGATAGTAATAGGAGCCGCATGGAAACAATTCTTGGATGCGTCTTTAAATCCCAGCTGAGTCGTAACATATGGATGTCAGGCCGTCGGCTTCAAGTAAGTGGGTCACCCTGTACAGCACGTAGCCGGAGCCGTGGCAACGCACGCGTACACACGGATATTCTGGTAGGTACTTAGAATGTAGGTATCAGTAACGATTTTGTGTTTAGACGTTATTTAGACAAGAAATTAAATTTAGTTGCGAATGGAGGCTAAACGGATTTTTCGGTAATAAAGCACACTCTAATGCATCGCATTATGAGTTGTGCAAAATGGATAAAAAATGCCACTTCGCCTTTTGTAGAACGCTGTTTACAAAAAAGTAGATTATGGTCTTCGGTAGTGTCATGTACGCACACAATATCAAAAACTTCAAGCAGCTTGAACACACACCTGATTACGATAGTACCACTAAGTAAATTCCATAGATTCAATTTAAATTTTATTGAAGCATTTAGTAATATGTTAATATTATATCCTATATATATGTTATATCCTGGACGACAAAGTAATTCAGGTCACATAACACTAACATTATTACCACGGCAGGTGCTCCGATTCTAGTATGCATATTAGCATAGCAAGCACATTTAGTTAAGGAGGATGCGTATGTGACACCCAGGACATAGATACTTATGATTTTAGTTCACACAACATTTTAGAATAATCGGGGATCCAACATCGAACCCTCGATTCAGAAACCAAATTCTTACCATAAGCTATATATGCTGCTTTCACATATTTTTACAAATTAAAGTTGCTAGCAAGGTTTCTTCAAAGGTTCAAGGTTTCAAGGTTAGATTTTAGAAAGAGGTCTATATATACAGCGTTTTAATCATTAATTGTATCAGCAGTTTTATCACTAGCAATTATGGAAATGTGGGTAGTTCTCAACATTTATGACCACTGTGTTTACAATTATTTCAAAAGTTTTCATAATGTTTCCTATTGTTCGTGTAGTGAGCGGAAATCCTTTATTGTTATGTGTACGTACCTAGTGTTATTAGCTGATTTACGTAAAGTCATGGAAACTATGTCGTGGGAGGCATATTGTATAAACTACAGATCACACGGCGAATAGACGTCGATTAGACGCTGATTTATAGCTGTATTCTAATCAGTCAATGTTATTGCTATTGCAAGTAACAATTTCATATGTACTTGATAATTGTACAAGTTTCTTAGTTATACTTCTAATAATAACCACTTAATATATTTCGGACTGCGTAACAGTTAAAATACAAAATTAATATAATCTAAATTTGAGGATAGTTAAGATCTTGAAGATTATACATTTCCTTGCGTAAATAGCAAGCAAAATAAATTTATCATTAACTATCAGAGACATGTTTAGGCGTACTTTCTGTTATATATTTTATTAATTTGCAAATTTCCGATCACGGTATCACCAAGCGTTCAAAGAGAAAACTAAGTTTTAAGCTTTATTACGTCTAATAAACCGGTTATATACATTTTAATACTACTAAAAAAGTAGCTTTACCACCGACCAGCACTGTTGCTACTTAGGGCAATGTGCTCCAGGCCTCCTCCAGTTACAGAAGAACAACATCGAAGGACCATAAAATATTGGTACATATGTAATTACACTGTAAGTACCAATATTTTGTGTATGGTACAATACAATACAAAAACTCTTTATTGTACGCCAAAAAAAACCATATAACAAATTTATCATATATATAATAAAAGGTACAATAGGCTGTATATTTTATGAAGCCATAGTAATGGGAACATCAGTACAGACACTACTCTAGAACCTAGTTCCCTTCTTGTACTAGTATCTGTCTATCTCAGTATCATAATGGCTTATTAAGTAGCTCTCTATTGTTAGAGTGCTCTGTCTCCGAGGCAATTCACGTTATGATTAGTTATTCAGTTTCTTTTGCGCACAGTTCATTGTTCCGTTATATAAATAGAGGATTACTACACGGGATTGCCAAGTGATGTCCTTTCACGGTTTTTGCGTTAGACAAAAGACAATTGTTTACAAATAGCGGGCTACAAGGCAACTGCCGCTAGTACGAAACAGGTTTGAGATAATTCCTTTTGATTAATGAAATTATTACTTCAGTTAATGCAGGACCGGGTGTTTGGGGACTGGGAGGGGAAGACTGGAAAATTTAATGCAGACGCTAAACCAGGTTTCAAAAATCGGTCTCGGGGGGCGGTAAATCTAATTTTACGTATTTTTAAAGGTGTATTTTCTATAGAAATTGTTTCAAAACTAAACTTGTCCGGCTGCAAGTTAAGTGGCCGCAAACATTTTTTCTTCGCTTAATAAAAAGCGGGGGCGCTAGGAAATTATTATACGTAGTTCGAAAACAATTTGTATACCTACATCCTGTGCTAAGTTTGTACAATTATAATTAATAAGCGTATTTTGTAACAAAATCCATTTCAGTATATTTAGCTACTAATATATTTAGATTGTGTTTTATATACTATGGATAATAATCATGTAATTATATATCAATCTTAATCGTACAATATTTTTTGGAATATCAACCGATCAAAAAAAAACTCCCAAAGCTTTTAAAAATTAGTTTAGCGGCACTTTTAAAACACGAGCCAATTTATGCAACGCCAGTTATAAGTCTTACCTTAGTCAAAGGAATATTAGGCATATTTTAAAAACTGTTCTTACAGATAATACATACATACATACACACACACATATACATTTTTAAAGGTGGAAATAAAAACAAATTTATCTATATCTAATACATTTACCTCATTCTTTAGATTAAAGAGTAATGCAGTTAAACGAATTACCTACTGCAATAAACGGCAAGTTCTGACTCTTAAAATAACACGAAATGGCATTGAAGTTTCCAGATTAGGAGCCCTTTGTCCATCACGATGCCGACGTGGGTCACGGAGGCAAACTCGGCAAAAATGTCACGCAGATTAACCTTATTTAGAAGACAGCTTGCCGGTCGGCATCACAAATACAATGGCATGAATCATACTTTTCTCACAATGTCATTCCAGGACACTTCTGATAATCATGATCATTATCCAACCAACATTTAACTTATGATTCTGGACTTACCTTGTGACTTTGCAGATGAACTATCTGACTGATAATATATGGATGCAAAAATGATAAAAGCTAAAAAGTACTTAGAAATAAATACGATTGTATTACAAAATATATAGGTATATACATTTTTTGTCAAACCAATAACTCACATTACACGATTAATAAAATTGTTGAAATGGATTTTGAAGTCAAGTTGCTGTAAGTCAAGCAAGCACGAATTTCGCCTTATTCATTAAATAAAATAATAAGATTGAAATTATCATAGAATTAATAAACTCTCATACAACATTAATAAACTCCAAGTGACCATCCTAGTAATATTATAAATGCGAAATATTACCATAATTCACAAACTATGTAGCTTCAAGTGCCATCTATTGGGGAGTAGCGACAATACTTACATGCTCGTAACGCGTCGAGAGATGGCGGTAGTGTTGCAGCTGTACCTCCCTGCATTGCCGCCAGGGCGGCGTAAGATTCGCGGTCACAAGGTAACTCATCACTGTATTTTCTCTTCTTATTTATTAAAGACTTCCACATTTTAAATTTTAGTCTCTTTTGTTTTTGTAGACTCATTTACATTTCTTTTATTTCACTCATGTTTGTGTACACTTCAATAAAAAAATACAAGTTGTGTTGATATCGCATAGCTTAATACACTCAATGATAAAGATTTTGGATGTTTGTACCACATGACAGTAGATTACACTATAGCTTGGTTGAGTAACACATAAGTAGATGTCGTCAATTGGCAGATAAATCACCGGCCACTAGTGCAACGGGAAGACAAGACGTAACTATATTGAATAGATATAGGGGCACTGCCCTACGGGATAGCACTTATGTATATCATCTCGGTCGTTCACAAGTTAGAGTTGACGAAAATAAATGTTGTTGCGATGTGTTTCACGCCGTTACCTCAAATATAACGTTTTAAGTTAATTAAAACGAGCTGTGAGTTTACATCTTTATACCTATTTTTCTTTACTGAAATAAAAAAAGGTTTTTTTTCCCTGCTATTGCATCCATACAATCTAACCTAATTGACCGCTAATCCTATCTTACAACGCGCACGACACAGTATTTCATAAAACATGAAACAGTTACGTTTTGCTACGCGATTCATCATTTCATCTCGCGTGTACAAAGATAGCGATTCACATGCTTCATTAAGTTACTAAATGATAATTGGAAAGGCATTTCATCTGAAATTTCAGCAATAAAGTTTACCTAGAGTGTTCGTTCTAAAATAATGTGTGTATGTAGTTTGTTTATATTAAACAATTACGAACTTAGTATAATTACGAGGAAGTATATACTGAAACAACTGTAATCAGACATAATTATTGTTGAACGACTGACTGACGTTGATATGTACCTATATTATACTATATTCCTGTAAAAATCTAATTCATATCAGTGCAAACACGCAGTAGCATAAAATATATACATTAGTTTAATGTAATGAAATCGGTCCCAATGGTTAGTGAGTCGTGACTCTTTGTAAAATAAATCACAGGTGCACGATGTTATTCGAATCTTACAATAATACAATCATAGATGTTATGGAGCTCCGTAACGGTAACCGTATATTTGAGATAAATCTATCTGAAACCGTAATCGAATCCGACCAAAGCATGTCGAATAATTTTGCACAGGTGCGAAATTTAAATCATACACGCAATGAAAGGTGTTCGCCCGGCCGCGATAGTGCTAACTTAAATGATGCCAACGAATGAAATTATTTGAAATCAAGTCCATCTTTTACATTTGCTTTACTTTTACAATTCAATGAATATCTAATATCTGTACCTAAAACAATCCGAAATATCTCCAAATTTAAAATATAACTCCAAATTTTATACCTATGACCTCTCTAAATAATAGAACTTAGTGCTAAATATACCTAGTCTTCTTCTTATGCTTTACCTAATAAATTATAATTATGACCTCTCTAAATAATAAAACTTAGTGCTCAATAACATGGTCTGAGACACGCAACAGTGATAATTATCAAAAATCAGTAGACACATGAGTATAAAGCAAAAAATATAGATAATGTATTTATTAAACCACCCCTAAGTAACTTCTCTGTCAAAGAGTTTCTTGTACTGTCAAAAAGCTACAAGACATACCTATCTGTTAATTTTAAATCAAATAATATATAGCACTAAGTATAATATAAGGTACTTTTTTCGTAAAAGCTCCAGTTGAAATGGAGTCACCATAAAGACTTTGTATTCTATAGTAAAGTGGTCTATCGGCATCTAAATATTTTAATGCTTTGATTGATCTGCCAAAAATGCTTCCTATATAATTTGTGGATACAATGTCAAAAAGCGTCTTATTTATTTGGGCATTTTCTAAGTAGGTCACCTATTGTAACGTATCTTATATCCGGCAGACCCTGGAGTAGAGCCAAGAACAAATTATTTATTAAAATCAGCGATAACATTTTTTCTCAGTATTATTGCAGGACAGCTGCCTTCAGTCCGAAATATCTCATTACGTTAATTATAAAACGTTCGCGGAATAATTAATTTTGGTCGTTTATTGTATAAGTAAACAATAAGTGTGAATATATATGTTTGCAGGTGATTGTTTTTACAACAATGATGAGAAGGTCTCGGAGATTTATCTGAACGTGTTTCAGATGTCTGATGCTTACGCAAGGACAAACATGATTTATCTTACTTTATAGAAAAGAATAAAGTGAAACTGAATTTTACAACGAGCAACAAAAGAGCGCTTAAATTTAGAAAGTTCTCAGAACTAAAGCAAACAGGTGAATTAAGAAAATATTATGTTTTGTTCACAGCCAACGCCAGAGCATTGTAGCCGTTGTAGGCTCGTTAACAGTAAACAATTGCACGATGCGTCGTTGCAAAACATTAGATTGTAAAAAGCTTTTAGCATCTCCATTGTTCGGGCAAGTGCTTGCGCCAAATCTAGTATGCACACGTCACAGCAGCGGCGCCGGACACAATGGCGCAAATTATACGGTGATTCAACGGTGAGTACCCTTCAGTACTTCACAAACACTGCACAGTTGTTACTTGAGCACTAATGTGTAACCCTTACTAACGGCATCCTCCATAAACAAAAACATTCAACTAAAACAATTGCTGTGACGCACTTAAAATGTTCAAACGAATGTATCTGACGCATAAGGGCGCAAGAGTTTCCTACTTTAAGTTATATGCATAATGTATAAGACCCTATGGGTTATGGATTATGGTGTTTAGTTAATGTTGTATCCGCGAGTACATCGATATTACAGACTATTACTCATCTTCTCGCCCTCGCAGACTAAGGTGATTTACCAATCGTCCTACGCGTACTACGTAGTTTAATCATAATACACATGGCTTGAATTACAGAATCTACAACTCCATACCAAATTAACAGATGTTATCACACATATTTTTTATTACCTTCAAATCCAGTCCCGTGTAAGATTTTTTCTATAATGCAAAAAATGGATCGAATTAATGTATTTACGAAGCATATTATGTTAATAAAATTTTAATTAGGAAATAGGAAGCGTGTTACAATATGATAATTTTTAAATTATAATATTATATAGCTTTAGAAGAATTTAGAGACTAAGCACATAAAAAGCACCTGCAACACTATTCCATATATAATCTATACTGTATTGACATATATGTAACATTCATTCACTGTTATCACTTAAACAAGATGACGCTAATTTCACAGTTAGTCCTCGGAAGCAGCGCATTTGTGATTAACTCCTAACCTTTGTTCTGTATGAAGTTGTTTACAGATATCCATGGGCGGCAGTGACCACTTACCATCAGGACTGCATGCTCCTTTGCTACTTTAATCAGATAAACAAAAATTGGAAAGATCAATGTTACATAGACACGATGTCCTTCACATTAACTTTGATCCATCGCGTACAGGACACGACAGGTGGCCGAGTGCCAACTCCATTGTTTACGCCATTACCGAACGTTTAATGGCCGCTATAAACTATAAATAAGGCTGTGTAACAGTTCATTGTGAGCTTAGGAACCGAACACGGCACCGGACGCTGTACAGATTGACGTATTCGATTACATCATTTTCTATTTTATTGGGGAAAGCGTAGAGTTCGGAGCGCGTGCCAGAAAATGCATTTCTATACATACATACTAAGATTAGACGCTTCCGCTGATGCAAGGTTAATCGTACTAAACTAGATCTAAGACCAGCAATCGCCCGTTCAGCGATGCAAATACGAAACGGTCACAGCATATTAATACACCTGATATTGTATAACATTGTTGATAATAGAAGTAGACTGCATTACTTATCAAAAGAATACGTATTTTGTACAATAGCAGTTTAGTTTTTAATAAATGCACGAACGTAATAAATAAAAAAAAATAAATAAAAGTACGAACCATTATGGCATTGATTGCGAACAGTCTGCGATCTACAGGTCTATAAAAACAATTGGCCCGGAAAATTTAATTCAACGTTACTGCTATTGACTAAAATGTAATCAAAAGGACACAAAAGTTTGTTACTGCCAACAATTGAACCTGTATTCCCAGGACAGTATCATTATATCCCTTATAGTATACACTAATTCACACGCTCCATTTTGGCTAATATTTCTTAAAAACCTGGGATAAGCCTTAAATATATAGTTAATATTTTTAATGCAAAAACTTAAATGCCACATAACCACACCCATGACGCCACCGTGATACTGGCATTTGACCTCGACATTGTTGAGACAAAAAGTAACCGAAAAACGTAGTGATCGTTGAGCCTTGGATGGAATTTAAAACTCAACAGTTATGTAAATTAATTGTCGATAATTGTTTAGTAGTATTGCTTGCATAATACACCGCTTTTATTACGCTAGATTGATGAGATAATCACAAGCGTAACATCTTCAATTGCGGTGTAAAATAGAAAACTCATTGACTAGAATCGACAACTAAACAACTGATTACAATTTACTACAAAAAATAATGAAGGTAATGCTTTACTCTCATGAATTAAGAGAATCGCGACTTAATATTTATAGTTTAAACATTTGACGAAATGACATAATATTCTTTGAATATAGGATTACCTAATAAAATAATATCTTTAAAGTTTAATTACCGCAATTACTGTACGTTATAAATGTACCTAAATATGACTATAATGTTTGTTAATTAAAATCATTATATGCTCATTTTAACTTGCACTACACATATGTGTCACCATAAAAGCTTTAGTACAAACAATATAAAAAATATAAAGAATTAACATACCATAACATTTATGTAAAGTTAAAATATTATATGTAGCGCAAAAGCAAACGAAATTAAACTAAAATTTGATAAAACACGATATACAGAAACTGTTACGTGTGTTTTCACGCATTCATTAATGACCCGAGACTTCTGAGAGACATTACACAACAATCGTGTAATATAGTGATATTTTATTGCAAAAGCTTATGGAATTCATTTAATTTAATTAAATTACACCAGTGACCAGTGATAGCCTAATGGTTAGTACTTGCGCCGTCGATCAAGAGGTCCGAGGTACAAATCCTAGGAACGCAGCGTTGATTTTTTAAGCTTACGTGCTTATTAGAAATTAATTATTACTATTTTACGGCGAAGGAAATCATCGTGAGGAATCTTTCACACCTGAGAGTTCATTAAAAAAATGTTAAAGGTAGGTAGGTAGGTATTGGTAGACTTCATACAGTCTACCAATTTGCACATCGCAAGCGCGCTGTGAGAAGACACGTACCCAGCAGTGGGACAATAATGGGTTCATAACAAATTACACCAACAACAAATACCTACATGAGTAATATATCTCACAAGATATACCTTGACGCAACAATACAACGCTAGAATGTTAATCCGCGCGTCTAATCAAGTAATAACAGCCTTTCTGCGGTGCCTCCCATTCACATCGTCTTGCAGAACACGTGCCTCTCGCTGTTGGTACTGGCTTAATGAAATAAAACAATGAACACACTGAGGAGACGCGAAACACATGTGAACTGTATGTATTAATCGTCTACGGTTATTTTGACATAGGTATATCTTTGCCGTTAAAAATAAGGCTCGCTATAGTTAAAGAGATTAAAAGGATATATGATTTTAGACTAGTATTATATACATTATAATACATTATATGACGTTCAGTGGAGATCACCTGAGGTTTATGCAGTTCGATCCAGTCATTACTTCCCACGTTTAGTAAGAGAAGCTATAGAGATCAAAAAAAACAACCTAAGAACTTTAACAGAGAAGATGGTTTTAAACTAGCACAAGCGTGGAATCCGGTGGTTAGTTCATGTACTCGTAAATCGAAAATAGTGGTGCGTAAGGATACAGTTAGTGTTGTGTGTCGTGATATAGAACCTAAAAAAGAAAAACGAACTAGACGTAGGG
Source organism: Spicauda simplicius (assembly GCA_949699795.1). NCBI lineage: Eukaryota > Metazoa > Arthropoda > Insecta > Lepidoptera > Hesperiidae > Spicauda > Spicauda simplicius. Next base: position 16,694,211 of record OX453060.1, on the reverse strand, counting down.
TAGATAGGTTAATTTACCACTAGTGTTTGTCAACGGTTTCTCCCCGCTACCGCAGTTTGGCCGTGACCACGATCCATGCAACTGGGTCGAAATATCGGCAAAAAGAATTCTATAAGGATTCATAAACTGCATATCGTGAGTACCCGTTAAGTATTATAATGTATTAAAAGAATACTTGGACATAATGGACATAAAGCAAGGAACAATAAACATCAAGAAGTAATATAAAAAAGCATAATGGTTTTCTTGCTACAATTACAGCGCTAACCCGAAGGCTACGACACACTCGTTGGCTGACACGAACCTAATTACAAGGTGAACATTTAAAACAAATTGTACCTATATGTCTGATTTATATCCTCTCTTGTACATTTTAACAAAAAACACGATAGTAGAAAAATAACAGTAAAGTTAAAAAAAACTCGTTTATACAGCGAGAATCCTAATAATTCGTATTAAAACCTGCCTTTATGGTTGTTACTTTAGTTTTACGCAGGAATATTTTTAGGTTAAATAAATTCAAAACATGAAATTATACTTCAGAGTTATATTTCATTTTATGCGGAAATACTGAAGTAAAGTAAACTCCACTCAACTTGGTTAAATATCTGTGTAGAAGGTAACTCTTGCCAAACACAGCGGGACACCTATTTTTAGCCAACCTCCATTAACTATTTAAGCCCGTTTGCAAGTTACTGTGGAATATAGTGGTCTAACTTTAGCGACTGCAATCAAATACCCTTTAAACCGGCTTTTATAAATTCATAAATTCGACATTTTGCATATGAAAAATTTATACTGCAAAGCTCTAACGTTAAGACTTTGACACAGTACTCTTGCCTCGTCAACTTCGAGCAATTTTCTCGACTTTTTTAGCTTATCACACAGCCGCCCATGGGCATATCGATATCTCAATTATTTCTCCTATTATTAAATACATAATACAATCTATCTAAACAGCACTGAACTTAAAATGTAGCATTAAATGTATTTTTTTATATATTTATGCACACACAAAGAAATCAAAATACAAAAAGAGTACTTATAACTAACATTTTGTGCAAAGGTACTATGTTTATAAAATATGTTTATAGTATGTTTATAATATATCTGCTAGTTATAGCTATTAAGTAATTATTCATGTTTTCTTTTAGCAGATATTTTTCCGTATAAGGTGCGTCTGGTTCACTATATCTGTCTATTTAGTTTAGATTATTCGCCAATTTATTTCAATTTGATGACCGAGATTCACTTGTTCAAACATACTAAATAAGGAAGCCTGCCTCATGTTTAGTGCTGCGACCTCGGCTTGATTATCTTACACCGACACCACTTAGTTGTATTATTATAATTAGCAGTGCAACGCAAATCCATTTTAAACAAGTGTTCCGCTTAGCCTTAGTAATCGCTACTAATATGTTTTTTATTATAAACGTAATAAAATACTCCATTGATTAACATGAACCTTTGTACATATATTTTAGAGCTTTTTGTTAGAAAAAGCATCGCATACTTCTTATTAAAAAATATTGTTTGTCAAAAACTGGGCTTAAAGGCGAGTCGTCGTCAACCCATTATTGTCCCACTGCTGGGCACGGGTCTTCTCTCAGAATGAGAGAGTTTTGGGCCATACCCCACCGCGCTGGCCAAGTGCGAATTGGTGGACGATTGGTTAAAGGCGAGTAAAAGATAGTAAATATTATAAATGCGAAAGTTTCGACGCTTATCGGACAAAACTGCTTAAGTATTTTTTGACTTTACAAGGAAGTGCGATAGAATAACTGCATAAATAATTCCTTCCTGTAAATAAAACCTTTTTTGCTAAAAAAAACTGTTTAGAGAAGATGGGGTGCGCCATATGTTTATATTTTTTTTACCTTATGCGGTCACTAACACGGATATCAACCGTGGTGAATATTGACAAAAGCTCCACTAGGGGAGTCATATACGAGTATCTAGTAGTAGTATATACTTAAATGACCACAAGTTCTCAAAAAGCTAGATATATGGATATTATTTGTAATTGTATATTAAATCGATTTAATTTCTTTGTAAACTAGAAAATTGTATAATAGTATTAAGAAATAGTAAAAAAATTATTTACGTAAGGTATTAAATTAAATAGTAGTGAGTAGTAATTAAAAACATCAGTGTACGTCACTGTATGTGGCGGGCGGCGCCCAGATGTTAACCACATTAACAGTACTCATATTTATAAACTAGCAGAATTCTTCTTAGAATTTATTTTTAACGTTCATTGGCAAATAAAAAATAAGAACTTTCCCAATGGGATTCACATACCCCTTTGAAAAGTTTTAATATTGGTAAGTTTTGTATCAATAGGAAAATAAAAAAATATATAACATTTTAAGGTAATTTGGCTTGTCTGAGATATCAGTCCCTTATGGAAAAAGGCGTCTGTAATCCAAAATAGGTTTGGAATCCCTGATGTAAGAGGTGATAAGGACTTTTGTTATTTCCTTTAAAATACTTTTAACGTAAAAGCAAAATTTAAAAGCGCGTACATTACAATTTTCTTATTTATCATCAAAGGGTTTCCCATCTTAAGCTGTCATTCCAGCATGTGGAGCAATGAGTGTAACTTTATAACATACTTATGCTAATTCATCTAAACATTCACTGCATTTAACCGGATAGAGCCTTCATCCCCTCGCACATTTCGATAGTCGGAAGGGGAAAGCCTAAGTCACCCTTAAGCTCAAGCGCAAGTCCTACTGCGAACTACAAAGCGAGCAAGAGACTAAGCGAGTAATTTAAAAATTGTTATATCCATATTACATACAAACAAATATGTGAGGAAAGTAACCTTTAATAATAATTGTTTTTTTTTTTCTGTCTACATATTTGAATACAAACTAAATCAAAATTACTGAAATTTATTTAAATGAAGTAAAATATATGTATTGTCAGTGCAGTAACATTTATTCTTCCATAAAAATAATTTTACTATGTAAAAGTGAAACAATCAAAACTTATATGTTAAATTTTTAATGCGTGTAAAACCACAGGGTAGTTATGAAATAAGGAGCAAAAGTTAGTAATATGTATAGTGGTTAGTAGTAATAACATACAGTTTAGGCAATGTTATAACCTAAGATTATTTATATATAAAATAAAACAACAACATAAGCGATTTTACCATTACTCTACTCTGAAATTGTTTATCTATCCTATGAATCTCAATCTCCCCATAATAAGTTATAATAAAAACAGGTATAAAAATTGTTCGTAGTTCACTTATCACATATTTTTTGCGATTCCTTAACTACAGAAGAGTTGCAGACATTTCACTCAATCATAAAGTCGTTACTCGTTTCAAGCAAGCATTCAGACATACGTTTTAACCATCCTTTAGGCTATGGATAATACCTACCTAATGAATTCAGGCACCCCTTGCCGGTCTAGGAGGGTTCAGACGAGGTGAGCTTGCAATTTAGAGGCAATGTCTGACGCATTAATCTCGACCCCGAAATAAAATACGTACATGCCAAAAACATTTACGTTTATTTGCGTATTCACAATGAAAAATACTTTTAGCCGTCGGAATGCAAAGGGATAACTATTTCTTTGTAATTTAGCAAGAGTAAAGGAGCATGCAGTTCAGCGGAAAGTAAGCTGCCAATACTGTCTGTATACATTTGTAATCAACCGCAAATAAGATAAGTGTCTTATCCGAGGTTGAGCAAAAATGTGTACTTACCTGAGGACTATGGATAAGCATGTCTCCCTTTCTATACCCTTCAGACCGGAATACTGTTGTCATTAGGCAGAAAAAGAAGTGGTAGTGGTGCCTTGGAACCGAAACTTAAAGAGTTCTACCACCTTTTATTTGACAACAACCCGCAATCAACTTACAAAATATTATGATAGTATGAATATGTGTTTTCCTAAAACGTGCAGTACAACCTATGCATTTCGGTCCTGCATGTGGAAAAAAATGATATAATTTACACTTCCACCGATTATATGTGTTTTATATACGGCCCTTTAAATTTAATTACAATTATGTATGTATTGTGTTCGTGGTTTTAATAAAATAAGTAAATTATTAACATAAGTCTTAATTTTCCCATTTAATCTATTGCCATCAAACACCATTCTCATTTTTTCTATCACGCAATCTGATAGTTAAATTCTCTAAAGCGTGATATATGAATATTTTATCAGTTTAAAAACCAGTATCTCAGATCACTGTTTATCTCTGTCGTAATATGTAGGTATAATAACGATTTCCCTGTTACGTATTTATGTATATAAGTTAATCCTACTTATCTCTGAATCGATTCTGATTTTGTGCTTCTTTTTCTGGTAAAATTTATTTGTTACACTAAATTTACAATTATTGATATTCTTTATTTAAATTTTGTAACATTCGTAGTATTTTTCATTTTTATCTTCTTAATAATGAAGATCTTTATAAAAAATATTGTTTGTCTGTATGTCCTCTATAGAATCGGAAACTATTTATTTGATCATGTGATGATCATTAGCAAAGTTGTAATTCATGAGCTCGTGAAGGTTTCTGGTGTATTTTTTTTTACAATATTTTTGACAAACACACTTAAGTATGTACATTACCGCAAACTTTCATTAAACAACTTAATATTAATAAGAATTGGTAGGATTGTAGGCTACATTTCGCACACCTAGATCTAAAGGGAGCTAACTCAAAAATCTGTGTATTTGAGTTATGGTCACCATTTAATTTCCTGAACGGATACCTATCTAGCAATAGAACAGATTTAAAAATAAGTGCAAAGCTAGGCTAGGTGCCTTTGCACTTATTTTTAAATCTGTTCTATTGCTAGATAGGTATCCGTTCAGGAAATTAAATGGTGACCATAACTCAAATACACAGATTTTTGAGTTAGCTCCCTTTAGATCTAGGTGTGCGATTTCATAATGTTATAGGTATTATTTTTTCATAATGTACCTAATATTAATATTAAAGTTAAGCGGACAAACAGTTCTTTCTTTGTGGAAATCACTATCAATAAAGGTAGGATAAAAATTCGTTATATTCGCTCCTAACGTTCGACACATGTGTCAACACTGTGCTTTCTATCATGCCTTCTAAGTACAAGTTGGTAGCAAAATTTTACGAAGTACTTTTTTTCCCGCTATAATAACTACTAGATAAACGCCAAAACCAGACAAATACCTAAGGCCATGTTTCAGCACGAGTCGATACTAATTATTCGGATTCGTAACAAACCAAAAAAACAACTTTCTTATGTAGAAATATGAAAAAATCAAGATAAATTCATGAACTACTTTGAGAGTTTGCGGACACAAGCATACGGAAGTTGAATATTTTTATCTAAAACAACGTCGTTGCGGAAGAAAGATAAATACTAATTCCTTTTAACAAATGTCAATGCGAATTAATGTTTATATGAATCTTCGTAAAACTGTGGTTTCATCGAAATAAATCACTAGTGATTTATTGTCGTCAGCGGTCACACATCATTTAACTTTTTTATCGATTTACGTAATCGATTGGAAAACTGATCATAATTTCCATAATATTCACGTACATAATAACATGTTCACACAAATCGACTTTCGCTGAGAATTAAGTTTCTCCTCGTCAACTTGTTTGACTGCTTCTGCCTGCTGAGTTGATTATCATTATTATAGTATTTAGATAATAGTTGTAATAATTTTATTACAACGTGTTTATCATTTTCTAATGGCCTCATCAGACAACGTGTTTACCTCACGTCAACCAAGTAATTGAAGGTGTCTGACATATAGGTACCTTTTTCCGGAACTATATTAGTACTAAGTAAAAGTGAAATGTCGTTTTCTAAATGCCTATTCCGTACTACACATATTACACTTTAAATTGTTGTGATAACAAAGCTTAATAGCTTAGTAGAAATAACTGTAATGAGATTGTTTTGTATCTAAACAAAATGTTTATATCCGTTTTTAAGATACATGCGGCAGACGGAGGATTATGAAATTACGCACAGTTATAGTTGATGTAGAGAAAGATAACGGAATGCTAATATTTTTTCAAATAATGCATAAAACGTACATAAAATCAACAAAAAACCCATTACACACACCCCCTTAGATACCTTGGATTTGACACAAACACATATATATATATATATATATATATATATATAATAGACGAAAGAAAACATTTAATGTTTAATACTATGAAAACACATAACGTCAAAAATGTCACACGCCTTTGTCGAAATACCCGCTATTGCTTTTAAGTGAGGCTTAAAGATAATTAAACTTCTTTTATCTTTAAAGTAACTTAAATATTGATACAATTATTTAATTGAATTTGAGAAATATTTGTGCTACTATAGACAATATTGAGTTAAGTTTTTGAGTTGAATTAAGGTCGAATTTCGACCGTTGCGACGGGTGACTAGTAAACATAGATTCCATTTACAAATAGCCTCTTACTAGGTTTTTTCTAGTGCCGTGGATGTCATGGACCAACTAACATACAAATAACCAGACCTAGAAGAAAAAACAAAATTCAACAATTAGATTTAAATAAAATTGAATATTTTGTTATAGATCTATTGCCTAAACCAGGTTTTAACTACGATGAACAACATTTACTAATAGGATTTCACCATAAATTTTTCCCATGTTTACCAGAAGTAAGGAGAAATGGCTCAGTACCACAACATCCGTCTATAGGAAGGAATTTGTTTTCAACCTATTCAGTTTTTCTGCTTCCCCGAGACTGACAACCTTTTAAGTGTCTGTAAGAGCTGGGAAACTAGGAGTGGCACTCGTTCTCTAGATAAGGAATTTTGTTCGTGGTTTATTAAAATTTATAATTACACGATAAACTCGGCTTTAGGTATAGTAATGTACTTGTAGGTATAGTGATGTAATAATCTTAACTTCTATACTTTTATATCTATACTAATATTATAACAAGGACAACTTTGTATTTTTGTACGTTTATCATGAATTAACTTAAAAACTACTTTAAAACCGATTTTAAAAATACTTTCACCATTAGAATGCTACATTATCCCTGAGCTACATAGGCTATTTTTATTACTAGAATATATAAGGCGTCTTTGCTAAAATTTGATTAATGTGATTCAAAGTGTAAAAAATTTTGCTCAATTTTTTTTAATTGCATACACTGCGATACCTAACAAAAATGTTCTACAATATAAGATAACATCAATATCTATGAAAGACTTGGATACCGCCCCGCACAAAAACACAATCAGTGTACCCTTACGCAAAGCAGTCGTCGCAAAAATTTTTGGGACCACTATCGGAATAGCATCAATACCCACTGCTGACTATGACTATTGACCAAATCCCCATTACAGATGGGGGGAAAGACATGTCCTGGAGTGATGCTTAAATGTATAATGGTTGGATAGATTACATTATAGTCTACGTGAAGTCGCGTTCTGCTAGTGTATTATATAGTAATGTACCAGAGACACAGAATTATCATTTTAGCTGTTTGTTTTCCTATACTCGTCGTATAAATTCCTACGTACCACATTGAGATCCATGGTCGAAACTAAAATAACTTCATAATAAGTCACGTGTTTATAACATATTAATTAGCACAAATTTCAAGGGGAAGGAAGATATTTATAGACGTAAGAAAAATGTCCCAATGCTGTTCACATTTCGAACTTGCCCATTCCGATGGTCGATGGCTTAATGCAACGAAGACACAGCTTTGTGTTGTCTTGGCTTAACGCAACGCACGGCAACCCAAGGTCTGCGGAACGCATGTAACGTTCAACATTTCGTGCGGCCCTCGGACCTTCCTAGAATGTATTTTCTTTCTATTCATAATTTCTAATTCTGAATGAACCCCGCAACATGGGCGGAGTTAAAGTAAAAGCTAAAGTAATACCCAATTGTTATCCATAGGTCGGTATATATAAAATAAATCGATGCTTACGTTGTTCATACCATCAACACTAACCTTATATTATAACGTAATTAAATAGAGCAAACTCGTACGCCACAGTTTATAAGTTGAATGTTATTTATAGAATACGGAACTTGTACGAAATATTAAAGGCAATTTTTGTTATGATCATTTTTAGACATGATAGCAAAAACAGTTACTTTAGGCTTGCTGAAATCCCCATATAAATCAGAAAAATTCAAATATACTGAAATGTCCGGACGAACAACGGCCGACTATTTCCCAGTTACAGAAATTCCATGATAACTGTATAATAAGGCCCTAAGTGTTTTCCTGTGAGGATATTGACTGTTGTTTACATACATCCTATATTTTACAATGTGATTCATATAATTTAATAATACACAATATGTATTATTGTTTACATCCAGCAAGTATTAAACATTATGATTAAAATAAAAATGAAACAAAACAACACTTGTAATTTCCGTAATACTAATAAGTAAAATAAAAATCATTTCAGACAAAATATGAAAATATAGGTACAAAAATATTAATTGTAACTCAATTACCGAAAGTTTAGTGCGTTACATTTGTCTCAAAAAAATTGTAAACGATCAAGCAGCATTTGTAAGTACACAATCAAAGTCAATTAAACACGGAACAATCAGCGTCCGATTCTATAGATAACAGAAAGTGGACATGACATTCAGTAGTAATTTCCCCTCGCGTGACCAGATCTCCGATTGTCCGTGCAGATGCTTTCAATAGAAACTGATATGGTCGCGGCACAGTCGACACCCACGGACTAAGGGCGCTCGTACAATGAGTACTTAGTGTCGATTTTACGACTAATATCAATTATCTAGGTACATCCATCATTCCGTACCGTAAAACAAGCGTGGGATATTTTACATAATAAGTATGAATCGCCACGGTGTTCTAAACCCTTAAGTTAACTGAAGGATATTTCTCTGTCTATAATTTATACTAATTTTTTTATAATCATTCTCGAATAAAAAAAGAAATAGTAAAAATTATAGACATATCCATTTTATTTAAAAAAAAAATACAGATATTTCGAAAGCACTTTTCATTCTTAACCACCTTCCAAAAAGAACAGGTTTCCAATTCGACTGTATTTTTTACAACAAAATGTCCAGTGCATCATATGATCAAGTTAGTTGTCGTAAGAAGAAAAACTGGTAGTGTAAAGTTGCCCTAAGTGCCATCGGAACTAATGGATAAATCGGTATTGTATCACCAATTTCAGGAAATGATCGCAAATAAACGGTACCCAATGGCACAGTACGCGTAGAATCGCAATATTTAGACCGCTTTAGTTTAGTCACGAAACACCTAAACGGTTTTTACGCTATTTCAAAGGTGTTCGAAAGTTCCATGGATTATATAACTGTGCTATGCAATTTATAATTGTGAAGAGATTCGATTGATTTCGATAAGCCATTCTTACACGTTGTTTTATTATTTAATAAATGTACAATTAGATAGCCAATCAATAAGTTAAGTGTTTAATTCCGTTTATCTAAATATATACCCGTAGATTTGCAAAATGACTCTAACCGAACACGTTTTTTGATTATCCTACAAGTATATTATAAAGTATCTTATAAATAAATTTAATTAATTTATGAAAAATAAATATAAATTTCTAATTTTAAACAATAATAAACGATTTGTCCGTCACAATCAGATGACGCAAATCTGCCTTCAATTTAATAACTTCAAAAATGCCATCTCTAATTTACTTCCTGATAACGTCAACGCTTTCGGTAATGAGAGAAAAGTATACATTGTAATTACAATAAGAAAGGAAAACAATGGGACTCCGCTCTTCCTATTGTTCACTTTTAGTCGAAAGTTTGCTCTCTACATTAATATAACATAACGCTGTTAATTGCCCAATAGAGATTCTGATACAATCTTGTTTGTAATGAATCAAGTAAAAAGGCAGGCAAGCTTCTGCGCCTTTGCCGTGAAATTAAAATAAGTAAAAATATGGGTACACTTGGATACAACTATAATCAGCTAGACTCGGAAAATTTGACGGGAGAGTTTTACCTAGCTTTCCCGTAAAATTTTCAGTTGAACTTCGCTCTTTGTTTTTATCTTTTTTAAAGAATAACGTTAAAGTAATAAAACATAGTTAAAAGGCTATTAACCGTTGAAATTAAAGCACTAAGATTTAAATTCTAGGCTGATTTAATAAAACTGTATCTTAACTTAAAATGTATGAATTTTGAATTTTGCGTAGCAAACCGTATGATGGCCGTTGCACCACGCGTTTTGTCAATTAAATCACAATTAACAATAGGCCCATAACTAACCGATTAATAACAAATATTATATAAACAACTAGAGATAATTCGAAATAGACTCAGCGCTATTTACCTAGTCTCATTAAGCAATAGATGACTACATTATTTAAATGTATTACGGAGTAAAAAACCATTGGCGTCCCTAGATATAAGTTAAGTAAAAAAAAAACAAAATTAAGGGGATAAGGAATAAGGAATAATGAAATAAGGAATAAGAAATAAATAAAAGGGATAAGGAATAATACTTCATAAATACTAATATTATAAAGACGAATGTTTGTGAGAGTGTATGTTTGATACTTCTTCACGTCTAAATGGCTGGAGCGATTTTCATGGAATTTGGTAGGGAGTTAGCTGACACTCTGGATTAACATATCGGTTATTTGGTACGAGAAAATATCTTATTCCCACGGGACAATGGATACATCGATTGTTTAACGCGGGCGAAGCTGCGAGCTTCAACTAGGATATTAAATAAATAAGTAATAAAAGTTAAAAATTTTGTTCTCAACACGTTCTATAATTAAGATAATCAAACTATTAACTTTGGTTGCCTTTAATTGTGTGTGTATCATCAAATAAATAGGTACAATATTACAGGTGTTATATTATATGTATATGTACAGCCAGTACGTTTAAATCCCTTATTATTTACTTGTCTTCTTTAGTATAAAAATGATGAGAAATGTATTGTGTCCATGCCAAAACTATCCCATAATAAAATGAGGGTCAATGTAGCCGGATATTGAAGCTTCCACGTCCATAATTCAACATTGCCCTTGTGCATCCAAACAGGGAATGCTAATTTTTGCGGCGGCATTAACTGAAATTGATTGATATTTATTTACTGAATCGCATCATGTTTGGTTTTGTCTGGTAGGTCTGTATTGATATGCGAGTGCCTTGTATAACTATATAAGGTAACCACAGCTGGACACGGGTTTTATCTCAGAATGAGAGAAAACCCGTGCCGGCGAATAGATAGAATTAACATGTTGAGAACTTTATTATTGTTATTTTTATTAAAATACTCCCGAGTATAGTTTCCTCGTTATGTTTTTCTTCGCCATAAATAAATTAATAAATAAAAAATAATTTCAATCACGCACATTTTTAGAACATGGACTTGCTTTAGAGACCGAGTTACAGTCATTGGGCTATCACTGCTCATATAAAGGTACATAATATTTTACAGCAAAAATATTTATGTTTCTAGTTAAATTTGAAGGTCGTGTACCCCGTGGGTGGTATTGCGGTAGTTCATCTACTCGTAATACCACCGTGAGCACAATGCACGATGCGTTCATTCGCCGCAAGCATAATAAACGTTATGGCCGAAAACAGTGGCCACTAGTGGCAAATTTAACGACTATTTCCGGACTTCAGAGGGCACAATAACTAATTTGTATAATTTTCATCACTAAGTAAATATGTTTAAGCTATTTACGAACGCTTTGCGATATTTTCAGTGATGATGACTATTATTCATAGGCTCTATACTTTTACTCTCTAGGCTCTATACTCTTAAGGCCTTATCTAGTTATGTCCTCAACCAAGCTGAACTGAAGCGACGTGGTGCAATATGGTCGAGGGCTTAGTTTGAAGGACCAGTAAATAGCTGTGGCATTAAATGCTTCATTATGATAGAATAGCTATAGATTGAAACCTAAGACATCATTTTTAGAACCATTCTCAACAGTCTGTTAATTTGTTAAAACACTTATTAATAAGAGGTCGTTGACACCGGAAGTCGTCTTATCTATAAATGAAGCCATTATGCAAGGATGTTCCGGTTCTTTGTGGGCAAGTCTTTCAACACTGCTCCAGGTGTTTCAAATAGCGCGTGGACACTTGACAGAGACAGATTGTCGTACAGGCAGTTCCGAAAATACTCTGCCCCCTACCGGATTTAATGGAACAAGATATGCGTTTATGATAATACTAGGTTATTCCCGCAGGTTCGCCCGCTTCGGCAACGTCTACAATAGTAATGCTATGAGTTAATGGAGATCATTAACGAATAGTTAGAGATCATAGAGCAGTGATAGCCTAATGATTGAAATTGCCCTCTCCAGGAAGTCCCAGGTTCAAACCCAGGCACGCACCACTGATTTATGTGCGTATTCGAAATAAATTACGACTGCGTTTCGGTTAAGGAAAACATCGTAAGGAAACCTACACACCCGAGAGTTTAAAAAAAGTTCTAGGAGGTCTGTAAAGTACATCAATTCGCACTTGGCCTGCGCGGTGGACTGTGGCCTAAAAACTCTCTCCTTCTGAGAGAAGACCCGTGCCCAGCAGTGGGATAATAATGGGTTGTACCCAATAGAGATCAAATAATCAAGCCAAATTTCAGAGAAATACGACTGGTAGTTTTTGTGTGAAAGAGTAAAAAACACACACATCCTTACAAACTTTCGCAATTATAATATCAATAAGACGATCAAGTGGATTAATAAACGATATTTTAGGCACGAATGTCTATATTGAAGTAGTAAATAAATAATAAATGAATTTATTTTAATAGTCACGACTAAAATTTAGGAATATTAGTTATTTATGGGTTTAACTAAACCATATCATAAACATTTAGATTTGCAAATGAATAACTTAAATGGAGGACGAATTTTCCCCAATTTATAACGAAATAATAATGACTCAAAAGTAAGTAGCAAATGAGTATTTTTTTAATATAAATACAGCAATGTCATGTTGCCAAATACTCGAAATTAATCGTTCTGATTATACTTGTAACATACATATGAGTGGATTCTTACAAGAAAGCAAAGTAAACTTTCGAACAGCTGATACGATCACAACACAACTTGCACTGCACTGATCACTTAAATATCACGCACTGAGTAAAACTTTTTTCACAAAAGCAACGTTGCGTGTTTGGGATAGTGCTCGAAATTCGAGCCGATGTTCAAATTTCGAACGAACGCTCGATTTTCAAAACTCGATCCCCGAGCGATGTGTCGAGTTTGGCGCGGAGTAACGCACTGACGGCGACGCGCGGTGCGATGCCGAACGCTACGCTCGTCTCTGCTTCATTAGTTACTTGTGTTAGTAGAGAATGAACTTCAGATTCACTTAGTATATCCTTCTCCATATTTATAACGGAATAAGATAAACTACAAAAATTAATGTTGCACTGTTTCTCTTTGAACCATAGTATTTTTTATTATTTGTAAAATTTCAATTTGATATAAACTAATAACACTTCACTAAACGTTTTTTGTTTGTTTTTAAAATAAAGAATAGGAATAACGAATTTACATCAATTGATATACATATCATCACTAAAGTAATTTAAATCTCCACATAATATTCTAAGAATGATCATCATAATCACCAAAATGACTTCATCTCTTTAATTCATTGGTAATCACACAATGATTAAAAGGGATGATGTTAGGGCAAAAGACAATATGAACTTTAAAGTCCACTTCGCACAGTCACGAGTCATACAAGAGAAATGTGTAGGGGCGTCAAATGTAACTCGTTATGATGATTCCACGTAATTTTCCGCTTAATAACAATTAACATTGAGATCGCGCGGGAAATGTGAGCTATTCAAAACGAACGTCCGCATGAAAGTGCGTAGATATAGAGATGTAGACGCTGAATACTTACGAGTACTTGGATATAACCGATGAAGTGGAAATTGTTTATCTACATAATCTTCACGTTAGTAAGCAGCGCAGTATCAAAACGATACTGTTATAATGAGAAACTGTTATAAGCGTTCATGCTTGATAATTGGGCGAATAAGATGCTACGTTTGTACAACTTAGCAGTATAGACAAGTAATTGACATAGTCATTAAGAAACTAGTGAGTAATTCTTTAGATAAAAACTTTAACGTAACCAATGCGCAAACATAATTTGCCCGATTTATATTCGACTTGATCCACTGTGCTATTCTATAAAATTCCAACACGAATCTGAATCGACATCATAATCTCGAATGTGTTGAAACAAATGAAATTAAACTAGTGAATTTGTTGTAAGAATCCAGTGCTAGAATTCATACGATTCGATCAGATTATCGTTATACCAATTACACGTGATAATTCATTCTTGTATTTAGTTGCCAAGGTGTGGATGCCTGCTGACTTAGTTACATATGAGGTGACAAGTTAATTCCTCAGAATTTTTATATGAGGCAATTATATTTGTTCTCAGGTTTTGCAACTCATATTTAATTAGTCACACATAGAACCCTGCACTATATGGAATTGATGATATCCGTCCTTGGGCACGACTAACCATCAGTTTCTCTGCATACTAGTTCGCTACTTAATTTTTATAAAACAATCATATTTAATACGACATACGTTGATCGCTTCTAAAACATAAAAAATATGAATATTAATAAAGTAAACCACCCTTGTTACAGCCCTAGGGCGTATTACCCTAGAACAATAGGCAGGGAGTAGCAGCGGCGCCGCCACGCGCCACTGTCGCGATATGGCAACGAATGCACCGGCTTCGCATAAACAATCTATGTCGCATTTACATAGCTCTACAAATATAACCGTTTGTGCTGTGTGGTATCCTGAATAACACCACTCCCTTTTTCTTGTAAATGTCGTAGGAGGTGGATAAGAGATAAAATCCAGGAGATCTGTTAGTCTTATACTATTTTCTTTTTATCTAACTGAAGTAGTAAACGAGCATGAAATCCATCTGATGGTAAATGGTCACTGCCACCCATGGACGTCTGTAATCAACTTCATACAGAAAATGGGTTCCATTTGAAGTCAATTACAAATGCGTTCCTACTCCCGAGGACTATGATGGTCGCCTCATGTGAAAGTGTGCTGGTAACCGCACCCTTCCATCGAAGCGCAAGAAATGTTTCACGTTAGAAATAGGTGTGGCGGTAGTACTTCCCCGGTCGAACTACACTGTTTCTACCACCTTCAAAACCACTACTACTTATTGTAGTAGTCTGTAAGCTATCAGAGGCACGTTACTGCCTAAGTACTGGGCACGGATCTCGTTTTAAAATTAGGATTAAAACGGCACGGCACGGGCGTAGCCAGGATTTGGTTTTGAGGCGGTTCTAAAAAAAAATAGCTACGACGATGGTAGCTCCCTGAGCAACCGTTCTACCACCTGGAGAGCATGAGACCTAATAAATTAGAGTAGTTTAAGATACCAATCCAAAACAAAGACTTTAGTAGGTATAGTAGTTCATATTGTAATATTATGAATGTTAATATTTTTACTTTCCAGGGGAGGTTTGAATCCTCCCCCCGTTTACCCCCATGGACAGTAAACTAAGCATGCTTGCCAAGTGTCACTCCGGATTGTTTATTGAACATAACATAAATTAATTTATGCATAACAATTATGTTATGATCAAGTTTTTTTTTTGCCTATGCGGATTATGTAAGTACATACCTATATACATTAATTTGTATAAATCCATAACATCAAGAACATAATACTACTAGGAAATGACACCTCAAAATATTGGAAGTCATGACATCTTTATTTTTATACCTACTGCAGTCTTTAAATATGACTAACTATGCCTCAGCCCTATCGACCACAAGTTTGAAACAATAGACATCAGAGTACCAACGATAACCAACCAACAGTAAAATGCACCCACTTTGCATATTGAATAATCATCAATGACTCACTAGCGAGAGATTGGCTGTGACCAACATTGTCTTAGATTAATGCAAATATCTGCAAGGTCTTCATACTTTCAATGAAACCTTTTTTTACAATATTAGAATAATTTAAGAACAGTGCAGCTAAAGTATTGTCAAAGTTCAGTACCAGTTAAGTACATTTATAAAAATAGGTAACTGACATCAAAAAGGAGAATAGAGTAGTATTCTATTTTATTGCACACTACAAACATAAATAAAAACATGTAAGTACACTATTATAATATATATAATTATGTGTGATACCTACTACAACAAACTATTTCTGCCAAATAACAGCGCTGTGTAGTAACGTTTTAGTTTAATAGATGCTGTAAAGAAGATGCAGTCACACTAGGCGCATCAACTTCGTCCTTGGGGACCGCAAGTTATTTGTGCCGATCTTGAATAGAACTGTTAGGTCTATTCAAGATAGGCCAGAAAGGTCTGGCCTTGATTACAAAGGCCCACTGGTAGCAGTGGGCACTCATTAATAGCCATTAAATACAAGCTCATTTTTCTAAATTTAGAATCAAATCAATTTAATATTACGTTACCTAAAACTGTGTAATAGCTATTTTCACATGTATTCGCGAAATTATAACATCAAAGCAAATCTGGTTCTATTATAACAACATACATCGTAACAGTTGGTACATCAAATCACTCATGACCGTTTATATGAATCACGCACGATGTAAAAATAAACTGATATTTGTTTGCATTAAATTCAATTTTCAGACGAATTTCCGGTAGCTGATAACAATAAATTGAACAATACTGGGCAATTAATTAAAGGAATCAAATGATAGATATTTCTTGTTGTTTATATACAACTAAATATGTCAATAATTGATTAATAGTTCTATTTATATAAAAGGAATATAACATCGTTATTTAAAGGTGGTAAAACCCATTGTTCAGATCTGGCAACTGTACAGCTATTTCTGGAATTAAGATGAATTCTGATACATACATAATTGTGCATAAATTATATGCAAGAATGAAAGTATTTTATATGAAACCATAGATCACGTAAATCTATTGCTACCGTTTTGTTAAACAAAAAAACAACAATATTAAAAAGAGCTATCTTTGTATCTCTTAGCTCCATTACCAGGATTACCAGGTGTAATGAAATCGTCTATTCAAGCCAAGTAAGCTAAAATTCGAGATTATATTAGTAAACTATAGAAGAGTTTCAGCTTTCCTTCATAATCAAATTAAGTTTTGATTGATAACGTTTTATAGGTAGCCCGTCTGATTATATCAGAAAGGTTATTCAAATTATATATACTCGTCAAATTTCAAATTGATTAACATTTAGAATTACCATTTAAGTTGCTCTCCAACGAAAGCGTGTTATAAGAACTATTAAAATTAATAACGCCTTATGGTTCATATTTGGTTTTAATTAAAAAGTTATTGGTTAACTTAATTATAAGATATGCATAATTCAAAGATGTATGAAACTCAGACTTATCCATAATAAGCAGAAAGCTAGTCTTACATAAAGTTGAAACTAATACCGAAATTGACGGGACTTTCACAGAATACAGTACGTAACATAATGGTTTTAAGATCACCCTTGTTACTATTAGGTTTTTCAAAACAATAAAAAAATAACACTAGATTATTTCCTGGCTTCACCCCCTTTGGTCACGTCTATCAAGTTAATGAGAATTACATTAATCAACACTATCTATAAACTGTCTGTGTGTCAAATTATAGAAAATGTCACGTGAAAGAGTAACACTTACGCCCTTACAAACTTTGGCATTTCTAAGTTAAAAAATCTTGATAGCATGGATTACCTCTTGTAACGCAAAACATTGATATAAACTATTGGACGCAATGAAAAACTGGGATAAGAGCTTGTCTGAAATACATTTTAATAACCACAAGCCACCTTGAAAGTATAATCAACTCAAAACACATTGAACACAAACTGGGACTCATGAAAGTTCAATAACGTTTTGTCGGTCGCCTGGGGAACTGCGGCCGGCGAGTGCGATCCTTATACGGAGTAAGACTACTTTTTCATACGTACCCACCGAGATCGAGGTGACATTCTGATCAATACACTATTGGAATACAAGGAACACCAAAGTAGTGATTGCGAAGTAGCAATTCGGTCTCTCATTCTCTGTGATCAGGAGCGAATTCAAAGACATAGTCCTATATGTGATATTTAGATGTATTAAACGAATTAGGACTTTAGAACATTGACAATGCCCGAAATTTTTAAAATTTACTGTCATATTTTCATAACGATATAAAGACTTTCTTTTAAGAAGATTCTGCCATTCTCACTTCACTACATAGTATAAAACAAAGTCGCTTCCCGCTGTATGTCCCTATGTATGCTTAGATCTTTAAAACTACGCTACGGATTTAAATGCAGTTTTTTTAATAGATACGAGTAATTCAAGAGGAAGGTTTTTATACATGCATAATATAATGGAGGTACACTAATATAATTATAGATTTTTTACTTTTATGCGGAACGAAGTTAGCCGGGTCTATTAGTATTATATAAAACAAAAAAGGAAGCGGAAAAGACGACTAGAATATAAAAGTAGGTTTTGTTGTTATAAACTCCGGGAAATCTTTCCAATGCTCTATTTATGTGTTACTCATAAAATGATTCATAAACTTACCGTTCGATCATGGTGCTATGTACGTAAGCATGAATAAAATAATTATGAGCTAAACGCCACAGACAGTATGGTTCCATGAGTAAAAATATAATAACAAATCATATGCTATTTAATTACCTTATACAAATCTATTACTATTGCTATTTTTTTCTTGTTATCGATTGTTTACCAGGCGATAATAACATATATAACCATTGTTGTTTTTCTTATACAAAAATAGTTTTATATAAATTCTCTACTTACTAGTTACTGAATCTACTTACTACTGTAGAAACTATTTGGTATGAACTTATTCCGAAAGTTCCTATTTCTGGACAGATCCAACTCAGACAGGATGTGCCTAATACGTACACTAACATGTGCTTGCGTAGATTATTCGGATGTCGAAATTATGTCATTTCGCCAATAAAACCCGTCCCGACGTATGTTAAAGTACACAGCTTTGACAGGTATTCCTAACCGCATTGCGTGGTGTCATTAATATTCAGGTCGGGTTTGTTCGCAGGAACGAAGCGACGATCGTCTAAGCTTCCCTATTAGTCCTCAACTTGCGCGTGACTCAAATTCGGTGTTAAATGACACACCGAACCGTTGCCCCCGTAATTTTAAACGTCATTAGCTTAGTGATTCTTAAAGTCTTCGTTTACTTTCATTAAATTGACTCAGAATTTCGGAAAAATACGCGGAAAGGCGAACAATGAATATGTTTTTAAATCGTAACGAACTTAGGCGCATTTGTGTCAGCGGAACGGAACCCAGGAAAATATGACGGCGGTGTTGAGAGCAAACAAAAAAGTTGCTTCTAAATTAGAAATTCCATTTCTTCAAAACGACGGTAGTCTTCTATTTCCGAGGCGTCAATCGCTGCCGCGTTTTCTTTCTGACAAAGTTGCCGTTGATGAGAGACCGGTTGACACTTTTTTTGGATAAAAATAAATCGTCTGGAAAGAACTCTTTTCCAAATCATACCAGATAAAAAATAAATCTCCTTTGGGAACTTTACGATTTATCAATGTCGATCGTTAAGTAATAGCAGGAATAATTCAACTGTCACATTAACTTAAAATTTCACAATAATACAATTTTACCTTTAGAAAATTATTTAAAATTTTATCTCGTGATTCACTCATTTAAGCATCCTAATTCATTACTTATATGCTGTAAAGAAACCTTAATATTATAAAATCCTTTGTTAGAGTACTAATAAAATGTACTTGTGAATATTTACATTTTTGACACGAATGCTTTAAAAGCCAGCACTCACAGTTAGCAGAAGAGCGGCGTCAATTAAAAACGGCTGGACCCTAATTGTGTCCATTTAGCCCAACTGTGCCAGGACCGTTATAGCAGGAAGATAATGGTAACGTTCATTGTCAGTCGAACTGCATTCGTTTACAGTTCTAAGAGTTACTAAATATGCACGTACAAGCAAAAAACAGTAGGTATATATTAATGACTCTATCTTCATCTCTAATGCTTATTTCACAGTACGCGCGTAAAAAAATTGAGGTTTTTGAACTATTAACAATTGCTTTATAATGTACATATATACTCATTATTATCAAATGCCCATACATAATAACGACAGCCATCCCATAAGTAATAGTGTTTAAAAGTTTAACCCAACATTGATATACATAGATTGATTATAATTTCGACCGACTAAATGTACCATTGCCATCACAATAAAATTTTTGGGCCACTAATTCCGAATGCTTACCAAAAGGAATCAAAAGTATGCTGCAGGGGCATAAAACTCAGGCGTAATCGATTGGTGCCGGATGGGTGCGCGAGAGACCGTCACGGTGCGACTCCCCTGACATTTCTACGACCAGGGCTGCTACGTTTTTACTGCATTCCGACTTTAAAAGGTTAAAGTGGCCAGACAAATCCTTCCGTTAAGGTCGGATAACGGGGCAATAGAGAAATTCTTTAAGTTACGTCATTCCAAATTTGTAAGTACTTCACGCTTTAAAGAGTGCGTTATTATCGACTGTAACATGTGATTTGTTAACAGATTTTTTCATTTATGTAAATTGGTTCAAGCCCTGTTCTGTTTTTTCTTTGTACTAGATAAAGAACATTTATTGTAAAATGTTTATAACTGAGCTCAGGAGACGTGGCCCTTGGATATACCAAATATATTAAAACATTTATGCTCCTTTTGCTACCAATAATTCGTAATAACATACATATACACGAATTATCCTCTAAAATTTATAAACTCATCCATTTCTGTGAAATAATATGGTGTTCATATTTAGGTGATGATAGCTCTTCATATTTATTTACGTAAATCAATTATGCTACTCTTCACTACATTTATCTCAGTAATTAAATGACCATAATAATAAGTAAACATATTAAATAACGAATATAAATATATTCATTTGAAAGAGAGCATATTTCCTATTTAAGTCTTTTGAATACAAAATCGCGAAGTTTAGACAAACTACACGTGTAATGCATTTTGGTAAACATTAAATATTTTTACTGATTACGTTATGCAGTGACCGGTTGACCTAAGGTATGTTATTATCTTATTTCTTTGTTTAGATATCATATATCACTCGGAAGTTACTGACGCGATTGTCCACAGATGGCAAGCGTGCTGCGATCATGAACGCCCACGCACAACCCCAAGCGATTAAAAATTTAATGAGATTAGCATCTCCTTGGATGACATCGGCTGGTAGGTATGAGATTAAATTTCCGCGTTGCTAATTCATATCTAATTTTAATCAGACATGTTCTTAATTATTTACATGTGGACTGAAGAGAACAATAAGTACTTGCTTTTATTCTTACAAATGATTGGCAAAACCACATCCTCGAACTTATAAAAATAAATTACCAATAAAACACTATAAATATAAAAAAAATAAACAAAAACTTTTAACGAAAATGATTTGAGAAACCTTTTCTTTAGGAACACAAGTCAGTTTTATGTTTTGTTGTTTACAATACTTTGTATTATTATTAAAGGAGTACGGTAGCCCTAGTCCATTCACAAAAGTATTCACAAGCGTAACTTCACTCTGAAGAACGCATAGCTACCTAATTGTAGTAAATAAAGTGACACTAATGATGCTCGTCCCGTAAACATGTTGATTATACGCTGAACGACAGCTATAAAAGTACGCCTGTATATTCATGGATACAGACTGAACGAAATGAATATAACGTTGGAACTTTCTTATTTAAAACCCCGAGGTTTTTGAAATACATAACTATCTTTAAAATCTTTTTTTTTTCAATGCCTAATTAGATGATAATACTTTGGTAGGTACGATAACCTATCTCATTTTCAAACAAACTTCAAATGACTGAAAAGAAGTCGGCTTTTAATATGTACTAATGCATGTATAACATCATACAAAGTATCACAATTGATTATTACCACTAGATAGACCATAATTTTATTTGTGTAAATCATAAAACTGAATAAATGAGAGTTGTTATTTTTTAGTGTCGCCATCTAGAGGCGAGTAGGCAGTACATACATAAACAACATACACACTCATGTGTCCAACGCCATCTAGTGTGTAATAGCGGATTTTTTTAATACGCCATTGTATTACCGTGTTTTATAATGAACACATAGATGGCGTTGCATGCAGTACTATCTTCAAACGTTATTTTCGAATAAAAAAATGATATCTATTAATATTATTGCATTTATATTATAACACATAAGTTAAAATAGTAGAAAAAAATAATAACCCTTACCTTGTACAGGCAAAGCTCGCAACGACATTGCATCATCCTCTATATCATCTTCCGCCTCCTCCTCTTCTGTTATAGAAGGCGGTGCAGCCCAGCACCGAAGCCGAACGCCCGCGGTGTTTACGTTGCCGCCACTGTCGATTCGTACCCGGGGTAGACTCCGAGAAGAGTACTCGCCGTTGTTGTTTGACGCCTGGTGAAATACAATTTTAGTTATTTCAATGGTCACATATCAGTTTTCACTACGAACATGCATTGCATTCGAAACTAACACTCCTTGCTGTCTTTATTATATTATTATTATAGTTGAAATTCAACTTCACAAGATCAGAACATTTTGGCCAGCTTTTAATATAACTCAAGATATGCAACTGTCACTTCACGTATCGGTTAAAAGGCTTTTTGTGGTTCCAAAAATATAATTAATAATAAACAAAATATAATTAACTAACTTGACGCAACGATATTTTATTACTGCAGTATTTAATAAGATTCATTGGTGTTAAAGTTAATGATATGGTAGTCCTACAGCTTAAATGCAACAATGTCATTTTGGTTAATTATTCATACTAAACAATCTAAATAGGTTGAATGATTTGTAAAAGTTAGGACTTCGGTGAAACATGATTCACAATGACGATTTAACGCAAAATGTATGCCGTAAATAAGCTCTTTAAGGAAAATAACGCTGAGTGATTGCAACTAACAACTAAGTATTTATTAAAATGTTACATTGTTATCCGTGAAAAAGTTACTTCATTATTATATTATTTCCTGAGCTTTTCAAAGTATACACAATATAACAAACTTACATGTAATAATTAATATCCTAATATTTTTGTTTTCGAAGGGGAAATCCTTTAAAAGGTAGCCGATACAGTGGAGACGACACCATGTTATGTGAGAATTTGAGAATTTTTACCGCACCGCAGCCCCGGCAGCCGTCCTCGGCGCTGCGAAGAGGACTCCGGGATTTCCAACGGAACGCAGCCGGAGTCCTTTAATCGCGTTACCATATCGAGTTCCTGCACATGTGAACGCCTGGGCCCAACGCAGGGTTTGATTTTTATGACGGTATACGACCACCGTCCTTCCCGAGGCTGTTTGACTCGACGGTTCTAGCTTCCACTCTCCCCGCACGCAACACCGCAGAAGCCCCCCTTTTAGTCGCTTCTTACGGAAGGTAGACAAAACCGTAGCTCTATTCTAATCCCGGAACAACAATGACAATTAATGTCTACTTAGCAATATATTTCGTGTGGTCATTGAAATTAAAGCGTACGGATATCTTACGCTTAACATTTAATAAATTAGACATATTCTACGTCCTGCAAATCAACCAGTAGGTATATAAAACCTAAACAATTACCTACTAGTGCCAAATTAATCTTACTTGACAAAAAAAAAATTTACAATCACCTTTTGCATGTGCTCAAAATAGACAACAAATGACATTAACGATAAGTTATTATTACTAAAACGTTTAGATACTTGGAATCCTTAGAATGCTGGTAAAATCCTCGCATTTACTTTGCTTTCATGACTTCACGCAGCTGCCCGGATAATCTACGATCGTAACTCCCCGACTCGTACAATTATCTCGCTCTACGCCCGTTGTAATGTTAAATGACAATTGTGTTTTTTATACGAGGGGTTTTGAGTTTTTGTAGTCAATAGGAAGTGATGAAACGCCGGCATCGGTTATTATAAAACGCTTATTTGGATGTAAGCGGATTTTTAGGATTGAAACTGTTCACCGATCCTATTATACACATGTACGTACGAATGATAAAAAAATAAGTGCCGCGTGTGTGTGCATCGCATATATGTGCACAGAAATATTTTTTAGAGATTAAAATAGAAGAAGGCCAGAAATTAAAAATTTGGTCTGTTGGTGTATTTAGCCTTATCTATTAGTATACTTATTTGGTTTAAGACTACTTTGGTTTAAGATCCACTCTATAAAAAGTTATGATACTTTCTGAACGAAGGAAAAACTAAGAAGTTAGTTAGAAGTTAGCTAGTTAATAATACTATAGATTCTATTTAATAATATTACGCGCAATTCGCCATCGATAGGACATTACGGTTAACTCAGTTCTTTGATAAAGTTTGTTACCAGTAATAATAACGACCCAAAGTAATAATAATTTCTTGTAGATCTTGATTAGTGCAATTGTGGTCTAATAGATGTTTACGCGGGTCCATAACACACACAAGTGTAAGTCTTAAGAGTGGTAATGAGTGTAAAGTTTTACAAAAACCTCATTATTCATGCGTTACAGCTCCAAATAAATGGCCGTAATTAACGGTCGGTACATTATGTCTTTTAAATACGCGTTATTTACAACACCTAAGTACCATCGTTTCTCCACCAACCCATCAGTCGGAGCGACTAGCAATCCTTTCAAAGTTACACAATAGCAATTACGCATACCGTACACATTATTATGTTCACATTATTTAAAATACCAATCATATCAATTTACTCTATAAATGGCCATACACATCCGGCCTGCTTGAGCAATACAGAAAGAACAATACTGTATACGTGTTTCATTCCTGCGTGGTTTGTCAGAAATCTCTGTTTCCATAAATCTAAGGTTCAAAATCGTTTAAATCTTTCTTTCTTGAAAAGAACAACAATAAGGTGTGATTGGCAGAAATACTTGGTGCGTGACGCTCTCCGAAGTGTCACCTGATATAATGATCCATATACATTACGATAATATTATGACGATAATTATATTCCCACGTCCTTCTATCTCCTTTCTAATGCGGCCTGAATTACTCTATTTGACGCAACGCTTGAATTATAGCTCATTATTGTATCGGCTCCCTACTCACAATCCCAGAGATTAAACAGATTGATACCGTATCTGTAATAGCTTTGTATGTATACGATGCTGGATTGGAAATGAAAAGAAACGTCTGAGTGGATACTTCCTCAGCTACTTTGTATATGCCACGGGCCATAGCGGGTTGCTGAACCAATATTTTATGGTAATCTACAAGATTGTGGTAAACTAGTAAAGTAATAAAACTAGCTTCTTCTAACCTGAGCCAAAATCTTTATGCCACATAAAAGTGCAAGTGTACTAAAATAAATTAAAATTTGTTTTCTGATTGATTTCGATCCGTAAAATTGACCAAATTCGATTTTTTATTCATTGTAATTCCCCAGTATTTTTTCCTTATGATTGTTCAAAATCTTTATACCAATACAATTGTCTAAATTAGGTATATTTCTTTAACTAAACAAATGTTAAAACTTAAACATAACCTACACATAAATATTTGAGAGTCTATGATTTAAATATTTCATACAGCGCGACAACAATCATTAGAATTATTTCATAAGTATTTAATACTAAACGCATTTTAAACACTGTGAATTCAACAGCAATTCGCTAACCTAGTAATTTGCAAAAAGCACAATCAGACACACGACAACGGAATCTATATAATTATCTACAACTATGCACCAAAATATTAAGGAAATCACGTTCGAATCTGTATCGAATACGCCGATTCGTTCAGAGTTCCGTTCGCATGCAATCTCGTAATAAACCGAAAATCAGAACGTGGTAACACATATTACGGACTGCATAAAACGGCGTAACTCTAACGCGTGTGACCCAATTTTAAAAACTTCCGAACGGCGAGGGTTGCCAATTCATATCAGAAAAAAATATGCAACTTATTTTTTTCATAAATGTTACACATCATTTAAAGGTTAAAGTTAATAATACCTATATTCGAAGCGATGCACTCAAGCGTTCGCCATCAAAACAATTTCCCCCATTTCCTTTACCTTTTTAAGGAATTAAAGTAGCAATTGTCCAAGTATCTCTTTTACCACGCTCTTAAAATTCGAAGACCGGCATTTAATATTGTATAGAAGTGATTGTAATCCTTTCTCAGCCGAATCACATATTGTTTTTGTATTGTTGTTATCGTTATGCCATCTGTAAGATTGATTTGATAATACCCAATCTAGTTATAAAAAAATCTGCTTACTGTAAAAAACATTCGTTATTTAATAACTTCACTCGCGTTATTTCTTTATCATCATCATATTCATGACATACTATGATTATTAGATTTATTAGTAAAGTATATCATAAAGATGAGATAGATAATAAGTCCATCAGATCTACAGTACGTAGCTCCTAGACGTAAACAGCCCTAATCATGATGGTGCTGTCGACGTGCACGGATATGAAAGACAAGCAAAGAGGCGGACACTACGCCCACTAATAGAAATCTATTTATAGGTCGGAGAAAGCATTGAATGCAACGAGACAGAGGATTCAGGGCTTCCAATAAAAAGAGGATAATAGAAGCATTTATATAACATGAAAAGACGTTAAAATAATATCGAAAATACAACCGAACTCATTTATCGGATAAAAAATTAAATTAATTAAATGAAAATGTTGGTTTAGTACATAGTTCAAAAGGTTACATTTTCGCTGAATTAGGATGTTAACTTATGAATAATGAGAAATAAAACCAATGGTCTAAATATGATCAACAGTTTTGAAGAAATTCATAGACAAAAATGCCGATAAAATTTTGTAGGTATATTACTTTGAAAACCTAAATCGTAATCGATTGTGTCATAATATGTGAAAATATAGCCCTTAAGCAAACCGATTAGACAACTTGACATAGAAATTATTGCCAATTCGACAAAAAAAAATCTGTTTTTTTTTATCTGACTGAAGTAGCAAACGAGCATGAAGTCTACCTGATGGTAAGTGGCCAGTGCCGTCCATGGACATCTGTAATCAACTTCATACAGAACATGGGATGCATCTGAAGTCAATCACAGATGCGTTGCTACTCCCGAGGACTATGATGGTCGCCTCATGTGAAAGTGTGCCGATATTATCGTGTTTAACTTTATTTGTACGTTTTGTACAACCCTAAACTTAAGATCATTTGTAGCAACCCTTCCACATTAATGAAATTAAAAGATATGAGTACATTCCCTATAAATAAACTCGAATATCATCTTAATGTACTGAAGGTGCCGTTTACGAAATAGAAACCCTTATATCTTTATGTTTATTATAAACTACGTTATATTACGGTGGTCCGCGGTGTATCTTGACAACTTTAAGTTTTCATTCGATATCATCACACTCTTTATGAAACTCCTAATTATTTTTATCCAGTCGTGACACGGTTTTTTAAAGATTGGTGTTAAGTATGATACCTATAGTATTACCATTTTATGACATAATCGATGATTAATATGTTTCTTTGATTGTCTCTTGTGGGATTTATTGTTTTGCTTTATATTTCCGACATAACTACTACGTTAGAAGGTAGAAATTTTTGGTTAGCTCCATGTTTACATGACAAAATTAACGTAATAGCTTCGACATGGCTCTAAAAAATAGAAGATATGAAGATATGAAGCAAAATTGCATTAGCGTAGGTTTGCAAAATGTTACAGAGATACATGGACTTATTCTTTGTAAACCTAATATTTAGATAGTGTAAATATAAATACACCTTAACTCACAATTGATGTAAGATGTTCCTAACATTGCAATTATATCAGTAATTTAACAAGCCTAGTGCAAATACAGTAGATCTACAAGACAGATCGTAACACATGACGTCACCCAGACACACTTCTGGTGAGCCGCGTAGCGTCATTGAGGCCAAGCACTTGATTGTCGCAAGTAGGATACCATCTGTAATTTCATTTCTTACTGCCTGACCGACACTTGGCATTACATGTGCGTATAGAAAATATCGCAATTTAAGGCCGAGTATCGATTGCAACCGCAGGTTTCATTGAAACTTCACTGTATTGTTTGAATTCAAATTATACCTTTTAATAATAAATATAGTTAGTACCTAGTTCTAATTTATAGACGTATTCAGTATACGTTATATACAATAAAAAAAAATATTTTCTGAATCTAAAAGATAACGAATAATTGTTATTATTTTAAAAGAAGCAGTTAAAGAAACAAAAAAACCTATAAACTATTAACTACAATTTCTATGTACTGGGTAGGTACATAGAAATTGTACAACTACATTTGATACTGTACTGTAATCAAATAGTAAAACTTGATCTTACTATTAGATGTGTATATAAATCTGGAATACACCGCCACGTTTAGCTTTCAATAATTATGTAAATAGGTTTTAGATTGTAGAGAGTACTCAGAAAACAGTACGAATATTGTTGCCCATAGGTATTAATAGCATTCAATGGCAAATGCATTCGATTGGTGCAGATAAGCAAACGGGCACATTCACAAGCAACAACAAACAAGAGATTGCCGATGTAAACATAACTTATTGAGCCGAGCATTGCAGTGATGCATAAAATAAGATAGTCGGCATGCGAGATAGCATCCGAATGAATAGATGCGACTGTCACCCGGCATAAATCAGTAGTGAATTATTGATAAGTTCGATGGTTACCGTGGATGTAAACAGGGATACTCAAGAACACTACGAATTGCATGTTTGCCTATCATATAGTTTACGTTATTATTAATTATAGAAGTGACAATAAGCCGTCCACTTATTCGTACCTACCTAAGTAGCAATTGCCGCCCATGAACATGGACAATTAACTACAGATACATATATATTTTTTTCAATTAGAATGTCTTGTGTGTTAAACCCTTACCATGTCCGTTAAACCAAGATTACATAAATATATGTAAGGAGCGTGACTGCGGAATCGAACCACGAAGGGTTCAAAATCTTTGAACAATTTCATCAATTGTTTAAGTAAAAAAATCGCTTCCCGAAATATTATGGTTAAAGACTCATTGAGGTTATTTAACTTGCTGAAAAAAATCTATATGATCAAGATAGTAATTTTAATTTGATTTTAAGTTGCTTTAAACTAGTTTGCATATTTATTAAAATAATTGTCCTGTCTACAATTCGTTCGTTATATAATGTTAAAGTGGCAAAATTTATTCATGACTTTCAGACAGCTTTTATTTTAAGTTGCTCTACCTAAATTATTTAATTGTATTCTTTGTTAACTGTCTAATAAAAAGACAAGATTCTTGATTAACAAATCAAAAACATTTTTAACACTTTTTATGGTACACAATCATATCAACATATATTTGGGCCGTAGAAAGAAGGGTTGAGTACCGCTTCTAGAATGTAGGCGCTGCATAATGTGCACGTGTGCTTCAGTACAATCACCATCTACCGAACTACCGATCCCGTTTGTGAATACATTCGTTTGTATACAAAACTGTATTGAGTTTGTCTTCTCAGTATACAACTGATAATTCTGAGAATATACACTTGTGTCTTCCGACAACATATGAGGAAAACTGAAACCATGTCCCTAAAACAAGGCATCGGGAGTTCCAAAAAATAAAATACAATGATTCCTTTGAGTGTAAGAAAATAAACAAACATAATTCTGTTAAACGCAGTGTTTAAAACGTTAAATATATAAATCGTCCATAAAAAACATCATTAATATGAAAAAAAACATGCGTGCTGTTATAGATGCTCTATGTCCCCTTATTTGATGACTCTTCACTTCTATTTTTGCATGCTCAGCCCTTATTCTCCTTCCCCTCCGTTGATGCATCCAGACCAGTCAGTCTCATTTCTATTTCCTAACCATCCGGTCGTGTCGCCACAAAATAAATCTTTTTTTTTAAAAACCCTGTTTCCCCGAGGCTCGTAACATTTTTGGTGGCAGCGATAAGGGATTTTGTAGTAAATCCCCGGTACGTCTCTATCGAGTAAAAAATCCAGTACGTAAAATATCCAAAAAGTTGTGTGTATTGTGAAAAAGTTTAAAAGTGCTCGTACTAAGGCCCACTGCTGCGCACTGCTCGTGCTGTAGCCGGCCATCAACGACGCCACGTAACGACCCATTGCTGCGCGCTGCTCGTGCTGCAGCCGGTCATTGACGACGTCACGACACAACAACGACGACGAGATACGTCGACATTATTCTTCTACATCGACGACACGACGACGACGGACGACGTAACGACGGACGACGGCGTAAACAGCGTGTTCCAGTCTTCTACTCCTCACTGCATCCTGGTCTCCTCCTTCAACTTCGCGACGCGAGAATTGCGGACATGATTAGTATAATCATAATTACTCTGTAAGTGATTCTCAAATTATCCTGGTCATTGCATAAGATTCATAATTTAAAAACTGTGTGTCTATATTACTTTATTTTTGTGTGTTTATTTGTGTCTATCTTTTTTTTTGTGTGTGTACTTTCTATTCGATTTCCGTTATCTTGTGTAATTTATAAAATGGCAGAAAGTAGATCACAAAGCCCAAAATTTGAACAAAGGCCGGAGATAGCCGTCACAGACACCGAGGATGACAGAGAAAGCCTTTGTCCCCCTCCTCCAGGACCTTCCACAAGATCTACTAGGAAAAGGACACCAGCTCCTAAACCCGAAGTAGAGCTTTCCATTCTACTTAAATTTATTAAACCTTACGACGGCCGTAGGGATACATTAAATTCATTTATAGTCAATTGTAATAATGCCTACGACCTAGCAAATGATTCGCAAAAAGATATTTTATTTAAATTCATTTTATGCCAACTACAAGGTAAGGCGGAAACCGCTTGTTCTATAAAAGAATTCGCTAGCTGGCAGCAGTTAAAAGACTTCTTAAAAACGCAGTTCAGTGAGCGGAAACATTATTCTCACCTGCTCACGGAGTTACAGGAATGCAAACAAAAAGTCAACGAACCTGTTAGTCAATATGCCCTGAGGGTGGAGACTTGTCTCTCCTCCCTACTAACTGAAATATCCATAGCACACGGCCACAAGAGTCGTGAAATGGTGGGCCGTACTGCGGCTATGGAAGAGTTAGCGCTGCATCACTTTCAGATGGGGCTAATCCCTCGTATTTCCAATATTGTCAGGTGCAGGTCGTTAAAAACTTTAAATGATGCGATTAACGCAGCTATTTCTGAAGAGAAGATCCAACAATCATTATATAAATACTCTCAGCCGTCTGTACGTCAAGAAATCAAATATCATAACCTTCAAAAACCAAATTTCATTCAAAAACCTAATTTCGTGCAACAACCGAATTTCGCTCAAAAGCCTAATTTCGCCCAAAAACCTAATTTCATTCAACGAACAAATGATTCAACTATTACCTGCAGGTATTGTAAGAACCCAGGTCATACCCTGGAACAATGCCGCAAGCGCATGTACAATAATCAACGTTATAAAAATCAGGGCCAAAACGTTCATATACCAATCCGAAACCTAAATTTTGTATCTGAAAATGTTGTTGACGAGGATCCCGAAAAATATGAAGAACAAGAATATTATACGGAAAATCTAACAAAAAACTAATTAATGTCTCGTCCCCGTGCCGTACGGGACATCCGTTAAAAATCGGCACGCCGAAAAACACTGTATCCACTGTATCCGCTGTATCCACTGTATCCGCTGTATCCACTGTATCCGCTGTATCCGCTGTATCCACTGTGCCCACTGTGTCCGCTGTATCCACTGTATCCGCTGTATCCACTGTATCCGCTGTATCCACTGTATCCGCTGTATCCACTGTGCCCACTGTATCCGCTGTATCCACTGTATCCACTGTATCCACTGTATCCGCTGTATCCACTGCATCCACTGTATCCACAGTACCCGCTACAATTACTACCCCTTATCGTACTTCTTACCCCGTATCTCTTACCTCGTCCGCTGTATCGATTACTAATCCTGAAACAAAATTTTTTGAAATTAATACTAATCCTAATAAAGTTCTACTTCCTCATGTCCTTGTTAACTCTCCTGTATCCGAATTGCCTCTATCCTTGTTAGTAGATTCTGGTTCAGCAATTAGTTTGATTAAATCGTCTTCTATTCAAAAACCTTTTAAATTAATTAATGAACAGATAGAATTGAAAGGAATTGAACCCGGAGCAGGTATTACGAAAACCTGTGGTCACTTCCTCTTAAAATTAAATTTATCTGACTCAAAATCAAAAAAAACTGTTGGTCATAAATTTCACGTAATTGATAAAATTCATCTGCCCTATGATGGAATTATAGGGACGGATATGCTAAATTCGTTCAGATGTAACATTAATTATACAATAAATAAACTTCAAATTAATGGAATTCAAATACCAATGCATTTTCATGAACCAGTTTATACTATACCTGCTAGATCAGAAATGATTATAGAGTGCTCCGTCTCGAATCCTGAGTTAAAAGAAGGACTCATATTAGATCAAAATCAATTCAAGGACATCTTAATTGCTAATTGTTTAGTTAAAGTAAAAACTAACAACAGGATAAAAATATCTGTTGTGAATGTCTCTGAATCTTCAATTTATCTTAATTCTAATTTATTACTTACCTTAATTCCAAGAGACACCAATAACCTTTCAGAGAGAGTGCCTGAAAATAATTCCTCAGAGTATCCTGTTAATACTTTACAATCCTATAACTCAATTAATAGAACCCAGGGGGTTCTCAATCAAATCAGAGCTTCTCATTTGAATAGTGAAGAAGCTAATACTCTTTTCGAAATTTGTGCAAATTATTCAGATATCTTCTATTTACCCGGAGATCCCCTATCCTTCACTAATGTCCTAGAACATGAAATTAATACAACGAACAATGAACCAATCCATGTAAAGTCCTATCGATTTCCGGAATGCCACAAACAAGAAGTTCAAAACCAAGTTAATAAAATGCTTAAAGATGGCATCATTAAACCGTCAACTTAAAACAGACGACTTAATGACGTCACAATCGGTGATTCATATCCAATACCCAATATCAATGAAATATTGGATCAACTTGGCAAATCCAAATACTTCTCTACTCTTGATTTGGCGTCCGGTTTTCATCAGATAAAAATGGCATCCAAAGATGCAGCAAAAACCGCTTTTAATGTCCCTCAAGGACACTTTGAATTTAAACGCATGCCATTCGGGCTCAAAAATGCGCCTTCAACGTTCCAGAGGCTGATGAACACAGTGCTCACTGGCCTTCAAGGCACCAGGTGCTTCGTGTATCTCGACGACATTGTAATATATTCATATGACCTCGAGTCACACATAAAAAACCTAAAATTAATATTTGATCGTCTAAGAGAACACAACCTCAAACTCCAGCCTGATAAGTGCGAATTCCTTCGTAAAGAAGTTTCTTATCTAGGTCATCTCATCACAGATAAAGGTGTGAAACCTGACCCAGAAAAGGTCAAGGCTGTTTCTAATTTTCCAATTCCCAAATGTCCTAAGGACGTTAAATCCTTTCTAGGTCTTATGTCGTATTATAGGAAATTCATTCCTGACTTTTCAAAGACAGCAAAGCCTTTAACTTCTCTCCTGAAAAAGGATACTTCATTCATTTGGCAAAATGAACATAAATTAGCTTTCGAAACCCTAAAATCTCGTCTCATCTCTCCTCCGCTTCTTATCTATCCAGATTTTACTAAACAATTTATACTTACATGTGATGCTTCCAATTACGCTATCAGCGCAATCCTCTCTCAAGGAGATCCTGGCAAAGAGCAACCCATAGCCTTTGCCTCTCGAACCTTAAATAAAAATGAAGTTAATTATAATACAACGGAGAAAGAGTTATTAGCAATTTTATTCGGATGTAAAACTTTTCGTCCTTACTTATATGGTCGCAAGTTTCAAATAATTACGGACCACAGACCCTTGAAGTGGTTATTTAACCACAAAGATCCAGGTAGTAAACTCCAACGATGGCGATTAAAGCTAGAGGAATTCGATTACGATATTCAATACCGAAAAGGCAAGTTAAACTCTGCCGCAGATGCCCTTTCAAGGTACCCCATAAATCCTGTCTATCCTGGAAAAGATAATCC
Organism: Spicauda simplicius; assembly: GCA_949699795.1. Lineage (NCBI taxonomy): Eukaryota > Metazoa > Arthropoda > Insecta > Lepidoptera > Hesperiidae > Spicauda > Spicauda simplicius. Next base: position 16,660,037 of record OX453060.1, on the reverse strand, counting down.
TAACCCTGTGGAAGAGGAACCAATTTTGAACTCACCTGGTATTTTAAATGATTTAGAAAGTCTTCTAGTGTCCCCACCTTCAAATATTGAAGCTGGCCTCCTAAATCCTGAAATAGAAAAAGATTTATTAGATTACCTTAGCTCTATCAATGATGAAACGCGTGTCCACGTCGAATCTGACCCGCAACCTTCTACCAGTAGGCAGAATCCTGAAAACTTACCTGTGTCAGCTAATCCTAGTCCTGAAAAAAACTTAATATCTAACGACTTACCTGATATACCTAATACCCCAAGAGAATCCGACGACCTTGATCCTTTGTTGACACCTGAAAATAACTTACCTGCTGTCTCTGATCCTGAAGCGTCACCAACCCCTGAAAATCAGAATAGAACATGCGACGATAGTTATAGTAAGTTTTTAAAGTCCCCTACAAGGTCATATAATACTTCAATAACAGAGCATAATGAAAATTTACTAAAGTGTAAACAAAACTTAATCATAATTCCTACTTCAATTGACATGGACGAATCCATGCCCTATGTACAAGAAGTACTTAGTAATTGCCCAGATAGCCGACGCGACGAATTCTTAAAATTAGAGAGAAACCTACACACTGCGTTACCCCTTATAATCGAAAATAAAAACTATCTTTTCTTATTTATTAAAGTACATCATTTTGATGACGTCTCTTACCCAGATATATACAAATCTCTAAGATTTGCTCGTGATCTAATAATAATGGAATATTCGACAATAAATGACGTCAGCATATCGGATTTTAAGAATCCTTTCGATAAACACTCTTTCGTCAAAATTTATAACATGTTAGGTTTTCTATTCGACGGAACTAATATATCAATACATATTTATCATAATAATATTATTTACCCTTCACTTAGCGAAATCCCTAAAATATTAAAAGAAAACCATGACATTCCTATTGCAGGTCACTTAGGTAACCTTAGAATGTACAACCGTATTCGTGAAAGATTCTATTGGAAGAATATGCGTAGTGATGTCGAAAATTATGTAAAAAAATGTCAATCTTGTCAAGCGAATAAAGCCTTACGTAGAATCAACCGAGCGCCGATGATAATAACTTCAACTTCGATGGCTCCTTTCGAAAAATTATCTATTGACATTGTCGGTCCTTTGCCTGAAGCCGGAACTGCAAAATTGCGATTTATTTTAACCATGCAGGACGACTTGACAAAATTTTCATTAGCGTATCCTCTGCGTTGTAACACCGCAGAAGAGTCCAGTGAATGTCTCGTACATTTTATATCCCTATTCGGAATACCTAAACACATATTGACAGATCAAGGTACTAATTTTACGGCGGATTTATTTAAAAAGACCTGTGATTTCCTTAAAATAAAGCAGCTGTGGTCTGCCCCTTATCATCCACAGACTCAAGGTGCATTAGAAAGGTCACATTCTACTCTTAAAGAATATTTAAAAACATATGTAAATGAAAACCAAGATAACTGGCCTCAATATTTGTATACAGCTATGTTAGCATATAACTCGTCTATTCATTCTACAACACATTATTCCCCATATGAATTGTTATTCGGCCATAAGCCCCGTATACCAGATTCCTTGTACAACGAGAATACAATAACCTATCCTGAATATGTCCAAATGCTTCAACACCGCATGAAACATGCACGTGAAAAGGCTCTCGAATATATATACGGCTCAAAAATAAGATCGAAAAATTATTACGATTCCCACAGTCGTTCAGTAACATACAAAGTAGGTGACTATGTTATGTTAAAGAACCATCTCAGGTTACGAAAGGCCTTATCGCCTCTCTGGAAAGGCCCGTATAAAGTAGTCAAAGTTCATGGGAACCATACGTTATCTCTTCTCATTAATAGAAGACATGTGAGACATCATTTCGACGAAGTGAAACCCGTCCAGGGTATCCATGATCTTCCTACAAAGTAGGATAATCCTTTTTTATTAACTTAGTTTATTTAGTAGTTATTTTAATTATGTAATTTTAATGTCTCTTTCGTTACAGCTTACTGGCCCAAGGTCATTGTCAAGATTATGTTCATCAAATCAACTCAAGTCCTGGCATTTATTTTGACCCTATTGGTCAACTTAAAATTAATGTAGGTAATTTAGATGTTGTAGCCGCGTTTGACATTTCTTATATTGAACCGCATATTAAAAATATTAATACTATTCTAGCAACAACACGTCATTTGTGTAATCAAATACAATTTGAAATTTCAGAAGATTTGGAATGCAACAATATTTTAGAACCTCTCAGAGTTAGATATAATGATATGGTATCTGAGTATTCTTCTATTTCTCATTTAGTTAGTAATAGGTTCAAAAGAGGAGCGTGGATAGGTGGCATTGGCACTCTAGCTAAAACTATTTTTGGAACTCTTGACGAAAATGACGCTGTTAAATATGATAATGCCATTCAAAACATCCAAGATAACGAAAAGAGAATAGCGTATTTAGTTAAGGAAAATGTTTTAATTTCAACTTCCTCTCTTAATCAATTTAACGTTACATTAAATAAAATTAAGATTAATGAATTTAGTTTAAACGAAGCTATCGACAAGTTCTCTGTTTCAGTAAAGAATTTAACTTTTATTTCAAATGTTTTAAATGTAAAGAATAAAATTAATAATATCCTGAATAATTTAGAAGCATCTATACTCACCCTATCTTTTCAACTGCAGGACATAACAAATGCAATTTTGCTCGCTAATCAAAACATTCTTCACCCGTCGATTCTCAGTCCTACTCAACTTTATCAGGAACTTGTTGATAACTATAGATATCTACCTGTAGATTTTAAGCTACCTATTAATTTAGAATTAAGCGAAATTCATATTTTAACCAACATTTCTATTGTAATTAGTTACAGTTTAAAAAACAAGCTAGTTTTTGTTTTAAGAATTCCATTAGTCTCTCCTAAGGAATATGCCTTATATCATAATTTACCTTTACCCATTCCGCATAAAAATGTAAAGCCGGATTCTTTTAGTTTTATAATACCCAGCACTAAATTCATAGCGATGACCAGGGATAAAATGGAATATTGTACTTTAGAATCACTACAGGAATGCAGAGCGATAACGCGTTACAATTACATCTGCGACGTGACGTCAGTGTTCCCCACGAGTGTGAATCCCAATTGTGAAAGTGAAATTATATACAGTGTAAAAACTACTCTTCCAAAACAGTGTAAAACTGAATTTATATACGGAAATTTAGATATATGGAAACCTATAAGTAATAATAATTGGATTTTTGTACAATCCCAGAAGAATAAGTTATACATAGAATGTCCTAATAAAAATAATGTAGAATTAAATATTCTTGGCACTGGAATTGTTAATATTCCTTTTAATTGTAGAGCGCATTGTAAAACAACAAAATTAATTCCTAAATTAAATAACCTTTTGTTAAATTTAACTATTGTGAAATCGGATTTTAATATTATTAATGATTCCTGTTGTGTATTAAATAATTTTAAATATAAAATAAATAATGAGTCTCCTATTCATCTATACAATTTAGATTTAGATTCCTTTGCTTCAGAATCAAAAATGAAATTAAAATCAATATCGTCAGAAGCCGATAAAATCATAAATCAACATCATATTATTCAATATGGGGCTCATTACTCTATTGTAACAATTATCATTGTTTGTGTTATTTTCTTATTTTGTATTGTAAAACTTTATTCTATTATTAAATCGCACGGCCGATTTTCCTTTACATTTCCGAGATTCTCCTCACCCGTTCCAGTAGAGTCACCTTCAGAGGAAATACCAATTCCTGAAATTACTATTCCAACAAGGACCAATGCAGGTCGTTCTAGAACCAAAGATGTTCCTTCTCCCCCTTTGAGGACAAAGATATAATTCTTCCTTTCCTAAACATCGTATTTCAACCCCGATGTTTAGTCTACCCCGGGGAGCTGTTATAGATGCTCTATGTCCCCTTATTTGATGACTCTTCACTTCTATTTTTGCATGCTCAGCCCTTATTCTCCTTCCCCTCCGTTGATGCATCCAGACCAGTCAGTCTCATTTCTATTTCCTAACCATCCGGTCGTGTCGCCACAAAATAAATCTTTTTTTTTAAAAACCCTGTTTCCCCGAGGCTCGTAACAGTGCGTACAAAGTACACATGTCAGAAGTGAAACTTCTTTGGCGAACTAATTTATAAATCTTGTTTATATTTATACAAATCCAAAACTTTAAATTTCCAAGATTAAGAGGAAGGGAAAAAGGCGTGATACGACGTTCGCTCTGTCTCACTTTTTCTCTCAATCTTTCTCACTCGCTTGCTCCCTACTCTCACTCCACGGCTAGTTGCTCATGCTACGTTCGCCCTGTCTTACTCTCTCTCAATCGGTCTCGATCACTCTCTCTCTCTTTTCCGACACTTCCGTTGCATACCGGCGTGACGTTTCATCTGTAAAAATTTTACCCTCATGCGCCTAAAGAAGTTTCACTTCAATAATGAAGTACCATCCGGTTCTCATTGCAATTAATGATGCCCTGTTTAAAAATGACTTCCCTCCTTTAAAACAAGCTTTGATATGTGACTGCCTGTCGTCAATTTATTTGTAATCATCCTCCACTGCAGTCTTTCTTTGCAAACACTTTTCGAAGCTAGCAAGTAAGTAATGTAAGAAAATCTATTGTAGGGATAATTTGTAAATGGGCCGTAGGCCTATACAAAATAAAAATATTATTTTTTTATGATCAGGCAACAATTAGGCAACAGATTTCCATATAACTTATTGAACCAAAATTTGCAATGCTTATACTTTGGAACATTGCAATAGTTTAAATTAATTAAGCAGATATGATGATGGACCCTTTAATAAAAAATAAATTGTAGTTTGATTTATTTCGATATTATTCGTTTTACTTAATTTTTTCGTTTTTTATAGGTTACAAACAAGATTCTATTTTATATAGCTGTTTAATATAAATAATAGGTACTTCAAATACCATTGTTAGAGGCCAAAATAGATGCACAAGCGGTGTAACCTAAGTGTTTTCCCCCATAAAGATAAGACAGCCCTGTTATTAAGCTGTGCTAGCAAAGGTCTATATTCTGCTCGAAATGCACGTAAATAGCTCGGTACTAGTGATGTGACGATTCGCATTTGTATTTGCGAATATTCGCATGTTTTTAGATATTCCCATTCGCATTCGCAAAAAAAGGTTGCCAAATCTATAAAATAATAATTCGAACTACAGTTTTTCCACCAAAAAAAAAAGATCACCAAATTAAACCTAACCTTTTTTTTCGTGGGGAAACCCTTCATGGGTTCCTCTCTGCGCGGGGGCAGCTGAGAGGATATGCCGGACTCCTACCGGCTAAAACCCCACGGTGTTCCTCTGTACGCCTTTTGCCAGGACTACGGGTGCGTTAGTAGCACTCGTCCGCGGTCCCGGCGGCGTCTGCCCACAGGCTAACCTAAGCCATCCATCCAATCATCTATCAGCCCTTTGAGGTCCACTGCTGGACAAAGGCCTCTCCTAAATGACGCCACTCAAACCGGCCCTGTGCCTCCTGAATCCAACGGTTTCCCACTGTCCTCTTCAGGTCATCGGTCCACCTGGTGGGGGGGCGACATGTGCTCCTTTTGCCTCAACGTGGTCGCCACTCAAGGACCTTCCTTCCCCATCGGTTATCGGTCCTACGAGCGATGTGGCCGGCCCATTGCCACTTCAGCTTGCTAATCTTGAGTGCTATGTCGGTAATCTTTTTTCGCCTACGGATTTCATCGTTGCGAATCATGTCTCGTAGCGAAAACCAAGACCCTAAAAAAACGTCATTCGCGTTCGCATCCGCGAATTTCAAATACATAATACAAATAAATTCGTTACATCACTACTCGGTACGGTTAATAAGAGTGGTTACCCGATATGCAGGCGACGTAACGACTATCTGCGCGCTCAAAATAAGACCCTTTATTGTTTTATTGGCGATCGAATCAAGGCTAGTGTTACTTATTTTTTATTTTACAACTTTGTAATTAATTATACGTTTTGGTTAGTTCTTTGTTCACATTCATACCTCTAGAAGCTATTAAAATATTATTTATCCGATGGAAATTAAAATAGCTGCAATTTAAAAGAATCTCGTGGCCTTATCTTAACAGTTACAAGCGAAAATTATTTGACAATTTCCCTTTTTTGTGTAAAGGAGCTCGATTTGTGACCAGGGTTTTTAATGGCCAATTTACATGTAAGCTCTCCATCAGTGGTATTGTTCGTCCACGGTACAGAAACTATGTAAAACTATAAATGTAAAAAACGTTTCCTCCTTATTTTATCAATAATTTAATTCAAATGTACTTAGAGCCATTACTGCACATTCAAAACTATCAAGATTAAGTCAAGTACTCTTCATATTAATCGAGAAATGACCTTCTTCATATTAATGAGTAATACAAAACATTGTCTAAAGGGAAACATTGTTTGAATCTTTGTAACAATATAATAACCTCGAATTAGTTAAATTTTCATTGCTAATAAAGTAAACAAAGCATGAACAACAATGGTGTTGTTCATGCTTTGTGAAATGGCTATGGAGCCACAACTTATAATTATACTTCATAAACATACAATTTTATATCATCAAACTCCGAAGATCCCCTGACGACTTGGTTAAAAAACGTCACGTTTTTTCACGACTGTCTTGCACGGCACATGTTACCCGATCTCGAGGTACGGCCCGTACACGAAATCACGAAATTTAAAACTCACTTCGAAGATTCAAATAACTACATCACCCCGGAGTGAGTCACGATTCGCCTCAAATAATACCGCCTGTAGACATGACAAATCGACCTTAAACAGCATGTGACATTTATTAGTCTTCTGTTCATTTGAGTTTTTATTAAGAAGCTCTCATCTCGAGATTACATCCTTTGTTGCGCAGCAATAACCCTTTGATTCGGTCACATGTGCGTTGCGCAATTTTTGAATCGTAAAGCTGTCTAAAATGTCTGTTCGTAACACGACAATTTAGTCGACATCCTTAATGTTTGGATGTTTTTTAAATATCGCTTAAATATAGTCAGTTGTAACAGAGCAAATTCTTATTTTACTATGGCTGTAACTTATAACTCACGTAATGTAAGCAAGAAACGGTGACACAGAACAAAAGAACAGAAATATTGAACTTTTTTTTGCCAAGGCTCAACTTTTTTGGAACGTGTCGAGGCCACAAAGCGGGGTAAATGAGTCAAACGTTTATAAAATCACATGCGGTTGGTGAACTTCGCCATGGTCGGACGCGCACATGGCCGGCGCCGTGACATCAGCCAATGTTGCGATTAGGGTCTGACCACATGCAATGACATATTGGATGAGGGTATGAAGTTAAATTATTAGAAAAATGTAAATACGTAAAAACAAATAATAAATCAAGATAAAGTCTTATTGTTTAACAATGACAAATTTAATTTATTTATTGCTTGAAAAGAAATAGCACGATATCTTAGCATATGTTGATCAGCACCTAGTCAATTCTATACTTTTTTTTAGGTGAAGTAGCAAACGAGGATGCAGTCCACCTGATGGTAAGTGGAAACTGCCGCCTATGGTCATCTGTGACTAGGTTGATACAGAATAAACATTTTAACTAAAGTCAATTAATTACAAATGCGTTGCTACTCCTGAGAACTAAGATGGTCGCCTCATATAAATGTGAGCCAGCAACCACACGCTTCCACCGACACTAGAAATATTATGGCGGTGGTATCTCTCCGGTCACCATTTACATTCTACCACCTGTTAATACTTAAACTAAACTTATTTTTTAAATTTATTAACGCTGAACAGTTAAAAATTGGTCGTACCATGATTAAATAAAAAAATGTAAATAAAACTCAGATGTTATTTTTGCATCGTATCAAACGCATTAACGTATGAAAAAAATGTTATAAATTTGAATATGGTGATAAATTTATTGAAATTGAAATTTGTAAACTTTATGCTACCAGACATTTAAGGAAGTAAAATTATGCAATCTAAGTATTAAAACATAAGAAGCGTTCGAGAGTTATATTACGAATTAATAACGTTAAATGTGTCTAAGCCCTAATACGACCACATGCCCGTCCGAACAATGTTTCCAAGAACGGGATAACTCCACACAATAACATTAACATAAAGTACTAACCTTTATACAATACTTGTAGCAATGGTAGCGTTGCCTTTTTAAGGCACGCAAATCCTTTTGAGAATTTGAGAGCCTTTTTGTACAAAAGTATAAACAAACACGGGTCCATATTGAGATTGTGTAAATAACCTTAGTATAATGACTATACACTGCTTTTTAATTTTGACCGAAAATTCGTACACACATTGCTATGAAAAACTTTTGTATTTCGTTCATACTTTAACTGTATATACTATGTATGTATTCCTAACATATGTTCGGAATACATACATAGGAAACATCTAAAAAAGTTGGAACAAACAACATTGTAAATAAAAAAATTAAAATGTATATAGCGTTCAACAAACCAATTAATAAATAGTTATTGTTAAACTTGTCGAAAACCAGAGCTCCGCAAAACCAGTAATTACGGAAACGTTAATTAACGAAAACAAATTCATATGTACGATATGATTCTTTAAAAACTTGGTTACTAATTAACTACTGGCTAATAACATAAACATGAATATAATATGTACATATGAGGATGAAGCACTCAAGCACTATTACTCACAAGTGGTTACAACTCACACTTTCTTACCTTATAGTCCAAATAGAATCCGGGGAAGGACTGTTCGGTTGCGTGTAAAACAAAGAACAAAATTAATTAACGCTCTTTATAACTAAACAAAGCTGTCTCTACACTTATAGCCCTATAATAGAATTTTGTGTGTCGGTAACTACATATTTAATACATATTTATCATTGTATGTATCGATGTTACCGAAATGGAAAACCGAAATGGGAATTTATGTAAATTCCCAGACCCACAACAGAAATCTCAATACGTCATTCAGGAACCTGTCTCACCGGGGATCGAACCCAGCATCCACAGCTTGACCGCTTCGGCATAACGATCAAAAGAATAAAGTAATGTTTATATTTATGAGAATATTATAAAAAATGTGATATGTCAATACTCGTATGATGAAATAAATGTATAACAAATATTTGTAAAACAAACTACTTATAATACTTGACATAGAATTATCATTAAAACCATATTAATATGTTAATTAGAAAAAATATTATAAAAATAAAAAACCCGAGTATTAAAAATAATTAACTGCAAATAGAAAAACGTGTCCCACGTTAGTGAAAAATATTGAATTACATTACGATGTAGAGCGAGTCAAAGGAATGAACATAATACATACACGTAAAATCAAAGTACTACCTTATTTCTAATGCATAATAATTAACGAAGTTGAGCCTTTCTCAATTTTAAGTGTATTATATAATTTACCTTACTACCTAACCATTATTTTTAAAACACTCTTCTATAAAGTTATTACATTTTATGTATAATGCTATGTAAAGTCAAAATTTGTTACCTAAATACTTTAAAACAATGACAAAATAATGGTTACATTAAGTGTGACGCAAGGCTTGTCGTTAATGTGCGTTAATGCACCTAAGTGCTCATTTGGAGCTTACAGAGTCATTTAGGCTTCAAACTAGCGAAGCTCTTCGAGTTACATTTAGCAAAGGAAGATAACGCCATAATGGCTTTAATACTTCCGGTATTAAACTTCACTCTTCAACAATCATAAATACGGCATGGAGTTATTACGTCCATACTCGTACGAGGTGTGACGAAGAAATGCACGTTTGATTGCAACGAAACACGACATCCGCGATCAAGACGGTGCCACTCTAGAGCGGAACACATCCGTTCTCATTGTTCAAATGCATCCGCTTTAGCTAATCAACCAGGATTATTGTCACTACCAATCTTACTCATAAACAATCAACGGAAATGTTATGTGTATTAACTAAAATAGCTGTATCTATACCACACAATGATCGCTATTTTTTTTTATCTGACTGAAGTAGCAAACGAGCATGCAGTCCACCAGGTCACTGTCGTCCATGGACATCTGTAATCAACTACATACAGAACATGGGTTCCATCTGCAGTCAATCTCAGATGCGTTACTACTCCCACACCCTTCTATCGAAACGCAAGAAACACTTCACGCTAGAAATAGGTGTTGCGGTGGTACTTCCCCGTTCATACTACACTGGTTCTACCACCTTGAGAATTTACTAGTAATTCGATAATAATTATAGTTCTTTACTCTCCGTGTTACCATACACTCGGCGTAGTAATCTGTCCGTAATCGTTCTCATTATAACATAATGTCAGTATCAAGAATTCGGACACTAAGAGTGGGACAGTGGTATAGAATAAATCATAGCCCTAGATTTTATAATTCGGTACAAATTAAATAATATTTATGTATGGCGGAGGAAAATAGATTGTGATACAATTTATTACATTTTGCCTTCACTATACATAGGTATATGAGTTCGATCCTATACAGATATGAGGTCGTTCATGGTTAGACTTGAAACCCAATAGAAATAGATTATCCACCTAACTTTAGGTAAAATTAACCACATGTGTTACGCCAAAATATCGTTAATATGTAGACATTCGAAAGGATATATGTATAACATTCGTGAAATAGAACAACAAAGTATACACGCAACGTCTGGATTTGTCGGATTTGGATTGACGGCTAATTAGAAAAGATTTACGTAGTGCTATTGATAAATCCTATTCAGCCTTTCATGTTGATTAATAACGAACTAGTTCTATAAATCTTTAGACGACTAGATATTAATGAATAAATCAAAACTATTGTTTGATTGCTAAATTTATAACAGAATAATTGGTTGCAAGACATTTACTAACCTTACTTAGCTTGAAACCCCATGAATAATACTGGTAATTATAAAAACATGTTTATCCTGGTATATGTATATGCTGTATAATAAAGCTTTAAGAAAAAATAAAATAAATATGTAGGTTAAAAAATAAGTATTCCTACTTTCCCAGAAAATATATTACTTAGAAAATCCGAATAGTAATCGCAAAATCTGGCAATACTGGGCTAAGCTCACTATGATTTATGCAGAAAGCCAGCGAGGCTCTGCGTCCGCCCACGCTCCACACATCCATGTTTATGAAACACGCCTCAACTATTAAGAAATATTTTTCCAATGTTGATTATTTGAATAGACCGGCTTACGCGATGAAGTAATAATAACTATGTTTTATCTATGATTATTTATGGCGTTATTGAGAAACCTCATTCTATCCAGAAAAGCACTTCAATTTTATTAAGGCGGCGGCAATTGATTAAGTTGTAAGTTATTTTGGTGATTTTCAACTACCTACCCCTCTCCCATTGGTGAGTTGTAGTGAAATTTGTCTTGGAAGGACTTCCCGAACAATCGTACATGATATCATATCATACAAATCATATTTCAAACTAATACTAATATTATAAAAGCGAAAGTTTGTGAGTGTGTATGTTTGTTACTTCTTCACGTCTAACCGGCTGGCGCGATTTTCGTAAAATTTGGTAGGGAGGTAGCTGACACTGATTAACATAATATAGGCTACTTTTTATTGTGAGAAAATATCTCATTCCATGAGACAATCGATACTTCGAATTATTTTAACGCGGGTGAAGCTGCGGGGTTCAGCTAGTAGTTCATAATTAAGAGAAATACAGAATTCAACTAAATCATGTATTTCTCTTAAATAAGACTTTAACCCTCTTTTCTCAGAATTTTGTATGATTTTACGTTACATTTGAAGAGATTTAACCAGATTCTTCTCCCTTTTAATGTCTCACATCATTAATGAATGTCCCATTACTTACAAAAATGCAATTTTATTATTAATTTTAGCACAATGCGTGTTGCGCAACTCCTACTTTAAAACAGACTTTACATCCGTCACATAAAACCTCATAAAATTGTCGAATATGTGCCATGGAACGGACCTCACACCATCATTAGTGACGCGTAATTCCTATGCACAGTTATTCAATAAAACCAGTAACTGATTAGTTATATGTGTTAAAGCAATCACACAGAACCGTTATCGTTGCAAAAACGGTCGTTGTTAGCCAGAACCCGGTTTGATTATTGATTGAGCCTACATTTTTTTCGTCGTAGATTCAACTGATGTGTCTATTTTGATTGACACTAATAAGCTTTATTTTTCATAAATAACTTACACAATAATGCAATGACAGCAATCGCAAAAACTTTTATTGAAACGTCATTTTATAGGTAGAACCTGTAAGCGACCAGGTTGGCACCGGCGTCACAACTATTTCTAGCATAAAGTAGTTAAACCCAGGAAAAGCTAAGACACGGTTAGAATTTTGAAAAAATATCCAAACACTTGAGCAGACTGACCTAATGGTTGAAACTTGCCCTCTCGATCGGGAGGTCCGAGGTTTAAAGCGAGGCACGCACCACTGATATTTTTCTAAAATTGAGGAAGCATAACATCGCGAGGAGACCTACACACCCAAGAGTTCTTTAAAAAAAAGTTTTCGGAGGTGTGTGAAGTCCACCAATTCACACTTGGCCAGCGCGGTAGATTGTGGCCTAAAAACTCTTTCATACTGAGAGAAGAAGCCTTTGAAGAAGAAGTCTGAAGGTTGACGAGAGCAAACGCTCAATAATAAGCTTAATAACCTTTTCTTGGGAAGTCGGTAAAAATACTATTTAATAGTAATAAATGTGTGCCTAAATTTATTTCTCGTCCAATCCATTTATGTAACAAAAATATTGTTGCGTAAAAAGGTCATTAGACACTACTCACATACATAATCGAAATGTACAGAATATACACAGATGTAGCACATGACGCAACTAATTTTTATCACCCAAAATCAAACACCATAATGATGGCAATTACATATAATAAAAATGAGAGGACCGCCTTTGGCATTTGTTAAAATAGTTTGGAGGGCTGACATGTAATTCTAGATATTTTTATACTATTTGTTTTTTATTTACTGAATTAAATTTAAAGAACCCTATTGAAAATATATTTATAGTTCATATATTGTCAGAATATTTAACCTTTATTTAATTAACATCGATCTACACTATCAAGAATTATTACAGCTTGAATTTATGTTACATTTTTTGCACGCGGGTGCCACCATGGAGTATGTCTAGTCTAATAAATCTGTTATTACTTCGTGCCTATCACGCTTAGAGGATTAAAAGTTTATAAGTGCTCAATGAAAGCTTTTCGACTTTTTTCTTGAACATGCAACCACTCCTACACTAAAAAATAATGAATTAGGTATGTGGTTTTCGGTAGGTAATAATAATGAAAACTACCTTAAAATATTCAACCTGATTCAATGATAGACAATTTGTTAGAAGCTACACGTATTACATAAATAAAAACATAAGCAAGCAAAGCTAGGGGCGAAACTAGTTAAAACATAAGCTCAGAATATTACTCATACAAAAAGGAAAAGGTAGCAGATATGACGTAACCAATCTGTTTCACGCGAGTACAATTATCGTAATAACGATAATCAGCACCAATGCAATACTTGGAGAGCACGCGTGCACTTCAAGTTCACTTTCTCTCGTCTTGTTAATAATGTATGAGGAAATATGAATGAATTTAAACATAGCCACAAACTTATGTATTGCTAGCTGAATTGCCCGAGTTTCATTACGGGATATTAATGTCACAAAAACAGTCACCATCTTTAAATAGTGCAATATCGAAATCAAAAGTTTTTTTTTTATCTAACTGAAGAGCAAACGAGCTTGCAGTCCACCTGATGGTAAGTGGTCTCTGCCGCCCATGGACATCTGTAATCAACTTCATACAGAACATGGGTTCCATCTGAAGTCAATCATAGATGCGTTGCTAACAACGAGGACTATGATGGTCGCCTCATGTGATTGTGCCGGCAACCACACCCTTCCATCGAAACGCAAGAAATGCTTCACGCTAAAAATAGGTATGACGGTGGTACTTCCCCGGTCGAGCTACACTTTTTCTACCACCTTGATCAAAAGTAGTCTATAAACTGGCCAGTTAAATAGGTAAAAGCATGTTGCTAATTGCGTATAAATCGGACCCCACTGGTCTGATTCTTGCTTTATCGACTAACAGACAGAAGCACGCCATCTCATTTTTAAATATTCATATAGATAAAAATGACCAACAAATTTATAGTAACATCAGAGAAAGCCTGATTTACTGCATTAATTCGACATTACGGCGCCTAAGAACTAATAGGCACTAAATCGGTGTGTAATGCTATGAGAACACACGCGTGTACTTCAACTTCACTTTCACTGACGTTCTAAGAAAAACTTTTCGTGACAGTATTTTCCTAATTGTAAGATACATGAAATGAACTCCAAGAATACTTTTAAATAAAGTGTACATACTCATCTGTTAAATCAAGTGTAAAATAGTTTATTATAGTAGGTCTTACTTGTTATGTTTTCTGTATTTTATTTAATAATACTATTATTTTGTGTTTCAATACTTATACTGTCACTTCTCGTTTTGATCTTCTTTTATTTATTTTTTCTTTTACTTTTTTTACTTGTTTCTTTCTTTTACTTGTACCACCTTCGATTTTTCTGCAATTTCCAAAGGTTGGCTGGTAGAGAATGCTTTTTAGCAGTAAGCTCGCCTATTGTACTACAATTTTTGTATTGGTGCAATAAAGTGTAAATAAATAAATAAATTGTTACTTACATGAAAGTATCCATTTTATAATAATGCAATTTTTACAATTTTCAGTAAATATGCAAGTATTTTTTCATAATAATATAATTGAGCGCCGACTCTAAGTATCTACGAACTCAATATATTAATCAATTTCAATGATTTTGTTCTGTCACTTAAATTCAAGGACAAGAGATACGTACTTATTACATTTTAAATTGAATTGCATTTGGTTATAATTTATTATTCGAATGGTTAATGTCAGTGTCAACGTTAAAAAATTAGAACGGGAATCTATATATTTATACATGAAGCAAAAACTTGGGTTCCTTTTTAAGAAACTTGCCGCGGACGGATGAGTATGAAATTTTGCAGGGTTACAGTTGGTGTATAGAAGGAGTAAGTACCAAGAGCTAACATTGTTTTCAAATAATGCATAAAACATATATAAAATCAGCTAAAACCACATTACACACATTACCGTGCATTTGATACAAACTCATATACATATAATAAACGAAATAAAAAATTCAATCTCTCACTATGAATACACAACGTTAAAAATGTCAGATGTCTTTGTCAAAATATCCGTTATTGCTTTTATAAATGCAGTTTAGTCAAATAAACCTCTTTTTACCTTTCGGGTGTATTTACGATAACTTGAAAAGTAATGATATTAAATGAATATGAGAAATATTCATGCTACTTTGGACAAATCAACTTTAGCTTTTTTGTTGAATTACGGTCGAATAAATTCACATTAAAAAGTTCGTCTAATTTCAAGCAATACTACGTTACAATATTTTAATTATAAAAAAAATGTGTTAATTATGTTAGCGCGAAATCAAAACTTGACTTAAAAAGAATATAATTTCAGAAGAAATTACCTATATATAATTTAAACTGCGGTTACAAGCTATTTTTTGTTTATGTTTTAATATTGATGACTCATGGATCGATTGCAATAATAGCAGTCACAGTTATTCTTTTATTAAACGAACACCACTTCCGTATTTTTGATAAATAAGATTGGCAAGCGCGATAAAACAGTTTTAATTATAATTTTAACACTATCAGTTACGGATATATTTTTATTATCGATTTATGACCCTCGTGACAGAACGGTTACCATATCGGTCTAACGCGCAATGGGTCCCGGGTTCGATTCCCGGCCACACAGATATCTGAATGATGACTTTAGATTCATGTTCTGGGTCTGGGTGTTTGTGTATTCGTCTTGTGTGTGTCCATGGTACCCATGACACAGGAGAAAATCCTAGTGTAGAAATTGTGTGTGTTTTTTTTAATTTTTGACCACTATGGCTGCGTAGTTAAAAGCGAAATATTGGATAACCTTACCCGTAGTTCCGTTAACCGATTGGCAAATATCTTCAACCTTGTTGTAAAATATTTCAATACGTATCCAGATTTATGACGGTTAGTACAGGACGACATACGTATTTTTTGTATCTCAGAAAAGGTTAAGACTTACGGATTATGCGAAATAGTTCCAGTAAACATTAACGCGCCGTTGATTTCTAATTTATTACGTCCGGTTCTAGCTTGATTACTAAGCAGTAAAAACATAAGTGAAGTAATTTATTATAACTGACCTGTACTTGTTGAACTACTAAACAACCGGCCCTATATAGTAACGACTGTATTTACATTGGGATGTTAAGAAGACCTACATAAAATCCTTAGTTATTTAAAATTAATATTTCTTTTCTTTCTAAATGAAGCACGCATAGGGCTAAATTTATTTTACTTATAAACATAAAATTACTATAATAAACGATTATAAACAAAAAAATATTATTCAAAATAAAATTACTATTGATATTGTAATTTTATTTAAGTTAGCTGATATAATTTGTAAAGATTTGTATTTTTTTTTCATTATTTTACACTCGCTTTTTGTGCATACAGTCTACACCTTTAATTATAATGACACTTGTCTTTTTCCTAACGCTATCTTCTGCTTATGGTGAATTGGTGTACATTATGTTGGTGTTCAAATAAATAAAACCTTTATTTTCTTATACTAAAGCTTTCAAAGTTACAGATTCCGTTGAACACCAAATTAGGATTGTCAACATAACTACCGACTGAAAATGGCTACCCGAGCCGAATTGCACAGTGGCTTAAAGAGTTCCAATGAATAATTTTAACGATCTAACTAACAATTGCTAACACTTTATATGAGGTTAATAGAATCGATCTATTCCTGTTTAATACCAAAAAACTAATACCACTGGTATTAGTTAATTAACCCAGTAAATTACATAGAATCACATTAAGAAATAATTTGTAAATTATGGAATTTGAATAATTTATTTTATCTCGCACCACCCGAAAAACCTCAAAGCTTCTCAAATTTTAGGGCATCATGATCAAACCATACCATACCTATGTTCTTAAAAATATTTTTTAAGGTTAAGTTTTTAGGGACCTACATTAAAAAAAAATTACATCCTACAAAAATAAACATCATAGAACGATTTAAACCGAACCCTAAGTCAATTAAATTATTTTAAATACAATCTGGTGATATCATATTTAACACATATGAAGCTACGAAAAATATGAAGATATCGTGTACATAAAACATTATAACAAAAAAATAATATCAATGTATGTAACATTAACTCTTCTAAGTCTTTACCTATATTACAATACTTTATTAGACACGGTGAATAAAGATACTTACAGCTAGTTCCTCGCTGGTATACGCGGTAAGGGTGCGCCGGTCCTGCTGCAGCACGCAGTAGAAGGGCTCCCAGGGCGCGGGCACTCCGACTGCCGCACCGCCCACCGCGCTCGGGGCGCCATCTAGAAATATAAAAAAGGATTATTACACTTTTATTCTAAACAAATATATTGTATGGAGGTTCATACATTTGTTTTTAATAACAAATGTTTTGTTACAACAGCCATTTAATGTTATTATAACCCTTTAATATTTTTAAACAGTAGAGTAAGTTGACACTACCTATCGGAAAAGTCGATGTCCAGAGGAATGCATGTTATTGGCAAGATTAAAACGACCGTAAAATAAATAGATTAAACTTATTCCCCGACTTTTACTTTTTTATTTCACAGAGTGGATACTATACCGGTCTGACGCGCAATGGGTCCTGGGTTCGATTCCCGGCCAGACAGGTATCTGAATAATGAGTTTAGACGCATGTTCTGGGTGTGGGTGTTTGTGTATTCGTCTTGTGTGTGTCCATGGTTCGCACGATACAGGAGAATATCTTAGTGAGGGGCTATAAGTGTAGAAAGCGTGTTTTTTTTTATTCTGTTGCAAGGTTAAGCCTTTGTTATGTAAAATTATATCGTTTTTTGTTGTAGAGTCAAATAGCCCCATATAAACGTACATAAGACCGTTCATTGAGATAAATATTCGCATATCGAAAACATATATTATAATGTTTTATAGCAAACAGTTTCTCTGGGCTATCCGCCTCTGATTCACTGGCATCTTGCTATTCAATATCCTTTTAGCGTCGGTAAATCAAAGAGGACTATAAAGCTTCCTTGATATCAAATTGTAAAATTTATATGGTTTTGTACTATAATAGGGATCTTTTTAATTAAATTTATATTGTTTTTATACTATAATAACACTTAAAGTTTAATATAATAAAGTTTAATATAATTTAATATAATAAAAAACCTAACTTATAGAAAACTAAATCGTTCGATTAATTCCAAAGTAGCGTGTAGCCAGTTACATGAGTTGCATAATAGTTACAATGTACCCGCCGTCGTCGCCTCGGGCAACAGAAAAACAAGTCAACCTGTGCGGCAACGACATCTCAGCCAATAAATTTGATAAAAGCACAGATTGTGCAGCTACAGACTGTGAAACGTTCACAATTGTGAAATTCTATCCCTACTAAATTATCCGATTTTACCCGATACGCTTAGATTCATTTAAACGGTCTACAGATACACAATTCAGATTCATAATAAATAGACACGACTTAACGCCAATTTCATTCATGATCAACTTAACTGTAATACGCTTAAATCATTTTATAAATCCAAACAAAGAGTTTTTATGAAACTTGAAAGTTAACAGATGGATTTTATAACTGATGATTCACGAAGCCAAAAGTAAGGTCAATTATCTCCGACGACGGTGTTTACAACACATCAAGTTTGGTGAATATGATAAATGATTCTAAAATTAAACTAAAATCCTTTTATTTTCCAGTCTTAGTCACGGGACAGTGACAGCAATTGGAGTTAATAAGCATAGTATACACGACGCAACTCGCACTCCACGTTTCGTTTTATTAATGCATTTAGCAATCCAAAAATTTTTTGTCTTAGTAAGTATTAAAATTTATTTAAGT
Source organism: Spicauda simplicius (assembly GCA_949699795.1). Classification (NCBI taxonomy): domain Eukaryota; kingdom Metazoa; phylum Arthropoda; class Insecta; order Lepidoptera; family Hesperiidae; genus Spicauda; species Spicauda simplicius. The sequence goes on along the minus strand of OX453060.1, from coordinate 16,640,920 downwards.
ATATATTATACAAGTATGTCTACCATATGAGAATATTTTGATAATCGTTTTCCGAAAAATAAATCGATTAAAAATTAAATCGATTAAAACCATCACATAAAAGTGCTTGTACAACTCTGATTTAAAAGTTCAACGGTACCTTAGGCACTAGTAGAGTACTAGTAGAGTAGTAACAAAAATCAAACAAATATATTTTAATGTGATAAGCTTATACACTAAATAACTTATACACTAAAAACCGGCGTGAAAAATAAAAATAAACTGTTAAGCACAAGTCCTAATTAACAGATGCAAGTGACAATTGCATCAATTGACACAGTCACTTAGTTCATTAGTGATACTCGCCACCAAGTCTAACTGCCATATGGATTAATGCGTTCCATTAAATCCATTAAACACTGACCAATGGGTACCGTCTGCATATTGTTTAAGCGTTGAAACGACGTATGATAACGATAAACACATAGAATAGACTTAAAAGGCACCATACTTTATTTTTTATCGAAGTACGGTATCTCTAATCTGTAAAATAATTTGTTTCTCTGGTTCTGATAATTCTAATCAAATATATTCTTTATATTTTAACCTGTTGTAAGCTGCCAAATCCGATCGATTTTAGATAGAAAAACTTACCATAAATTAATCATAAGCTACAAATTCTTCCTTCGATAAAATGGTGGAGTAGTAAAATGCTTCCGACTAACTACTGGCAGTAAATTACTTTCAGCGAATTGCGCTACATAAATTCTCCTAGATACCATAAAAATCCGTATGTACCTACGTATTATAAATCAAACTTTAATCATTAATATAAATATTTTTACCGACTGGTGGTTGGTCAACTAACGTTATTAAGAAAATCATACAAAAAAGTGTTATACGTGATTTGGTCTTGAAAGCTCCACATTTAATTAGTGATTTATATTCAGTATTTCAAGATGAGAATTATGACCGTACATTGAACAATGAAAAGCACAACCGTAATGAAAACGGATGCTTCAGTTTAGAACACTTAAGTTTTACATACGAATTAGTGTGAGTAATACATCCTGAAACATAAATAATGAGAATGACCATTGTCTTACGTATTTAAAATTATTACTTGTATAAGATTGAAGTAGTAAACGAGCATGCCATTTGACTGTAAGTGGTAACTACCACCTGTAAGCAACTTCGTAAAGAACAATTGTTCTATCAAACGTCAATAATGGATGCGTTGTTACTCGCAAAGTTTAAGGGGGTCGCCTCGTATAAAAGTGAGTTGAAAATTATGTTCTAAATTTCTAATTACATAATAAAATGCTATGTAGTAATGCATTAATGATTTGGTACTTTAGTATATATCTGCATGTTGCCTGTTGTCTTACTACCTAGGTTTTTTTACTAACCAATGAACAACAAGTAAATACCCGACGAACCCACGTCTAAAACTCACTTCAGTAGATAATACTTCCGCCTGAGTCTAGAATACAAAATTTTTACTTAGACTGAGATGGATTGCCTCACATCGAAATATGATGAAATAAACATATGTAATCAAATAATGAAGGCCAAATTTAGATGCCTATTAAAAGTTCACTGCCAAAAGAAATTGAAGCTAAAATATAGAGTCGCCAAAAACCACAATGAAGTATGAATAACAGAGTAACACAGTTATTACAAAAATAGCACACGAAATAGCATCTTATAAGTGTCAATTTATTAATAATATACATGTGTTGAATAACATTACTAAAGTGTATTTATTAACTAAAATAAAAAGAAAACAAACATACTCAAGACGCTGACACTTGTGCCACTTCCACGTCCTCAAATCAAAGCAAATATAAGTACCGATATTTATGTAAAGTTAAAAAGTTTTCTGTGTTACCTACTTGTTACTGATTATGCATATTAGTTACCGGAAAAGTTTCTATCATTAAATCTAACGTTCTAAATGGAATACCAAAATAAAAAATTAGTAACCTGACACGTAATAGTGATTATTACATAATAACGAGTACATGAGTTATGATTATGTTCAACGGCATGATTACACGGTATGACCACAACCTACATGTGTACATTAGCAATTATTTAAATTAAATGTGTTCATTATTAAATTTTGTATCCTATAGCGCAAATCAAATAGAGCAATCAAATCTAATTTATATAAAATTAAAAAAACAATGAAAATTATCAAGCTGCTTTTCTTTAAATATTGCAGTAAAAACGAGTATGCCGTCCACCTAAGTGTCGCCTTTGGACATAAAACGCATAAAACAAAGGGAGTCAATCACAGTTGCGTTCCTGATAACTAGGAGTCGCCTCGTATGTAGTCTTAACGCAAGTAATGTAATGTAATTTACGTAATAACCACTTAACTACATTTTGACAAGGAACACTGCATTTGACACTAACTTTTTCTATTTAATGATTAATGTGTAATATTTTTTTATATAAAAATATATCCTTGGCTCTAAAGCTTTATGTTAATATGCCTGCTTGGTTGCCGGCACACTTTTACATGAGGCGACCATCATAGTCCTCAGGACTAGCAACGCATCTGTGATTTACTTCAGATGGAACCCATGTTCTGTATGTAGTTGATTACAGGTGTTCATGGGCGGCAGTGACCACTTACCATCAGGTGGACTGCATGCTCGTCACTCGTCGAAATGGTGGAAATGGTTATGTAATTTATAATCGTACGTTCAAAATTCAAGTTGCTTTTGCTAATAAATAAGAAAATGTTAGCAATAAATACAGTGTAGGTACACACACGCTTTATTATATACGTTTACAATTACATACAATACCAGTCTTATTGGTCACATGTGTGTAGATGATTTATATCACCAGTACTTAAAACACGGAGCAGTTAAATCATGACCCATTTTTGATTCTTTTTATTTTAGGCATCGCACCATCAGCGTCGCTTTTAAGTTTGTGCCAGCTGCCAATTACGACCTACTTTGTCTATAACTCTGCACCTTACATTTTGGAGGTTTTGCCGATAGTCACCTCGCCTTGTAAGCGTGTTGGTGACCGCAGTAGGTGTAAGAATTACGCAAGGAGATGCTGCTATCCATCTTCCGGATTTTTGTCCCTTAGTCGCCTCTTACGACATCCACGGGAAGAGAGGGAGTGGTGCTATTCAAGACCGATACCACACGATCACACGGCACAGAACCGGTTGGGGTGGCGTCATTTAGGGGAGGCCTATGTCCAGCAGTGGACCTCAAAGGGCTGATGGATGGATGAATGATAACACGTACACTTACATCTCTTTATATGCCCTTATCGCCCTACTTTTGTAATTATTTCGTACAATTTAAATTAATATTCATTAACGACAAGTTTATACGGTAATTCACAATAAGGTTGCTTATTACTATACCGCAATATACCTAAAAGAAAGTCATTCTATTTTCCTAAGCACTGCCATTATGGGTAAACATCTTAGAAAACATATCATAAAGTTTTTAGTTTTAGTATTTTTAACATCACATATTGTTTTAAACGCATTAGCGTCGGTGTGAATGTAACACGATACTTAAGAAACGATCGCAGTAGGCATAATATCAATCGATCAGAGCCCTTCCGCTTCCGCACTTGGGTGGCCGGCTGGCCGGCTGGCGACTAGCCAGCCACTCGATAAATGTAAAGCCTTATCTTAGGTGTCATACTCGTAAGTCCGCTGACATATTTATGTGTGAGCTTTCACTTGCAAGTACTCACATAATTTTATGCACCACTCACAAGCCTATTAATCAGGTGCTAATACTTTTCCATAGAATTTGAAAAATGCTTTTTTAACATTCATCTATACTATAATAAATCTGTAAGAGGTCGCTGTCTGTACATGGAACAAATTTAGGTAAAAACCATTTCTAGAGGTCTATAATACGATATAGAACCCAAAATAATGGTTTTTAGAAATCTTTTCTGTTTGTCTGTTTGTCTGTTTGTCTGTTTGTCTGTTTATCTGTTTGTCTGTTTGTCTGTTTGTCTGTTTGTCTGTTTGTCTGTTTGTCTGTTTGTCTGTGTGTTTGAAAACGCTAATCTCAGAAACGGCTTATCCAATTTGAATATAATTTTTACTGATGTGTTGTGGGAAACTTCACTTAACATTTAGTGTTTATTTTATGTAAATCGGTTTACGAATAAAAAAGTTATGTCAATTTAAAACTACGCAGTATTTATTCTGTGTTTCATAATCGTGTTAATAAGATAAGTAACTGCAGTTGAATTGGTAGAAACTAAACATGTTATGGTCTGTAAAATGTATTCCTTTGTTATGTATTTTTATTGGTTATGTGTGTACCTATGTTATTTTTATACTATACAAATCTATATCTCTATATCTATATATACTTATATAAAAACGAAAGGATGTTCTCTCACTCATCTATTGAATAAACATCGTAGAGCCTAAACTGCTAAAGATACGAAACGAATATGTTTTTTAATAGGGGTTCCTTTTATGACGTAGACATCATTTAAGAATGAATTTTCTGATCCCCCCCCCCCCAATTTAACCCAAATAGGAGATGTAAGTTTGTATGTAAGTCAGTCAATTTTGAGGCCACCTCAATAAAATTTAGTATTTCGCTTTGATTTTTATGTTAAAACATAGTTTTAAACCGACTTCCAAGAAGGAGGAGGTTATCAATTCGTCTGTATTTTTTTTTTATTTTTTTTTATTTTATATTTGTTACTCGATTTCTCCGCACTGGGTGAACGGATTTGGATGATTTTTTTTTCATTTGAAAGGTAGTGCGTGTCATCGGGTCCCATTTATTTTTAGTTCACTTTTGACAGTGGCATCCAGAAAGAAAAACGCATAAGTCTGATATTTGCATTAACGATGTGCGCGATAAATAGATGAATAACTCAATTTCCCGCCAACCGATTTTGATGATTTTTTTTTATTTGAAAGAATGTACTTCAAGGGTACTCTGATGAGTTTGATACGGTTCTGATCATAGAATCCATTTCTTTGAAGCAAATTAACGAATTTAGCGATACTCGGCCAAACCTAAGCTCTAGGAGTCCAATTGGAGTTCCTAAAAAAATTGACCTCCAACTCTTCAATCCTGATGATGCAGGGGTACTGCTAGCCTGAACCGTAGAAGTAAGTCAATTTGTTTTTATGGATATATAATAAGATTGTTAAACAAATGCATGGGACAAAAATTTGATCTTTAACTCTTCAACCCTGATGATGTAAGGGTATTTCAAGACTAAACCGTAAGAGTTGGCTATTTGGCACTTACGGTTATGTAATAAAAATACCAAGCAAAGATACGCGGTTAAAATGTTGACCTTCAAATCCTCAACCCTGATGATGCAGGGTTACTTCAAGCCTAAGCCATAGGAGATGGCCATTTGGTGCTTTCGGGTATGTAATATGATTACTAAGCAAAGACACAAAATGAAAATTTCGACCTTCAACTCCTCACCCCTGATGATGCAGGATACTGCTAGCCTAAACTATACGAGATGGGCATTTGGTGCTTTCAGGAATTTAATATAATTACTAAGCAAAGACACATGATGAAAATTTTGACCTTTAACTCCTCAACCCTGATGATGCAAGGGTACTTCAAGCCTAAGCCATAGAAGTTAGCTATTTAGTGCTTTCAGGTATGTAATATAATTACTAAGCAAAGACACATGATGAAAATTTTGACCTTTAACTCCTGAATCCTGATGATGCAGGGGTATTTCAAGCCTAAGCCATAGAAGTTAGCTATTTAGTGCTTTCAGGTATGTAATATAATTACTAAGCAAAGACACATGATGAAAATTTTGACCTTTAACTCCTGAACCCTGATGATGCAGGGGTATTTCAAGCCTAAGCCATAAAAGTTAGCTATTTAGTGCTTTCAGGTATGTAATATAATTACTAAGCAAAGACACATGTTGAAAATTTTTACCTTTAACTCCTCAACCCTGATGATGCAGGGGTACTTCAAGCCTAAGCCATAAAGTTAGCTATTTAGTGCTTTCGGGTATGTAATATAATTACCAAGCAAAGACACAAGATGAAAATTTCGATCTTCAACTCCTCAAGCCTGATGATGCAGGGTACTGCAAGCCTAAGCTATAGAAGTTAGCTATTTATTGCTTTCGGGTATGTAATATAATTACGAAGCAAAGACACAAGATGAAAATTTCGATCTTCAACTCCTCAAGCCTGATGATGCAGGGTACTGCAAGCCTAAGCCATAGGAGTTGGCCATTTAATGCTTTCGGGTATGTAATATAATTACTAAGTAAAGACACATGATGACAATTTCGACCTTAAACTCCTCAGCCCTGATGATGCAGGGTACTGCAAGCCCAAGCTATACAAGTTGGCTTGCAAATGCTTACGTATAAGTAATAAGAATACTAAGAAAAGACATAGGATATTTTTTTTACCTTCAACTCCTCCCTGATGATGCAGGATAGTACAAGCCTAAATTATAAATGGTAGTCACATATTGCTTACGGTTGTTATTTAGTTAAGAATATTTTATAAGTTTTACGACAGCTCATTAAACTGAAATGTGATTAATAAATTAAAATTCAATTCATCAACCCTGATAATCTAAGTACACAACCTACTTAAGCCGTATGAGTTTGGTACTTATTGATTACAATACATTACAACCGTTGAGAGAACATTATGATGAAAAGTGTCACTTTGAATACCTAAATCCTGAAAATGCAGGAGTATTGTCATGTTATTGTTAAGGGTTGGATTTAGCTGTAGCTTTTTAAACAGGATGGGTTAGGTTAGGTTGGAACATAAAAGAAAACATAAAAAATAAGCGAGCAGGGTGCGGCAGCGCCCTGCGAGCGGGTGCGCCCTGTTCGTATGAATTGTAAAAGTGTTTGATTATGTCTTATTATGACTTTGATTATGCTTTACGAAGAACAATGCGGGATTTACGCACACAAATAGCCCGATGCACCTCTTAATAGATCTTATATTTGGCCACATGAAACAAAATATGAACTTAGAATATATGTCGCTGTTCAGTGATATTCCAATTTTCTAATGATTTACTTCAAGTAGATAATAGTGCTTTGTTATCCGGAAAAGTTAAAGTCAATCTTTATATCGATACGTCTTCTTTTAAATGTGGAGGAGTTGGTTGAAAAATTATTAATACAACCAATAACACTATAAATTGGTTCCAAAAGACGGCAATATACCCACCCACCAATGAACGTGTCGATATAATAAATGATTTATTTTTTTCAAAATTTAAAGCAGCGTCACAGATCTACTATTCGGTAGACACAGTCATTGAGATAGAGGAAGCAGTACATTATCCAACAGAATTTTTGAATTCCTTAATGCCTTCCGGAACTCCTGAACACAAATTAATATTAAAAGTAGGTTTACTTATAATCTTACTTAGAAATTTGAATCCGCCAAAATTACTTCAAATAGTATTTTCCAATTCGGAAAAGTTCAAATCAATCTTTATAATCGATACGTTTTGGTTCAAATGTGGAGAAGTTGATTGAAAAGATATCACGATATTGTGAATTAGACCACTAAGAATGTAAATTGGTTCAAAAAAGCGATTTACAATTTTAGAATTCGTCTAACTAATTAAAAAAAAAATCCATAACAATACGTTCCTACCCACAAATACACACTTTAAATTCGTTTTTTCACTCTGTGTTTGACCAGGTAATGAGCGGCCAAACCTATATTAATGTTACTACTTTTTGTCATAAAATTCCCACGGTGTCGAGATTTGCGCGAGAAAAACTTTGTGACACGTTGATTTGCACGCGGGCAAAGCCGCGGGTACAGCTAGTTCATTAATATAAAGACATTACCCCGATTGTTGATAGATAATTCAAATAGTTAATGAAACGAGAAAACTTTTTTGTGATTTATTTACTTACTAGCTTTAATTTCATGTCCATATTGTTACGATAAAAAAACTCGCATTCACCCTCTTTTTGCTTTATTCGCAGTCGCCATATTTATTTAAATATTATGTGGTATATGTAACTATAACAATTAAGACTAGGTAATCTTACCACACCACATAACTATAATTTATCAAGCTGTTTAGTGTGTACAGCGTGCGTAAGAAAAATACGCTTTTGAACACACGGACAAATGTAATGTACAAATACTCATATATACGCTCGGATAACAATATCCTCTTAATACGAAATCATATAATAATACACGTACAGTATGAACATAAACTTAAAAGGTGGCTTACAAATTAAAATAACAACTATTTTATACGTAATATGGTACTCTTACAAAATTAAAACGTTTAACTCTACATTTAACGTTTAATATCAAAGATATAAGTGTGTACCTACTTATGTAAGTTAGAAATTAATATTATCTATCTACTAAGAATGAGTAACAATATATTTTTTCATTCGCATACTTTATTAACTTACTAGTTTATTCTGGCGGCTTCGCCCGCTTTGCCCGCTTCGGTCACGCTACTACGGTAATGACACAGTACTAATATGAAACAGTATGGAAACTAAGCCTGGTTTATAAAATAATTACCTACACTCTGTTAATTACCTACACTCTATTAAAGCAATAGGGTTGTCTCTATATATTTCTATGGGCCTTTGTAGCCTGATATAAATAAATAAATAAATAAAATAAAATAAATAAATATATATATTTTTAGTAATGGTGTTATTAATAGTTATTTTAGCATTCATTGTTATGTACTCATTAATCAATTGAATTGTAATATCTACGCAGTTTACAAATAATATTAGTAGGTAATTTCACGGCTTCGCATGTTAATCCCAGCATGACCACAATTATTATGATACTTAATATTGATACTAGTACATGTTTGGAAATGCGTGTGATATCTAGTAATTAAAATAATGTTCGTAATTTATGAACTCGATTTATGAGTTCGAAATTATTCACTGAAATTATTCTTTTGCTACGACACGTCCAAAGTTGCCGTTTTCGAACGCTTGTAGGTAGTTTCCATAATGTACCATATCTCTAATGTAGTAATGATTATTCTATGTGCTCATCTAAGTCACAAACTATGTGTATGGAAAATTTCGGCAATCAGTGAAAAAATAAATAAAACACATACATACATCCCCACAAACTTTCGCATTTATTATATTAATAAGATATTCATCGCTGCGTAACGTACGGAACAAAGCACAAATCTTAATTGCTTTAATAAATTCATTTACGGAATGAAATATATTAAATTCATAATTAATCATGATACATACAATTATATCTCCGTGTATTCCCATCTATTAGAAAATACCTACTGTATATTCATGAATAAATATGATAATTAGAACTAAAAAACGTGTACGTATCACTGACTCCAAGACTCTTGTTAAAGTATAGCCAATGTTTATGTTATCGTTTATGCCTGTACATTAAAGTGCATAAACAAGAATCGCGTTTTCAAACAGCGCTGCGAGCGCCGCGAGCGATCAGCATCGCCAGTGAGGCAGTCACGCACTACCCGCTGTACACGCAGATACGAACAAAAAACATAAACCCTAAGGGTCTAACAAATCTGACCCGCTTTTATACTATCATATCTTCTTTTATACTTCTAAAATCTCTTATCTAATTATTCTGGTATTTTATTGCGAGCTATTGAATATTTATTTGATTTAATGTTTTTACGATCTTGAGTCATATATACTTGTAAATGTTTGATTAATAGTTTTCGTTTGACATAATAGTTTGTTTCGTCGATTTCGGAAATTCTAAAATTAATCACCCTTTCCACATGTTGTATCTTGTATTCGCAAGGCATGCATATAAACACACTGTAATAAAATATAACTATCTTTGACGATAGACTTATATAGTTTTTTTATACAAAACACAACGACAGGTAGGTTAATAAAAATCATACGGTACAGGTTATAAAATACTTATGCACAAATAAGAATTATTGTCCAATAAAACTAAAAAGGCTTTCCGTGCTGTAGCACTTACTTCAAGACTCTTGTTAAAGTGTAGCCAATGTTTATGTTATCGTTTATGTCTGTACATTAAAGTGCATAAACAAGAATCGCGTTTTCAAACAGCGCTGCGAGCGCCGCGAGCGATCAGCATCGCCAGTGAGGCAGTCACGCACTACCCGCTGTACACGCAGATACGAACAAAAAACATAAACCCTAAGGGTCTAACAAATCTGACCTGCTTTTATACTATGTTTCTAAATTCACCCAGTCAATTATTTTGCCATTTTTAGTGAGCTTTTGAGCGTCTTAATGGCATTTAGATTGCTCGCTTTAATTAAATTTAAAGGTCATTTCACATAATAAGGTTATACGAAAGTGGTTGAACTAGGTAATAAAAAGGAGACATTAAGAAGATGGAAACTATATTTTTCCGTAAATTACGTGAAAAAGTTACTTAACTTTTGTGATAATTATATTCAGCATGATCTTTACTGGCCGTAAATGTTACATGAAGACAAGAATGTTGCAAACTTACCAGGAATAACACTTTTGCTTTTCCGACTCGGTATTCTTATCTTAACATCCCACCTTATTTATGGAGAGACTGCCTATTTCAGTATAGTAAAATAAAATTGAATAAATTGTTATACAAACAAACCACCAACCTGGTTGTTTAAAAATAATTAAGTGATAATAGTGTAGAGCTTTTTATCTCTTATTTATTTAATTATTTAAAGTCATTGATTTTCTTAAAATAAATATTTTCTTTCTTCTTTATAGAGATCACGTCGACCCGTTATTGTCCCACTGCTAGGCACGGGTTTTCTCTCAGAATGAGAGAATTATAGGCCATAGGCCACCGCACATTATAATATAGGATTTATAGAACATGCATATACATATACGGTTGTAACTATAGATACATTTCAAAAAATATATATTTTACAGGTCATTTAAATACCTAGGCACAAATAATTATATCTGTCATTATAAAAATATATAACGTATGTTGTTCTAGTTCGTATTCATAAACAAATTTCAAAGTATATATTAAAAATTTATCCACAACCCATACGTATAGAATAGATAAATATGAACGTAGACTCAAACCGGCTCGGAGGTTAAAAATGGCTAGGTGCAAAGATTTAAAGCCTCAAGGTAGCTCGAAGTACTGTTTGCAAGTCGCCATGTGAACGAGAATTACTTGTTGGGATACAAGTTGCCTTATAATAAAGAAAATACATATACATTGAGTCGACGGATGTCGCCGGCGGGATGTGACTGCTTACCTTTACTCATTGAAACCCTTTTTACGCGCCAGGAAATCCTACAAAGCTTAATACTGTACTTTGCATTAATTCACCCTTTGTGAAACATGAAACAATGAGCATAGGTGGTCAGTTGATCCTCTATCTTGGTCGGAAATTTAGTTTTAGCATCATATAAAACAAGAACAATATAATATACGTACTTAAATATACAGGTTAAACTGTAAACAGATTTATGTAGTTGTTGGTAGAAAACAGTGAGTTACTTGTATGTTAATTTAACGTATTATGTTTATATTTATATAGCGAAGTTGGTCCTTCATGAAATTTATTGTCACATAAAATTTCATATTACATACACACTAAAGTATATCGATTATAACTATTTTTCTTGTATTCCTCCAAACCTATGTAGATTTCACATTTTTTCCGTACATTTCGTGATAATAAATTACTATCTAAATTGGATTCCGAGCTAAAATGAAGCCTGAAGCTTACACCTACTCTTCTTATGTGTAAATTAATCCATGTAAATTAATCGCATCAATATTTTAAAAGCAAATGACTTATTAAAGCAATCACGATTATTAAGATAACGAAATCACTTAAAGCTTGCTACCCTTGCACTTTTAACTTTCAAATTGAATGGAGTTCAAGTTGAAATAGTACTTGCCTTTTAAGTTCCAGTAAATTACCGTTTTTACGTAACATTCAAGGTATCAATATTAACCATTAATTCAAAATGATTACATGACCAACAGAAACCTTTAAACTTATTTACACGACAACTTTTTGCGGCAACGTAGTCACAAAACAAACTCTATTCAACATACTTCTAAAACGTGATAACGTTACTTAGTTGGTGTTATACTGCTATGTATTATACGGACGAGGTAAATACTAGAGTGCTTTTACTCTAAACCGCTATTTTTATGACCATTATTGACATAGCCCAGCGTTTACAACGCACGACTGCACGGCACTTGTAACGTGAATGCATCCTAGCAAAGAATGCTGTGCATACGTCCTAAGAGATGTTTTTCCGATGTAAGTTTGCCTTTAATTGTTCATATTTTGTTCATTTTCTAGACTAACGGTTATTAGGATTTAATAACAATATGAGAAAGAGTGTCATCATTTTATTAGGTAACATCTGTCGTAGGCAGAATAAATCTTGTTATTGTTGCCCGAGCAATAGGAAAGCAATAGATCGATAGTTTTGCGTGCCGCTTGTTTACAATACGTACAAACATCTATATTCATAACAGTTTCTTAATAACATCGTACCCACATTGTGCAAGATTTATAGCAAATGATCGCACAATAACGGCGATGACGTTTCAAAAGCAAATGAGACATTCTTGTCCCACTTGGTTATAAATGTTATATAAAATATATCTCGTTTTTAAATTAATTTAACACCAAATTTACACCATTCAAATTTCAATAAATGTTACTATTTCCACACTAAATTTCAAATAGTTAAATTGTAAATTCACGTTTCCCTATAAACAATTAAAGCATTGAGCAAAGATAATTTTATATTGTTTAACTGTTTACATGATAACATGATGGATGGATGATTAGTATTTAATAATAATATTAATATAGTGCTAGAATAATTTAAATCATCATATTATTAATGTCGTATCCATTTCATTATACTCTTAGATACCTACATTGCTAAATAAGTCTCTTCACTAGAAAAATAAGCAGCAAAGTGAAATTATATCCTTGAAAAACATTTGCAATTCAAAGGGTTACGTAAACGTCTGTTGATTTTATAAAAAAAATATTCCTACGAGTTTCCCTTCGAGTAAGTAAAGGTCACTTGACAACCGGCTGCAAAAGGGCGTCGCCCCACTCATTCCTATGCTATGCGCCCAACAATTATATGCTTGCCTGCCCATGTATATGTTAAACTACTTATAAACTTCGTACTAACGCTAATTATATCACTACTGCTTTAAACGCCACGTTATGATGGCATTGAACTACTTCATTTCACAGCGTGAGAATCACACATATGCAATTTCGCTCTTCACTGAATCGTGTCATAATGCCAACTGAGAATTTCATTCATTCAATCTTATTCATATAACGATCTTTATAGTCGCGATAAAAAATTATACATGTCAACTCAACCTTTTGTAACTCTTCCTCGCTCTGTGTTCTGAGGCAATGTGTATAGTATGCTTTAGTCGTATTCCTGTGTAGGCGTTGGTCTGAAGCCCATATCAAATGTTTGAGTTGAGAAAATTTGACACGTATGATACGGACCCTACGTGACATTTTTTTTCCCAACACAAATACGTATACACAAGACTGAGTGACACGAGCACCGCACCGTGCTTTGAATAAAAATATCCTACTTACGTGAGCACTCTCTTTCAATAGGCTTTCATACAGTATCTTTGAGAATCCTTGTACTATGAATAAATCTTGAATGATTGCTTGGTAAATAGACTTCGTACGTACCTATATGTTGGTTTTACGTACCTATAATTTGGTTAGTGTGTTCGGAAAAGCAGAATGTATTGTCCAAGCATTGAGAACAATAGGCAAATGTAAATGATACAATTAGAATGTGGGTGTTGTTCATACGATAAGAAGAGCAATTTTCGAAGTGTGGGCGCGACATCCCGCGCACCGTAAGTAGACCCTATAATTGACAGAGAAAGTACAATTTAACCAGATTAGGACAAGTTGTACTAAATTAAATCATGATTACGAAGCTTATAAGACGCTTAATATAGACATGCGGTGTGGATAATAAATATATTTTGTCTAACGGATATGTAAGATTTAAACGATTGCTTTACAATACAAGCAATCTAATAATAAACCGACGCCGTTTGGAGTAAGGTCGTAAAACTTTGATTGTTATTGATATAATATAGCCTTATTATATAAAAATCGATTACGGATTAACGAGTTTCTATCTGTGAAAACAGATTGACTTTTTGATATTACAGTAGCACACTTGTACGTTATTTATTTCATCATTAGTGTCCCACTGCTGGGCACGGGTCCATTACTTATCTATAACATTTCAATTACTTTTTATTTGCATGCATTTAAAACCTTTGTATGCAATATTTTCTAAAGTCTATACATTAGTTTATAACATTTTATACGAACGTAATTAATATTTTTTTATCATGAAAAAGCTTCTCTTATAAAACGAACAAATAACAGTAATTTTTAAATAGACGAATCGACGGGCCGCTAGAACAGAATCGTATGTGAAAAATTACCAGTTTACAGTATGAAGCTTTGTTGATAGTAGTAGCTATTTAGGAACTTATCTAAATAACTATTACAAACAACAATATTTTCGATAGATCTTGGCGTAAGTAATCAATGTTTTTATGCCCACTAAACTTCTAAGCTTTATACTGTAAATTGGTAATTTTTTAACAATTTTGTTCTAGGGAACCATCGAAATGGTTTAATTGTCTCATAATTTTACCTATTCGCTTTAGAAGTCTTCATCTATCGAAGTATTTAGATCGCCACTAGGTTCGGACTGCAACAAAAGAGGTAACTGGAACTCTTGTTACCCAGCAACGACGCACAACAATGCTGATAGTAAATTAATTCAATACAATACGGTTCCCACAATCGCACCATTGATGTAACAAAGTTCCAGTGTTGGATAACATGCGTCTGTTATATTATGCCGGAAACCCTGCGACCTCATAGCTGTCATTTGTGACTGTCGGATCGTTTTCCATTTTAAAGATATAATGATTAGGTCGGCCGTAACTTTACATCACTAGTAAAAGATATAGAGGAAAGACGAATATAGAGGTTACCTTCAGTTTTCGAGGAGTTCCTATCCTTAGTGATGAGGAGTTTAAATCTTACCTATCGTTAGAAGGCTACGTATCCTTAGGCAACGTTAGAAGGCTACGTATCCTTAGGCTACGTGACCTTATTCGTAGTATTTTTATAAGATAAGGTTCAAGGTCCAGAGTGGTACATTAGTCTCTAGATCATCGCAAATTTTGGAAAGAAATACATGCTCAGCAGAAACAAATAATAACTTATTGGACATGTGTGATTCAAAGTCACTAATGAAGGGTTCTCTACCACGTAACTGTATTTATTCTTGGTATTTGTTTCGATAACAGTTGATAATAGCTACGTTTTTTACAGCTGCTGTAATAGTTAAAGAAGTGCATGCAATGTTAAAATTAAAAGTAGTAGTGTTCAACAGATAACCCGAAAAATACCCAAAGATATCATTTCTTTATATGAAGATATCCTTTGTTTTGTGTATGGCCATAGAAATACACATTAAGTAATCAAATAGGTACCTATTTATGACAGTTCAAGACATAGAGCCCTTCGACTGACAGCGGTGGGTTAGTAATACGTCGTTTTACAACAATTTATATAAATAGATTCTTACCGAGAGAAACCTGTTTAATAGTCACTAAATATTCTGCGTGTAGGAAGACTTTCGCTACTGATGAGTTTCCTAAGAGCTGCCGGAAATGCGAATATTACGTTACGACCTAGGTACATTGCAATGGCGGTAAATTCTATGATGATCCGTACTTCTATGAAGTAGTTGCGTCATATCCTTTTGTATACTACGCAGATGCTATGCTTTTATATGTTTTCACATAAAGTTTCAATTTGTCTCTTTTATTAAAGATAGTACCAAATACGATTAATTGTTCCATGTAATTTGCACTACATTTGCGCACTACATAGATGTATAGACTTGCTTTTATGTACTTCCCAATCCTTATTATATAATAAACAAATCGCTCACGTAGTTATTCTCTAATGATGAGGTTTTATTGTAGATAATAGTAAGAAAAACTCAAAAATAATTTGGTAGGAACTTGTTTGTATATTGATAATAGACACATATTTAATTGTTTTTTTTTTAATAGGTATAAAATATAATAGTTAACTATGCATTTATAAAGACGTATGAAATTATATTTGGTAGTAGAACCAGTATAGTTCGACCGGGAAAGTACTACCGCCACACCTATTTCTAGCGTGAAGCATTTCTTGCGTTCCGATGGAAGGATGTGGTTGCCGGCACACTTTCAAATGAAGCGACCATCATAGTCCACGAGAATAGCTACGCCTTTGCGATTGACTTCACATGGAACCCATGTTTTTTATGGAGTTGATTACAGATGTCCATGAGCGGCAGTGACCACTTACCATCAGGTGGACTGCATGCTCGTTTGCTACTTCAGTCAGAAAACAAAAGTATTATATATTTGTAAAACAAATTGATATTAATAAAAATAAAATCACATGGAAAGTATATACGCTTATATTAGTTGTTATTCTTTTATTACACCCAACGAATATTATAACGGTTTCACAGTACCGTTCCTGCCTTTTCATTAAGCTCTAGATTAAAGACCGTTGGACTAATAAATGTCACGTCTTCCATAAGACTGCGTCCATTGAATCCCTAGCAAAAGAAATCAATTATGTACCCATGAATACTCTATTCATTTTTGGCTACGACACGATCGTAGTTGTTCAATAGGAATTGAGATTTATGAAACGGCTGATTGTATAGCGCCCAGTCACGAAGTCAGTTTTTGAATACATTGAAAACCAACTGGGGTTTACTATTCATGTACATCCAGAAGACTACACAATTATAGACATTATACTTCCTGGTTAAAGATATATCGATGAAAATTCATGCAAATTTTACGGAATCGCGATAAATTATTTTACACTAAAGACGTCGTATGTATTTTAAAAGCACGCAGTACACCCATGGTAAGTGGCTGTTGCCGCACAAGGACATTTATAACCAATCCCAGATAAGATTAGAGTCATATATGACGATGGGCCTAGAGGCGTTGTTACCCTGGCGTTACCCCAGACTTAACGCCTTAGATAAGAATATCGCCTTTACTACAATTTTCGAACTTTACAGCCGTTAACACTGCTGCAGAAATTGATATGGTGGTGATGCTTTGGATTTGATCCATAAAGGATTCCACCATATTAAGCCACCATTTAAATTGTTTAAAATGTTAAAATAGTTGTTGTTTGAAGATGAACACTACGTGGTTTAAGATCGACACGTGATTTGTCAGATTCATCACTTTCGCCATTATGTACCATTAAAATATCTTCCCTAGTTTAAACGTAATTCTCTAGTTGAAACGTAAATACCTGCTTACGTCTTAGTGGTTGCAATAGATCAAACTTAACTGAAATAAAATAAATGGGTAGTCGTTTATACTGTTTGCTAGTTCCAAACATGACCTTGGACATTCGTAATCTTATTAAATTCATCCTTGTTTTATGTAAATTAAGCTTGCCTCGCCTTAAATGTCAAATATACATATCTTACTTTCGACCGAGCACGAACAAACACCAGCTATTGTAAAATATTTAATGCAAAAGATCTTTATGAATATTAATTATCAGAAATAGATGTCCGAGTTTGTATTTTAAAAGGATGGATCGAAAATAATAATACAATCCCGGATATTATTGATATCAATTTGCACTTTTTTTATCTGATTGAAGTAGCAAACGAGCATGCAGTCCACCTGATGGTAAGTGGTCACTGCCGCCCATGGACATCTGTAATCAAGTTCATATAGAACATGGGTTCCATCTGAAGTCAATCACAGATGCGTTGCTCCCGAGCTATGATGGTCGCCTCATGTGAAAGTGTGCCGGTAACCACACCCTTCTATAGAAACACAAAATATGCTTTACTCTAGAAATAGTACGCACTTATGGTATGATATGGGTCTGTTCCCAGGATAGCATAGGTTTAGGCTATTATCCAGATTACATACCTAGATTGTCATAGATGGTTATTTTTGGCACACCTGTGAGACTATTTTGAAGATTACTTCCAAGATTACATTATTGGTTGCTTGTTGTAATATACGAAATATCAGTATTACAAATGTTATAGCGTCATCATCATCATGACACCATAACATTTGCAATATTTACACAATTGATACTAGATCGTTCATATTTAAAATCTTCACTTATAGTGAAAAAATTTAAAGAATGGTGCTCTACAATCAGAGTGCAAACGACCAACCTAATTATAGGATGTGGCTAAACGTAGTGATATAAAACATAGTGATTGGAAAATAATGAGCCGTTTATTTTGAGTACAACACGACATAATGACAGGTAGTGTTTGAGCCTGATAATAGCAATCAATTAAGTTGGTATAAAAATGGTGGGTGACGTCAGTGGTTCGCGAACCAGTTCGGCTGGTGACCGCCACAGGTGCGACACTGCGTGTGCAACGTTGACTAAACGTGTGCAAATAATAAAATTGAATTATTGGTACAAATGCCCACGTGCCGCGGCGGTCACTATGTTAGTTCCAGTTTCAACCCCGGCCAGGTGTACCGAATGACGAATTTGATTTCTTTCTTTGTCTGGATGTTCAAATGTTTATTTTTTTAATCTTGCTTAGTGTAGGGCTATGCTCGTGAGTTAAAAATCAAGCGTGATGCGTAATTATTGGTACCCAATTATATACCTACGTAGATATCGGTAACTAAGGCGGTGATCATATTATAACATTTTTTTTTTAATTCCTTGAATGGCATAATAGTCATATTCGGTATCAATTGCCAGAGTACGACGTGAGCTTACACGAATAATAAATTTCCTTTAGAAAAAATAGTACACTATATATTTAACAAATTTTCAAATACTTTCAGTATAAGTCAATTAATCAGTATTCCCTGAACATATTTTAATTACTACTCGTAAAGGAAAAATTAGAGATAATTTAGAGCCTTCAAAAACAGCGTTAATTAATAGATAATAGCAAATCATTTTAAACAATCATAAAACTGTAGGTATGCCTTATTGCCTTTATCTATCTGTACGTCTCATATACCTAATAAAACATCTTTTACGCAAATGACCTTTAAATATTCATACCTAATATACCTATATGTCATCGTTAATTTATGCTCACGATGTGTGTATTACATCTACACACTAATACACAGGCATGAGGTCTGCATGCATCAGAAATTTGACGCTAAATACTGCACTTCCAACATTCCCATGAAAAGAGTTGACTGTTTAGCATAGCTATTTCAGTGTTTTGTAAACGAGACTGGCATTGAAACATTTTGTAGACTAACCGCTTTCTACACTCGTAGCTTGCCACAAGGACTCTTTGAATACCATTCATCACACAAATACGAGTATGGCTGCAACTCTTTTTATATTTCACTGTAAAACACTGGTCCTTTCTCACAACTTCCCACTACGACCCGCATAGCGGAGCGGTCACCATACTTATCCGTCATGGAATGAGTTCTATCCCCGACTAGACGGACATTTTTATGATTTTTTTATCCAAATGAAGTAGCAAACGAGCATGCTGTTCACCTGGACATCTGTAAGCAACTTCATATAGAACATGGATTTTATCTTAAGTCAATCACAGATGCATTGCCACTCCTAATATAAAAGTGTAGCTCCAATGTCGAACAACACTGATTCTGCCACCTGGCCATGATGAATTTAGATGTCTGTTCTGGGTCTGGGTGTTTGTAAATCCTTCCTTGTTTATGTTTTTGAGACCCACAACATACGAAAATTTTATAGTATGGGGCTATGAGTATCGAAAGTGTTTAGACCGTTAACTGGGAAGGGTCTTAAGCGGATTCCACCGCTATACTAGTACACTTTGAAACGCGGAACCCTTACAGAATAACAGGTCGAAATAGTAACTACTGTCATAGATTGTCAGATATTCTGTCGTTATAAAAATGAGCATTATATCCACAGCTTTATAAATAAGTTGAACACTAGTCATAGACCTTAACAGCCTCGTAAAGGATTTGTAGGTCAACGACCAACTCGACATTTATAGCGACCGGGCATGCTGACCAAACGAAAACACAAATTATTAGTTGCTGGAATATTTACATTTCTAAAATGCTTCTCAAATATTTAAAACAATCCATATTTGTATACTACGAGTTGTGAATGTAAGAGTGTGGTCACCTTTACCTAAGGATATTTGCAACTAAATTAAAGGTGGTATAAACTATTATTCGACTGCAAAGGCACCACCGCCACACTTATTTTTGCATAACTAATCACCCGTCGCAACGGTCGAAATTCGACCGCAATTTAACTTAAAAAACTAATTTCATATTGTTTATAAAGTACCACGAATATTCCTCAATTAATACATTTTATTGATTTTATTGACTATAATCACCCGTTCGAGGTAAAAAGAGGTTTTAATTAACTAAGCATTTAAAAGCAATAGCGGGTATTTTGATAAAGACATCTTACATTTTTGAAGTTACAAATACGTTTTTATAGTAAGACATTGAATGTTTTATTTTGTTTATTCGTTATGTGTATATCAAATGCAAGGTAGTGTGTTTTTAATGTAATGTTTTTTTAATAGATTTTAGGTATGTATTATGCATTATTTGAAAAAAATATTAGCATTTGGTAATCCTTTTCTACATCAACTGTAACCAAGCATAATTTCATCCTCCTCAGTCCGCGGAAGTACAGCAGCAGTATTTTTGTCCGAAGAGTGTGGTATGTTAAGGTTGACCTCACGTAAGACATAGATCTTATCTGAGGTTCCTTACAGATGTTCATGTGTGGCGGTGGTCACTTGCCATCTGGACTGGTAGACTGGATGCTCGTTTGCATTTTCCATATATAAAAAATCGAAAAGGCTTCGCCAATCAATTGTCGGATTTAAAGAAGACCTTTTCTTACATATTTTTGAGAACCCCGTGGCAATCGTCCCAAGAATACCTAAAGAAGAAGTTCTGCATCTCTACTAACTCACAACTTAATACATCACCTTTAATAATAAACAACATGAGAGTAACCGAAAAAAGGAGGCTTCTGTAATCGCCCTTACATCCTACGCCATACATGGATCGAGACAGATTACTGTTACTTTAGACTTTTAGATATACATATCACACGATATATTAGGATTAAAGTCGGATGTAATTAAATATGTAATATATTATAAATACCTAATAACATTTCAAACTCAAGTAGAGATTGAACAAGTGTTTAGCTCTACATAGAGTATGTAATGTGACACTGTAAGTTAAGTAGGTGACCACGTTACGGCACTGAACTCGGATATTTGAGAATAACGGTAGAAGGGCTTTCCATAATATCTGAGCACTAGATTGACATTACAAACACAATTAAACCACAGAAACATTATAAATCTGTGTAAGACTGACGATATTTTTATAATTAACCTTTAAATTACATCTAAAGAATCATCAAGAGAGTTTTAAATTAAATTAAAAAGAGACAATTTTGTGCCATAAATTCTTCTGTATTTCTTTAGAGGCCATAATTTGGTAGTAAACATATTATATTTAAGAAAAAATATTTCCTACTCGTAATAGGTGTACCTATTGCATTTTTTTATTCTAGTGACAAAAGTTTTTAGTCTGGATTAGCTTTCATAATAAACTTCTATTACCAAAAAACTAGTGTTTTTATTGACATTTTTATAACATGGATTGGACTATCTGAACTATTTAACGACCCGCGTGGTTTAGCGGTTACCATACCTATCTGACGTGCAACTGGTCCTGGGTTCGATTTCCGGCTAGACAGGTATCTGAATGATGAGTTTAGATTCATGGTCTGGGTCTGGGTGTTTGTGTATTAGTCTTGTGTGTGTTCATAGTACCCACGACACAGGACAAAATCGTAGTGTGGGTCTATTAGCGTAGAAAGCGTATGATTATCGTGGAAAATATACATACTTAATAGATACGCTAGATATAAATTCAAGTAACGAAATGTCTAATGTACTAATTTTTGCCACATCGTACACATTAAAACACAATTCACACACTCATAGGTGCATAACAGTATTCGTATTATGTGTACTTTTGTGTGCTCAGTGTAATGGAATTTCTAAGAAAATGAATGAATTTAATGATAACATTTCACCGACACAGATCACGTCTTTCTATTCAACTGACGGAGGCATTGACCGTGGCAGCGTACACGGAAAGCATTAGATGTAGATGGGCGCTCCTTGTTATGCAATCGAAGTAAACAATAATACTTCTGCCTTCTACTGAATGCTTATTTTAAAAGTAGCAAATAAGCGCGCTGTTCTCTTAATGTAAGTGGTCACTACACCCAATAACACCTTTAATCACTATAAACAGAACAGAATTACTACTTATTATTTGGAAACGATGATTGACCAACATTTTTTGATAATACGTAGTAAGTCCATTCAGAACTGCAGATAAAAAAGAGCAGCTCTCGGGGACTGCTGCGGCAAAGCTATTGCATAGCATTTTTTATCAACTTATCATCATCTAAGGCGCTACAGCCGCGGGTGGGCCTTGGCCTGGTCCAGAATATTTCTCCAGTCCAGTCTATTTTGGGCTTTCTCCCTCCATCTTGTCACGCCCACAGTTTTTAGATCTTGCATGACTCCATCTAGCCACCTGAGTTTTGGCCTTCCTCGGTTTCTCCGTCCGTCCGGCTTACCATGTAGTAGACGTTGGGGTACGCGGGTTTCGTCCATCCTTTCCACATGTCCAGCCCACCGTAGGCGTCCAACTTTTATGACCTTAATAATATTGGGTTCGTCATACATTTGGTAAATCTCGTGGTTATACCGAGTTCGCCAACCATCATATTCGAGCACTGCACCAAAAATTCGTCTAAGAATCTTACGTTCGAATAATAAAAGGGATTCTTCGTCTTTTTTATTTAGCGTCCAACATTCGGATGCGTATGTCAGTATAGGTCTTAGCAACGTTTTATACAGGAGAAGTTTAATATTTCTAGAAAGTATTTTCGAACGAAAGTATCTTAGCAGACCGAAGTAGCATTTGTTGGCCGCCATAATTCTCCTGCTTATTTCCGAAGATACATCGTTGTGATCCGTTACCAAGGAGCCAAGATAGACGAATCTATTAACCCAATCAAAGGTATTATTGCTGATGGTTATATTGGGCGGTAGTGTATGCAGTTCTTTTGACGATTTTAAATATCTGGTTTTGATCACATTGACTTGAAATCCGGCTTCCGCAGATGTATTTGCCAAAGCACTGTATGCACTCTCCATGTCATGAAAAGTTCTACCTATTAGATCGAGATCATCCGCATAACCTAATACTTGGATGGATTTGTAGAATATGTTGCCAGTAGTTTCGATCTTTGAATCGCGGATACATTTATCGAGAGCAACGTTGAAAAGTAGACAGGAAAGCGCATCACCTTGCCTGAGACCGTCTTTTGTGGTGAATGGCTCTGAAAGGTCTGTTTGTACCCGTACAACGCTTTGGGATCGTTTCAGCGTCATTTCAGTCAGAGAAATTAGTTTAGGCGGGATACCAATTTCCGCCATCGCCTGATACAGAAAACTGCGGTGTACGCTGTCATATGCCGCCTTAAAGTCAATGAACAGATGGTGTGTGGTCACATTAAATTCTAAGGTCTTCTCAAGGATCTGCCTCAGCGAAAAGATTTGGTCTATAGTGGAGCGATTAGGTCGGAAGCCGCACTGATATTCCCCTATAGTGGATTCTACGTATGGTTGCAGCTTGTTAAAGAGAATACGTGCAAATATTTTATATGCAGTGTTTAACAGAGAGATGCCCCTGTAGTTCTGGCACTCCAACATGTTACCCTTTTTGTGTAGGGGGCAAATTACAGCAGTGTACCACTCTTCAGGCATAGTTGTTGTTTTCCAGATCTGCAGTATTAGCTTGTAGAGTTCTTTCTCAAAACGTGTTCCGGCGTATTTTATTAGTTCTCCCTGTATGTTGTCATTACCGGGGGCTTTATTATTCTTGAGTTGTTGAATGGCCATCTCTGTGTCCTCCATGGTGGGTTCCGGAATATCGTCGCGGTTGGGCTCTTTCATTTGTGAGTTAATGATGGTGGATGATCTGGTAGCAATAGATCCATTGAGAAGCTCTTCAAAGTATTCAGCCCACCTCTTTATTACATCATTCCGGTCGTTGAGTAATTGGCCGTCTTTACCTCTACAAGCAGTGATCCTGGGATTAAATTGTTTTCTTCCTTTATTAATTAGGTGGTAGAGGTTTCTCATTTCTTTTTTACTGTGACTTGATGCAATTTCCTTCACATGTTGTTCTTCATGCAGTCGTTTGTGTTTCTTATGTAGGTGTTTTTCCTTTCTTCTACATTCCCGATACTCTTCCGTACGTTTGCGAGTGTACTTCTGTTGCAGTAATTTGTATGCCTTATTTTTTGCATCCGTTACTTTTTGGCACTCATCGTTAAACCAAGCGTTACGTTTTGATCTTTTCTCTTCTCCAAGAACCTCGCTTGCAGCCACAGTTATAACCGACTTAAGGGACCTCCAAGTGTCGTTTGGGTCGCCATTACTATCTATGTCCCCCAGTTGTGATAACTCTCTACATATTGTATCCACATACTTTCCTCTGACCTCTTGTTTATTATTTAGCTCTAAGGTGTTAAATTTATTCGCTTGTATCGTCCTGATATATTTAAATCGCGAGATGCGAGATCTAATTCTACAGACCACCAAGTAGTGGTCTGAGTCTATGTTGGCACCTCGGTGGCTTCTGACATCCAGGAGATCGGAGCAGTGTCTACTATCTATAAGAATATGATCTATTTGGTTGCGAGTGATACCATCAGCTGAGAGCCACGTAATCTTATGTATATCCTTATGAGGAAATCGCGTGCTGCCCACCACCATACCCAGTGATGATGCCAAATTCACTATTCGAGTGCCGTTGTCATTGCACTCTTCATGCAGGCTATGTGAGCCTATAGTAGGTTTGTATATATCTTCTCTTCCCACTTTTGCATTAAAATCTCCAATGATGATTTTTATGTCGCTCTTCGGTGATTTGGCGTACACATTCTCCACATCATGATACCAAATTTCCTTATCTTCTGGATCTGTTTCTTCCGTCGGCGCATGCACATTAATGATCGTAAAGTTCCTGAATCGACCTTTTAGCCGAATCTTGCAAATACGTTCATTAACTGGTTGGAAGTCGATCACCATATGCTTGAGTCGTTTGCTCACGACGAAACCCGTTCCCAAAACGTGGTGCTTCTTATGACAGCTGTAGTATGCTGAAAACTCTGGCCTCTCGAGTACACCTTGTCCAGTCCACCTCAGTTCCTGTACCGCTGTAATATCACATCTGTGCTGTATCAGTTGTTGGCAAAGGAGTTCAAAGCCTGCGGGTTTATACAGTGTTCGTAAGTTCCATGTACATAGCTTAAATTCGTTTTCCGTTTTTGCATAGCCAGGTCGTTTGTTTAATATCCGGTCCGTAAAATATTCTTTTCCTTTCACAATCATTTTGGATTTAGGTGAGTGAGTGATTAGCCCCCTGCACCCTAGGCCCATGGTGGGGCTGCCACCTCCGAGCGCTGAGCCTCGCTCCGTTTAGTATCGGGTTCCGTCCCTACCGAGTGAACAGGTTTTAAGGCGCCTGTGGCTCGCCTTTCGCCCTTGGCCCTTAGCATCTGCGATCTTGATCTGCATGATTTGGGTGGTGAACGTGCCGAAACACGGACGCAGAAGGTCCCGGGGGGTACGACGGGGACGTGGGCACATCGGACTGGTTGGTAACCGCATTCTTGAATACATCACCAACACTGTACTGCGGTAACTTCTGGGCATTTTATAAGAGGTTCACTGACTCGGCTCCAGCGAAACCCCACCCATATTGATACCAACTTCACCCCCCTTTTATCAACTTATGCAATTTTAATTATTTAATTATTTATTTATTCAGTATTTTTTTCTTAAATATTAATTCAAGTTTTTTTCTTTGATAGTATTTTCTTACAAGCAACTGCTTACATATTCGTCTGATTTCCGAGCAGCCGGCTCGATCCGTGCGAGGTTCGTACTGTCGTACCATATACATGCACGTTAAGCGAACGCTCGGCCGCGCTACATGGTAGGCGGGGTGGGGAGTGTTAGGTTTTTACGTTACGGAATTTCTTGATTCTGTCGGCCCGCTCAAAGCCCGCGATAAAAGCTTTACAATAGCTTAAAAATCAGCTCATAAATGACTGAGTCGATAAGTAAGAAACATAAAAACATTCAATCGACTGGAAAACCTTCTTTGTAACAGACTGTCAGAAGGAAGGTAATGTTTTTAGAGCGTATGTAAATATTTTTTATGCCATTCATTAGTTTAGGTTATACATTACATTAAATATTTCTTAAAGGCAGTTGAGAATAGTAATATTTCTTTTCTTAAAAGAAACATCACGTTTATTTGGTAGCGTTTGGAAATTCTTATTACAATTTCTTGTCCAAATAACATCGCTTCAGTGCAAGTGCAACGTGCTAATTCGTGCTTCCTTTTCGCAAATTGGGCCATTCGCAGCGGAGGCGCTGTATCCGTCGCTCGTCTTCGCAATGAATACATTCACCTTTGTACCCACGTTTGAACTAACGTAGACATATACCTAATGGTTAGAATATATATAACCTTTGGTTATTGTTAGTAAATCCTCAAACCGTGGGCGGATTTCATGCCTAGCATTAGAAACGTCCTGGATAAGCTTATTGGCAAGCATACTTGAATACTATTTTCTGTAACCGAACAACGTTGTTATGAAAATAATAAACACTTTAATATACTTTTTTATCTGATTAAAGTAGCAAACGAGCGTGCAGTCTACCTGATGGTAAGTGGTCACTGCCGCCCATGAACATCTGTGAGCAAATTCAAATAGAACATGGGTTCTATCTGAAGCCAATCACAGATGCGTTGCTACTCCTGAGGACTATGATGGTCGCCTCATATACCTAAAAGTGTGCCGGCAACCACACCCTTCCATCGAAATTCGAAAATCGTTCGAAATGTAAGAAAAAAAGCAAAAAAAAAAATACCAATATCTTAAAAATATCTTTATCTAGATATACATCAACATCATTTTTTGATATCGTTACTACTACATATAAAATAGCCACCACCGCTTATGGATATATGCAACACCGGGAAAAACAGGAAAGTCGCTTTTAACTAGAGCTCCTTTTGCACCTTTTTTATAGATCACCATGTCATAGCGCTCTGAGAAAACCATAGGAGGATACTCGAAGGAAAGAGGAAGGAATATAATCACGAAATATCACACGTTTGTACTTTCGCCCACGGCCGGTAAGTAACCGCTAATAGTGTAGTAGTATTAGGGCACTGATCCATACTCGGGGCTAATTCGATATGAAATGTTTAATAACAAAGCCTTGCCTAGCAACCACCGACGGGCAGGAGAATGCACTTTTTGTTGTTTTATCAGCCGTCTGTTACCTATTATTAACTTTTACCTGTTACTTGTAATAGCTTACAAATCCCTTCATGGAATTAAGGTTGTAACCTCATTATATAAACAATGACGATAGTCGTAAATAAATTTTGTATGACAGGTTTTAACATATTATCTTGCAGTCGTCGTTATTAGTTAATCAATTCTTCTTAATTAAATTACTTCGCGAAAATTTAATGCATACTTTGTTTGAATATACAATGCATTTGTGTCAAAATTCGTGCAAGTTGGTGATAACACTACATATTAATTTTTATGGTTTGTTTACATTTATTCCAGATTGTACTTGCCTCGAGTATAGACATGTGAACCCAAGTCGCCATTCGCTCGCCGTGGGTCGTTAAAAACAAGTGATGTATCTGATCTTAAAAAGCCGTAAAACTTCGCTGCAATTAGCGCGAAAATTTATGATATTCGTTCAAAATTTGATAGGAAGCTCTAGGTTATAAGCTGACACATAGATGCTATGTGACCATTTATAAAAACCAATTAAACTCACATGTCACTACCATGTCGTATGCTATGCTCTCTCAAAGGGCAGTTATTTATTATTGGCCCCTTAACTCAGTGATGTTCAAAGTTAAATAATGTCCATTTTTAACTTTCATGTATTTAACTGATTACCAGCTCAACACCTATGTGCTCTAGACGATTTTTTGTACTTTTCGCACCTTACTAACAGTTTTCCCTATTAATTCGCGTCCGATTACTTCTAATTTTCATTAAACACAGCAAAATTGACATGATTCCAAAGTATCTGATTTCTTTAACTGATTATATAATTACATTACTGTATTAAAATATATATTTTATTTATAATAGTAAGTTTTAAGTAATTATTAATTATTATACGGACGGACGCGGTAGCGTATTTTAAACCCCTGTGACTTAAAAGTAGCTACAGGTAGAAACTTGACTTTTCAATAACCGAAAAGGCATATCATAATTAGGTAGGTATATTCCAAAATTACATGGAATTTTAATCAATAGCTTACGAATTACTACAAATCGAAAACCGTAATTTTGTCATTGACACACAAATCATCGACGTTCTAAGGTTTACAGTCAATTTTCGATACATCGATTTACGAATCATCAGATCAGTTTATGTCATCAGGTAATTTATTAGTAACAATTTTATGACGACATGTTTGGATAGATGCTCCTATAGATGGGTACTGAATAAATTAACGACTTAGTTTTACTCTAGATTTCGTAACTTCTGCAGCAGAAAATTTGCAATGCGTGACTTTCATTTTTAAACGGTTTATGTTTTTAATGGGATGGGATACATACATTAACCAGTAAAATTAAACGGCTAAAATTAAAAAGAATTGCGATTTATAATGCGTTTTCTCTGAAAAACTTAAACGTAACGAGCATTAAATAGAATTAACTGTACTAAATTCTTATCGGATAGTATAAATCTTCTTAACAATCCGTGAAGGCACGTTTGTAGGAATAAAATCTGTAATTGTTTACAACGTGCTACAGCATCACTGATCATAATATAGATAACAACATTTCCGCACTAAACGCGAATGCCTTAATTAATCACTAAGCGTAAATTTACGCTTGCACGGAACTACTAAGGAACGTGTTCCACTGTCTGTTTATTGAGAAGATAAAACAAGAAGTGAGCGAAAGATCAATAAGAATATAATAACAAGTGTCTATTCAACCAGTACCCCTATTACGAGCGTACCTGGATGGTGGTAGAACCAGTGTAGTTCGACCGGGGAAGTACCACCGCCACACCTATCTAGCGTGAAGCATTTCTTGCGTTTCCATAGAAGGGTGTGGTTGCCGGCACACTTTCACACGAGGCGACCATCGTAGTCCTCGGGAGTAACAATGCATATGTTATTGACTTCAAATAGAACCCACGTTCTGTATGAAATTGATTACAAATGTCCATGAGCGGCGGTGACCACTTACCATCAGGTGGACTTCATGCTCGTTTGCTATTTCAGTCAGATAATAAAAAAAAACTTTATTCTTGTTTTCGCTCAATATTTAAAAGTACATTGAGGATTAAGGCCAAAAACGAAAAACGTAATCGTGCAATGTACATTATACGTAATGTAGAAGCGTAAAGGTATTGAGCGAAAGATCGATACAAATATAACAAGTGTCGGTTGAACCAGAACTTAGTTTTCTCCATATAATTGTAATAAATTGTTGTAATACTTTTTCTAACTCATGGACGAAGTAAGGTGTAATCTTACTTGCATTTCGTTGATCTGGAAAGCGGGCCTTCAAAATAATTAGTAGGTAGGTATACCGTAAACGGAATACTACGTCCATATTGTTTCGTTCACAAATCGTTTGCCATTACGCCTAAATAGCAAACGCCGCAATAACTGTTCAGACAATTCTGTTGTTATTTTTCATTGCACTTATACCAATCATATTCTCTCTTACAAGACCCATCAGCCAGCAAATGATACAATTTGTCTAACGGTTGTTTAATAAGAAAAAAGTGCGGATGTAGTTTTAGTTTCAGATTTCGCATAGTCGTATTCGGGTTGCTACCACTTGTGAATTTCTCTAGTCATTGTTTAGAATAACGTAATTTTTAATGAGCACATCAACATATAATTATAATGATATTTTACGTTGAAATTTTAAACAGGTGATGTTTCGCAAAACTCATTTTAGTATTTTACATTCACTCCATATAAAAAAAACTTACTAACACTGTAAGTACACTACACTACAAATACTTACTTGTAAGTTCAGTGGTTAAACTCCCAACGTCACTTAATTTAAAATTCAATGTTAAAGTTTAAATGTTGCAGTACTGATTTAACAAGACTAACGCTTTAACCTAAATATCGCTGCAGCCATTTTGTGCAGCGCTCCATAAATTTGTATGTCAACTATTTGTATAATTGATTCACTTAAATAAACATCCATAATCCATAGACGCTTAGTTTGATCAAACGGCATAGCGCGAATTTCGTACGATCCTTGCCTGAGTCGGAGGCGAACACGCAAACGCCTTCCTGCGGCAACACAGGAAAGCTCATTAGAAAGTATAAACAGATTGCAACAAATAACTGAGGGAGGATAAACCTGTAGTTCAGTCTGAGCTGGTCTAGCAACATCTTATGGCCGTTTATTTAACACACAGTGCCTTATAAAGGTAAAGACGACCCGCGTGGCGCAGCGGTTACCGCAACAGTCTGACACGCAGTGGGTCCCGGGTTCGATTCCCGGCCAGCCAGGTATCTGAATGATGAGTTTAGATTCTTGTTCTGGGTCTGGGTGTTTGTGTATTCGTCTTTGTGTGTTTCCATGGCACCCACGACACAGGAGAAAATCCTACTGTGGGGCTATGAGTGTTTTAAAAAAAAAAAAAAAAAGGTAAAGACGGTAAAGAAGTAAATTTAAAAAATATAAAAAAATATTATAAAGATAATGTTTTTAAATAAAACAAAGATACAAGTAATGACTCTATCAACATATAAACAGTGAGTAAGGACAAAGTTTATGAATATATTCTAATATGAAATGAAATCTACAAAAATATATACCGAAACGAAAGCGATATAGGCGAAGGAATTTCAAATAATAAAAAGCTTTTAATGGTGTATGTATGCTTTGTATTGCTTTCACATTCGACTCGTACTTAATGGGCAAGGGCAATGATTTCAAATTAACCTACAAAATTTCAGATCTGTTCAGAGTCGAATATCGTTAAAATTGAATAAGTGACCTTCTTACATAGCATCGAATTTAACACCTGCTTTTAGAAGTCAATCAACAACTCGAACATATCTTTTTACATCTGTCAGTGTGCCACTTAAGTGTAATAAAAATCGTATTATGTTTTATCTTTAAACATAACACTATTTTGGTAGTGGCCATATTTTACTGATATATTTGATTGAACTTTTCAGTCGTTGTAACCGTAAATAAAAGCTACGAATCCCAAGTTCAATAAGTACGTATAAAATCAAATGAAAGTAAGCAATTCACTTAATGAAGTAGCTATGTTGAATGTGTTAATAGCGAATGCAGGTTTGTCAATTACGGGAGATTACATTACGCGGTTGATAAGTAGATAGAACTGGTTGTATTAGTGAAGTATTAATTGTCAGGTAAGTTGTCAATGATGGGAGTGAATATGTAAGAGTCGGGACAACATTCCTAGGTTCAACACACACATGAAGATGTGGTGATAGCAGGAAATGGGAAGATTACATTTGACCTATCATATGACTCTGTTATATTACTGGTTACATCTTTACCCCAAGCCAGTCAACTCAAATTATCTATTATTTTCTAGGCACAATTTATCTCCGACATACTAATAGGACTTCTGAACATTCTGAAAAGGCGTAACGATTGAAATGTTATCAAAGTCTTACGTTAAAAAACACCTATTAAGTTATAGGTACTTATTAACTATTAAAATTATTAGTACCTAATGTTACTTGATATTATAAATTCAATTTTTGTTGAGGATATTTGTTACTCTTTCACGCAAAAAGTACTTGTCGGATTTCGTTGAAATTTGACACACAGATAGTTTAGGTCCTAGATTGACACGTAGGATACTCATTACCGTGGTATTCATGAATGAAGCGTGTAAAGCCGCGATAATAACCTAATGTAGTGTAAATTTTTCGTAGCTAAATCGCCGAATAAAGTACTTATTCAAGCATTATTTGTACTTTTTTGAATATACAAAGTACAAACATATATATGTGCATCGTTAAAAAGGTGCATAACATTTAAACATTACTGTAAAACGAGCCTTGTTTCTGCAGGTAATATACAGTGTTTTTACGCTTGGCCACGTCAGCCATGGTCACTCGTAATTCTTTTTTAATAATGTGGACTCATTGTTAGTGTCACAAATACACAATAAATGTCGCCATTTTTTATCGTCCACATATAAAATACGATATTGTCGACCCCAATAAATCGGTACATACTGAAGCTTAAAAAAGACGTCAAGTGCGTGTCCGACGTTTCGTTAAGGGTTCCGTGGTGATAGTAATAAAATATAGTAAAAAAAATAAGTTCTTAACATTGTAAAAATAGAATTCGTTATTATACAAATTATTTGTAAACAATACTTGTTTAGATTGTCAAATTGATTTTCGTTTAGTTTAAAGTTCTTTTCTTCATTTATCTTATATCTTTTTATCATCATATCAATAAGCAATGATGTAAATCGAAATATATTTTAAATATCAATATAATCATTCATTAAGATTTATATAAAAGTATATTTATTTATACACATCCATAAAATATTATGATTTGTTCGACAAAATTTACTACTTTACTATTCAAATAATGATAAACGAGTAGGAACATTAAGTAGTCAGTATTTATTACTGTCATGGATCTAAAAATGTTCTCAAACAAACTACTTTTCTATATACTTTCGCAATTATCATTTCGTACTTGTTAACAAATAATGAAATTATTTCGCAATGTGCTACCAAAAAACCGTTGAATTACGGAAGCTAGCGAAGCTTTCATTACATTGTACGCCCGTAGAAAACCGTTATCTACTCGCAAGTTTCTAATTACTTCGAAGATGGGGACGATTGTTGCTCACATGCAAATCCGATTGATGTCGGACCAGATAAGCAGATACAAAATAGCGTATACGTGTCCATTAGACGCGTATACCACCGGAGGCACGTAACGGTCGCGAGAGAAATAAAGAATTTCATTATGCGTAACAAATTCGAATGCAAATTTGATAGTATTGCTTTATCCATTGTGAATAAAAACGTAATTACGATACTCACTCCGCGCCATAATTAATTTTATTACAACACAACAAGATCTCATTACGTCTTTGATGAATTTAAAATTGAAATAACAAATTTACATTTCGAAATAAGAAGATGATTTAGCAGTGCGTCTTTAAATGTGTTTTGTTTGCGAAATATACTAATGTAGTTTCATGAATAATTTAAAAAGAATTCATATCCTTATCCACCTTTTATCTTTATTCATAACACTGGACTTTAAGTGTGTCTACATTGTTAAACCTTCCCGATAACTCTGTTGCTATTACGGCTATGACAATGACTGTTAGTGATTGATGCGACAGTAATTTCCCGCACACCGTTGCTCGTATCCAATACGAGTCCGATTGATGCGGACCACTCAGCGGTCAGACGTATCAACCGCACTGCGAGCTTCAACGTGCTCCTAATCACTGTAATTGAGAGTTATCAGGGTCTGTTCCGGGATTCTTGCTCTTAACTGCAAATAAATAAGTCTACACTTACCACTGACAGTGTTCGGTAGCGTGTACAATATCCCACACAAAGCAGTCGTCACTGACGTTGATGCATGATCCGTCGCATCCTTGCCATCTTTATTACATTCAGATTGCGCCGGCTCAAACAAGGCTAAATCTAAACCATCCATATCACTTCTCGTTGATATCCCATCTTCCTCGACCACTCGATCGCAGAAATTTTCTGGTGAGTCAACATCTTTAGGACTGCGACAGCATGCGCCATCACTGAGTGGATCACAACAACAAGTGTCTGAAAACGGTTCGAAGTCTCTGCAATCAAATTCACATCGCTCAAAGCTATCACAGGTGCACGATGATAATGCATCTGAGTCTGAACCTTCTACTAAAAACAAATTACTGCCTTGCACATCTTTTTGTATCGCTTCCGCTTTAGCTGATATGTAAAACACACTCGATGTATATGGCACTTTCTGAACGTGCAGACCAGTAACGTCAGGCAAATTTTCATCGGCGTAAGTGCTCCTGCTTCTTCCTTCCTCTCCATCTTCTTCTAAGGCATCCTCTATTGCCGGTCGACAGTCCTCATAGCGAGCAAAGCTAGATGTATCCGTTAAATTGGAGGATCGATCAACGGAATACGCGTCTCCATATGGATCTCCAGGATCACTTTGCAACGCTGGTATGCGGTATGGGACATGTGAGCGGGTGCCGAGGAAGATGGTGGTGTAGGGGCAAGTGTGTGGGGGCCGGGAGCGGTCGGCGCGGCGCGGGTAGCTGGCGGCGGAGGGGTCGCGAGGCGGCCCTGCTTCGGCGTTTATGTACGCCTCGCTCGTTGACAGAACGTTGTATCGCCAATCCGGCATCGCAGATAAACACCATCACTTCGACACACTAAATTTATGAACAGACATCACCAAATAATCAATCACTGCGAAAGTCGAAGATTACAATAGCTTTTACTGTGGTCGGCATCTGCAATCTAATTCGACGATACATTCAGATTATTTTTTCAAATTCCGTCAAAATAACTTCTATGTATATGTTTTCTCAAGGTTTTTCTTCTACAAACTAAGTAGAGTACAATGCTTAAAATGTTGACAGTTATTAAAGTCTTGTAGTTAAACCGTAAATAATTTCGCCGTTAAAGTGATCTTGTGTAAGTTAATTAAAGGTCAATGCCTGGGAATCGTGCTTAGGAAACGCAATTATTTTGTAAGTTAACTCAAATTGTTATAGCGGCTGGCGTGATAATAACAGATGAGGGTTTATGACGAGTTCTCTAAGTGCTACTTCATGTAAGATTTTTATATAAAATATATACGCTGAGGTATTACTATCACTTTATCATGAATAAAGCCTATATTTACTGCGGGAATGTACGTAAATAATAGGATTAAACTGCATCATAATAACCGTAGCGGTGAAGCTCTACGCACGACGTATTATGCAACAAAAGTAAGCCTGACTTTAATATATTTCGTTTCATTCAGTAATTTCTTAAGCGAGTTTATAATATTGGCTGAGTCACATAAATTACACTTGAAAGCAAGAATACAACTCAGTTGAAACACGTCATTGTTTACAGAATACATTTTCACATTAAAAGCCGCAAATAAACTAAATTTAAAATCATTCATATTTTAACGTTATATTTTCCTAGTTTCTCTACTTTCTTACTGTAAAAAATTCTCAATCCTCCATTATAAAGCCTGTTAAACATTCTAAAATTACATTAATTTGCATTACAATAGTAATTTTAAATTGAGTCAGCAGTTAGATTTCTCTGCTCGAATATAACTATAAAAATATCTGCCCACGGTCAATGAACGAAGATAACTAATAATTTCTTGCGCCTGCGCACGTGTTTGATAGGAAGCTCTTCTATCATTATACGGTCCGACTGATCGCGGAGCAGATTAATACAACCTGATAAGGTCAGAAATAAATAAAGTAGAGGAGGTCCAATTACTCATTTATAATTTAAAAACACTACATCCTGTTTGAATTTAAGTATTATAAATACTAGGTTGGATCATTACCAAATGTATTGATGTATTTTTTTAAGGAAGACACAAAAAAACTTTATTAAACTTTATTTAGAGAGTATAAGCTAACCCGGGAAAGTTCGATCCACTTAAAAGGCAAAAATCTAAAATTATCCGTGTTCCTTCATAATATTATGCACGTATTATACATAGAAATTTTCCTCTGAAATTACTCTATCTATTAGAAACTGCATTAAAATCCGTAGCGTAGTTTTAAATATCTAAGCATACATAGGGACAGATAGGGCAAAGTGACTTCTTTGTTTTGTACTACGAGAATATAGTGATTACAAATTGTTGTGATTTAAATTCTTCCAGACAGTCTACCTTTTATAAATGAAATGTGATCTTTATTTATATATTTATTTGCTACCAAGTCGATAAACTATTAATAGCAATGTGTTTGTTAATGATACACCAAGTCAATTTAAGTGGATTTATAGATCCTTTCTATGTTAATTGTGAACAAGGTTAATGTCATCGCCAAGGCGTATTTTTAGCGGATGCAATTAAGAGGCAGTTCGCGATGGATAGGAAAGTTGATATTACTATTTAATTCGCGTCTACACTCCCATGAGATGTAACCTAGAACTAACTAAAAAGTAGCATGGTGACATGGTGAGAGTTGGAAATTGTCACATAAGTATGTACGTACGATTCGTATATTTA
Organism: Spicauda simplicius; assembly: GCA_949699795.1. NCBI lineage: Eukaryota > Metazoa > Arthropoda > Insecta > Lepidoptera > Hesperiidae > Spicauda > Spicauda simplicius. Next base: position 16,604,423 of record OX453060.1, on the reverse strand, counting down.
GTACTTAATCAAAGTCGGCGACAAACCATTAGTGTCTCACTGCTGGACACGTCTTCTCTTAGTATGAGAGGGTTTTAGGCCATAGCCCACTTCGCCGGCCACGTGCGAATTGGCAGAGTTCACAAAAGTTTAAGAACATATATTTGAACAACTCTCATGCATGTAGGTTTTTTTCGAGGTTTTGCTTTACCATAATGCCGTTATAAGTTCATTTCTAATATGCACATAATTTCAGAAAAATCAGATATGCGCGCCTGGTATTTCAACTTTGGACCTTCGTACTGAGAGGACTAGTTCCAACCATAGGCTATCACTGCAAGGCAGCATGTAAGGTAGGTAGGTAATACCACATACTATTACCGTGGTAATAAATTAGATGATGTAAAAGTATAAGTGATAACAGTTGAAATCTGGACGTCAATTTATAATTATTTTTCCAGGAAATCTACGGATATCTACGCCTACGAATATTGGGAATAATAAACCTGTTTTATTGCGACTGTCTTAACACGATTCCAGAAATGCACATTTATATTTATGGGGTTCGCATCTCCAATTTATAGCATCCTGCCTTATATCGTAATATTATTATGCCTACAGAAATATTTTCTTTAATAGATCGTTAATGTGGTTGTATGAGTTCACAGAATTATATATCAGCTATACCAGTTAAAAACAAAAACAACGCTCATTTTATGTCTAACCATGGTAACCGCAAATTGTTAGGGTTTGTGGATACTTATTCCATGACATATTCATACACAGTCATGTGCCTACAATACATGTTGCACATATATGAATAACATATCAAAAAACCTATGACTATAATGTCCCGTTAAGAAATAATTTCTTAAAATAAAAACGTCGGTTAAAACCTATAATATGTAAGTTGAATTTAATTCCGTAAATTTTCTTGAATGAAGTAGATCAAACTTAAATTATCGGGCGAGAATGCAACAGGCGAATTAACGATTGCAGGACGACGACCACCAGGCAAATATCCGTACAGATTCTTACAAAGCACTAGTATATTAACGAACACTTATCACTCGAACGTCACTTTTGCCGCCAACCGTTAGATCCCGGTATTCGAATGTTTCGGATAAACTCGTTTCGTGTCGCGCGGTATAGGTGCGCGTGGCGGGTCGCGCTCGAGCCGACTGGTCTCCACCGCGGCTGCGCGGAGGGCGCCTGTCGCCTGCAAACTGCTCATCTGTTGGCTAGCCGAGTCACCGTGGGCCCGAGGACCGTTACCACTCGGTAGCACGACACAAACAAATCCTACTCCATATTCATCAATGTCCTTTTGATATTCGACATGACCAATAACTTGAGGGAATTGCCTATGTATTTGCATGTTAATAATGTTAAGCTCTACATCACCGAACTGGTTTCTTAAGCAGGTATTCATAGTTTCAACGATGTCGGAATTGATTTTGATTTACGTAACATACTTTTCACGCTGATCATTATTTAATAACCAATAACACGAATAATTAAATACAAATGGGTAAATAGCACAAGTCGGCAACTGCCAGAATGATTTTATATGCGTACATTAAAAGCCTATTAAGGTGAGTGGCATTTGATACAACAATTGTATCCACAGCTAGCCCTTTCACGTATTCTAATATTGTTACAAATTCACTAAACTAGTTTTCGCTACTAATCAGCACTTACAGCTATTGTTGTCTAACAAAAAGCTCTGTCAGGTTTGTTCAGCGATCCACTTCACATACATTATTGCTTCACATACATAACTAACAATATTTAAAAGAACACTAAAATATTTTACGATTATATTGTAACTAGACGTAACCATTTCGTCCACAGTAGAACAATAAAACCACAGTATTACTGTGATATAACTAAAAATCTCCTGTGGTATGGTGACTGTATAAGTATACCTGGGTACGTATACAGTATATAATTATACTTCAAATCTGTAGCAGTAGCACTGTCCTTAGTTGCCATTTACCATATAATATTAGGGTCCTAAAATTCTTTACATTTTTTTTACCATTTAATATTATTCATTGATATATGAATTCATAATTAACAAATCGAAAAACCATACGAAGGAATTCACATAGGCGGAACCATGCTAAGTTACTTACGAATATAATTTGGATAACAGTGTCTTTTTATGATGTAAGGGGCTAAATAGGGGTTAGATGTTTGTGTTATAGTCTCCGTGGCGACTGCACGATAAGAAGTCGACAAAAATGCGTAAAGCACCTATTGAGACGTCGCAGAAAAGCGCTAAACTTTGTCAATACATAAAAATTATTTCAAACGGGCTGCCAGATTTTAAATGACCTTTGTCTATTTGGCCGTAAGAATATTGCGACAGGAATTTAAAAGTGTCTTTTAATTAAGAAAGATAACATCATTTGATCAAGGTAACTGAGATGTCAATGAAAGGGAGGTTGTTTTGCTTCAAAAGTAAAATAGAAATATTAATTTGAGCAACACTGGCCTTGCAGATTCCATTGATCTCATTTTCAATCATTTAATTGAAATAGTAAAGTTATTATTAGCTAATTTCAAAATGGTAGTACAATGGTGACGACCCGCGTGGCCGAACGGTTACCATACCGGTCTGACACTCAGTGGGTCCCGGGTTCGATTCCCGGCCAGACAAGTGTCTGAATGATGAGTTTAGATTCTTGTTCTGGGTCTGGGTGTTTGTGTATTTGTCTTGTGTGTGTCCATGGCACCCACGACACAGGAGAAAATCCTACTGTGGGGCTATGAGTGTAGAAAGCGTTTTAAGTTTTTTTTTTTTAAATGGTTCGACCAGGTTGATACCGCCACCGTCACATCTATTTCTACCGTGTAGCAGTTCTTGTGTTTCGGTAAGAATGTGGTTGACTTCACACTTTTAGATGGGGCGACCATCTTAGTTCTCGGGAGTAACAACGCATCTGTGATTGACTTCAAACTGAGCCCTTGTTCTATATAAAGTTGCTTACACATGGCCATGGGCGGCAGTGGCCACTTACCATCAGGTGAACTGCATGCTCGTTTGCTAATCTTTTAAAATAATATTATAAATCAATCCTTAAGAAGTATGTGAACAATATTAAATGAAATGTCATCTCCATTTTTAAATTACAAAATTAAATCAGTGTACGTTATACGTTACATTAACGCCCCTATAAAACAGACGTGCTTATACAATGGTTTTATTCCCATATAATCTATTATAGGGATGAATGGAACCCCAAAACTTCCCTTCGGAAAGATTATCAGTTAAACCGTAGACACATGAGCGGAGAATTACCTTATCGTTTCATACCGGTTCGAATCAAATAGACTTATTTGCATTCGCGGCACAGCACCGACGAGTTCACTCAACAAAATAATCTTTGCCTAGAATATAGTAGGTATTATTATAAATTAACGTTTCATTTTAATGTAGATAATGGTAGGTAGTCTTTTTATAAGATACATTTATTGTTGGGTAAATATTTTTTTTGTGTATCACTGTAGGAAACTGTAAATTTAAATGTGTAAGCACTTAAATTATTATTGTTATAATTTAAGTGTTTACACATTTAAATTTACAGTTTCCAGTAGTGATACACAAAAAAAATATTTACTCAACTTTAATGTCCTCCTCCTCCTTGGGTCGTTCACTCATCGCTGAGTATCTTGATGGCCGTCCTCAGTCTTATGAGCTTCTGCTATTTCTGGCGCAATGTAATGCAATGTAATGTAATACATTACAATATTTTCCTGAGGTCGTGTTCCGATCCGATGGTAGTGTAACGAAAAAAATATGTAGATAACTGACAATTTGTAAGTGCCTCCGTAGGCCTATGCAAAATAAAGGCATTTCATTTAATTTATATATACCTAAGCCATCTCAATTCAAATTCTATACACAATATGATAATGATGGCGTTCATAACCACATATCGAATTCCACATTTTCTTGAACAATGAAGACATACAAAAACAAGTACAAATAAACTACCTAGAAATAAATCTTAAGTTAACATCATTGATTGAGGTTAACATTAAGATATTTGTTTTAACAGGAAAAGAAACCTGAACCTTTGGTTAGTCTAACCAACATGGTCCTTGCTGTGCTACACGAGTCGTTAAATGTTACATACCAAACTCAATTGATGGATAGATTGTGTTTAATTCGAGTCCATTATGTCCTAATAATGAACTATTGACCTATAATGACCGTCTTGCTCAATATTGTAACCAGCAACGTGCAATTTAAACATGTTACGACTACAAATAAGATAATTCCGTCCATTCCGCCCACTTTAAAAAGTATTATGTAGTAATAATTATGTATCTACATTCTTACATAATAGGCAAGGTTTATCAAAGGATTAGAGTGAGTATAATGGTGATTAAATCGAGTCGCGAAATGCTTCGGGTTTTTCATTCCGCTGAAGCAAAATATATAAGGTGTAAATGAATTTTGACTTATTTTTTTTATAAAAATATATTACAGTAAAAATTAACTAATAATTAACGATAAACATTCGAAATTATCTTATGTCGTAATTTGTTTCAATCTTTTACCACCCTTCACTTGGTAAAACTCCGATTTTATCTCAGTGGTACAGCAAACGTCAAAAAAATAGTCACACACATATACCAGCTATTTGGCAGAGTAACGTTATTTTTTTTAATAAAAAAAAAAAAATCTACGCTCATAGCCGCTCAGTAGGATATTCTCCTGTGTCGTAGATGCCATGGTCACATACAAAAACAAATACACAAACATACAGACCCAAAACAAAAATCTAATTTCATCATTCTCATTAACTCTGCCGTTGCCGGTCCCAAGCCCGGATGAGAAAAGAGGAGGGTTTGCTGAGAACAGCGAAATCCTACCTGCAAATATCTTGGAGGAAGTCAGCTCTAAAAAAAATTCGCCAACGCCGACTAATGGGCGGCGGCAAATAACCCATCAATATGGCTCACCAATGACCACGAGTGACTAAATATCCTCGAAAATTTTGGGGGTATGCGTTTGGGAAACGTGTACTACTACTCTCCCGCCAACAATTATGAAAATGGAATCTAAGGAATGCGATTTGTCATGCGATCCGGCTAACCCCCGGCGCCACGAGGTACCCGGGCCTCATGGTGTGAAATATGTTACCGAAGACTGTGCAGATGTGGGTAACCAGGCGTCTGCTTCAGTGAATACTACTGGAAGACGTATATTGGTACAGCAAGCGTTTCATCCAAGTCTTTTCACAAGAACTAGAAGTTCCTCACTGGGAAGTATCTCTCAAATAGAATCCCCAGCACAGACAACATTAGGAAAGAATCTAGAAGTGATTACTCCCAAACCGCCGGACTGGCAAAGAGTCCCTATAGCTAAAAGACATAAACGGAAAAAAATATCACGAACACCCTCCCCAGAAAGTGTAAAAACCCAGAATCGTTACAAAGACCTCTCTGTAGACGAGACAGAGGATGCTACAGTACAAACGGAAAAACGACCTAGCAAACCACCACCAATCATCCTATATGGTATTGAGGATGTAAACAGACTTACACAACTTTTGGAATCAGCAGCCGATCACCACCTCTTTACTTTTAAAATCGTAAATAGGAACCAACTAAGGGTGTCTTGTAAAGATGTTATAACTTACAAAAAAATTATCACTGTTGTTCGAGAGAATGGTCTCATAGGTCACACTTTTAATCTTAAAGACCAGCGCTGCCTCAGAGTGGTTATAAAAAACCTCCACCACTCAACTCCACTCACTGCTATTGTGGAGGAAATTAAAAAAACTGGAAATAAAGTCTATGGTGAGATTGTTAATGCTAAGTATGGACCTGACAAAAAACCAACATCTACGTTCTTTGTAAATATTGCTCCAGGACCAAATAATAAACTAGTTAAAGACATCAAATACATATACCACCAATCCATTGTTATCGAAGACCCCAAAAAGAGGACGACATTACCACAGTGCCAGAGGTGCCAACAATATGGTCACTCTAAAAATTACTGCATGCGACCATATCGCTGCGTTAAATGTGCTCAAGGGCATAAAACTGCTGATTGCCTAAAGAAAGATCGCAATACACCAGCTCAATGCGCTCTTTGTGAAGGTGCACACCCGGCTAACTATAAAGGCTGCGCAGTATACAGGGAGATCCTCGCCAGAAGAAAGCCAAAAACAGCTTACAGTAACATCACAAGACCAGCAGAGACGAAAAGCACTACAGAAGTAGAACCCGGAAACCCTGGAGGAAGTAGATCCAATGACACCTATGCGGAAAGATTGAAGAAGAACACAAACGAACTGAACTCTGATACAAAAACATATAACAAGTTAGAAGAACTCATATTAAAACAATCAGAAAAATTTGACCTTATCTTACAACAGAACAGTCTCATAACAACACTGTTAGACAAGATTCCTAAATGATTTCACTTAGGATAGCCACGTGAAACATTAATGGCCTAACACCAAACAAATCAGAGTTAGAGGTGCTAATAACAAGTAACAAACTTGATGTTGTGCTAATATCTGAAGCACATTGTACAGAAAAAAGCAACATAAAAATTAAGGGCTGTTATACCTATGTTACTTGTCATCCTGATGGCACCGGCCACGCCGGAACTGCCATAGTCATCAGAGCGAACATAAAGCACTATGTCTTGCCTGAATATAAGACAAACCATATCCAGGCAACAACTGTTGTAGTTGAAAGTAAAGATGGTCCATTCAACATTTCTGCGGTATATTGCCCACCGAAGCATAGAATAGATAGTGCAACTTACTCCGAATTCTTTCGCACATTGGGAAACAGATTTATTGCTGGTGGAGACTGGAACGCCAAACACACATACTTTGGCTCCCGGTTAACAACAACAAGAGGTAGGCAACTCAAGGGATGCATCGACGAAAATAACCTTTACTCTATCTCAACCGGTGATCCAACATACTGGCCTACAGACCCAAAGAAAAAGCCAGACCTGTTAGATTTCTTTATCACCAGAGGATTCTCGAGACACTATCTTATAGCCGAGTCTTGTTATGATAGTAACTCTGATCATTCCCCTGTAATTCTAACAGTTAGCACGAGTATTCTAACATATGAAGAGCCTGAGACCTTATCCAATAAATTTACTGACTGGGAAGGATTCAGGGAATACATAGAGGAAACTATACAACCACATGTATCTCTGAAAACACCAGAAGAGGTAGAAGAAGCCACAACCTATATTACTAGCTTAATACAGAATGCATGCTGGATAAACACCCCAATTAAAAAGGCAAGGGCTACCACTGGAAACATTCCTCTCGAAATAAAAGATAAAGTATTAGAAAAAAGAAGGCTTAGAAGAGTCTGGCATCTATCTAGACATAAATCTGATAAGACTGCTTTAAACAAAGCCATCAATGAATTAAAGGAAACGCTGGATAGTATAAATAATGCTACCCTACAAAATAAATTGCAAAATTTGACTGCTACCGCTTCATCAGAATATGCGCTCTGGAAATTCACAAAAACGTTTAAAAGACCACAACAATTCAAGTCCGCAATAAGAAAAGATAGCGGGGGTTGGGCTAGGACTGGCAGAGAAAAGGCAGAAACGTTCGCAAAACATCTAGCTAACGTATTTAAACCGAATGACGTTGAGTGCATAGAATCCGAAAGGGAAGTAGATAACCACCTTCTTCAAGACCTTCAACTATCACTTCCACCGAGGCCAGTAAGTGTACGCGAGCTCTTATGGGTCATAAAAAGAATGAAGAACAACAAAGCGCCTGGATTTGACCTTATCACTAAAGAAGTTCTCATGCAACTTCCTAGAAAAGCTTTAGTTTTCATTGCAGTACTATTCAATGGTATTCTCAGAGTTCAACACTTTCCAACGTTGTGGAAAGTATCCATCATGACCATGATACATAAGCCAGGAAAACCTTCAGATCATGTTACATCTTACAGGCCGATAAGTCTTCTACCTGTTCTGTCTAAAGTGTTTGAAAGGATTCTCTTGAATAGAATACTGCCACTATTGGATGAAAATGAAGCCATTCCCAAACACCAATTTGGGTTCAGAAAACACCACTCGACTATCGAACAGGTTCACCGGGTTTGCGATAAAATACGGCATTCTCTTGAAGCTAAAGAGTACTGCTCTGCCGTGTTTCTTGACATCCAGCAAGCGTTTGACAAAGTATGGCATAAAGGCCTATTGTCCAAAATAAAAACATTACTACCACATACCTACTATACTTTGATGAAATCTTACCTGTCAGAAAGGATGTTTCAAGTACGAGAAGGTGGAAATGCGTCAGAATTCTATACAATCTCGGCCGGGGTGCCCCAAGGCTCCGTTCTTGGCCCAATCCTGTATACCTTGTACACTTCAGACATCCCTCAGACAACACAAGTAATGAACGCAACATTTGCTGATGACACTGCACTATTGGCGAGCAACACAGATCCACATACTGCTTCAAATATATTACAAGAAAGCCTTAACAAAGTAAGTGTTTGGCTGCAGAAATGGCGCATCAAAGCAAGTGCTTCTAAGTCGTCTCACATAACTTTCACGCTTAGACAAGGAAACTGTTCACCCGTTCAGCTAGGAAACAACACATTACCCCAAAATGACTCAGTCAAGTACCTTGGAATACATCTGGACAGAAGGCTGACATGGAAAAACCACATAAAAATAAAGCGTGATGAAATAAACATACGGTTCCGGACTATGTATTGGCTGATGGCACGCAATTCAAAACTTTCGGTGGACAACAAGCTCCTAATCTATAAAATGATCCTTAAACCTGTGTGGATGTACGGAATCCAACTCTGGGGAAGCGCTTGCAACTCCAATATAACTATCATACAGAGAGTGCAAAATGGCATATTGCGTACCTTATCGAATGCTCCATGGTTTCTCACCAACTCTGAAATCCATGAAGCTCTGGAAATTAAAACAGTAAAGGAAGAGATCCAGCAGTCTTCCACTAAGTACAAAAATCGGCTCGAGAACCACCCGAATGACTTAGCTGCCGAATTAACAAATATCAAGTACCGCAAACGCCTCAAGCGCAATGATATCCAGAGTCTAGCTACTCGATGGTAAAATAGGATAGGAGTGTTTCCCGCTGGGGAGACCTCTCGCAATGTTTTGAACCGCAGGCAACAAATCTGCTCATAGTCCTGGGACTGATTGCAGATACTGGCGCACAAAAAAAAAAAAAAAAAAATTTCATCATTCAGATACCTGTCTGGCCGAGAATCAAACCCGGAACCAAGTGCGTATCAGACCAGTATGGTAGCCGCACCGCCACGCGTGTCGGCTTTTACGTTCCAACCTAACTCAAACAATCCTCTGTTACTGCATAGGAATAGCCTAGCCCTTAGGCTAGAAACACCATATACTAGTGCCTTGCCTATGCGCTTAATGCTGCATTGTTGATATATGTTATGCGTTTATCGTTATTTGCCGTATCTGTGCCGTAAAATGTAAGATTTATCAAGAGAATGGTAGTAAAAGTTCTGATGTTCTCAAACAATGATCTGAGAACATTATGGATTTTGATCGTTAAACCTTAGGTATTACAGGTAAATCTCAGGATTTACTTTCGTTCAGGCTTTTACAATAGCATATAAATAATAATTGATGAATTCTGTTGCCTAAGCTCGATATTTGTATATAACATCCACCGAACTATCGGGTGGTAAAACCATTGAGTGTCTTAATACAATCTTTATAGTATGTAAATGTTACTATAGTACGTATCTAAGTTTACTAACTTAGCATACAATTACTTTATTGATCAAAAAATAAAACTGCGAACATTTATTTATGAACTTGGCACACATGGTATATTTGTTTTTTACGCACATACCAACAGCATAGCAAATTCACTTAAAATTTCACGCATTCTGTACAAAACGACAGACAACTTCGTGTCACATAAATCCGATTTTCTCCAACAGTTTATTATGTTTCACACGGGAAGTAACTGTTTGTTGACTGGCCGACTGCCCTAAGCTCGGCATATGGCCAGCAGTCGCTTAGTCAATAAACGTTGTACAAACAGGTAAATACACATTTGCTATTTACCTATTCCGGGTTCGATCGCAATCGATAAAAAGTGAAGCCCATTAAATTGCCCCTATCTATTACTCTATAAATATAATCTCATTCCCATAGTCGGCACGGTGTATCCTATCATCATTATATTATCTATGAATATTTAAAATCACTTAATATTGTTTTGACGACATTTACTCAATCTCTATTATCGTTATTTATATATTACTAGTTGACCCGGCGAACGTCGTTCCGCCTAAAAATCAAAAATCTAATATTATTAGTGTTTCTCCACTATAATATGCATTTATTTTATACATAAAACCTTCCTGTAGAATTACCTCATTTATTAAAAAAAATCACTAAAATTCGTAGCGTAGTTTTAAAGATTTAAGCATACATAGGGACAGAAAGCGAGAAGCAACTTTGTTTACTATACATGTAGTGATTGCGTTAAAGATCGGTGCATATTAACTTTGACGGAAGCACTACCCTTTATGACCTGAGATGCTTAAAACTTTCCATGTAAAATAGAATGACGGAGTAAGTGTGTGCCGCCATGTAGTGCACACGAAATACCTATTTTTAAAATATAAAGTTAAATATAACGTACCTTGCCTGGCTCTTACATGAAATGTACAATACATACTATTATCAAAAACATTATTTAATCATAAGTTCAAATGGGTCACTATAATAAATATGAAGGGTCAATCAGCGTATACCAGATTCATGACAAAAACTTAATTGAATTTCATATGTATGTTGTATGTAGATAGAACCCGGCGTCATGTACCCAATAATCGCACACTCATTATAATGTTGCTGCAACACATAAATATTCATTAGCAGTCATAATTACACTCTCATTACTCCTACACGAGTTTTGTGGCTTACACGCAGAGAAGTCAATCATAACGAAACGAAAAATTAATAATTATGTTTTATGATGTGCTTATTTTAATAAGTGAAGCAATAAACGCAACACTATCGAAAATTATAATAATTACTTCATGTCAATTTTAGTAAAGCAATATCTTATATAGGTTAGAATAGTATAGTTGAAAATAATTCCGTATATTTCTACGTCCTTGTATGGAATTATTTTCAACTGTAGACTTACATAATTGTTTTATATCATTTCAATACAATGCACAGCGCAGTATCTATTCAAGTAGGCTTTGTGAAATTTAAATACAGTGTATTATGAATATTCATGTACGATCATAGAAACTGAACAACGCCTTTTCAGGTTATTGTGTTAGTACACACTTTAATGAACATTAACTAAGTATTAGTAAATGTAGAGTATGGAAACTAATAGCTCTAACTCTACATCTTGTGAAACCGTAGTCAGAGTAAGCCTAAGTAAGGCATAAACCGCTAATAGCGCATTACATTCAGTAAATGACAGTGATCCACATGCGGAGGCTTTGATGTCGGATTACAAGGATCGGGTAACGCGGGCACCATTAAAGGTATATGTGAGTACACCTCACCACACATAAGAGACATATATTCTTTTGTAATCATGATGATTAAATATACATGGCAAGATACTGGAGCTAACTTTCATTACCATGTAGAATAAAAACATGATTGTAATAATATTAAAAAAAAATGGATATAAATAAGACAAAAAGACAAACCCGCTGAGTTTCTTGCCGGATCTTCTCAGTTGAGGTCGTATTCCGATCCGGTGGTAGTGTAAGAAAAAATGTAACTGACAAATTGTTAGTGCCCCCGCAGGCCTATACAAAATAAAGACATTTCATTTCATTTCATATGTATTTGAATTTGACGACCCGCGTGGCGGAGCGGTTACCATACCGTTCTGACGCGCAATGGGTCCGGGTTCCAATCCTGGCCAGACAGGCGTCTGAAAGATGAGTTCAGATTCATGTTCTGGGCCTGGGTGTTTGTTTATTCGTCTTGTGTGTGTCCATGGTACCCACGACACAGGATAAAATCCTAGTGTTGGGCTATGAGTGTAAAAAGCGTTTTTTTTTTGTGGGTGTCACTACACCCATATTAATATAAGTTATGTGAACTTTTCTTCATGTAGAGAATGTGTGATGATGTGTAAGTATATAAAAATATGTAGGTTATATTAGTTCTACATATTAGATAATGTAATCGTACTACGTTCATATATGTAGTTGTTTAAATGTCAATCTGATTCATTATATTGTAAATCTCTAAATGTGAGCTTGTAAAAATGTTATAGACGCAAGATCATAATTATTATGTTTATCTTAATTCACACGAAAATGTTATTCTTACCTTGTCAAATTGGAAATAATTATTTAATATAAAATAACATATTATTGTTAGTAACATATCAAGATCACAGCAACTTTTTTTCAAGGTAGAAAGAAACCTCGAAAGGTACCCGACGCTGTGTTTGCGACGCCTGGTTATCTGGGATTATTACCGCTCTAAAACCCCCCCGATGGCCATCCTCGGCTGCAGAAAGGACTCCGGGATCTCCAAGGACCGCAACCGGAATCCTCTGAGCGCATTGCCCCATTGGGCTCCGCCCAGGTGAGCTACTGGGCCCACCGCACCATCTGGTTTTAACGACAATATGCGACCACACATACTGTTGTCCTTCTCGGGATAGCGTGGCTGGACGGCTCGAGCTGCCACTCTTGCCGCCCGCAACCCCGGAAGCGCCCTTTTAGGCGCCTCTTACGAGAGGCACGAGATACAGTAGTCCTTTTCTGATCCCAATACCACTAATGCCACTGTAACCTACAGACATTAATAATAACTAATTAATAATAATTAACTCTCAATAGAATAGAAGTCATCTGTAATGTCAACACAAATACGAACACTTTATGGAATTTATGGAAACTTATTTTTTATGGAATTAATGAAAAAAATCACCATTTGCTTCAGCTATTCTCTACCTAAGCTTTCGAGATAGTTACCTATTGAAATAGATGAAGCGTAGGTGTGTTATAAAAATATGGGCTTATTGTGGCAAAGCTCAAATAGTGCTCGAAGGCAAAGGCAATTAGCTTGAACAATAACACCTACGTGTATCTAGGTATCTTTATTCTGTTGTAATGTTATTGACCTCCGCAAAATATACGAATAAATATTTAATACAGTAAATAACATTATATTATATATTTTATACAAAAGTGTGGTTTAATAGTACCTACAAAAACGTTTACAAATATTATTAAATGTCTTACTCACTGCTACTTTTTGTTCTACAATACTGCATACCTCCTATTATTTAATCACCAACATACGTGCCATCACTGAAGAGATAATTATATCAGTAAATACATAACTAACTATTATTTTGTAACACTAAGTAATTATAAAAAAATCAATAAGCAAAAATAATATAGGATTATTGTAGCATATAAAACTTAAAGTTTCCTAGTAGTAAGTACCCTAGTACCTCTCTCGTCAACCCATTATTGTCCCAATGCTAGGCACGGGTCTACTCTCAGAATGAGAGAGTTTTAGGCCATAGTCCACCGCGCTGGCCAAGTGCGAATTGGTGGACTAGTACTAGGACTCTAGTACCTACTAGTTCTTATAAAATTAAAGATTACTTTCGTTACGATTAAGTAACGCCATCTAGTGACACAATTGTAAAGAAGGTAACAAGCACACTCTGCACATAATTACGGTAACGATTACTAGATGGCGCTAATATTCCTTGCTACTCAACGATAGATGGCGCTATGCCAACGTTGACTTTCGCATTACATTCAATAATATTAGGTTATATTATTACAATTCATTGCATTACAATTAATACAGTTATTAAAATGTATATGTACGTCTAATTAACAAAGTAAAAGAAAGAAAACATTAATATCACTTCTACGTACTTTTTTTTCTTTACTCAAATCTCTTAAACTCGCATACAACTAATCAAAATGTTTACAACAAGTTTGTGAAATGAATAAAATAATAAATTACCACACCCAATAGCTAACAATGTGACACATAATCGTATTCTAGATCGTAGTGAGTACGATGTTCACATTTGACCGGTTTTATTGTCTACGTAATAAATGGCCGTCTATAGAACTATCTATATTCTACTCAATATACAACGTTACTCATACAGTTGTGTTCATTGGCCTTTAAACAAATACGTGAGTCAGATGGAACTGAACTGTGGGCATCCCGACAATAGGGCATAAATTATGATTTAATTAATTAAATTGGCCACAATAGATAAAACGCCTGCGTAATAAAATTATTTTTAAAGTTTATCTATTAGCCTAGGTTTGAAGATTTAAAGTTGTAATAGACAGTTTTACTGATACAAAAGCACCTTGTAGTAATAAAAACGGGATACAAACCCACAAAATGTTACAAGAATTCCATTATGGTCTTTTGTCTTGAGAATCCTAGACAAGTTGTAGAAATAGTTACCCATTGAGGTATTCCCAAAACGCTAATGACTTGAAGCTCCTCAAGAAAATTGGCAAAAGAGCTCTCCTCAGTGATGTATTTGTGACTTCTCCGTAGCTGCAAATGTCTATACCTGGCAATAACTATTTTTCATCAGATTCTTGATCACATATTGCTAGTTCAGCCTTATCTTTAGGTACATCTAAAAATACCAGCCGACTCAGTTGCTCAAGGGTTTACTGTAAACTAATTAAGGCAATGTCCCCGACATTGCGGTCCAGTCTGCCCTCCAACCGAGATCGATGCGGGCGAGGCAGTTCAGATACATTATAACAATGTACTGGCCAATGTCCATTGTTCTCAGTTAGGCCAGGTGTCTCATGTACATAATATATTCAATGCAAAATTTGTATGCACGGCCGATATGATGATATCACTGTTTTGGTGATGGCCCATGCGTCCGGTCCGCTCGAGCGCAGTACAAGGCGTCCTTCCTCACCCATCCGGTCCGAGGTTCATATCAGTCTGTGAGGCCGACGGTACCGTTAGCGTATTTGCACATCGTGACTACGTGCTTTTCGGGTCTGTCCAGTTGCTTTCAACACTCTGGCTCAATGAACTATCTAATCGCGTTGCGAATTTCGGTCCATCGATCCGTAATAAAACGGAGTCTGGGATAACTGTAACATTTTAATCTTTTATACAAAGATTTATTTTTATATTAACAGCTTCTTAAATAATATGACAAGTAGCATTTAATTGTCTTAAAATTCTCAATAGCTTGTTCAATAATATATTGAGTCTTTCCAAGCCTCCTGGTGAACTTAACTAAAAGCTTTGATGTTGAGTGTACTTAAATTTCACGTAAGGTGCGTGCTAATGTGCTTGTTTTAATATGACATTATGGCATGCTTCACACGTTAATTAAAATATTTTATGTAGATATAACGGAATACGAACGGAATCAACAATTCCCACGAGTACGACTTTGCAAATATTCAAAAACATTTGCAAAGTAAAATCGACGACTTGAAATAATTATGTTAACTACAAAACATCAAACTTTTAAGAAAATGAAAAATCAAATTTGAATGATCGTGATTTGTGATAATTAAAATACCTCCCGTTATTATAACGTATTGCAGAACTTCATTTTCTATGTGACACGGAATGACTTGCTTAGTTTGCTTTTGAATCAAATGTTTGAATTTTGAATCAATATGTAAGTTTAAATGAGAAAAATATGTACTTAGCAACTTTCTGTAGGTGCACTTATTCAATCAAACGTATTGTATTTCACGAATAAAACAGTTTTTTTAAATTATTTTAATGACATATTATCTATTAAGTACATAGTTTTATAAGTGACTTCAGTGGATTAATGATGTACTAATGTATCTATAATTTATTTATAATTGTACTAATCGTAACACACCTCTACATACGTACCTGCCTATTTAAATTTTTTCGTTAATAAATAAGCGTTATGTAAGCTATGTCGTTGTGTTAAATATAATAATATGCATTTGTTACTCATTATTATGCAAAGCTAGCGGTTTGAGATGACATAAAATGTTGTTATTGAATTCGTATGAAATAATGTCGTTATTCAAATCAGCGCCGAACAGCTCTTGCTGACCTAGAACATTTCAACACAACGTGTGAATGGGTAACTACTATTTTTTACATTATTTTAAGCTTATTAAAATTATAATTGAACGTATTCGCTGACGCACAAGGACGCAGATTAATTAATTAAATTAATCTGTGAGAAGACTTATTGTTGTACATTACTAATTAATTCATAACCTTTATGATCTTATATAAAAGCTTAATTTGAACAATATGACATTGTTTCTTTTTATTTTTAAACAGTAAAAATATAAAACCATACATCATACATACATTTGATCTCTTTATTATGTTTAATTATAGTTGTTATAGATTGGATTTTTTTTAATCATTGATTCAATGTGACACTAAATTAATTTTCTTATTGACAAGTCTTAAGTTATAATTATTTCTATGATGTTTTCAATTTACTATTGTGTATTTTTTCTTTTGATTTGTAATGTATCTGAATTAGTGTAATTGGACTTGATGGCTGTTCTAACTAACTATAAATAATACATAGTATAAATCATAAAAATCTATTGAAACAAATGTTATGTACTTACCTAATTAAAATGTGGGTCTACATACTTTATTGTAAATGAAGCGGTCTCTATTGTACTGGTACACACCTGAATTACTTTCACCCTCATATCTCGTCCGTAAAATAGTAGGCGCCTAATACTGGGTCTGTTAAAAGGGTAAGGGAAGCGTGTAATTAGCACCACAATGGGTACTCCACTTAAATATGCAGTCGAGAGGCCTGCTTCTTACGAGCTTGTTTAAGAGCTGAATGCAGAAGAATTCTTAGGTCTCTGTATAAACATCTCCCCTTCGCCCTTCTACGCCTAAGTACCTACGAGTCTCGGAATTGTGTTTACTTGCACATCTTGGGTGTGGCCGGGTATTGTAAATTTAAAGGCGTAGGTACTGATACAGTTCAGGCACAGTCTAGTACTTAGAAGCTCTACCTCTCCCTCAAAGACTTTTTACCTAGAATTTCAGACACACACAGCTGTTTTTTTTTAGTTTTCTGTAATTATAAGTATTTATCACTTGTTTAACGATAAAGAACATAAATTATCGTTGGAAGGCCTACACGCCTAACGGTTCTTGAAAAAACAGTACTAAAAGGTGGACCCTCGCATTGATCTCCACCCTTAAACCCTGTCGTTTTGAGGGATGAAACCTGCACAGGAGAACGACTATAAATAATTAATGACAACTAATAGAGTAGCTTAGCTTACATAATATTATAACTCCGACAAATTGTATATTATTGTATTGTACATATATTGTAGTCTGATGGTGCATAAGGATTAATATTTATAAATAAATTTTCAGATATGGTACTTAATTCTTTTAAAGAATGATAATTCAGAAAATTACTTATGTTAACATAATTTTAAAGAAAATATAAATAAAGTGCTGGTGTGTTTGCTGCTCGGTGAATATTGAAAGTTGGTATACCCAAGCAGAACAGATTATGGCTGCAATTGGCTTACGTTCTCGCAACTAGGGTAACCACTGTTGAAAAAAGAACCAGACGTCCCATTACTAGGAAAAAGATAAGGGTAATAGCAATTACCACAAATGATAAAAGTGGTAGACTCGCGCTATAAGTTTTAATCAAAGACAAACTATATACTCTATGAGTATTATTACTTTAATATACTTATTGAAAAAAAACCGGCCAAGTACGAATCGTACTACTAAGGTTAAATAAAAAACATAGCGCTTTAACCTTAATTTAAACATATGTTCATTGAAACCATTAATTAAAACTAAATTACGAGTTTAGTATGAACTCGAGTTTAGTAGAAGCTCGAAGCTGTTATAAAAGGAGAGCTCTTGAGCCACGCATTTGTCCGAAGAAGTAGCAATAAAATCTATTATAATGTCCTGAAAAATTATGCTTCAAGGTTGGCAAACCTAGTAGACACCCTGGGGGTACACGACACGGATACTTTTTTTGCGACGGAATATTAATCTGATAATGACTAAATTTGGAAATGTTCGTAGATATGTTATCCCTTCACTCTGTAGTCGGGGAGTAGAATACGGCTATGGTATCCCCAAACCTGTCGTAAGAGGCGACTAACAGGGGGCCTCTGGGGTTGCGGACGGCTAGAGTGGGAGTTCGAACCGTCCAACAAGCAACCCCGAGAAGGACGGCGGTATGTATGGCTGCATCTCGCCGTAAGCACCGGATTGTGAAGGGGGATGGTACACGTCCCCCAAGAGATGAGCCCGTGAGGGGCGCTTTGCTAGGGGCCACCGGTTCGTTCCATTAAAGTTTCCGAGTCCCCTACTACAAGCGCTGAGGAAGGCCACCCAGGAGGTTTTAGTGGGTAAAAATCCCACATAACCCGGAGTCTCTCCCAAGGCTTCGATGTACCTTTTGAAGGTTTCCTCTCCGTAACATAAAAAAAGATATATTATCCCTGCTATTAATTCAGATCAAGATTTTTTTTGCGTTTACAAGTATACAATCGGAGCAAAAAGAAGTACTTAGTTCAATCAAACAGGAATTTTGGTAGCTGCCCTTTTCAATGTCTCTAATATATTCACGAAAAATCGATGAGAAGTCCTGTTTGTTTGTTTTCATTGTTAACTACATTTTCTTTTCGTTTTGAACAGTAAAGATTGAAGTAGTTCTCCTTTTGAATTTCGCGATTTTTGTATTATCTCCTCTTGATTATACGAGCAGCCACTCAAGGCAGTGGCTATATGACTACTTATTGCAAATTTATTTTATGAAACATTTAGCATTAATATAAATGTAATTTCTTAGTAAAGCTAACTATTAATGTAAATATAGGTATTCCGCTATGGTGGCGATTAAGAGTGGGTAGCCTGCTTTCCTGCAACAGGATTACATACTGGTGGGCGGCAGTCATGGGCAGTCTTCTATGAAAATTGATCACAGGAAACATGAGCACAATATTAAAAATAACAACCAGTTTAACCTACTATATCAATCCAGCTTTTGAAATCACGGAAAAAATATGATCCCGTTATTTTTGCCTATTTTTATATTACAGAATCAGCAAACGAATGTACTTAATACTAGCCTCTACAGCTCATGGTTATCTAAAATAAAGGCTAGATAGGACTACAACTCTAAAGTCGATACTATCCCTTAGAAGTTAATTAGAATGTTTTTTGAGAGTATTATATTTCTGTATAATTACAGCTGTGTCAGTTACTAATGTGGTTTGGTTTTAAGAGTATGGCAAAAGGGACATAGTTACGTAACCAAACGTTCTAACTTAGTCCTCGGTATTCTAGGGCTGACAGTAGATAGGACTCTTATTTTTGTCGGTAGTTGTCACTTACAATCCTATACCTAGTAACTGCCATTCCATCTAGTGGATGGACTGCATACTTGTATGCTACCTCTATATATGAAATGAAATGTCTTTATTTTGTATAGGCCTACGGGGGCGGCAAAGGAAGACGCCGAAAGGGCCAGGGAGCGCGCTGAACCCGCTCGGAGAAGAAACGGCCGCGGCCGCCGGCAATGGCGGCGCGTCCCTGTAGTTCCGGGATCAGAATAGGGCTACGGTATCCTCTGCCTGTCGTAAGAGGCGACTAAAAGGGGCTTCCGGGGTTGCGGGCGGCTAGAGTGGGAGCTTGAACCGTCCAGCCAGGCGATCCCGGGAAGGACGGCGGTATGTGTGGTCGCATATCGTCGTATAGACTAGACGGAGCGGTGGGCCCAGCCGCCCATCTGGGAGGAGCCCGATGGGGCAACACGCTTAGAGGATTCCGGTGGTGTTTGTTGGAGATCCCGGAGTCCTCTTTTTAGCGCCGAGGATGGCCACCGGGGGGGTTTTAGTGCGGTAAAAAAAAAAAAGGCCTACGGGGGCACTTACAAATAGTCAGTTACATTTTTTTTTCTTACACTACCACCGGATCGGAAAACGACCTCAACTGAGAAGATCCGGCAAGAAACTCAGCGGTTTTGTCTTTTTTCTTATTTATATCCATTTTTTTTTTTATATAATTACAATCATGATTTTTTACATGGTAATGAAAGTTAGCTCCAGTATCTTGCCTTACAGTTCAGTAAAAGAGAACCCTGTTTGGCAAGATAAAAAGTATATCTCCCTTAGCACACTACTTTTGTGGTATACATACATTGCAAATTAAATCTAATTAATTACGTACATTGATAGCCAAAATGAATAGTCGTAATGAGCGTAATCTAATTAATTCAGGGCGGGATTTAAATCCAATCTAGGTCGATGTGGTTCGTAATGTCCGATGGATTAGACCGCATCCATAATTCCATAATATACGTAATTATCTATGTGGAGAAGTAATAGAAATAAGAGCTTAGCCGTTACAATACAATAAAAATTTATTTATTTATTTATTTTTATTAATTTATTTATTTATAGTTAGCTAGAACGGCCATCAAGACCAATTACACTAACTAACTCAGATACATTACAAATCAAAAGAAAAAATACACAATCGTAAATTGAAAACATCATACAAATAATTATAACTTAGGACTTGTCAATAAGAAACATAATTTAGAGTCAATTACATCAATGATTAAAAAAAAATTAAATCCAATCTATAAACAATTAAAATAAATAAACAAAATAAAGAGATCTGTAATTAAATATTAATTATAATTGATCAAGAATTTTCTGTTCTTTATAAGTACTTATATCATAACTAGAGATATGCATACATCATCAATTTTTTTTTTATTTTAAGGTAAAGTAATGTAACAAAATATATAAATTTTTATCGCTTTGTATGTAGGTACTGCGACCGCATAGATTGGGACACCACTTTCTATGTGTAATTCAATAGCTACAACAAGGTACAGAGAGGTAGGTACATATAAGGCACAAATTACATAGAAATAAAAGCTTTTGAAATCTAAATGGATATATACCAAACTTGTACCTATGTATGTCTCCGACTCCGTGAGGAAAATGACGATTAATAATTAAGGCTTTACCTGTCTGTGTGTCTTGGCTAAACTCGGAAACATTTTGAATGCACTCTGAGATCCTTCTTTCTCATAAAAAAACGGTGGCCAGGAGTTTCTCTGGAAAAAGCTACGTTATAAGAAGTGAACAAAGTCAACGCAGGTGAAACGCAATCAGTGGCGTAGCGTGCATTGGCGGGACCCCGTATAAAAAATTGTTTGGGGGCCCTTATATTGTTTGGGTGTAAAGATTATTCACAAAAGAATAGTTATTTTCGATACTAATACTAATACTTTATAGAATTATGTCGTTTGTAAAATAAAATAAATTAGGAAGTTTTTATTTCTTTTTCCTTACACACTTTGGGGGCCCCCGTGGCCCGGGGGCCCCGTATAATTGATACGGCAGATACGGCGGTAGCTACGCCCCTGAATGCAATATATAAACTTGTCTGTAATACGTATTCAATATGTAGTTATTTTGTAGTTTACGTGTTACGATAGTAATTACTTACATATAATGTTTCAAATTCCAGTCGAATTCCATTCAAGTCACTGTGAAATACTTTAAAGTATTTCACAGTGACTTGAATGTCTTCAGAAGAAATATTATTACCAAGAAAACCCAGCATGTCAATTGTAATTTATTTTACTCTTAGTCACATATCATATGTGCAATTACAGCGACACATACAGATTTATTACATTATACAGATAATAATCATATGCGAATATGTATAAAGTATATACATTGACAGATTCTGTTTAATTCAATGTACCTATTCTGGTTTTTGTAGAGAGTACCTACTTTTTTAAATGTTACTCAATGATCAAACGTAAATTTAGTATTGTAAGCATAAGACTAAAAACTAGTTTTACAACAATTGATTCTGGAGTGAGTTTTCACTATAATTTCACGTGAAAATGAAAAGCCAACCGGAGCGGTGAAAGCGGTCTTAATAAATATTCATCACGCTAGACATAACAATATTACAAACCCTTAGGGACTTAGGAAAGCATAATACGTATATCAATTGTACAGAAACAAGGACTTGATAAGTTCTATATCACCTGTCAGATTTACTTTATTCAGATTGAATTTACGACTTGCAACTTTTAACTTTTATATAGGTACACCAGATATCAGATATTAGAACTTAAATATTGTTAAAATGAACTTAATTACAAATTATATGGGAACAATGTAGGGACTTTAGGTCCGCAATGCTCAAATTACGACCCTTTGCGGTTAGCCCGCCAGAGTTCTATTTCATATGATATTTCTTAAGTAACAATTAAATTTCGGTTTCATAAAACTTGCAGGTGACAAAACATCATAGTGGTAAATTGTTCACAAAAATGTTGGTATATTTGTAAATAATTTACAAATGATGAAATTATCGAATTGTCGCAATCTGATCATTCTCAGTTTCTAAAAACTTTTTGCGCAACAAGTGAAAAGTGACAATTGCTCGTAAAAAATTGACACTTCTGCCTTATTAAAATAATATAAACCTGCTTTTAATCTCCTCTTATCAACTTATTTGTAAAATTATTGGGAAAAACCTACACATTTTTGCACAATGATTTGAAGGTATTTAAAACTGTTAAAAAAGAAATTATTGTTAAACCGAGCAGTAAGAAAGTCTGAGTTAAAAAAATGTCTTTAACGAAAATTACGCTTTTACTTTGGGGGAGGGCTTGGTCTTGAATTATTCTGCTTATGTTTTACGACTGAAAAGAATTCTACGATTGAAATATTTTTGTGGCCCGCACCTACATATATAAAATGTTGAAAATGTCTTATTTAGATACCCTAAATAAATCAGGCAGAGCGAAAATCGATTACACGGTAAGGTAATAGTTTATAGGTTTAAATACTTTGCATTTAACACGAGACTCGGGTACATTGAAATAATTATAATCACTTTTATTAAATTATGTATAGTTTTAGAAGCTAAATCTGGTATACACCTCCTATTGTGCTTGTTCCGACAAAATCAAACGCGTTCAACTACCCAAAAGCAATTGAAATCCATTTGAATTGTTCCAAACAAACGATTCCATGAACTGCGGACGGAGCAGTACTTCCGCGACAATCGCGATAATCATTTTATTGTCGCGCTGCGCCTATTGGGGTCGTATGCAAATCGATAGACCATAGGCAATCAAATTATATGACGGGGCATTTAAATAAACTCGTTGCTAAGCCCGTTCGACCTCTAGCTAATTATATTATATAATATTCAGCCGACTACAAGGTAGATACTTGTGATTAATACAGTTTCACTTCTAATATTATTAATATATCAAATACAAAATTACTTTAAGCATGAATTGGTCTAAATAATCGCATACAACTCTCGCTCAGAGAAACTATTTTCTGGATAAAATCCCAGATTTGATTATATTTACACAAATATGAAACACTGGTCATTTTAGATAATTTTTCCAATAAAGATTCATACATGGTTCACCTATTTTCTTCCTTAAACAATGTTTTATATGTGTATGTAATGAAAGGAAAATGAACGAAAAGAAAAGTATGGAAGAATCATTTATCTTGATCTTCGAGTATGCTTGCCACTACGTGCGTTCGAGCCATATTCGGTGGATACTCGCTGACGCAGTGTTTGTTTACGAACCAGTCCTCCAATGACTTTGGGTTGCAATGCAATTGGTGTCAAGGTTCCGCTACAACAGCTCTATCTATTAATTCTCATTTATTGACACATTTCAATGGCTTCGGAACAATGCGTAGCACTTTTATATGTGCGATGTTAAGAAATTAGAAAGGCTCCGTTCCTACTAATATTGAAGTTGCATAAACTTGAAGAGGTTATGTTACAGATATGATTTTTTAACATATATATTTGAAGTAGCAAACGAACACGAAGTTCACCTGATGTGCAAGATCATAGTTTTACATAGTGGAGGGTCTATCTGAATCCGATCGAAGATCTGTTCGTTGCCAATCTTAATGATTAATATGTCTCCTTATTAAGCTGTTTCACATTAGAAATTATGGCAGAAGTACCTCTCTGGTTGTCTACTTCAATCGATCCTTACAAGAATTCACACACAAACACACGACTGATCATCTGATGATCACATAGGTCAATATAACCCATCCATTTTTTTCACTATTATCCATTCCCTACTGAATACAGGCCTAATCGGGGATATTGCCTCTGTAATAGTCATAACACCTGAAATAATTTTGGTGACCGCAATGGATATTGATGTTACATAGAGTCGTGCTCCTCGCTAGTCGCCACCTATGACATTCATGGGAAGAGAAAAAGTTGTGCTATTCGAAACTGACACCACACGACAGTTAGAAACCATAACTTAGTACCAAATACCTGCTACAAGTCTATCAAAAGGTGATTGCTACCTTTATGATAAGCCGGGACTTACATGTGAGTCAGGAACCGATTTGACGGTAGTGTTATTTCAATTAAACAAAAATGTAATTTTAAGACTATCATTCTATCAATCTTCTAATGATACTAATATAAATTGTATATTTAACATTGATAACATTACGTGGTAGATATAAGTGTTTAATGTGATTGAAAAACACCAAGTTATTACCTAGTTTTTAAACCTCAACCACAATTGTTTTGAACCACATTCATTAAAACTCGTTTAATGTTGTCGCCACAATTAAATATAGAACATATAATGAAGCTGAGCAAAAAAACTTAATTGAAAGCTATAGGTATACAGCTCAAGGAATATTAAACAAAGTATACTTCCTCGATCAGTATTTCATCCATTAAATTGAATGTCACATTGGATGTATAAATCAAATCTAGATAATTAAAACATAAGACGTACACGAACCATTCATTATGGATTCACAATAAGTATATTAACTTATAAAATAATATTATATTTTTAGTCTTCTGAAATATTTCTCATGATTTACATTGCTCCTGGAAAATTAAAACAATAAATTAATTCCATTTTTATTTCTGACCCCAACAAATTAATTTGATGTAAACACCATTAAATCCTGATTTGTATAGTTGCTGTGTGATTTCTTATTTTTTCTTAAATACCTACCTATAATAAAATGCCCATTAATCCTGCTCCCGCATCTAGGTATTAGTATGATTTGTATGTGTATATTAAGAGTACATCTAATTATAGAGAGTATGAAGTAATCACCTTTACAAATATGTATATGTTAAAACATTTTTCGTTACAACGATAGCTACCTTCACATAATCAGCATAATTAAGCAAGCAAGCGAATTAAGGTTAAACTGGGTTGGATTTCATATACGTTTGTTTGAATTTAAAACGAGCCAAAACAAAAAGCATTTTTATGTTGTTCCGTATTCGCTGACCTTAATTGCTAGCTATAACGATGTATAAAATAGAACCGCTGATTTATATGTTATCATTAAATAGGTGTGTTATATCGACTGAGTTACAAAAGTCTATAAAATAAATGCTAGATCTCATTTCACAACTGAACTGGACAATCAACGCCAGTATACACATACTGATATTGATTTAAAAAATAACTTTAAACCTCATTATTAACATTATGCACATCACATGCAACAAAATTTGTTAAACTCTACATATTTAATTTTTCGAAATCAACAACTCCATAATTGATACAAGCATATTATATATTTTAAAAAAATAGGTGTTCCAATCCGACGATTTTTTTATTTCCCGTAACCCTGAGAAAATTATATAAACCATATGGTGATCTACGTATCTACAATACAGAATGTTTTTTTAGATATGTAGAAAATAAAGAGAGAATTATCTAAATGTAAATTAAATATCTGACGACCCGCGTGTCGGAGCGGTCACCATACCTGTCTGACACGCCTTAGGTTCTGGGTTCGATTTCCGGGATCTGAATGATTAATTTAGATTTAGATGAGATGAAATGGGCTGTGTGTGTCGAAAGTGTGTTGAATATAAACATAAGATCATAATAAACAACTCATTTAACACTAGGTATTGTTTCACTATAAAAATTAACTAATACCTACATTTTATAATTATTTCAGGCATTAAAATGTAATTAGCAGTTTATTTGTACACTATCTTAAACGAGTATTATACGTTTTAACGCATAATGATTAAAGACACGATTGACAATATGTAATATACTTTAACAAAATAAAATTAATAATTACTAAATTATTATGCAGATATTTATTATTAAGTAGAACATTGCGATATTGCCCTCTTAACATAATTAGCGAGTAAACAGTAACTTGCAAAGATTTACAGCTTTCTGTATTCATACAACACGTGTACAATAAATAAAATAGTTTATTTGAAATGTATGCAGGAAGTAATCCGACTCTCAACGCGGAAGTCTCGTTAAAAATGGGCTCACAATATTCATTTATTCTTTTGATCCTCGCTCTCAGCGCTGCCTATTTAATCTCTTGATGTTTTTTCAAGGTTTCAAGATTCGTTGCAGAAGTACAATAGTGAAAAGCACGGGTTGCACCGCTATTATTTGTATACAACTTTAAGTTAAAAACAGAAGTATATTATTTGTACATTCGTTTTATTTCTGTTTTAATACTTCAACTTTTAATTTCAGTTTCACTCTTATGTAGAGTCAAAATACATTTTTCTGTACTGTTTTAGATCGTCATTTTTTGATTATCATGTAATTAAACAAATTGATTGACCATAAATGATACTACAGGCACGAAATGTAAAAATAAATTGACATGCATTTATAACGATTTCATCGTGGATTTTCCATGACTCTAGTATTGCATCAAATAACTTAAGTGTCGTATATATATCGTTTAGATTCTCTTGTTCATATTTTTTTGAGTATCTTCTTAACATGATATCATATTTTGTTAAATATCTTCACAATTTTGCTAAAGTAATGTTCATTTTGCGTTCTATCTTTAAAATATGAGTACCTACATGTCTACGTGTAGCGAAAGAGGGATAATCCGTAATTAGCTCGCAGGGACTCTTCATCAGCTATAATGAACACGTTATCTCCGTGGTAGTGGGGATTCAATCTTATAAAAATATATCATCACATGCACGCGTAGGGTATCGAGATCAGGAGGGTTGCTGGGCCTTGCACCCCGTCTGGACCGGCGCCTGTCAATAATTTTCGCAGGAACAGGCGTTGTCATGGCAACGAGGGTGAGCTTTCAATGTTACGGTCGGTGCCCTCCGTGCAGTACAATGCAACAGAGGGGCGGAGGGCGGGCGAAAGAGTCTGTTGTCTAGGCTTTTATTTTATGCAAGGGAGCTCTGTAATGCAGGAAAGATTGTTTCTTCGATGTTGACGAACACAATGCAGTGCTCGCGAGCGCTAATAATTATTGCTTTTATGCTAAACTAAACGTAAAAACACTAACAGTAAACTACTAAAAAATGCTGACACAAATATTTCGTTGTTTTTATAAAACTTAGCAGTATTGTGTTGCACCAAAATTTTGTAATGGAGTCTTTAATGTCTTGTTTCCAAACCCGAATGAATAAGTAGAATTTTTTCAACGTTTTCATTTAAATTCACGTTACTGACATTACAAATCGGTCGTGACCCCATGTCGTGGTAATCTGATTCCGTACAAACGTAACGTGTCATATGCAGGTTTCATTTTAAAAATACTGAGTTCACCTCGATCGATCAATGCTGTGCTGCCATAATTTACACAGTACGTTGGTGCCAGAATTGGCATACTTCACGTTGACCTAATTTACGATTGATACGAATATAATTTACAGGTGGCAGAATTGTCGGTGCATGGATGACATTTAACGTACCATTTAACTTCAGAATTATTGTCGTTATTGAAGCAAAATTTGCTTTATAAGAAAAAAATATGCCGATAGTTATTAAAATGTATGTACATTTATAATACCGTTAACACGAAAGAAATATTGCGCTATATTATGAACATAATAAACTCTACGAGTGCGATTAAGCATTGAATACATTATATTCTATCTAATAAAAAGTCGACTGTCGGTATATAAAAATCCCGTCGCTACCTCAGCTAATCTAGACATTTTGGTTTGACTACAAAAATCTCAACATTTATAAACTTTTTGTCATCGCAATCTTATCTCAACTTTAATTTCCTGTTTCTTTGAAAAAGACATAAAAACTTTAATAACCTAACAGAACCGACGAGCGTAGCCCAAATGTTATCTGGTAAATATCAGTTAGCTTTAGCATACGTCTGTATCCACTCAGATTTTGCGTCATAAAATAATATAATAATCCGTTCACGTTTTTACAAATATTATTTTCATTTAGTGAAATTTCGCATGCCTACTGCATTGCAGATTTTTACTGAGCACTCCGGCGTGTGAAGAACGCAACACAATGTATAATTTAAGATGCAAAACAGAGGCCAGTGTAGTCATCATCACGGTATAAAAATAAGTGCAAAAATATCCAAAAATAAACAATAATAATTAAAAATTGCTTAATCTTGAAAGCACCGGCTTTGATAACTGTAAGAAAAAACCGCTATATCTCAATTAACCAGCGTTATATTCCCACTTAAATTTCAACGTATTGTCAGAAGCTTGTATTTGTAGTCTTCCGTCATTCAGAAGTTACAGCCTCCCACGTAGGTCTGTATATTTTCTCATAGTAATGTGAGAAGATCGGTTCAGAAACCACAAGTGGTCGCGCTCTACTACCTACAATCCTATTTTAAAACAATTCATTTTGATGATTACTTTCATAAAAAGTTTAAACTTCATATTGTGTGTTCCTCATTTGTCAAAATTTCGTCATTGAAAAAATATTTTCAAGTACCTATGTAAGAAAACTCGATGATATTTATAATGTTCTTATGCAGACTTTTATTAGTATTACTTTATACATTTTGCTTATATTTGTTATAATAATTTTATTATAATACTGGTTCTTCTCTGACTTCGACAGATGTCTAATTTATCATCCGATGACCCGCTTTGCGGAACAGTCATACGGTGTGTTCCAAGTTCGGTCCTCGGCCGGACAAATATTTCTATTTAAATGATATAATTTGACTATTTAATATACTTGTTTGTGTGGAAAACGTTATTGTGATCATAATTATTATACATATTTGTTAACACTAAACGTTAAAACACGAAACGTTTATTACAGCCTCTTTTACAAAGAACGACATTACTCTTCAAAGGGAAACTTTCAAAAGATTTTTCTGCGACATCCCCAAGCGCGCTTTTACCTTACAGTGTCCCATAGGAAAGGAAATGTACAATCTACACAGTACGAACAAACAATCTTGCTTGCGCAATCGCCGTCAATAAAGTCGTAAGCGTATATGTCGGAATAGGATATATAGAAATACTTTCACTGGTAAATTGTAGCTATACGGACATAAGTATTTATACGAGATAAAAATTACAGTAACGGGAACTAAACGTACATTTTAATGACAAGTACACAGCCAGGCGCCCCATTCGTTGCGTCACCAGCCAATCATTTCAAATTAGCACAATTCGATAACGTTAACAGTAGCTTTCTAATATTACTGTTTTTATTATACCTAACACTGTCATAACACGTACCTGCACATTATAACACTATTATAACTCGTACCTGCGTCTTTATTCGCGTAGGCTATAATGAAATTCATTCATTCCGTAAACTTGACATCCACTGTTGGACATAGGTCAAAGAAACCCTATATAACGGTAAGAACGGTATAGGACTTTCACCAATAGTCATCATGCCTGACGTAAATGTTGGTAACCGCAGTGGGTGTTGACGTTACACAAAAAGACCGAAACCTCCACAACAAATGAAAAAGTTGGGTTAAAATTCTGTATAGAAATTTCACAGTTTTGAAGTAAAGACCAAAAAATAAAATTCTTCGTATTTTGAATTAAACACACGCAACTCACACGTATCTCCTGCCTGCCTGTAATTAACGACTAAAAGGAGGCTTCCAAGGTTACGGGTGGCAAGTGTGGGAGCACAAGCCGTCCAGCTAGGCGAACCCGAAATGGACGGCGGTATGTGTGATCGCATATCGTCGTAAAGACCAGACAGTGCGTTGGGCCCAGCCGCTCACCGGGAGGAGCCCGATTGAGAAATGCGTTAAAGGCGTTGCTCCCACGGCGTCGGGTACCTTTTAAAGGATTCCCACATGAAAACAAAAAAAAATACCGCGTATATTGACGATTCATTGGAAGGTGGTAGAACCAGTGTAGTTCGACTGAGGAAGTACCACACGCCACACGTTTTTCTAGCGTGAAGCATTTCTTACGTTTCCAAGGAAAGGTGCGGTTGCCGGCACACTTTTATATGAGGCGACCGTCATAGTCCTCGGGAGTAGCAACGCATCTGTGATTGACTTCAGATAGAACCCATGTTCTGTATTAAGTTGATTACAGATGTCCATGAGCCGCAGTGACCACTGACCATCTCATAGTGGTGGACTGCATGCTCCTTTGCTACTTCAGCGTGTAACATCTTAGGCTGCATCTTACTTAACATCAGGTAAGGTCGCGGCCAAACGTTGGCCTATAATAAGATAAAAAAAAAAGATATAAAAAAAATCATAGTAAGGCCGTATGTCATTTGCTCTGATGAGTATTTCAGCCTTATTTTGTACTCTAATTTTATTCAAAATAAAATTAATCTTGAAGTATATATTTAGGTAAACATGCCTATTTTTTATAATCCTTAAGATACATGATTGTCTTAAATTTATTTATCTTTAATAATGACGTTACAACTGTCCCTGAATTATTTAATACTTTCATAATACTATTCCTCCTGCAATCCGTTACAAATGACCGATAGATTTTTGCTAGCTGTTTTTATGTTATTTTTAATCATTTATTCCATGGCGCAATATCTCAGCAACACTGTTACCGACTGCACTTTTCTTATATAATGATCTATTTCAAGCGCCGTTGACATACTTGGAAACACTTTTTAGGGTTCTTAAATAAGCAAAATGCTTAGATAGTATTAGACACATCTCTTAACTGACTTAAAATTAATTATAAATATCACTTTGGACACTACGGTGAGGATAACATATACGCTTTCTACACTCATAGCCCCACACTAGGATTTTTTCCTGTGTCGTGGGTACTATGGAAACATACAAGACGAATACACAAACACCCAGACCCAGAACATGAATCTAAACTCATCATCCTGTCTGGCCGGGAATCGAACCCGGGACCCATTACGCGTCAGACCGGTATGGTAACCACTCCGCCACGCGGGTCGCATATTTTTACAATAGGTAGGATAATTTATTGAAGGTTAAACAAAAGTAGGTAGTTTAGATTTTTCTGTTATTATCGTACTAAGAATAACGTTAAGATATTTTGTACGGATACGGATTGATTCACAGGAAATATATTTGATCGCATGTCATAACGTAGTATTTGTCCTCCGCACAGTTTTGCACCCTACATTTCTATTCCCCCATCTTTCGTGGCTTCTGAACCGAATAATTTGCATCTTGATTATTTTGAATGCAATCTAGACGGAAATAAAAATGCTGGTTTTACGTTGTAGAAAAAGCAAACTGGGACGCAGTCATTATTATTCAAACATGACTGGAGCCCGCCCAGAACTCGAACGGTCATTGATACATTTCATGAGTAGTTGACGATTTGAATGGAACGCCTAGAAAGGCCCCTTTCAGACTAAACTTTTCTTCCATGCATATAAACAGCGCATTTTTACGAACGAATTGAAATGCTCAGAAAATAGGATTGCATAATAGACTAAGTTTTTAAAGGTAACTCCAAAAGGATAAACAGTTGTATTCAAACTGCATATATGAGAAAATTACTAATAAAATTACTAATAAAATAAAGTACATTATTATTATAACCTGTATAATTACTATTAAATTCATTTCTATCGTGTTACTGTTTAATATTCAATCCTTGAATAACAGTTATAAGATTTAGTTATGTTATTGCATGTCTATGCTTCCTAAAAATTACGACCGTGTTTCTCAATACCATATACAAATATATTATAAACAAAGCTTCGATCTGTGCTAACTTGTTTATAACAAATCGCGCAACTCTCGATGGCGTTGACCTGTTCCATTTTGAATGATAAACGGCGTGACCGTGGGAGGAATGCTTCCCTGACCTCTCTAAATAACTATAATTGAATGATAGATCTGTTACTCCAGTTATTCTTTTTTACTAATTGAAGAACCATACAACTCCGTCGCCGTAGTTATGAGTAGATAGTTGCTTATCAATCAGGCGATCACTTCTATAAAAGTTTAATGGTGTATTGATTTGCGTGGGGTCTACCATTAAGGTGTCAGTAATAATTCTTACCGTTAAAATTACAGATTTAGAGTGCAAAATTAAATCATGGAATATCAACTACAAGTAATCCGTTTACTACTATTCGACTATGTTGAAAGATAGCAAAATTCTTGAGTACTGCGTGCACTACAAACAAGTACGCAACGAAGCAGGATCTATCGAAACAAAAAAGAATTAGAAAGGTAACCAATAATATTTACACAGTTTGGTTTACCTTTTAACTGGCACTACCATATTACACAACTCTAACTGTACTTATGTGATGCAAGGCAGGTGTGTACACATAGAATGCTCCTTCGAGAAACTTTGGCTAAAGTTAAGCGAAAAGTTTCATAACAGGAGTGCATTTCAAGCTAAGAGCAAGTTTCAATCAGTGAAATGAGAGCAATTTGCGGATGGGGGAGTCTCAGAGAAATTGGACGCATCTGATAGTTAGCTTAATTTATGGCGAGGAGCCAAACTTCGACGACTCTCACAAATGTCCCTGAGGGAGACTACCTAATTACGCACTCACGAATTCGTATACTAAGGGTCCACTCAACACGATATAGTTATAGTGACGACGTACACAAATCTTTTCACACGCACCCTGCGAGGGTGCTACTTGCTACACGCACAAAGTTTGACTCCGACGGTAACTATGTCATGTAGCGTGCGTGCGTAATCTGCACCTAAATTATGATGCAATTAACTCTGATACAATCAAACTTAAAATATTCAAAACACCCATGTTGTTAAGTATAAAACCACAGTTATTTTTTCAGTCCTGGTCCTGAGCAAGTGCAGCAATTAACTTAATAATATTATAGATACATAAAAATTGTTTTATTGTTTACACCGTAGCAAGTTCTTGTTCGCACGGTAGCCAAGATTTGAAATTAGTACAACTATTTTACAATTGTGGTGCGTGAGTTATTTCACACACAGCTAAAGACGCCAAATAGAGAATTATAAAAGTAATAGTAGCATTAAGAGTAATAAGTATTGTTAGAAACGTATCCCTGAAGGTGTAAAAAATCTATACATTTTTATTCATCGTATATTATTTACAGCACTGTCAGATGTTAATACCCACCACACGGACAAAGTCGCGAGCGAAAGCTAGTAATTACGAGTGTACAAAGCAATGATAAATGAAATGTCTCGGGACCTCAAAATATTTGTTTGCATATAATTTAATGAATTAGACACAAATTATGTAAAATTAATTAATGTAACAAATTAAGTTATTCACAAACAATAAATCCCTACTGAGAATTTTCCTTTATAACAAATACTGACATTTGAAACCAATCAAAACGTTAATTAAACCAATAGCTTGATGAATGACGCAATATGATTACACAGTATTGCGTCTGCTAACAGCTTGAGATCTAAAAACTTGTTCATTAGAGATTGTTGTCTCCGACCACGCCCTATCGCTGAGCTGGCAGACGCTAAATTACGACTCTATGCCCGCAGATTATAGATTCCCTGAGGGTTTATTGGAAGCACGATACGATATCATTATAATGGTACATTAAAAATTATAAGCTAAACCTATAGGCTATATAAGTAACAGTGACTACTCTAATAAATGTATTCTTAGAAAAAAAAAGCACAAAGAAATAGACATGTTAGCTACACTAAACAAAGTCTAAGCTAATATATTTATTTGTCTGGCCGTTGGCCTCTGATCAGTTTAATCTGTATCGGTCGGGTAATCTTATTAACTGCTCAACTGATTACAAGGCTGTATTAACGCATATTTATATATATAGGGTTATTTTTAACAGAAACTAGTGAAAAAGTATAAATCAGATATCTATGTGGTGACTTTCCGCGACTGGTAAAGAGACTAACTAGTAAGTATTTCTGAATCACGCTGTTAAAGTTACCTTATCGTTATGTATATTTACAAGTTTCTATATAAGCCTGCTGCATCACGGCCGCTCCTCAGACACAATAACCTAGTTTGGCAGAAGATTATTTTTACCATATAATCGATTAATTACACAAGGTAGAGCTACATGAAGTGTTTATACAGACGTACAGACTGACCTGTTGGTTAAGATCTAGATTTAGCTCATCCGCGCTCCAAAACTGTATTACTAAACCGGATACATTCTTAGCTTTTCTCGAAAAACAATGGTACATGTCAGTTACCGTGGTTACCTTGCAAGCCCAGAGTTCCGCGAGAGTTTACTTTCTATCTGCTGTTATCAGCAGGCGCGGCACGTGCTGACGTCGACCTAACGGAGCTGACTTACGCTCACGTACACATTAAAAGTATTTACATTAATATTGTATCGAAATACGGATCAGTAATGTGTCTTTCAAGTACCGTTAGGACTATATTACAATGTATAGAGGATTGACAATGTGTCAGCCTCTGTTTTTGTGACCCGAAGGCCGAGGTCAATGGAATATTATTCATTTTAGTAAATAAAAATAAAGAAAATGATAAATCTATAGCTTCCTAGTAATATCAGTGGTAAATATCCGTTACTTTTAATGTAAAAGTTTTAAGTGCGATGACCGAAAATAGGACAAAATCGAAGAGAATTCACGATAGCTAAGAAAGAAACACGCTGAAGAGATGGAAAAAGATAATGCACCTGTTAGTGCGAAAATGTAGGCAGACACCTTTTTGTACATTGTGTTTTTGTCGTTAGCTTAAATATCATCAAAAAGCTAAATGCAGGTACAATAAGCTACTAAAGAGTAATTTAAGTTAAAAGAATTTGTGATGATCATGTTTTTAACATCACAACTTCAACAAACGATTAAACTACAGTTTAAATGATTCTTAAACAGAAAGTTATAAGTCAAATCATAATCAAACACTTATATATAACATGTATGTATCAATACATTCAAATAGTATCAATACAAACATATTTATCACCACATTAGCTACGACGTTTTATTTAAGTAGTAACACGTTGGTCAAACAATTGAACTACAGAGGAGATTCAATTGAATTTACGATTCATCCGGACATCTCACCGACAACGCATCGTAGCCGAACTTTATTCAATAATATTATTCGGTTCAATTAACTTTTTATAACCAAAAGTATATGAATTATACACTTACAAATTATATAATATAATATTCATTGAAGTTGAGTTGCATTGATTACAATACTTCTGTGCATCTGTGCGTGATAAGTATATGTGCATTTTATCTACATTAATATTTTATTTTCGCGGAGTACATATAATTTATAGCATTTTTTTTATTTAAACGAAAACTTTAACATGCCTTTTTAAATCTATTGAGCTTTGTTTAAATTATGGCGTAATAAATATAGTGACCTATTATATAATAAATAACTCAAATAACCGAAGTTAACTAGTTTCAGGCCTGGATACTACATGTGTAGTATCCAGGCCTGAAACTAGTACCATTCTGTGCAATATATTTACTTCAGAAAGCCATATCATCTTA
This sequence comes from Spicauda simplicius, assembly GCA_949699795.1. Taxonomy (NCBI): domain Eukaryota; kingdom Metazoa; phylum Arthropoda; class Insecta; order Lepidoptera; family Hesperiidae; genus Spicauda; species Spicauda simplicius. The sequence continues at coordinate 16,568,674 of OX453060.1, read as the reverse complement.
CATCTATTCCTACCTAACTTAATGAATTATTAAGACATACCTCTTGTATAAAAAGCATACAGAATATTAGCCTACTAACATTGTTTTCCTCATTTGTAGTCTTTTAAGACGCCAAGCATGTCGCTCGCAGCTTTCCGTCGTGTTACTGGAAACGTGACATCACGGATTTACGAAAGCAGGATCTGTTTCGTGGATCATGACAATAAAATATCACACAATAGCGTAAGTATTGTAAATTTATTCTGATCGACGGCTTCCATATTTTTGGTATATACCTATTAACATATGCCTACGAGTTTACGTTTAGGTACCTATGGGATATACCATTGTTTTCCGCATACATAATATTATGTACTTTTAATATTCAGCTATATTGAAAGTACATACATAATCAAAAGTTTCTAAAGAATACATTTAAAATATTGTTACTCTCTAATCGATTGAGCTGTAGAAAAGAATAGGCATACATATGCAACAATGACTTGCATGATTACGCATGCCATCGCTAGATATGCAATGGCCCGTACTAATGATTAATTAATCCAGTACGTAATAATTATGCAAAACACAAAATTCATAAAATGTAAGCATTTTATTAACCGACCAATACAGTAATAGACAGTGCCTCAGTACTTTTCTAGAACAGATTCATAATTAATAGACATATCATAACACGATAACTTTCGGTGAATTTAATAAGTATGTATTTGAATAAATAATAAAGTCAGTTGCGTACTACGTAGGTACACAAATTGTTTAACGAATAACTTACTCAAAAACTTTTCATTACATAACTCTACTGTAAGTTTGGGGTAAAGATAAAACTGTAGGTTTATTAATAGATATTAATTTATTAAAATTAACTACACAATATGTAAATACCTAAATAACTACACAGAACCGTATAGAATAGTCGATACGTAATACAAATAAGACAGATCCAACACCAACAACGCCCTAACAGCGTGAAGCTGACCTCTTAAATAATTAGGTTGCATGAACACCAGATTACAGACTCCGATTCAATGCTAAATCAGTTGCTGAAAGACGTCATTAGATCCCCTTACACTGAGTATACATATTATGTTTCAGTTCATTAGCTATCTGCTTTGTGTCTGAGCAACATTATAGAATAGAATAGGATAGAATAGAATAGAATACTCTTTATTGCACCCTAGAAACATACCAACTTAACAAAAACATACAATACAGATAAGTCGTATGCAATAGGCGGTCTTATCGCTAGGCAACGATCTCTGCTAGACAACCTATACATGGAAAAGGTAAGGAGAATATTATATAAAATACTTTTAATTTCCAAACTATTAATTTTATCAATTAAAAAGTTACAAGTTTATTAAGGAAATTTTTAATTATCAAATATGTATAGCAAAACATCTCCAAATGTCACATATGGGCTATAAAAAGCTTAATACCTCCTATCCGGGCTTTGCTAAAAATTACTTATGCACTTGTTGGTTTTGCACAGTTTCAGCAAACATTTAATTAAGAGACAACGCTATTCCAAGAATAGGATAAGCTCCGTTAAGCGTCAACACCGACGGCATAAATCTGCATCACAATAGACCAACACTTTCCTCACGTAGATACCGTACTTGTATTCTTTTTCTCTCAGGACCCTTGATTAACTAGAAAGCGACTAGACCCAGCTTGGTGGACCGAAACTCGATAGAAACCACAACACCGCATAGTTTTCACTCTAAGTAGGACACACGCGGACGGCCAACCTGCTCTCTTGACGATAAGGTCCGGTGTACTGCAATTAGAATAAGCTAATTAGCTTTTCGCAAAAATAATTAAATGTTCGCATATATATTTTTAGTATACAGATCAATATTTCTTGGAACATCTTAACTTTCTTACTTAATTCATCCTTAATTTGGTTATTAGACAAGAAAATATTCACGTTTAAGATAGATGAGAAAGTCCTTACTATGCTTGCATTAGTTATTTTACTAAAAATAACACAACTAATTCGCACTCATCCATAGTGTAATCGTTAGATATAGGGTGGTGGTGAGAGTCGTAAAAATAAGCATGATCGATACTGCTACACGCGTCTAATAATATATAGACGTTATTATGTACTACTAGGTTATTCATGCGACTCCGTCCGCTTTGATCACCTTTAATATTGTAATGAGTATCCCATGGTTAATCCACGTTACTATCTGTGTGCCAAATTTCTTACGTTTCGATGAAAGAGTGTGGGTGCCAGCATACTTTTATTTGAGGTGACCATGTCAATCCTTCGGAGAAGCATACCATCTGTAATTAACTTCAGATAGAAGCTATGTTCTATATGAAGTTGCTTACATGGGCCATGGGCGGCAGTAACCACCTACCATCAGGTGAACTGCATGCTCGTTTGATGCTTCAATCAGATAAAAAATCTGCTAAATACGATCGGTAGTTTTTGTATGAAAGAGTAACAAACACATAAACATCCTTACAAACTTTAAGATTTATTACATTAATTAGTTATATATTAGAAGCATACACGGATTTAAAAGTCTCCGCATTACACAACTAGGTACGTGAAACTTGGAGCTTGTTTCAATTAACTAATTAGCTAGAAGCAACGCTATTTCGGTACATTATAGAGCTTGTTTGCTTTTGTAGAGAGATATCTCTCTCAATCTCATTTCAGTCATACGCGAAGTAATCAAATTAACTCTTATCAGGTAGATAATATTGTAATACTGGTAGCTATGTATGGTATACTCCTAATTATGGTAGCAGTACCATTATGTCGTCAACCCATTATTGTCCCACTGCTGGGCACGGGTCTTCACTCGGAATGAGATAGTTTTAGGCAATGGTTCACCGCGCTGGCCAAGTGCGAATTGGTAGACTTCACACACCTCCGAGAACTTTTTGTTTTTAAAGAACTCGGGTATGTAGGTTTTCTCACGATGTTTTCCTTCGCCAAAAACCAGTGATAATTAATTTCTAATACGCACATAAATCAGTGGTGCGTTCCTGGATTTGAACCTCGGACCACCCGATTGAAAGGGCAAGTTTCAACTCTCTACATTAGCCTATTGGTTACCATTATTCACACAAAAAGTACAGATCACATTTACTATAAGGCACACCGATAGTTTATAAATTGGATAATCACATGAGACACTCATTACCATTTAAATATGATCAAACTTAGCTAAGTTGTGAAAAATAAGCTATTTATACATAACATTGATATTCTTTTATCTTAACCTACAGTCCTACACTGATTGACTCTATCTTGATTCTGGTATGCTACTTTATAAGAATCACGAGGTTACAAGTCAATATTATCGTAGTCATTTTAACCTAAGACCTATTTCATAGACTTAATACTATGGCATAGAGGTTGCATTCGAAATGTGGTTTATCACATTGACTATGATAAACCCTTCACAAAATACCCCGAGACTAATTTATCAATACTAGTCAATTTTAGAATAATATTATCGCGGAATTGACACATTTTAATACTTAACGGGTACTCACGATATGCGGTTTTTGAATCATTTTCGAATTCTTTTTGCATAGAGTTCAAAGTTCGGTGCGTAAGGATACAGTTAGTGTTGTGTGTCGTGATATGGAACCTAAAAAAAAAAACGAACTAGACGTAGGGTACATAGGTTAATCTATCACTAGTGCTTGTCAACGGTTTCTCGTCGCCACCGCAGTTTCGCCGTGACCACGATCCATGCAACTGGGAAATATCGGCAAAAAGAATTCGAAAAGGATTCAAAAACCGCATATCGTGAGTACCCGTTAAGTATTAAAATAGTCAATTTTAATTTAGGCTTTCACTGTGCTAGATAAAATTTTACTTATTGTACGTATAAAACGTAACGGTGCCAACGCAAAGTCAATAGCTAACCGTTTTAATTGCTTGAAATTTTATGGTGGCCGTAGAAGGCGAGGTTCCCATCGTTGAGCAATTCCACAATTAAACACAATCACGCAATCGTAACAAATCAAAATCAATTCGTGGCACATGATTCACACTGTAAGTTCTCTGTATACACCCATGGCACTCGTCAACATTTTTTAAACAATAAACACATCAACTTCATTGCTAAGCATCATTCATGACTAACAGTTTTTGAGAATTTTCCTCATGAACCTACGTTACTGTGAGGTGTGTATTTAAGCTTTGTCTTACAATCATCTTATCTCAGGAAATACGGAACGGAAATTCCGTATTCTTAATCTCTTTGAAAATATTATCTTTTAGGTGGATATCAACCAAACAAGCGAATGCTTATTTTAACATTGTTTCGTAATTATTTCAATATATACAAAGTAATAGATAGCGAAATGCTCTACATTTCTTCTACACTCATGCTTACTCAATATTTGATGATTCAAATGTTAAGTGATGTAAGTAATGTTAAGTTCAGATGTTGTTAAGAAGTTAACATCTGTGTTGCAGTATGTGTTTACACTATGTAGGTATAGTATTATAATATTTTATATTAGTTAGTTTCTATTTTGTATAGTATCATAGTTTCATTAATTTTTATGTATTAATTTGTTATATTGTTTACCTACTTGTATTTGTGTATTCGTTTCTATGGGCCTTTGTAGCCTGATATAAATAAATAAACACAAAATGAATAAAGAAATAGGTACCATAATGTAAAATGAGCGTTTTATGAGATTAAGAATGAATTATAAGTAGAAATATATGCGTGTCACTCCGTACTATGTATACAGTAACTAAGTAACATAATAAATATTAAGTTACTATGATTCCTCAAATTAACATAGAATTTATTAAAATTCCGAGTGATCGGCCACTAACACATGGCATGTTAAGGACACTGTTTTGTAAGTTTAAGAATTCAACCTCTAGTGCTCAGTTGCATGCAGTGTCATGACATTCATTGAGCACTTACGTAAATCGCCCCAAATAGCTCGCCGGTGTTAGCATAAAAATAGCAATTCGACGGAATTGTTCTAGCGAATTGTAAACATTTTAAATTTTCTGTTACCTCCTTGACGATATAGCTGCATAATTAATAATGGGGTAATACGGCAGTTTGTAGAAGGTTTAATTGAACGCATAGCCGATCTGTGTTTATCTCGTGGTGGCTTATGATGGGAAACATTGGGATATAGCCTATACAGATTTCCCCAAAAACCTTTTGTTTACTATCGAAGTGACGTCACATCAGTGTCGAAACGACGACTAGCGCTTTACTGATTTGAATATGAGAATAAAAATATTAAATTTAAAATACGAATTATAAAATGAATACTGATTTAATATAAATTGAAAGGAAGATTTATAGTTCGTTTTTTACTAAATCACAAACAGATCCTTTTTCATCTAAAATGGTGCTTAATTGTAGAGCACTACTCACCGCATCTATCGAGCCAACCCTCCGCACGACACGGATAAGGTATCACGACCGTTCCTTCATCGCTCCTCATCTTGCCCAATTTACCATAAAACAATAGTAGCACAGTACTCTCCACTTCGGTACATCACTTCACATTTCACAGTACACTACCGAAGAGTCGGACCCACGGAACCACGGTGATACACTACACTTGGCGACTCCTCGACTGCCGCACCTCACTTTCACCAACTGCCGATAAAAAGACAACTATGTTAATCATTGAATACTTACTGGATAGATAACTGCGTCAATACTGCAATAGATTCGCCAATAAATGGTTCTTTTTTCATATCGATCGTATCGAAACATGAAATGAAACACGTTACAAGTCCAACTACAAGTTATTAAAGTTTATCCAAAGTCTTTTTTTACTCAAACTTTATTGCCTAGCGAGATACTTATTTCAAGAGTAATCAACGTACCCTAGAGTTTATATCAGCAGCATTATATGTAACCTCGATTTGGGTAACTTTGAACATTTTTTACAATATTTGTGATATTATAATCTGTTTTATATTTATTGCACCTTGTTTTTATTAAATGAATAGTGTCCTTTTTAGCTGGTTTATTAATCTAACACAATAAATTTACGGAGAAAACAATTAAACTATCCACAATTACCCCTAAAACTCAAATTCAAAGTTATCCTTAGTTTTGGGTAACTTTGAATATAATTTTTTGAGGATATAAAATCCGTCATTAATCGAATATTTTAAGGTCTGAGTAAAATTAATTAACATATTTTTGTTAATTAAAACCAAATCTATAAAAAATACATTTATTTTGTTATATAAATACAATAGACAACTTGGTCTTGCCATATGAATCAAGGTCGATCCATTAGGTGGTAAAATAAGATACTAGTTTTTTTTTTGATTATTTATTCCATCCATCCATAGGATGGACGGAACATCGGGTACCTTTGGAAGGTTTCCCCCTCGAAAACAAAAAAAAAAAGGATGGACGGAACATGGACATAACATAGGCCTCCCCTAAATGGCGCCACTCCAACCGGTCCTGTGTCCTCTGAATCCAACGGTTTCCCGCTGTCTTCTTCAGGTCACCGGTCCATCTGGTAGGGGGGCGACCGGTACTCCTTTTGCCTAAACATGGTCGCCACTCGAGGACCTTTCTTCCCCATCGGTTATCGGTCCTACGAGCGATGTGGCGGCCCATTGCCACTTCAGCCTGCCAATTTTGAGAGCTATGTCGGTAAGCTTCGTTCGTCTACGGATTTCACCGTTGCGAATCATGTCTCGTAGCGAAATTCCGAGCATAACCCTCTCCATAGCACGCTGAGCGACCCTGAGCCTCCGAAAAAAATATTTTTTTATGATACAGGTAACTTTGAACCGTTCAAAGTTACCCATATAACATCCAATTTCGACGTCGTCAAAAGTTTAACAGTTTTACGCAATATTCAACATGGGATACGGATAGTACAGTTTCAAAATAATAATATACAATATACATTTTAAAGATAAACACCAAAACACACCTGTTTACGGTAAGTTTTATATTATAATTGCTATTTCAAAATGAAGCATCAAACACTTGCAACAACTGCACTACGGAAAAGGCGGTATTTTTTAAAATTATGCCATTGACAGGTACCTTTTTTTACTTTCATTGATAATACAACATTTTGGCAAACCATTTTACGCAGGTACGATATTGAAATAACAAGAAGTTTCCATGTAATAAATTAATATATTTTTTTCACAACTTTGTTCAAAGTTACACCGCTGTTCAATGTTACCCAAATTGATTGTATTACATCTAATTAAATATATATTAAAAATATATGTAACTTAACATAAGATATTATAAACTAAACAAAAAATTTTATTCAATTTAAAATTGTTAAGTACCTTCTTACATATTATTATATTAAGTATGTACGAAGAGAGATAAAAAATATTACCATACTCTAGAAATTTAAATATTGTTATGTACATACTTGTATACGGACTATACGTAAATGTATATCATTAAACCACATTTATTACGCTCATTATAAGAAATCGTAGTATTGAGCTATTTTAGCTATTTTGCGTTTTGTATTATTTATGAGGTCAAATAAACATATTACATCTTTAATTCATTTTATAATATTTATTTATACATAGTAGAAAAATACACAATATTTTTCTGTATTTTTCTACTATAAATAAATATTATTAAAAGAATAAGATAGCTATAATTAAGAATAGATAATTATAATTAACATATCTATATAATAATAACATGGAAGGCAATTATTTTCTCTATAATGTTATGTTGAATTTACACAAATAAAAATATTGCAAATAATTTCCTAAATTATGCAAACACTCCAACATTTTTTTTTTTTGTAAATTATGATGAACGAACTAATTTATTTCAGATAATAAATAAAAATATATACCTGATATTAGAATTTCAACAACTTGTTAAACTACTACACAAACAATGTTCTACTAATTTATCCATCTCATATCAATAGCATGTGTAAGTATATAATATAATAATTATTATGAAAAAACTTTTGATATGATCGATTAACCCGCGCACGTGATATCAACACTTCGCGTCCGATGCATACACCCACCCAACATACGAGCAAAGAAAAAACTGATTTCATTTGGTTGGGTCCGTACTAGGGATGTTAAAAAATAATCGATTTTTATTTAAATCGATTATTATTTTCTTATAATCGATTTTTTATTTTCGATTTGTATAGTAATATTAATCGATTTTTTGTAAATCGATTATATAAATTACGTGTTTAAATCGATTTTCAGAAACAGTTTGTATCTATGCGACGGATGAAAATATCTTGCAGTAAGTTTCAAATGTATAAACTAGAGATGATGAATAAAACTATCAACCAATAAATTTAACTAACAATTTAAAACAATCATATTATTCGTAATGCAATAATAACAATGTTGAATACAAAATTAAATAAACAATTTTAAAACTATAAAATTACTATATTTAGATTTCGACTGTAATTCGTAAGGTATAGGAAACGTTTTTGAACTAGATTCGCGCGTTGCCTATGCCCTGCTGACCTCGAGTTCGGATTGACTTTAGCCGTAAGTCAAAATGCGCGCGAAGTTTGATCATTAATTCCTACTGAGAAAAGTCACTCACCGTATTCAATTCTACGTTCTGTTGTATTGAAAATAAAGTGTAATATTCAATATTGATGTTTTTGTAATAAGTATTGTCTATTACTGATATTTTTTTCTTTCGAATCACGATCACGATCACGAATTAAACGATAATATTAACAGGTGCTGAGATTGTACATAGTGTTTATTGTAAGTGATCGAAATGGCTGTGAGTTTAAAACAACATAAAAATATATAAAATATAATAGTAAATAATAAAATTTTATAAAATACAAAAAAAGAAATCTGTATATAAAATCAATGAACTTCTAAATATCCCTAGCTCTATTATAATTTATCATTTATAAAAAAATATCTACTTATACCAACTAACTTATTTCAACTATTATTGCCATATATATCTAGTATAAACAGCACCATCTATGCGTTGGATAAAAATCTCGAATTAAGTTCATACGGTTAAAAACGGCGCCATCTGTAGGCATGTATGTATGCGTGTAAAGTGGTTTCAGTGTAGTTGTGAGTACTTGTGAGTGAGATAAAATTGTTATTTGTTGCTGTAAAACATTGTTTAAATAATAAAAATGTCATCTCAACGTAAAGCACCCAAAAGCGGCTGGCTACAGTATTTTATAACAGGGAAAATAACGGTACAGCTATATGCAAGTACTGCTCCAAGGAAATAAAAACTTGTAGTAATACTACAAACTTAAAACAACATATGGAACGAAAACATCTCAAAGTGTTACAGGTAAAGTCGTACGTTTTATAACCTCAAATTTTAGATTTTTAAAATTTTATAGTCCAAAAAATCGATTTTCTCGCAGAAATCGATTATTTTTTGTTATTAAAAGCGATTTTTGACAAATCGATTAATTTTAAATAAATAAAAAACGATTTTTAATTAATCGCTTCTTTTCCACTAATCTCACATCCCTAGTCCGTACTCTCTGTTTTGCCCAATGTTCTATAACGCGTGAATGCAAAAACGATATGTTTCTTCTCTATCTTTTTGTATTGACCCGCCTCCTTATCATTCATAATATCAAATGCGCGCGCAAAGTTAACATAAATATGTTGAATCTGGCAATATTATTTTTTTAAATGGGTTTACAAAGAAATTAAATTTGAAATAATCCGATCAATTCAACTGTTTAATGTTACAACTAAAATTTATTTTGCGATTGAGTTTACATCTTCACATGTAAGTATTTGAAATCATAGACAAGAAGACTGACGTCATAACAAGGTGGTTAATTTTTGTTTCCAAAGATTCGTATGATCTTCTCCAACATTGAAATAAAATGTTCATCTCGAAAGACTTGAAAGTTATAAATAATTTCTATGCGAAACTCACGTTCACTCATAAGTTCTTTTTCTATTTACCATATTTTAAAAAAATCTGACAGCTCTGTTTTATCTGTCGATAGTGATACCAGTTCATAGCATTCGACATTCGTAATAGAATTTCATAAAAATAAAATCAGTCTGTGGTTCAAGATGGCTCTGAAAGCACTTGTCGGTCAAAGTAAGTTTAAAATATTAATTTAAAGTACTTCTTCTTTCTACAATTAGGTGTAAATTATAGTTTTCACCTGACTTTTCTTCCACTTTTACATTTAAGCTTCACATAACTTGCAAAATGTCTTTATGTCTTAGCATTTCATTTTGTCAAACTTCCCTTCCCTTCTTATCGATGAGTAATATTCAAACACTGATGTAAGGCTTGTGTTACTTGTATTATTATGATGCAAACATAATAAATACTCGGCTGATTACATTACTGTTTTCAAAATAATTAGAAATATTTTAAAAAGTGATATCCCTACATCCCCTACTTAGAAGCTGTAATTTGGTTCAATAAGTATGTAAACAAAGTAAATCAAAATCAATGAACATGAAGTGTAAAATAAATAGCATGAAGAATTAAAAGCATAAGTAAAATATAATACAAAGGCTTTAATCAAATGTACATTGTAGTTAAAGCTTAGAGCTGAAGTATTGATTTTCTGTCAACCGAATGAAGTGGGGGCGGAGTTTTACGTCATACATTATACATTACGACCAACGATATCTTTATACCACATCAAACGAATATAGCTTAATAGGCTTGTTAATTCTACCTTCCTGTCCCCATGATATGGTTGTGAAATTTCAGCAACAATACACTCGTACATTGTGCAAATTTTTAAACTGATTAAAATAATATATGAGCCTCACTTTGTCTTAGTTACCGCAGTAAATTAAAAGTACAGGGTGTCTAAGTTCCTTTATAGATCTAGCTTTAATTCTGCATACTTTTTGACTTATATAACTAAAACTGCAATTGCTTTACAACTTTTAATCTCTATCTATTTGTGGTTGGTTGTGAGTAATGGGTTGTTATATCTAGAAATATAAAATCCGACATTTATTACAACACTAATAGCAGTATTAATCTCTGCTGTTCTAGTACAAAGGGATGGTAAGGGTATCTCTTTCACAATACCCTTTGTACCCAAACACACAAATTTTAAGTGTTCTAATTTAGTTTTCAAGAGTAACAAAGCCTCTGTGGTCCACCTCTGATAAAACAAATGTTCCTATTTGGAGTTGATTCAAGATATATTTAGGTAGCAGTAGTACCATTTACCATTAGATGGCTTACATTGTAATTTTAAAAAAAGAGCTCCTGATAAGCTTGATAAATATTGTTTCTATCATATTTATTTTGTAATAAGTACTGTGACTAGCTTGTAATGTAATTAACATGATTGCAGAGATTATGAATGAGGTGATCCGCTACCGCGGACCCAAGGGGAAGGAGATACAACGCATGGAATGGCGAATCTTAATAGTGGACCAACTTTCCATGCGTATGGTTTCTGCATGCTGCAAGATGCATGATATCTCTGCTGAAGGAATCACTTGTGAGTACTATAGTACATTATAGAATTATGATTGTAATAAAAACTGGTTAACAATGTTGGCTCAGTGCCTGAATACTCTTGAATAGATTTATTTGGAAAATTCAGATCTGATTTCCATAAAGCTCAAGAGGAAAAAATACTGATAAACAAAGGGCATCTACAAATATTGTCGTTGTCAACCCATTATTGTCCCTCTGCTGGGCACGAGTCTTCTCTCGGAACAAGAGAATTTACGCCATAGTCCACCGCATTGGCCAAGTGCAAATTGGTGGACTTCACACACCTCTGGGAGTTTTTTTTTTAAAAAAAAGCAGTCATAATTAATTTCCAATATATTTTTCTACAAATATAATAATTGTTAATTATATTATTTACAGTGGTGGAGGACATCCATAAGAAAAGAGAGCCTTTGTATACTATGGATGGCATTTACCTCATAACACCATGTGAGAAGTCTGTTCATGCACTCATAAATGACTTCTCAGTTGGTAACCGCATCATGTACAAAGCTGCACATGTGTTCTTCACTGAAGGTAAAATGCTCCCTTTACATCAAATGATATCAATAAGCTATGATACCTGTAGATAAAACATTAGTGTTTTTTTTCATCATAACATCCTTCATGCTTAAATTTTTAGTTGCATTGGCATTTTTATTTTCGTTTTTTACAGCTTGCCCTGATGTTCTATTTGATGAATTGTCACGTAGTCGAGTAGCAAAATATATCAAAACATTAAAGGAAATCAACATAGCTTTCGTACCATATGAACAACAGGTTTGTTTCTTTTATGTGCCCTCCAAATTATTTTTATTTTAATCATTGTAGTAGAACATATCAAAAATTCTCTTTACTATAGCCTCTTAATGATCAAATTGTTTTACATGCTGCTATTGGTTAGTCTGCCCTGAAGAATTATTCAATGAACTGTGCAAATCTTCAGCGGCTAGGAAAATCAAAACTTTGAAGGAAATCAACATTGCTTTCTTGCCATATGAAAGTCAGGTGAATATCCCTGTGTTTAAGCCTACAAATATAAGTATATGTGTTCATGTATTTAAAATAAAACAATTTCCTGAAATAATACCTTTCTATTATGTATCAGGTGTTTTCTCTGGACTCCCCGGACACATTCCAGTGCATGTACAACCCTGCACTGGCTCAAACCCGCAACGCCAATATGGAGCGCATCGCTGAGCAAATTGCTACGCTTTGCGCCACACTCGGCGAATACCCATCAGTGCGTTACCGTAGGTACGTAAGCACCCTTCAGCTTCTTGCGAAATATTAATTTCTGTTTCTGTGATATAAATATAATTAAATTTTTTTAGCGACTGGGAGCGCAATGTGGAGCTTGCTCAGCTTATTCAGCAGAAACTTGATGCTTATAAGGTAAACTTTTATTTATTTATTTATTTATTTATTTATTTATTTAAATCTTCGGAAAACTTACAGCTAGAAATTACAATTATTATTCATATTAGGAGATCGAAGGCCACTTATAAGTTTTCGCAAATAGTTACATGGTATACATATACTAGTACCTACTAATGTGATAAACTTATATTGAAATATTAATATTATTATTTGTTAAGGTATAGATACATTATTAAAGAAACTCTGGCTTAGCTTACGCCTCAAATCAGTGATGCTGGTATTGAAAATATCGAAATCATTGACCCTTGACGCAACATTTAGCGATCTGCTTGCTCTTATAAAGAATGAGTTTTGCCTGTAGTTGGTTTTCACAAGGGGAACGTATAGAGGGACGGGTACTCTGATGGATCTTGGGATACGAAAGTGGATATGACTTAGGAGATCGGGAGAATCAATTTTACAGTTCGCAATATTAAACATAAATATTATATCAGCTATTCGTCTGCGTTCATAAAGAGGTAGTAAGTGATGTCTACGACATTGTTCTATGTATGAATTGTCAGAAGTTTTTGTCCGAAACTGCAAAAATCTAAAGAATCGCTTTTGAATGTTTTCGATACGATCAATATACACTTGATAGATGGGATTCCATACCTGCGAAGCATACTCGAGGTGACTACGGACAAATGTACAATATAAAATTTTAAATGTCTTAATGTTTTTGAAATTAGCGGACAACCTTAGTATAAAACCAAGTGCTCTGGATGCTTTGCTCACAGTACTGTCAATGTGCGCGTCGAATAAAAGTTTCGAGTCGAATGTAATGCCCAAGTCTCTCATCGATGTAACCCTTTCTAAAATAGTGTTGTTAATGACATAATTAAATTTTAAGGGATCAGGCTTCCGTGTAAACGAACATGTGAAACATTTTGTTACATTTATATTTAACTTATTATGGCGGCAATAATCTTGAAAAGAATTTAAGTCTTTTTGAACATTATGTGCATCATTAACAGATTTAATAACGTTGAAAATCTTCATGTCATCAGCGTACAACAATATTTTACAAGTTTTGAAACAACATTTTATATCGTTTATAAATATGGCAAATAGGAGAGGTCCGAGTAAAGATCCTTGGGGCACACCTGATGTTATCGACATTGCTGATGAAGAATATCCATTTAAGACTACGGTTTGACTTCTATTAGTAATATAAGAGCAGAACCACCTAAAGAGATTACCTCTTATGCCAGCTGTCTGTAGTTTTCGTAGGAGTATGAGGTGGTCTATTCTATCAAAGGCCTTCATAAAGTCCGTGTATATGACATCCACTTGGGATGGTTGTGACATGTGTTTGGATAAAAAATCACTACATAAGATTAAATTGGACGTTGTAGATTTACATTTGATGAAACCATGCTGTTCATTGATGAAAAATTGCTTAAGACTCAAGTAAAGTTGCTTGTGAACAATTTTTTCAAAAATTTTGGCAATTAAACATAATTTCGAGATTGGTCTTAAGATGGATGGATTGGATTGGTTTTAAGTTACTAATATATAAATAACAAATAGGACATGCCATACTTAAGTGACTTGATATTATTTATGAAGGTTATTATTGACTTATTTTTGTTGAAACCATACTTACAATGCTTTTTTACATAGAAATGCGAGTAAAAATCTTATTAAGAAAGCTCACACATATATCCCAGATAAGATTAGTGTGCTATCAGAGATTATTTGCACAAGCGTCGCTATACCTATGGACTAAATTAGAAATGTGTCTTTCTTGCTACACCTTTCACACCTGCTATTATGAAGTACAAAATTGTAATAGTTCTCCTGCAATCAAACTACAAAGGGTGCGTTCAATTAGACGTTCACAAAGCGCACACTCACGACCGCAGTTCTTCCCGTTCCATTAGCATGTCAGCTTTACTGCCGTATTCTCTACTGGGACGATCACTTCGACCCACCTTGTTAGATGGGTCGTCGTGAGCGTCGCGTGGGCCTAAATCACGACGTCATGAGTGACGTATTCGTCGCGACCACAACGACCGCTGTCGTCTTGTGTAACGACATTTTGGGCGTTAGGTGCTTTGTGAGCGTCATCTGCAACGCACCCAAGGAGTTCATAATCTCCAAAAAAGAGATATAAGGACCAACAAGAAGAAGCAACCAAATCTCTCATATTTACAAATCATTTAATTTAACTTGTACCTGAATAAGCAACATAGCATTAAAAACATATTTGTCGTGTAGGCCGACGAGCCGACGATGGGCGAGGGGCCGGAGAAGGCGCGCTCGCAGCTGCTGGTGCTGGACCGCGGCTTCGACTGCGTGTCGCCGCTGCTGCACGAGCTCACGCTGCAGGCCATGGCCTACGACCTGCTGCCCATCGAGAACGACGTGTACAGGTGAGGGGACATGTCGTGTTTCTTGTACGTTTGTATAGAAGCACTGAATCTTTCACATACTATTTAGATGTATATGTACTATTCATAAATGTAAACATGTCTGAATTGTTTTTACATATTAACATGTATGTATTACTGATAATTATGCATAGGAAATAGGGTTAATTAAAAAAAACTTTGGTTACTTAGAAAGTCGAAAACTTGAAAATCACATTTTTAAAAAAGACTACAGGGTTATGCAAACACAGTAACTTTAAATTTACTTTCCCTAATAAAATATTTACTTAGGAAACTGGGTTGTAATTGACAAGTTGTACAAGTCTTAAAAAATCATCATTAATAATTTTCGATTTCAGATATGAAGCTTCCCAGGGCCAAATGAAAGAGGTTTTATTGGATGAAAATGATGAATTGTGGGTTGAATTGCGACACCAGCACATCGCCGTTGTATCCACTTCAGTCACCAAGAATTTGAAGAAGTTCACTGAATCCAAACGCATGGGTGGAGGTAAGTAATGTATTAGCAAGTTCAGAAAATTACAACTTTCCACATGAAAAAGTAAACTTTGAATAGAAATACTTGTAATGTAAAATTTATCATTTAATTCATGCGGAAACGCCACTTTGTTTAACTCGCGATGACATTACGTTAGTAAGCAACATCCTAAATAGTTTTTGTTATTGAAGTCTCAAATCGACATTTACTTTACATATTTTCTGATATTGTGCATAATAACCTTTTACTTTGATGCTAAATTCGTAAAATATACACTATAAAGTTATTTTATCACGGGAATTTGATTATCGAAATTTTATTTCTGGTTTTCATGTTTTTACTTGCAATAGGAGACAAGCAGTCAATGCGCGATCTCTCTCAAATGATCAAGAAGATGCCTCAGTATCAGAAGGAGCTGTCCAAGTACGCCACTCACTTGCGTCTGGCCGAGGACTGCATGAAAGCTTACCAGGGCTACGTTGACAAGCTTTGTAAGGTTGAACAGGTGAGTTTAATTTATATGATTATTGGTCTTTCAAATCATAATTTTAGATTTCTAGATTCTAATTTTAGCAGTATGTTCAAGATTAACATATGTATAATTCACTAGTTGACCTGGCGAACTTCATTTCGACTAAAAGTCCAAAATCTAAAATTGTTTCTCTTCTATATTATATGTGTACTTATTGTACATAAAAACCTTAAATGATTCTATCTAGTAAAAAAATATCATTAAAATCCGTCGCTTAGTTTTAAAGATTTAAGAATACACAGGAACAGAAAGCAGGAAGCGACTTTGTTTTATACTATGTAGTTATTATTTTTCAACAAATAAATTCTTTATAGGATCAGTACATCTAGTAATACTTATTTAATAATATAATTTATAACAAAATAGATATAAATGGCAAATGCACATAAATCAGTATTTATTAACTTTTTTCTCATTTTAAATTATAATTTGTTTTCTTTAAGGATTTAGCCATGGGCACTGATGCTGAAGGTGAAAAAATTAAGGACTACATGAGGAGCATCGTGCCAGTACTTCTTGATCAAGTAAGTAGTATGATAAAATAAAACCTCTTTACTTAAGAATATATGGATGGAGGCAGAGGTTGCTATTTCTTACTATAAAGTTATTATTCATTTTGTTAAACCCAGACAGTGGTCTTTGAGACTTTTACAGTATTTTATTTTTTTTATTCTATTCTGACATTATACTCCATAGAATTCGAAATAAGTATATGTCTATATAGAAATAAATATGAAACACTAAGTATCATATCTGCCGCACATTAATGCGTAAACGATAGTTGCTAAAGCTACCACCTTATCGCTCTACCAACTGAACAGTTGCTAAAGCTGCGCTGGGGCGTCTAGTTGGCTGCATAAGCGGTATAAGTTAGCTTTTGGTCGAAAAAAATTGTCAAACATTCGGTTGTTTACGCCTCTGTATGATATATGATACATAAAGTACGGTATAATTCATATTATCCATACTAATATTACAAATGTGAAAGTGGGTTTGGTTGTTCCTCTCTCACGTAGCTATTATATGATATGGTTTATATGCTGGGAGATAGTTCGGAGGGCGGAGAGTGACGTAAGCTACTTTTTACCGTGCTCTCTCATTCACGTGAGAATATCGATGTTTTGTTAGTTGATACATATTTAGTAGTTCCAGACGTTAATAGATGGCGTTAGTAAAATTCATTTACAAGTTCTGAATCTCGCTATCAAATGCTAATGTTAAGCCGCGGGTAAGAGCTAGTAAAATAATAAACGATAAAACCATCGTTATGATCGAAAAATGAATTCCCATAAAGAGTGTAATTTTGCATTACAGACAGTGGTGAACTACAACAAGATGCGTATAATCGCGCTGTACATAATGTCGAAGAACGGCATCTCGGAGGAGAACCTCAACAAGGTGGTGACGCACGCGCAGCTCGACGCGCCCGACAAGCAGACGCTGCTCAACCTGGCCAACCTCGGCATCAACGTGTGCATCGATGTAAGATAATCGATGCTATTTTTTTTATAATAAGACCTATCGATAAGGCAGACGGGCCACCTGATGGAAAGCAGTCACCGTCGCCTATGGACATTTGCACACCAGAGGAGTCGCCAGTGCATCGCCGGCTTTGGAGGAGAGCTCTTTTTACACCTTTCTTGAAGAACCTCATGTCGTAGCGCCCCGGGAATACCTCAGGAGGAAGCTCATTCCACATCTTGCACGTCCGCGGCAGGAACGAGCGCGCAAACCGAACCGTGGGGAACCGTCACGGGTCCAGTTGATGCGGATGGAACCTCATCCGTCGGCGAGTGGTGCGATAAAGAAAGGGTGATGTGGGCACCAGATCAAACGGTTCCTCGGAACACTCACCATTATAAAGCCATTATTTATATTATGTTGATAGACAAAGAATGTCTAACTTCAAGTTCTCAAGGTGGTAGAACCAGTGTATTTCGACTGGGGAAGTACCACCGCCACACGTATTTCTAGCGTGTAGCAATTCGTGCTTTCCGATAGAAGGGTGTGGTTCCTGCGCACTTTCACATGAGGCGACCATCATAATCCTCGGGAGTGGCAACGCATCTGTGATTCACTTCAGATGAAACCCATGTTCTCTATGTAGTTGATTACAGATATCCATTGGCGGCAGTGACCACTTATCAGGTGGACTGCATGCTCGTTTGCTACTTCAGTCAGATAAAAAAAAAGTTTATTTTTGATTGGTTTTCTCTATTTTCTTCTTTACTGGATAACTATTATCTAGTTTTATTGTTATATAAAAACCTCAAATTTTCGAAAATAATCATTGTCGAATGTAGTACAAGCAAAAGAAGTTTAATTAACATTAATTTAAGAAAAGACAAAGAAATCTCCTTAAATGGCTAATAATCTTTTGAATACTGTAGCCAATCTAGGGGAAATTGCAATAAAATTGTTTGTAGAAAAATTGTAGATAAGATTAATATTATGAGCATAATGCTTTGTATAGTATTGTAATTTATCTATTTGCAATTAATTGGTACATACTTTTTAAATGTACAGGGTAACCGCAAGAAACAATACCAAGTACCAAGAAAGGAGAGAATTACTGAACAAACTTATCAGATGTCGCGATGGACTCCAGTTATCAAGGTAAACAAAGTATTTGTAAGAATAGTGACTTAAAAAAATACTTGATATTTTAAAATTTATTTATTACTAGCTGACCCGGCGAACTTAGTTCCACCTAAATGTCAAAAATCTAAAACTATCAGTATTCCTCTGCTTAATTATGCATGTATTATGCATAAACATTCCTCTTGAATCACTCTTTTTAAAAAACTGCATTAATATCCGTAGTGTAGTTTTAAAGATCCAAGCATACATAGAGACAGACAGCTCGAAGCGACTTTATTTCATACTATATAGTTATGTATAGACTTATTGCGAAATCAGTTAAGTCCGTTTTGAAAATCGAGTTTAATCTATCCCCATTTCTCTTGCTATTATTTTCGCATCCTTAGAACTTTTTGATAATAATATATAACATATTGTGGTGAATTTTATTATAACTAATTTCCAATTTTGTAACCAGTTTTTCATGACATATTTATTAACATTAATATTGAAACATACTTTTTGACTCTAAGGATATAATGGAGGACGCAATCGATGACAAACTGGACCAGCGTCACTTCCCATACCTCGCTGGACGCGCTCAGACTTCCGGGTACCAAGCACCCACCAGGTAAAGTTATCGACCATCGCTCGTTTTTCCTAATTTTTCTGTTTGATATTATCAAAACAACCTAAAAACGACCTAAAAAAAGATATAAATATCGGTGCAAAAATTTGTTATTTGTAATGTTTAAAAAGAAACTAATAAACATAGATTTTTGGCATAAAAAATGTTCGTCTTGTTTACAATTTGCATTTAGGCAAATTTTATAAGTTATCGTTGTTTTTATTGCAAGAGAAATGATTGGTTTTTGTTATTTAAAATAAACTTTGCACATTTACCTGGCTTGCTTGTTTTTTTTTTTACATTACATCGTCGGATGTTTTGAAAATATGTAGAAATGTTGAATTTTACTATATATTACGATTTTAATTGATTTCAGTGTTCGCTACGGTCACTGGCATAAGGATAAGGCTCAGCAGACCATCAAGAATGTGCCGCGTCTGATCGTATTCGTTGTCGGAGGTAAATATCACATGTCCATATAGGCCACTAACTGCCCACGTTAATCGTCTATGCGTAACTAGATTTTTTTTTATGTTGTTATTGTTATGTTACTAGTGAGTAACATAACAATAACAACATAAAAAAAAAGTGTAGTGACACTTAACTACTTATGTCATTACATTTTAATATAAGGGTATGATTGGAAGTAATAACGACAATAAATCGAATATCTTAGGTTAAAATAGTGTAGTGGATTCAAGTTATGTCACAGTTATCAAAACTGTAAGACATAAGAATGATCTCAATATTACGATTGTTCTATGTAATTTAACTAAAGCACTAGTGTTAATGTTCTTTAAAAGTGAAATAACGTGTGCAAATCCTTAAACATTTTTATTTAAACTTATTTCGCAGTACTATAAGGACTTTTATATTTCAGGCGTCTGTTTCTCCGAAATCCGTTGTGCGTACGAAGTGACAGCCGCCCTCAAGAACTGGGAGGTCATCATTGGTTCTTCTCACATCCTCACCCCCGAGAACTTCCTCTCGGATCTGAGCTCTCTTACCACATAAACAGTGACAGAAATGTTATCAGGTCAGTTTAGAATGACTGTAGTTAAGTAGCATTTCGATTATTGCATGTGTGAAATATGTTTACATGAATTTAGGTCCGGAGAGTGGTCTGATACACCCCAGTAACTGTTAGCTATTCAATAAATAAAACTATAGTCTGTGGATATCACTCCATATTACACATTGTAATACATATAAATTACGCCCCTCATATCTCATGATTAATTAAATGACAAAATGGTCAATTGTTCATATATACCTAATTGTATTATAAATGGGGAGAATATAACGTAGCTACTAAAATCGATGCAGAAGCCATCAGTATTCAAGCAATACATATAATGACACTTTCCCTTTTATCTGGTCTGTATGTACCTATATAATCGGAAATGGTGAATTAAAACAAAATTCTAATATTAGTATTTAATTTAATTGTGTTATAACACAAAACTTATTGTGAAGTTTTTTAGAATTACATAATATATTGTTGAAACTAAATTATGTTATATTATTAGGATATTTATTGTAATGTTATTATTTGGATTTTTTAATTAAAATTAGAGTAAACCTAAGCTTGTTATTTCATTAATGTTTAGTTTCTCAGCGTTTCGGTACAATATATGCTAGAATCCATGATGTTGTATTTGAAGCTAGTAGGGAGACATGTTTCTAATCGATTTTAATATATGTTAGGGTTAGACTTAGGAAGTATATATACATTTACTTACTTATAAAATAATAAAGTTTGCCTTTTTCTCTTATATCATTAGCTATATATGCGTTTTGATTTTAATGCCAAATGCTAGTTGTAACCAGTTCTCTTTATATACTTATAGGAGTATAAAAATACAAAATGCATGTACTTAAAATATCTTCTTAAACTTTCATCGGATATATAAGTTATATTCCTTCCTTGAATATATGTGTGTAATATATTCATTAAGTATAATGACAAGGAAACAATGGTGAGTAGTTATTATACCATAATATTTGTAATACATCGGTACTTGCACATTCATCAATTATATAGTGGGTTTTATTAGCTAGAGCTATTTAATATTCTCTACTTACTAGTGTTATGACAGCTTATATTTATTACAATATTTGACTTAAACTCTATTATAATTATTATGCAGTGCATGTAGTCTGCTACTTATAATCTATATATAAACTCAATTTTATTTACATTCCAGTAAACATAGTCATAATGAATGACATTTAATTTAAATCTTTATCTATCTACATGACCGGGAGTGAAAGATTATTTTTATGATAACCTACTTATTTTAACAACACCTAATTAAGAAAAATTGTAATGGTCACGTATATAAGCTCTATTTAAATTATTGAATGGACTTTGCAAATGTACTATAGGTATTATAGGATTGTTAGAAAAAATACTGTTACTATCATTTTAGAATAATGATTATAACTATATGGATTTAAATTATGTTGTACTAATTAAAGTATTTGGCCTTCAAAGTACTTTACAGTTTGAAATAGTTAAAAAACATGTTATAACTTTAAACGCATTACAATATTCTCCATGTTACCAATAGTAAAATAGTATTTAGCATCAGGCAATCAGTGCAATTATGTGTACACACCAAGCATTATTACTCAATTTAAGCGTATTAATCAGTATTCAAATGTTAAAGGTTTTATGAAATAAATTTTGTGATTGTCGTGAATACTTGTTTTATTTTTTATTGGACCTTTAAATTAGGGAAGGGGTGAGAGGAAGCTGTCCTATTTCCTGTTAACACCCATGGGTGTAAAGACATGAAACTTAATCTACTTAGTTCTAATGGTAAAAGTAATAGTCACATGTTAATTATGAAGTTATTTTCTTTTAAAATGCGTGACTAATAAAAATTATTACGTGATGTTAAGTAGCCAACTAGAAAGTAACTCTTCTGATAAATATAAGGTAAAGGAAGGGCGACACACGTCTCCTTAAAATTTAAGGAGTAGTTATTAACGTTGATTCAGTTGTCGTTTAAATGAGCAAAATAGTGTTTCACTTAATATTTACTCAAGTAAACACCAATTATACAATATTTTCGATTACAAATGAAAACAACGTAGATAAAAGTTCAGTTATAATCTGAATTCTTTGTATACCTAGTTTATATATGACCCTAAGGTTATCTTCTTTGTTAATAAATGCTCGAACTGAACGTGAATATTATCACTGTATTTATTGGTATAAACCAGATATCACCTCATTAAACACCATGGCTAAGGAGCTTATCATTTTGGCTTATTCTGGTGGTTTGGACACGAGTTGTATTCTGAAATGGTAAGTAGGTGATTGCCATAAGAATATATTTTATGTGATTGGGAAGTTGAGTTTCTTAAATTACGTTTGTTTTGCATCATCAAGACAATGCTCTTCTACTGTTAGGCACAATATGAGTGTTAAATAGCAGATGGAGTGCGATATTGACAGGTTTACTAGCTTGGCTATTTTCATCTTGGGCTATAATTGTGATATTGTGATAGATGGAAATGCATATTTACAATATATGTGAATTTATACATGACTGAAGGATTACAATAAATCAGTAATTAATAACTACCAAATTATCAGATCCGTAAGACATAAAAAATAACAATATTTTCAAAATATCAGGTTGATCCAAAAGAATTACGATGTCGTATGCTATATGGCAGATATTGGTCAAGACGAAGATTTTGAAAAAGCTAAACTCAAAGCAAAGTCTATCGGAGCTAAAGATGTAAGTGTGTATATTATATTTCACATACTTATTATGTAGATAGAGTATACCTATATTGTTTTCCTTTGTCTCTACTTGATTATTTATGTTGTTAGACGTTTTACTCGTTTAAACGGGATTTCCTTAAAAGGTATACAATGTAGGTATCCCTTAGTTTTCCCTTTGTATTTCATAAAGATTTATCAATATACCTACCTACAATAAATCCTACTTCCTACTAATATTATAAATGCGAAAGTTTGTGAGGATGTATGTGTGTTTGTTATTCTTTCACGTAAAAACTACTGAACGGATTTGGTTGAAACTTTACAGTAGTATAGGTTATACATCAGAATAACACATGGACTATAATTTATACCGATTTTTTTGTAATAAGGTTATACTATAACGAGAAATATCCGATTAGTCGCAAAAAAAGTTGTCATCTGAGAGCTATCTTCGCGTACGCTGCCTAAACCGTTGGAGATATCCAAATATAATGTATGATTGAATTGTTTGGCTTACATAGATCTAAATAAAAGTCCGCGACAGCATATGTCTATATTTTATGTATAACCCACAATAACTCTTTTTATACTTTGAAAATTTAAAAAATATGAAGTTGATGTTTCCATGGGTTTTATACAAACTAAATATTAATCCTTATTAAAATAAATTATTTAAAAAATCAAGCATCTCATATAGATTAAATCTACTTTTCACACCATGTAAATTGGATAAGTAGTTTAGAAGATATTACGAGTATAACATATTGCGTACTCAATTGATTGACCGGCAGTACGCGCCATGCGCCGCCGCCGTATACAACAAAGTTCTATGAAATTAATATTTAAATGGTTATAAATCATGGAGGAAAATGGGAAAGGTCTATGTGAATGACGTCCCTGTAGTTCCGGGATCAGAATAAGGCTACGGTATCCCCTGTCTGTGGTAAGAGGCGACTAAAAGGGGGCTTTCGGGTTTGCGGGCGGCTAGACTGGGAGCTCGAAACACCTGTGACGATGTTATAAAATCATGTATTACCTATGTAACCATAAACATATAAATTGCCTTGTGTATTCATAATAAAGGGCAGTCTAATTACCGAGCTCAGCCGGTTCATTTGTCTCTCCAACTACCGACCTTATATGGCGACCCTGCCATCGGAGATGAAACACGCGCAAGTTTGCTGAGTAGAGAGTTTAGGCGCGCATAGCAACTATCTGTTTGAACAACAGAAGGCTTAAATATTTTTTGCGATGGAAAGTTTAATCAACGCGGAGTCAGTCAGCAACTTCGGGAAAGATGTCAGGAAGTGTAGTTGCATTCTGTCGCGAGAGCCAGGATGCACGGAGCTTGAACAGTTCAGCCAGGCGATCCTGGGAAGGACGATGGTATACGTGTGGTCGCATATCGTGGTAAAGACCAGATGTAGTGGTGGGCCCAGCCGCCCACTTGGGAGGAGCCTGATGGGGCAATGCACTCAGAAGACTCCAGTTACGTTCCTTTGAAGATCCCGGAGTCCTGATGCGATAAGAATCCCACATAACCCTGCGTCGCTCCCACGGCGTATGGTACATTTTAAAGGTTTCCCCCTCGACAAAAAAAAGGTCAATAAGAATGAAACAGTGGAAAAGGTTAGATATGTCATTCAATCGTCATCGACCTTTTAATGTTACACAACTCGGCACATATGTCAGATTAGCAGTAGTTTAGGTCGTAGTTGACCACGCTAGCCAACTGCGCGTTGGTAACCGTCACGCGTTTTGAGACCCTTTCTTAAAACTTTTAATTTCAGAATAAGTATTAATATCCGTTGCCGACAAAACTAATTCAAATTAATATACGTGCCTGTGATTTGAAATTTGAACACACAGATTTAGGAAGTAGGGCAAGGGTTCAATCTGAAGTCAATCACAGATGCGTTGCTACTCTCGAGGACTTTGATGATCGCCTCATATAAAAGCGAGCCGGCAGCCACACCCTTCTAATGAAACACAAGAACTGCTTCATGGTAGAAATAGGTGCGGCGGTGATAACTCCCTGGTTGGACCATTGCTCTACCACCTTGCAAACTTTATGTGGCAGACTAAATTCCACGCGAGCGAAGCCGCGGGCAAAAGCTAGTAAATTCTAATCACACAACGTTACAGAAAACAACTATGTACTGCTTATCACAAATTAATAACAATTACTAATAAACAAAGGATAAGCCTACAAACAAAGTTTGACCGGTAGGTTATCGTGGAAGATCTTCGCAACGAATTCGTGACCAACTATATGTTCCCTGCCATCCAAATGGGCTTGGTTTACGAAAGCCGATACTACTTGGGTACATCGTTAGCAAGACCTTGCATCTCGGTTGGGATCGTCAATGCCGCCAGGAAATTAGGAGCCACGTACGTAATTACAAAAAAATTACTTTAATTTGAAAAAAAAACAAAGCTAAACATGAGTTTTAATATTACGTAAAGATATTCATGATTTATTTCTATAGTATTGTAATATTCTTCATTAATTTAATGCTAATTTTTGTTGCATTATTTAGGTATATTTCGCATGGAGCCACTGGCAAAGGGAATGATCAAGTTAGATTTGAATTAAGTGTATACTCATTATGGCCTGAAGGTAAGGTGAGTTAAACTTTTACCTAGTTATGATAGGAGACATAATGTTTAGGAATTACTAATCAAGGCAAACAAAAATTTTACAGTTAGTTGATTTAAGTTATGTTGTAAGATATAACCATAACACATCTACGTACCCATATGAATTCGGGTTTATTTTCTGTATCTTATATTTTTAATCAGAGTGCTATAAGTCCGGGTAGATAACATTGTGTATTGATAGATACTATTAACTTATTTCAGGTAATTGCACCGTGGCGTCTCCCCGAATTCTTTAACAGATTCCAAGGACGCACTGATTTGATTGAATTTGCTAAAAAGGAAAATATTCCCGTGTCTGCAACACCGAAAGCTCCTTGGTCTACGGATGAGAATATTATGCACATCAGGTGTGATTTTTTTAAGCATAATAACGAATAATTGTGTGATGCTTTTGAAAATGACCCATAAATAGAAAATGATCTATTTATTACAGTTACGAATCAGGCGTTCTTGAGGACCCTGGTGCAGTTCCCCCAAATGGAATCTATAAAATGACACGTGATATTGAACAAAGTGACGAATACCCTAGCTTTATCGACATTACGTTCGAAAAAGGTTCGTAAATTCTGATAATTATCAGCGAAATATAGGCTCTGAGAGTTACTACATATATACTACATATTCATATTATTAAATAACTTACATTTCTTAGTTGTAATAATATTGTATTGCAAGTGCTTGATTATATGAAGCGTTTCAACGTATGTCGGATAATTGAAACGCTTGATATAATCAAGTAATTAGCAATTAATCCATGATGTTCCACCTGGAGGGCGCTCCCACGGGTGCTCACCACGGTGTGTATGTTGTTCAACCGCCGCCCGCTCATACATTTAACGAGCTTAGCGAACCACAAACTCCTCGACCGTCTCGATCTTCGCGCCGGACCATGTCATTCCTGGCGTAGCGGTCAGCTCCCACGACTACAACTATTTAACATCTTACTATAAGTGATTGAAAATTCTCAAATCCAACTAAATAAAAATAATAGATATTAATTTGCAGGCTTACCCGTCTCCGTGAAAATTCCCAGTAACCATGATAAAGCTCTAATTCTAACAGACCCACTTACTGTGGTGGAGACGTTAAATAAAATTGGCGGCCAACACAGTGTCGGCCGGATAGATATTGTTGAAAATCGATTCTTAGGATTAAAGGTAATATATTGTAAAAATGTAAAATAAGGATCATAATTCTCGAAAATAGATTAGAATTTTAAATCATTACCCTGACTAAATTTTGTCAACCGAATTTCGTTTTCGCAAGATGCGTGTTATTTTGCGATGCACTATTAGCAAAAAAATGTAAGTCTATAGATACAATGCACAATAAATTTAGACTTTAAACACAACAGGGTAGTTTTGATTGACACATAAAGCAGATTTTTTGTAACGTGGGCAATACGCATGCAATATACGTATACCAAATATGATACTTGTACAGCGCAACTTTGATTTTGCTTAGTGTATGCTAGTGGGGACACATACTGATGTATTGAATCAGGGAGTGTAGGATAAGATAATCTATGTAATTATATGTTACATACGCAAGATGTAAGATAATGTATACCTAATTCTAATTAATCTAAAATAAAACACAATATGTACTAAGCAATAATTAACTTACATTCATCCTTTATTTTCAGTCTAGAGGTTTATATGAGACACCAGCAGGCACTATTCTACATCTGGCTCATCTTGATCTTGAAGCATATGCTCTTGACAAGGAAGTACTGAGGTAAGTAAGTAATAATATTGGACCCAGCTTATCCATATAAAATCATCTAATTCTTCGACTGATAGGTAACTATAACATGCATTAAAATTAATATTTTTGTTTATAGGCTGAAGAAATATTTACAGGACAAAATGTCTGATTTCGCCTACAACGGATTTTGGTTTTCTCCCGAAGCATTTTATACAAGGAAATGCTTAGAATTGTCACAAGTAACGGTTACAGGAACAGTAAGCGTTAAAGTTTTTAAAGGCAATGGTATGATTTTGAATAATATCATATTTTTCATATTAATTGAACAAATGTCTTTGTTCTATTACAGAGATTCAATTTCTACCCTCACTTTTGCAGTCATTTATTTTCTAAAACACCTCTTAATTATTCTATTCTTTGGCAATGACGTGTCGAAAAAAAGTGTTTTTGGTACATTTTTAGAAACACTGGCTAAGTGTAAACGATCCTATGATGTTTATGTATGCTCTAAACGAAAGACGTTCCTCGGCAGTTATTATAAAAGTTATCATAACATACCTACTTGTAGTGGTTTGTATGAAGAATATTAAAATTGAATGAAAAAGAAACAGTTAATATCATATATCTATGAGAGATACGCACACAATGACTACAATACTTTGTTTTATTTTAGTTTCTATCCTGGCAAGAAATAGCGCTACAAGCTTGTACAACAAGGATCTAGTATCGATGGATGTGGCTGGTGGTTTCTCCCCAGAAGACAGTACTGGCTTCATCAATATCAACGCTCTTAGACTTAAAGAATTTTCCAGATTTACAGGAACTACTCAATTTTAAAATGTATTAAATCTCAATAAGTATTTTTATTATTTTTATGTTGCTTAAAACACCTGAACCCCATATCGATCCTCCAATAATTACAATACTTTTATGCTTGGTCATCGGTTAGTACGACATAGTGTAATCCAATTACTTGTGTATAATTTTTTCAATATTTTTAAACATTTTTTCCATTTATGAGTAAATTAAAATTTAATGTAACTTATTAATGTCTATGGTTTTCTATCAATAAGAGTTAGGCTGAAAGGCATGAAGCAAAGGCCGGAGAATAAAAAAAAACAATCGTAAAATAAATTTGACAGTTTTATGTAAAACTAAATGAATGTAAGGTTGGTCTATTTTAACTATCAGACGAAGTGGCCAGATTAGGTGAGGCCTATGTCCTGCAGTGGGCTGTCAAAGGATAATGAATGGATGACTAGCATTATCCACGAAGAAAGAAAAAGGATGAAAGCTAGGCCAAAATAAAAGAATTCAAAGCTGTAAGTTTTTTTTACAAGTGACACTGACAGTAGGGATGTGAGTTCACCGGAGAAAATCGATTTTTATGTAAATTTTTGGATTTTCTAAATAAACGATTTTTCGAAACTTAAATTTAATAAAATGATTGCACATTTTTAACCTATACACTGAAGAAACATTTAAGCATTACGTAACGAAATTTTTGAAGATTTTAGACCTCTTCCCAAACCCATATGTAATAAATTTGCTGTGTAATTGATTTTGTCGCACCCTGCGTTGCATAAAAATATAGCGTTACATCGTGCATTGTTTAAATCCTCTTCTTCCTCTCCTGTTACAGGAGAGGAAGAAGAGGATTTAAACAATCCTAACATCTGACAAGACCCTCCCCCCCCCCCCCAAATTGCGTTACATTATACTTGCACACTCCCTACACAGTGAAGACTTTTTGTCGTTTAGTTCGCCTTTTTCATACAACGCTACAAATAATAAACCGCAAATTCAATTGCGCATTTAGTCAACGGGTTTTTTGTAATAATTATTAAAACATGGTTTGAAATTAAACGAGGATAGACATATTAACAACACTGTCTTCACAAAATATAAAATGACTGCAGTACAGTCATTTTATATTATATGTACCAAACCGATTTTCGAGTGTTGCCAAAATAAAGATGTGTGTGTGTAAAGTGCTGTTGCTCGTGGCATTGCAAGTAATCATATTAAAATTTTATGATAAAATAAAATGGAAAGCTACAAAATAAATAATCCATTTTGTATTTCAAAGCTGCGACTGTTAAAAATGGAATGTATGGTTTGATATAGCGAAATAGATCGATTAATTAAAAAATATTATTTTTGATCAATAGTTTGATTGATAAAAAAGTTTTAAGTTATCGATTATTTTTACACATCACTAACTGACAATATTTTTAGCTACTTTCCTACTTTGTGAATTTGGTACTATTACTATAGAAGATTAGTAGTCGTAAACTAGAGCTTCGTTTTTTTATTACGACAATTTACAATTTACGACAAGAGGCGGCAATATTTTTTGTGAAAAACGAGTGAATTCAGTTAAAATTAAACAGCAGTCACACTCACAAATATTAAACTACATAAACAGCTCTGTCAAAGCAACTCCCTCACCAACATCAAAATGCACAGAAGTTTGCCTCAAAATAAAGAAGCCTTGCTCAAATCTTATACCACAAGACTTAAAGAAGACGTTAAAAGTATGCTGGAGAATTTTGAAGGTTAGATGTAATGCTTAAATTGATGAGATGTTTAAGTATTGTTATCAGTGTATATTATTTTTGCAATTTGCTTGCATTCTGGATACAAATAACTAATTTAAATTTCATTCAGTCAGCTTCAAAGAGTTAGAATGCCTCAAATATCATGAATATATTGCTACTTCTGACCTCAAGCTTAAGAATTTTAAATCTTCCTTTTTACAGAAATCATAAAACTGGCTAAAGGTGAAAATGAATCCCAATTAAACAGAATGACACAGATTGAACAAGACACTTTTGAAATGCAAGTGAGGGCAGCTAATATAGGTATTCTGGAGTGCTGTTTACTTGCTTTTATGATATACTGTACTGTATATAATTATGTCTACTAAGGATTATTTATAATGAGGTGACCACCTTAGACTTGGGAGAAGCAATGCATCTGGGATCAATCTGGTTCAAATAGAACCTAGTCTATATTAACTTGCTTGTAGATGTTTATGGGTGGCATTAACTCTCATCATTTGTGACTTCAATTAGATACAAAAGACTTACAAATTGAACCCAAAAGTATGTTAACTCAGTATTGAGTGGAAGGCATAGGATATACCCTCTACCTGGAGCCCATCACAGATTTATTTTCAGTCCCAATGGACAAGATGGTCACCTTATACATAAGTCAGCCAATTATTTTTTTTGTTATTTTAAAAAGATTAATAATGAATTGATTATTTCAGTCAGGGCTGGTGAATCACTAATGAAGTTAGTATCAGACATCAAGCAGTATCTAATATTGAATGATTTTCCATCCGTTAATGAGGCAATCACTCAAAACTCCAAATTGTTCAGGACAAAACAACAAGAATGTGACCAGAAATTAATGTCATTGCGAGATGACATAGCAGCTGACCTGTACGATTTAGAAGATGAATATTTCACTAGTATTTATAAGTAAATCATTAAATTGAACTTATCTGTATGTTATTTATTATTGTATATTAGTAGATCCGGCGAACTTCATTCTGCCAAAAAGTCAAAAATCTAAAATTACCAGTGTTTCTCTACTAAATTATACATGTATAATACATAAAAACCTTCCTTTTGAATCACTCTATGTATTAAAAAAACTGCAATAAAGTCCATAGTGTAGTTTTCAAGATTAAGCATACATAGGGGCACACAGCAAGAAGTGAGTTTGTTTTACACTATGTAGTGATAAAATATAGTTGTAAATACCATCTGTGGATGATTACTTAAGACCTGACTGTGAAGATATCATAGGAGATCATATAGGAATGATTGTAAAATATGAAGGAAAACTTATTACACTAGATCTAATATTCAGTGGAGACATTAAAATAATATTTTAAGAGTATCCTTTATATAAATTTCCAAATATAGTGATTCTTGGAAATTTAAAAGGTTACTTATATTTGTGATGCAGGTCTTAATTACCAGCCTGGATTGCATCTCTGTTTCAAAAAATTGTATTATTAAACATTCTTGCAACCTAGAAAGCAGCTATGTTACTTTGTGATTTGCATATAAACTCATTGTTATGAATTTATTTTAACAATTTTGTGTGCCCATGCTACAAGATTCAAGTATTATATGAATAAATTATATTGAAGGTGTATATTGTAAGCAATTAGAAATATCCATAACAGCAACTAATGCCACCATTACAAAGGAAAAATGGTGTGGTATTGCATCAAGTTATATCTTTAACCAGGTCACAGAAATCTCAGCCTTTCCTTCTCACCTTCATAACATAATTATAAGCTCATATTGTAATTGTATCAAAATGGTAGTTGTCTAATTGGAAATGTAGTCCAATTCAATATCAGGTTATTAGAGTAATAAATAAAATACAAAATATTACTGTTTAATATTCTTTATTACAGGAAACAAGCAAACTAATTACCTTTCCTCTGCCCTGCATATAAATAATAAAAGTTGGCATACTTTAATTGTTCTACATTCATATGTTATTACCACATAAAAGTATATTATGACTGAATGTCAATTTGTTACTTGGGCGAGAATGTATAGTGTGGACCATCTTTAGGATATTGCTTAAAAGTGACAGGCCTACCAAACTTGTAATCCTCCAAGAAGGCATACAGAGCATATATTCCCCCAAGAACACCAAAGAACCATGTCCATTGCTGATAGACTGGAATTCTTGGTCTCATGCTGATATCATACCGATCTTCTCCGATGATCTCCTGTCTCGCATGCAGCTGAAAATAATTTCATTACTTAGATAGTGTTGCTATTTAATCAGTATTACTATAATATTTATGGATAATGCACTTACTGGTTCATTAAAATTTCTTTTTAGGTCAGGGTAGTCATAAGGATAGTGAGGATCCTTGGAATCTCCACCAATATCAGGCAATTTGGGATAATCGCCATAGCACATTTCTTCCGGGTAGGGTTGGTACTCCTCCACTGTCATCCCATATTTCTTTGCTGCCGCAGCACGCTCTTCTGGAGTGCGTGGATACGGACCGGGCTTGTATTGATAATTCCAGTCTGAAAAAGTAATGTTATGACGTAACGATAATATCGTATAATATATCAGGTTATTTTTTTAAATCACCGCCGATACTTACGGTTACGAGTGGCATTACAAAATATCCCGATCGAGCTTCGCAATGCTTTCGGATTAGCAAATATAGCTTTTTTAATCAAAGCCGAAGCCATATTTCTAAATGTTTTACTTTTGCATTCCCTGAATTTGGCTGATAAAATTGACAATTGAACTGACAATATAAGTCAACTGTCAAAAAGTTGGTTTTTAATATAGTCTCGGCCTTTACCTCATGGTTTTCAGGCCAACTTTAGCAACTTTCTTCACATATTATTGTCTACTTCCATGCAGTGACAAAATACATTTATGTAGATTTGCAAACTCTGCTATCTAAATGATCTTTTTTTATCTGGAAAAAGAAACATTTTTTATTGTCTTTTTTGTCCATGTGAATTTTCTCCCATGTTTATTCAAATTTATGCGGGGGTACTTGAAACCTTGAAAGTTACATTTAATTCGTATCCTTTCGAATACGGGACAAATCTTGAATTCGTTAGTCTGAAAGACACTAAAGATGATAATGTATGTTAATAAAGGCTAAAAAAAACAAAGTGCCGTGACAATAACAATTTTAAAAAGGTAACTAATTTTGATGTGACTTTTGGATTTGGACAGTGACAAATGTTTGACACGAGTTAAAATGTTATTTTTTGGTTCAATAGGAAATTGTTCACCCATTTTAAATAAACTCATGGAAAGTAATTAAAAGAAAAAGTAAACTGAAGAAAACCCATGATGGGGAACGAGTCATCGCAATTGAGTGGATTAGAAATACAAGAAAAACCTATTGATACTACTGATTTCTGGTCTCAATATCAAGCCACAATCAGTGATAGTTGCAGGTATTTCAGTCTAAAAAGTGATGGTTCAGTGTCAGTATTTAAAGGAGAGGCAGTTCTGGGTCCTTTGTGGGCTTTGTCTACACCTTTAGAAAAATTCTCTAATGTAAGTAACAAATATTATAAGTATTTACTATTGCTCTTTATTTATCAGAACTTATATGATTACAATTTTGTTATAGAATCTCTTGAAATACCGTCATCCTTGCATCGTGCGATATATTTCCGCATGGCAGCAAAGATCTACGTTTCATTTAGCAACGGAATATGTGCAACCTCTGGGACATGTGCTAGCTACTCAAACACCTTTGCAAATATGCATTGGTCTCAATAATATTTTACAAGCATTAGTATTTCTTCACGAACAGGTTAGAAATAATAATACACATAATATTTAAGTATCCAACATTTTTACTCATACTTTGTTTCTATTAATATGTTCAATGTAAAATGTAAACAGAATCGATATGTTTAAGTAATTTCCAATATCCAATGATCTATACCCAAAATGGACCATAAACTTGTAATTGTATTAATTTAATGCACTTAGGTTTTTGGAAGGCCATATTAAGTCATCTGTATTCAACTTAGATATGTAGATGTTATTGAAGATTCTCTACCCAAAATCTATATGCATACTTTCCAGTGGTTGTGAAATTATTACTTAAAAATATTTTTCTAATGTACTTATGTAAAAAAGTTATGTATAGACAAAATTCACCTAAATATAAAATATTTTTACCTTATATTATCTATGGCCATTAAAATTCCAGATCCTATGTATGATCAGATATTCTTTGCATTCAATAAATATAAACTAATATATAGTTTTGTTTATTTTCATGAGAAACATGTTATTTGCAGGCTGGCATGTCCCATAATAATGTAAGCATATCATGTGTATATGTGTCTGGTGATGGACAGTGGAAACTTGGGGGTTTGCAGTATTTATGCCCATTTACTGAATTGAACCCTGCTTATTTGAAACATTCCAGGATTCACAGGTAACTGTAGTTTACAACTAGGTATATATTTTTTTCTAGCACCTAATAATGGAATTTCCATCCATCCATCCATTTTAATTGTTCAAGTGTCCTTAAATATTGCTATGTAAAAACCCTTACTATATTCTGATACAACCTGCATATCACATAACATAGAAAAAATAGGATATATGACATGCTGATAGATTGTCTTTCATATGCTTATATCATATAATGTTATGTATATTTTGTATGCAGATATGACAAAGCTGTGGACCCAAATGAAGATTCATACGAATTGACGTCTAAGGTGGATCAATATGGTTTCGCAGTGCTAGTGGAGGATGTTTTTAAAGGAAGAAAAGATGGTACTATACTATACTTAATATTGAATAATTTTCTGTAATACATTATACATATATAGGTACTTAGATTTTTAATTTTTCTTTGCAGATGAAGTGCCACATTTAAAAGAATTTAAGAGATACTGCATTGACATGCTACAAAATCCTGATCCTTCAAAAAGGCCTCATTTATCTGAAATTCTCCAAAATAATTTTTTCAACCATGAATTTATATCTATTTATAAATTTCTTAACTTTTTACCTTTGAAAGGAGAAGATGAAAAGGCACAGTTTTTCAGTAATATTTTAGAAATGCTTAAATGTTACGACGAAGAAACTGTTGCTAAGCAATTAGGAGGTTTACTTTTATCCAGATTAACACTACTAGACCAGACAGCAAGAAAAGATGTAGTACCCTTCATATTGAAACCAAAAAATGGTAATTATAATGTAATACATATTTTGATTTTATTTGTGTAATGATATCTGAAGTGTTATTAACATTGTTTTTTTTTTCATTGTAAACAGTTGCAAGTTACCCTTTTAATTATGTTTTCAGAAAGGCCACACAATGTCGAACAACCTGGCTTCTTCAATTTAGGTGTATTTAAGGAACATGTTAAGCCAAGATTATTGCAGCTATTTGGGGTCAGAGACAGTCAAATAAGAATGTTGTTATTGACACATTTTACAAAATTTGTTCATGTTTTTACCCATGATGAACTTTCTCAACATATTCTTCCAGAGGTTAGTCTTACTGTGATTTGAATTTAATTTTTACACTCGGGATTTCAACATAGCATGATAAGGAAGTAAAAAGAGTACATATTGATATATTCAGTGTAACTCATGAAAATGTGAAATACATGTTATTTACATATTTCTTTGCAAAATTAAAACTTAGTGTTTTTGTTTTAGTTACTGCTGGGCATAAAGGACACTGATGATAGTTTAGTGGCATCAACATTAATATGTCTGAGTGAATTAGTACCAATCCTAGGTGCTGACACAGTAGTTGGTGGCAAAAGGACAAAACTTTTTACAGATGGACGACCAAATTCAGTATCAAATACAGCCATTTCCAATAGAATTTTAAGTGAACAGTTCTATGTACCAAAT
Source organism: Spicauda simplicius (assembly GCA_949699795.1). Lineage (NCBI taxonomy): Eukaryota > Metazoa > Arthropoda > Insecta > Lepidoptera > Hesperiidae > Spicauda > Spicauda simplicius. The sequence continues at coordinate 16,532,666 of OX453060.1, read as the reverse complement.
AAAGCTCTAAGCGATTTTCATTGCTCTGAAGAGACATCAGACCTTAATTCATCTGGATATGCACAGCAAATATCATTAAATGAGAGGCCTTCACCAGTGGGTGGCGAAAGTGTTGATAATGAAAGTACAACTATCCAGTTGTATACTAATGAAAGGGAGGAAATCGTAATTGAAGAAGATGGTTGGGATGACTGGGATAGTAGTAATCGTTTCCTGGAACCAGTCAATGTAGTTAGAGCTAATAACATTGAAGATGAAGGAAATATTGTGATTGGAAGTGAAAATGAATACATGAACAGTGTTTTAAATAATAGTGCTGTTATAAGCAAAGATAAACCAGCTACTAGAACACTCTTATTGCAAAAAGCTGCAATAGAAGCAAAGAAGAATATTGTCGACATTTCAGAATTGGACATTAAAAATCAGAAAATTGATTATTCCAAAAAAACTGCAGATGAATTTGACTTTTTTGCGGATATGATGCCTGTGATAGAAAAACAAGAGGTTGTTAAGGTTGTTGAAACTATTAAGAATCAAGAATTTGTCAGTAAATTAAACTTTGTACCTGATGAAAGCTTAGATGAAAATGAAGGCTGGGGGGACAGTTGGAATGAGTGAGATATGCATTATATCTATAAAATAATTATACAATTAACATTTGTATCTTTATTCAATATTGAAAATCTACAATTAAGGGTTTATTCCGTAAAACAAATGTAAATAAAAAGTCATAGCCATTAATAAAAAAATCCAATAAAAGGGGAAGCTAATTAAATTACCTAAAATTATAATTTATTGTAGATATTGTAACCTATATTTTAAAAAAGATTTAAAATCCAATAGAAATATGTAATGTGTATTATCATATTATGTTACCAGTGAGTTTAATCTGTGAAGTTTCGAGAGGATCTCAAACATGCAAACTCACAACCGCACAATATAAGACACATTGTATTCTTTAAACACAGCCCAAAGTGTAAATGTTCTATATTAAAAAAATCAATGGCTTAGCCAAATAAATATTTGATATCTCCTTCATTCATATGCATTGTTTTATTTATACCTTAAGTACATGAGTATTACAGTTCTTAAACACTACAAAATAAAATAAACTATACATCTTATTTGAGTTATTTGAAGTTACATCTTATACAACAACAAAATACATTTATATATTAACTAGAGGAATGGCATAAATTGAGTATGATACATGGTAAATTAAAACTAAAATTGACTAGATAAAATAAGCTCAAAAATTGTTCAAAATACTGTTAAACTAAGCACTAACAATAAATCTTTGGCATCCTGTAGATATAGTGTGGATTAAATATACTTAACAGTGCGAATAAATCAATCACATGATATTGATAATGAATATTGCAGCCCTAAACTGCAACTTTTATCTGCCTAGCAAGGTCTTTAGAGCTATCATTATAAACCTCAATCATTTGTTGACGTGCCATTTCAGACAATGCTTCTAAATCATTTCGAGTCATTCCCTTGGTAGGAATGGGGGGTAGTGTTGTTATAATAACTTTCCCTGAAATTAACAAGATGTTCACTTTACACTAAGAATTAAAAATTAATTGCATGTAATGAACATTATGATAAAAATATAGCATACCTGGCTCAAATGTTTTTGACTGACTATCAAGAAAATAATATTGGCTAAACACAACGGGCATTATGGGAATTTGGGCATCAATTGCTAGATAAAAAGCACCCTTCTTAAATGGTTGAATACATCCCTTGTTAAAGCGTGCTCCTTCAGGAAATATCCAGAGTTTGGTCTGTAAAAAAAGTGCAATCAATATAGATATTAAATTATAATTATAAAATATTTATATTTTTAATGCAGTATTGCCTTAGAAACGTACCTTTTCCCTTATTACTCTTTCAGTTGCTTCTTTCATGAGTAGCCGGGCTTTGTCAGTTTTCAAACGATCAATAAAGACTAAACCAGATAGCCAGGCCCCAAATCCAAAAGCACCCGCATATATCAAGGGTCGTTTAGCGACGACTGTACATCGTTTCATTCGCGGCCACATTTCGAACATACCTTAATATAAAAAAATATTTATTAATAACTTCCTTAATTTTATATGAATATTTTATATTTTGTAGGGGTTTACCTAAAATATCTAACGAGCTTTGGTGGTTCGATATCACAATGTAGCATTCCTCATTATCCCAATTTTCTAAACCTCGTAATTCCCATTCTATGCCGACGATGTAAGATGCGTAGCGGCAGAAGCGAGAAGCAACGCTGTTCACATATTTTTCACATGTTAGAATTTAAGATACAATTTTCATTTGAATCACAGAAAATAATCAATATCTTACATTAGGTTTGTAACGTCGCGCGGATATAATAACACTACAGGCAGTAAAATTGTACAAGTAATAAAAACATAAACATAATACAAGAAAAATTTTAAGTAATATCGAAAAACATTGCTTTTTTCGTATAAAAAGGGCAAGGTAAATATAAAACCCGCCAAAAATAATTCAGGATATGAATAGGAGGAAGCCATAACGAACCATAGACAAAGAAAAGAAAAAGAGCATAGCATATTTGTGAAAAATTACGATGTTGCCATATTATTACAGATGTCAATAAATTCAGTTATAATGATAAATATGATTATTTTAGTAACAAGTATTAACATTTAATATCCGTTAAATAAACATATTTATACCACCATTTATTTTTATACAAAATGTAGTCAGTACATATACAATTGTTAATCTATGTTAAATATTTGATATTAAATTACTACTTGTATTTCAACTTGCAACACTTGTTTGACAAGTCTCTTTTTCCGGTTACGTGCGGCTTTCAGTGCGTAACCGAAGTGTAACGATTCCTAAAAATATATAAAAATGGTGAGTTTATTGACAAATAAGGGTTTCATCACCTTTTTATCAATTACTTTGAGTTATTATTACAATATTGAGTTAATTTTATAAAGTGATGTGTTAAGATAATCGGGATTAAGTTTGAGTTACAGTGTCATCTCAGATTCAACATATTTTACCATACGTTCACGTTATAACCATAAATTGTTTGTAGTATTTTCTACCCGTGGGTTGATAGAAATTAATATGTAGAAGATTTTAACTACGAGTTCTAACATGATGAAATTTTGACACATGCGCGTCATCTGATGTTGCCGAAGGCGCAAACTTGAGATGCGATTGGCATGTTTTATGCCTCCGCGTTGATAGGTTTGTGTTCAGACTCAACAATCGTGATTATAAAGTGTCTCTGATCTTCATATAAAATTCAAAATTGTGCATCTCCAGTGAACTTTTTTAACTTTTAATACATACTTCTTTCAGGGTTTCGTTAAGGTAGTAAAGAACAAGCAGTACTTCAAGCGGTACCAAGTTAAATTCAAGAGGCGTCGTGAGGGAAAGACTGATTACTATGCCAGGAAACGCTTAGTTGTCCAGGTATGAAACTAACCTTACACCTAATAAAAATAATATTGACGACATATATGTTTTAGCTAAATCTCACTCTGTAATTTTACTTTTAGGACAAGAACAAGTACAACACGCCCAAGTACCGTTTGATTGTACGTCTATCCAACAAGGACGTGACCTGCCAGGTTGCGTACTCGCGCATTGAAGGCGACCACATTGTGTGCGCGGCTTACTCTCACGAACTCCCCAACTATGGTATCAAGGTAAGCAAATCATTGTTACATTTTTATGTCACTAATATTTTGGTACCAGGTGTAAATAAGTTAATAAGTCAATTATGTCAGTAAATAAATAAATATTAAGCACTAATTTCGCAACTGACAAAAATATATATGTAGATGGATTTATCAATTTTTCATGCCTATATATATGGATTTAGCTATAAACATTTTTGATGATGATTATGAACGGGCGGTCTGAAGCAGAGTACAATTGCAAAAACCGTGTTGCTATATGTTCACTACTGATTTAATATTTGAGTACTGCAAAATTAATGTTTATATTCGAAGGCACTTACATGTATTTCATTTGCAGGTCGGTCTGACCAACTATGCGGCCGCATATTGCACTGGTCTTCTGCTGGCCAGGAGATTACTTCAGCGACTCGGATTGGATTCACTTTACACTGGTGCCGTGGAAGTCACTGGTGACGAATATAACGTAGAGCCAGTTGACAATGGACCAGGTGCATTTAGGTAATTTAAAATTAATCCTTTTTTCCTTTTAAGATTTCTAGATGCTAGGTATATTTACGGAAATAAGACGATTTACTATTAAATAGCTTTTGATCCTATGTAAAACATCTTAAAATATAGTGATAGTTTGTTCCTTGCTGAATGTAGATGAACAATGAATTGAATTTAATGATGATTTATTACGGGCGGACAGAATGTCTTTTTAGTATGTTGCATTGTAATAGGCTGATTGTAGTTATACAAATTGATATTAGTTCAATATAACAACAATACTATAAATTATTAGTTGTTATATATTTTTAGGTGTTACTTGGATGTCGGTCTTGCAAGAACAACAACAGGTGCCCGTGTATTTGGAGCTATGAAGGGTGCAGTAGATGGTGGCCTTAATGTACCACATTCCATCAAGAGGTTCCCAGGATACAGTGCTGAAGACAAAAAGTTCAATGCAGAAGTACATAGGTGAGATAGTTATGAAAGGATTCGGAATTGCTCCATTCATCCTTTGGTTAATATGCAATATATGTTATCCAAACAGCCAATGAGGAGCTACAACAATTAATATGGGATTTTGGTTGTCCAATAATGTTGCCATTTGGCCTTTGTTAAACCGCCCCTACTTACATGTTAATTATTGGGGTACAATCCATTATTGTCCCACTGCTGGGCATGGGTCTTCTCTCAGAATGAGAGAGTTTTGAGGTATTAGTCCACCGTGCTGGCCAAGTGCAAATTGGTGGACATGTTAATTATTATTAAATGTTTTTTCCCATATATGAAATACCTAAAATAACTAGAAGGTTAGATTTTGCTATTTCTGTGCCTTTTCTAATTGATTTGGTTCTTCTACAGGGCACACATATTTGGCTTACACGTGGCAGAATATATGCGCAGTTTAGAACAGGAAGATGAAGACTCCTACAAGAGACAGTTTGGCAAATATATTAAATTGGGAGTGAATGCAGATGATGTGAGTATATCAAAGTATTCGAAAATATTTTACGTCCAAACAAATTACTGCTAAGATCAAAAACATCTTTGCTGTGTCGAAGTTGGACCAAATTGTAGCATTGAAGTCTTATATTTCTAGACAACTTCTTTAAATAATTACTTTTAATGCAACATTTGAAAACAGACATTACTGATTTATTTTTTATATTGATTGATGGTTGAATTTTGTTTACAAAAGGAGGTATGCATAGATATTGCAAATTAAGTTACATGCAATTCTTTGCCACTTTGACCAGACTAAAACCATATCAAACCAAACATACATGAAACTGATGCAAACATAATATTGCAACACAAAACTATTGGCTTACTTGCTTGAAATCTGTATGTATGAAATTTACTACGTATTAGTAATTTATCATCCTTTGCAGATTGAAACATTATACAAGAAAGCACATGAGGCAATCCGTGCAGACCCAGCTCACAAGAAGAAGGAAAGCAAGAAGGATCCAGCCAAACAGAAACGCTGGAATAAGCGCAAGCTTACTCTGGCCGAAAGAAAGAACAGGATCCGACAGAAGAAAGAATCTTTTGTCAAGAGATTGCAGGCCCAAGTTGAAGCTTAAAAGCTGAAAAGATCAATAAAGCCTCAATCACATACTGCTATCTTTTATTTTTATGTACATAACAAAGCATATCTGTAATTTAAATACACTGTATTAATTAAATAATAAAAAAGATCTTGTCGTATTTACGTAAAAACTAATATCCTCTTCAGGCTCCATAAAATATGGCCTTATGTATTTCTTAAATTTTGTAACATTGTTTAAATTGCAAAAGTTCCGTGTAAAAAAAACTTAAGCTGGTAATCGGACAATTCTAAAGTAAAAAGAGTAAATTGCTATATCACTTTTTTATAGCAAAAGTGAGACCTAGTCTATAGTGAACGTCATTTATAAAATGCATGTTGTTCCTCAAAAAATACATTCATAGGCAGACTGGTAAAAAAAATACAGCGTACGATATCCTTAGTACACGTGTTGTTGTGTTGTTATTTTAACAATCCCTAGATAGTTTTAGTGATGCGGCTCGAAAAAAAATTGTCGATCGCCCAATTTTACATCTCACTCGAGTTAGCAATTTGTGCGAGATTTCTAACATACGCCAATACTCGAAAGATCAACAAACGACAAACTTATAATTCGCTTAAATTATACTTTTACAGACTAATGTTTAATCGATATATGTTTATACTAAGATACGTAATCTATGTCATGTATGCAAGTCATAACCTGTCCGTCGCGGTTTGTATATAAGAGGTTGGCAACTTGGCACAGCAAAGAAAAAAAATAAGTAGTCAACCAACGCTAGTGGTAACATAAAGAATCAGCTCGGTAACTCTAGTACATACTCACTCGAGTGATACATTCTGTCAATCGAATACAAGTTTGACAGATTCACTCGAGTCGCATCACTAGATTGTTTACATCCGATTCTATTAAATAATACTCTGTCAGTGAACTAGTACTACGAAAAGATTTGGGATTATTTAACTTGGGAAAATTACGGCCAAAGTAAAAAAGAACACAAAGTGATGTGTTTTGTATTTCATAGTGATATATAAGTACCTTTCGATCAATTATTAATAACATTCAGCGTTCATTAACAACTCAATATTTTTAATTTTCTTGGCTTGGGCCGTTGAGCTGCTTGCCTGCTTCCCAAAAAGAAACAAATAACATAGCATAAAACTTTTAGCGAGGTAGTTTGTGTTTAAATTGTTTGTGTATCATACAATGCCGTACCGTTGTGCTTTTGAATGTAAAAGCAATGGTAAGTTCATTTTCAATAACAGTGTACCTAATGATCGTTTTGTTATTCTTTATCCCACAAATAAGCAGGTTCTTGTATCCCAATATTTCTGCATAAAAAAATTTGTAGTATATATAGTATAAACAAGTGTGGTTTTAGTAAAATAATTATAATATACCGTACCATAAAAAACAATAAACTATGTTTTTCATTGCAGGTACTGTGTTACATGTTTTCCCAAACCCTGATAAATTTCCAGAGCGTTTCAAAGCTTGGGTTGATCTCATCGGTGGTAAACTAGAAACTGCCTCTGATTTTGAATTTTACAAGAAGAAAAGGATTTGTGATATTCACTTTGCTGATGAATATAGGAATCGTTACAGAAGGCTCAATGCATTGGCCATACCTTCTCTTCATTTGCCTGGTATTTTGAAAACTATATTTTATAATGGAAAACTATCCACTGCATGTATCATAGATGGTTAATCTCCTTGAGCCAATTTCACATGCAAAACACTCTTACAGTGAATGTCCAAGCTTAATCCCTTATGTTATGATGTTGTGAAAAGATTTATTATAATAGCTGCATATACACAAATAAATCTACCGATTTTTGTAATGTCTAACAGTAGTCCATCAGATTTAAAACCTTTTTTTTTTATATAACAATATTATGGTTATGTTGCTGAATTAAGCTTTCTTAATAAGTGTCTAAGCTTATGATATAATCCTCTTCTACTATTATAATGAATTCACTTTAACATTTGCACATTTTAATTTCTTAAGAAAACACATTTTTAGGAATTCAAAATGAAAAATAATATCTGTTTGGTCAGTACACCATCAAAACCAATATTTCATTTATAAGCAGTGCAACTAACAATGATAATTCAATGTAAAATTAGTCTACAATAAAAATAATTTGTTGTGTTATAGAACCACAAAGCCAAAAAGATAGATTACCAGTTGAATGTTCTATGGAATCTAAGGCTACAAAAGACCAGTCTATCTGTCTGACATCCTATATAAATAATGAGGAAACATTTCCACGGGATACTAATCTACAAAATGGAATTACCTGTGGTATGTGTTAAACATCTAATATTTATGATTACACTTACAATTTGTAGAGCAGCTGGTCTCTTGCTCTGGTTGCTGTATGGGTTTTTTAGACATTGTTTTATAGATTTTATTTGGAATTATGAATCTGACCAAGAATGTAATATAAGTAAGGAAGTCTGCAAATGATGGCAATATAATATTATGCCAAAAAAAAACGAATTGAGAACCTCCACCTGTTTGAAAGTCAGTTAATAATTAGAACTTAAACCATTGTGTTACTTATTGTGACCTCTCAATAGTGGTGTCTAAACAAATAAAAATTTCAGTACATGTAAATAAAAGTCGAACAAACTTGTGTTATATTAAGTCTTTGCAAATGTTTAATATTGGTGATAATTTCAGGTACAGATGAAGATGAAGTGTGCAGAATATGCCTGGAAACAGTTAAACATAGTACTAATTTATTTTCTGAAGATAAAGTTTCAAAAGAGATTTTAGAAAAAATATACATATGCTTCCAAATTACCTTGCACTTTGAAGAAAATTTACCATCAGTGATCTGTGATAATTGTATTAAAGAATTGAACATTTCTAATAACTTCAGAGACAAGTGTTTAACTTTTGAAGTAAGATTCTCAAATCTTTACAAACAAACAAAATCAAGCACATATAGAGAAGTAATCAGCTCACCTGAAAATGATTCAAAATTAGAAGAATGCACCTTAGACTTAATTGAAGACACTATGAACATTTCAAATGATAACACACAAGGTGAGTTTGCCTTGCATGTTATTTATATTTGTTTGGAAAATGACAAATTCTCTTTGCTCTTTTCAACTTTACATATTTTTAAATAATTGATTTATTCTTTTTAGTCAAAATTGATGAAGTAGAAATCAATAATGGAACCTATAACTGCATAATTTGTAATAAAAAATTAAAATCAAAGGTTTCACTATTGAAACATAATGTGTCAATGCATCAAAAGAGAAAACATTTGGGCAAGGTAACAGGATTTGGTGCAAATAGACGTTACCATTGCACAAAATGTTCCTACTGCACTCCACACAGTCAAACTTTGGTAAACCATATGAGGAGACATAATGGTGACCGTCCTTATAAGTGTGAATGTGGGAAAAACTTTACACAGTACGCAAGTCTTGCAGCCCATCGTAAAATCCACAGTGATGTAACATACTATACTTGTGCAACATGTGGCAAACAATTTAAACATGCATTCACTCTGAAGAAACATCTAAATGTACATGAAAGTGGCAAATATACTTGTGATGTTTGTCATAAGAATCTGAAATCAACACAATCCCTACGTGATCATATGCATCGACACTATAATATACGGAATTACAATTGTGAAGACTGTGGTGATACATTTGTTACATGTTCAGAGCTACTGAATCATAAGAAAAAGCATACAAAGGTTAAGAAAATAGAGTGTCATCTATGTGGTTACAAGACCCACACTAAGAAAAATTTGATTATTCATCTCAAAAGGTAAATTTACTATATTAAAATAGCTTGAAAACCTAAGTAATCATTGCGAATCTAGCAATATGTTTCTTTTCTGCTTTCCAATTCAATTTCTACTTGATTCAATCATTTCTTTATAGCTTTATAGCTTAATCCTTAATTATTCATAATCAATGATCAATTGATCAAATATAACTCAAATAATCGAAATAAAAATGAAATATATCAATCAAAATAGAATAGAAATCAAACAGAACAATCAGTTCTATTTTTATTCTGAATCATTTCGTCTCTTTACACATCCCAAATGTTTCTATCCATATCTATCAATACCTCTTATAATTATTTTAAAGCAATTCTATTAGCTATCACTGTTACCTAAATTAATTCTAAACATTAATAGAAACTAATTTTCAGACATACAGGTGACAAAGCATTCAAATGTGGATTATGTGAATTGACGTTCTACACGAGTAGTGGTTTAAGACTTCACCACCGCGTCCACACGCGCGAGAAACCGTTTACTTGCCCCACCTGCGCACAGAGATTTACACATAGCACAAGTCTCAACAAACACATGCGTACTGTGCATGGTCTGAATTATAAATGGGGTGATTATAAGTTTAAGGAACTGAACAGAAATAAGAAGAGTATAAAACATACTGTAAGGACTGTAACTTAAGAAAAATAAAAGTGATTTTTCCGAAAAAATGTTTTATTATCAGATACCTAGTCACAGCTAAATCTAGATGACAAAGTATTGTTTCAATATAAAATCTAAGACCAACAGAAAAAGAGCTATCATTACAGAGTTCTCAAAATGATTATAGAAAAATTATAAACTAAATATTAAGATTTTTTTTTTATGTTTTATATTCTACTGGATAAGTCTCTTTTAAATTAACGAAAATTAAGTTTACCTGAAGTACCTAAATCGGATATTGTAAATGTACGATATACCAAAAATTACTATTTTCATTTTTTGTGGCATAAGTCCACGGGCTCACGAGTTTAAAAAAGGACTTTGAAGTTTGACAGCGCCTTCTTCTGTTGGTCTCAATGTGCATTTTCCAATTAAGTTTGTATGCACAGTTATTTTCTTTTAATTACTATTCAAAGCATTTTATAATTCTTACTATACTTAATTTTATTAGATCATTGTTATAGAGAAAAAATAAACAGTCAAATTATTATTATAATGTTATCAGTAATAACATTGTAGTAAAAATATGAATTAACTATATTACCTGCAAAAGTAGATTCTAGTTAATTTAATTAAAGATATAATAATATGAATGATTGTTTACGAACGAATTATATTAACTTTGTTTTATATTGAGAAACTGATTTAAAAGAGCCATAAATATCTAAAAACTCAGAGATACAATATGCAAGTCTTATTATAAAACGTTCACCAAATTGTCTTAACTCTAAATCACCTATATATCTAATGTGTCTTATCATTTAATAGTCTGTCAAAGACATTGCAATAATAATAAATAAACTCAAGTTTTAATAAAAGGTGATCTATGAGAATATCCCGGAATATAATCATAATTTAATCTTCCTCATAATCTTCATCATCCGTGATATATTTGCGTTGCTTACGTTTCCTTGTTGGTGTATTCTTGCTCTTACTTTTTAGTTTAATCTTCATTTTCACGGAACGATTTGATTCTCCGTCTGAATCATCCTCATCTGCAAAAGCAATATAATAGTAGGGTATAAAATATATCCTGACAACATAATTATGTAATCCTGGGAACATATGTAAATAATGCATAATAAGACCAGGGTCTACCACTTAAATTGGTCTAGTTTTTTTAAGTGACTCTTAACTCTAATATGACCAATAATGTATCTACTGTTTTTTTCTTTGCGTTACACCTTCTATTAATTGTTAACTATACGCCATCTTACAATGAAATATTTTGTTCCAAAAAGACGCTTGTAATATCTAACTAGCATTTGATCATTTTGGTTATCATATCAAATTGGTCGTATTATGATGATCTACAATCATAAGAAGAAATTCAAATTACCTTTGTCATTATCATCAGAATCGTCGGAGTTTTGTCCGCTATCATACCGACGTCGAAACTCTATGAACACGTTGCGCAACCGTACGGAATCTTCATATATTAGGGACGCTTCTTCGTTGTATGTTTGAGCGTTGGCGCACAGCGTGAAGAAGTCTCTCTCCAGATCAGATATATCATTGTACTGTTGGAGGTAAAAGAGAACTTATTAACTCCATGAGATTTTAAGAAAAGACCTGAATGTACAAATAATAACATGCTTTATTTAAAATACATTTGGATGTATTATGATCACAGACAATCATGTAAACACATTTTTTTATTTTGGCACATTCTATATTTTATATGTATAGGTAAATCTTGATATAATAAATCATAATAAAATAGAAGAATGTTCTTTATTATACTATCTGAAGAGTATTAAATATTACCTTTCCGTCTTCAATTCTGTTCATTATCTTCTTAATATCCAGTGGTTTCTTGATGACATCATAGTAGTCTGGCAGTTCCCGGCGCGACGGTAACTTCATGAACGGTTCCGACAGAACTCTGCCACCCCTGCATCAAAATTGATAAAGTTCACTATGGAGCATTTTCTGTGTTAATAAACAAAAGTCCGCTTAACTAAGAAAAACTTACTCATCAGTGTAGTCGATTACTTTTTTCATTATGTTTTTCAGCCGTTTCTTCAATAGGTTTATTTCAGTTTTACTTTTCTTCTTGGACGAACTAGGCATTTCATCTTCATCAGAATCTTCTTGATTACGACTGAAATTTATATGGCATGATGAATGATAAATTTAGAACAATTAACATCTCATCTCACCTTATTAATATTACAAATGCGAGGTTGTGAGGATATATGTGTGTATGTTACTCTCTTGAGCAAAGACGACCGATCGGATTTGGCCGACATTAGACACACAAGTAGTTTATGACTGTGCCTACCTATTATTGTAGTGTATCTTTTATGAATGTAAACAAATCGTTGTCCATATCGGGAGCGAGAAACAGATCGATATTCGATATGCTTAATTTTATGTATTATGTGGCAGTCGCCTTCATAACTCTGTACTGTAAGATCGTCGCAACAATTGTATATTGTAAACTATAATATTACAATATATACATCTACATTCAATTGCCTTTTATTTCATCCGCCCAAGACGAAGAGGCAAATTGGTGACCCCGACGTGATTCCGACGGCGTCCTACGTGATCGACCCTGTCTGGTCAGTTTACAAACATAAAGTTATAAGGATATTACAAAATGACCAGTGAAAATAGAACACCAACAGCCAGCACAGCATCCGAATTAGCAACAGTCTCGGTGTCATCAAGAATCCCAGAATTTTGGTGTGATCAAGCTCGTTTATGGTTTGTGCAATGTGAAGCCATTTTAACACCTCAAAAATTAAGCGACGAAGCGAAGTTCAACGTAGTCGTCACGAAGCTAGATTAACACATAGAAAACCTAATACTGTGATAGGCTCACTTTTTATTTATATTTATTTAACCATTTAATGAATTTACTTTTACATGAATTGACTATCTTAAATCTCTGGAGTAGCAACACATCTGTGATTGAATTCAGATAGAACCCCAGTTTTATTTTTAGTAGCTTACCGATGTCCATGAGGGGCAATGAGCACATACCATCACGTGTATAGCATGCTCGTTTACTACTTTAATAAATAAGAATGGAACCGAAGCCGGGGGGATAACTTACTTGCCACAAAGCCCAATCGCCCAAAACATTGTTCCATAAGACTACTGCGGTCGTTGTGGTCGTGGCGAAAACGTCACTCGTGACATCATGAGTTACGCCCACTCGACGCTCACGACGACCCATCTAACAAGGTGGGTCGAAGTGATCGTTCCAGTAGAAAATACGTCAGTAAAGCTCACAAGCTAATGGAACGGGAAAAACTGCGGTTGTGAGCGTGCGCATTGTGAACGTCTAATGGAACGCACCCGTGGTCATACGCAAGACTTACCGTCGCTTGCGTCCCTTCTTCCGCCTCTTGTCGAGCACCTCGTCGTCGTCATCCTCTTCTTCTTCCTCTTCGTCGAACTCCTCGTCGATGGCCTTCAGCCACTCCTTCTCCGTGAGCGAGTCCCGGTAGTCCACCTCCTTGCGCTGACGCGACCCACGCCCGAGGGTTTCGTCTTCGTCCAAGTAATTCCAACTTTGTCCCTACATCAAATTATAATATATTTTATCTTATGGGTATTTTCAAAAATATAAATATACACCACCACGCAATATCAACCACATGAAGATAATTACAGTTAATGGGCGACACACTGTTAATAACCACCAAGGATAATTTACGCATTGCGCGAATATTTTAAGGCTGAATATAAATATTTGGCACTAATGATTTTTACAGGAGTATACGAGAATTTAGTGAGAATACGAGAGATGTTAATAGTGTTAAATAAATTAAATAGTAAATTTCGGTAAAAAAAATAAATATTTAGTGAATATTACCATAACTACTTAAATATATAGAATTTTCTCCAGATCGAGATCAGGAAACATACCTTACTACAGATAACTTCGTCGTCATCTTTAACGAGCCAATCGGGAAGCTCCGATTCGTCAATCAACCGCGACTGCGTCTCAACTTTCTTGCGCTCCAAGTCGATCTGCTTGAAGATCTCCAACTCCTCCTCCGAGCGCGCTATCATCTCGTTTATCAAGTCGTCATCTGGTAATTCATTCTCCTCCTAAAATTAAATGTTATTTATAAGTTGTAAAAAAAATTCAATAGTAAACCGTAGTAAATGAGTGGTATAAAGAAATAATTTATAATGCACAAAATAATAAAGATTTCAAAACTCGTGTCTATGAAATACGCACGGCCGTGACCACAAAAACCGCATATCGTGATCGTGAGTATATCGTTACATAGTAAAATGTATGAATTCCGCGATAATATTCGCCTAAAATCATAAATGAAATACACGTTTGTAAAAGTACCTCCAGCACAAGACAAACTAACCTCTTCATCGTCTCCATCTTGATGCAAAATGCTCTGCAAAAATTGCTGTCGCTCAGATCCGGTGGATTTTTGATCAAACATACCAGCTTGAATAACTTTCTCGTCCATGTTCAACTTGTACCTAGCAAAATAATATTTTACAGTTATATTATATACATAATTTAAAATAGATTAAAATACTATTGCACTGCTGAGCATATCATAATGTAAATAAATTCATTTATTAATTCGTGCTGATAATTTATCAATGAAAATTATAATTAAGCTATACCTTGCAGCAGCCAAGATTCTCTCTTCAACAGAGTTGACAGTCATCAGCCTTAACACTCGCACCTCGTTACGTTGTCCGATACGATGAGCGCGATCTTGCGCTTGTAAGTCCTACAAAATAATAAAAAGTCTTTTCAAGCACGTAAATATAAACAAGAATGCGCCACATATATCTTAAACTTAGTTAAGGCTAAAAAAATTTATATTTCAACCTTATAACTTCAAGTCAAGAGTTGTTGTATTTCGGTTTGAAGTGGAAAAGGAAGAAACTTTTTAGAGTCTAATAAGACTGATCAAGCAAACAAATTTGCCGTTATTCTGAAGCTATGTTGTGTCTGCAATCAACGTGTGTCTGAAACAAACCCCATACGAACCAGAGGTTCTATTTTAACCCAGCCACCGATTCGTCGCCACTCCTAAACTAATAACTGACTTACATATGATGTCGCCTCATATGTAAGTAAGCCGGCCACCACACACTTACATCGAAACGTTACGTTATCGTTAGAACTACTTCTAACTAATAATAAGTATGGTATTAATGATACCTCCCCAATGAAATCACAGGGGTTCTAAGAGTATTTAAGGGTTTTGTTAACAGTGCTAACCTGGTGCGGATTCCAGTCGGAGTCGAAGATGATGACGGTGTCAGCGCTCTGCAGGTTAAGCCCGAGACCGCCCGCGCGCGTCGACAGCAAAAATATAAAGTAGTCGGAGCCCACGTCGTTGAACTTCTTCAGCAACTCTCCACGATCCTCCGCCTTCGTCATACCGTCCAGTCTGATATCCGACAAATATATTATTGACAAGTTTAGATAGGCTAGCATCATTTATTTGATGATAAGGTTCTTCAAGGGTTAGCAGGGGTTTATAGTAAAGTGTTAAGCCTGAATACAATTTACTATAAAATTATACAAATTTATAAACAAAGCAAATAGGTTTGCTCCATTGCAAAGTTGCTATTGGAGAGAATTGATCATAAAAGGAGTATGGTTCATAAACATGGTTCTATTTTACTAGTTTTACTTGCATTTTACTAGTTTCAAAAACAATTGAATACAAGTACGAGTATAACGGTATTCATTGTAAACAGTAGTCACGCTTCTTTTAATATTACAAAATCTGAATCAACAATATTTAAAAGACCAACCTCAAATATTGGAAAGCTCTCCAGGAGAGATAGTCCTCAATGATGGTCATGCACTGGGTCATCTGACAGAACACCAGTACCCTATGTCCGGTCTGTTTCAGCTTTGGCAGGATACGGTCCAGCAACTCGAATTTGCCGGACACTCGATATAGATCAGGACTGTAAAAAAAGTAATGTATTGTAAGTAAAAAAGGCAACCAATGCAAAATTTTACAAAGTATAAAATATTCTAAAAAAATAATTGTAAACAAAAATTGAAGGTAATCAAGTGGATTAATTTCACTCCTTTAAAATAAAGACATCCAAGTTTTTTTATTAATGAGATGCGCTTTGCATCCATGGGCGATGCTGATCTTTCCTGATCAAAACCTCCATCCATCCATCAGCCCTTTGATGTCCACAGCTGGACATAGGCCTCCCCTAAATGGCGCCACTCCAACCGGTCTGTGCCCTATGAATCCAATAGTTTCCCGCTGTCTTCTTCAGGTCATCGCTCCACCTGGTGGGGGGACCTCACAAAAAAAAAACAAAACCAAAACAGGCCAAAACCTCCGTCCAACAATTATTGCGTAAGATCATATCTTATCATCAAGTAACAAACAATATATAAATTATTTTAAGTCTTATAGGAGTGACAGGCTTATTTACTCACCCGCTAACAACCCCGCCGCCAGTGCCGATGTGGTCGCAGAACTTCTCCTCGATATGCGGGAACATAAAGGGATGGTTACACAGCTTGCGCAGCTGCACGATGGTGTTCATGAGCGCCTTGGCACCGCCCTTGCCCTTGTTGCCCTTCTCCGATCCGTCGGTCAGCAGAACACCCTTAGACTGCATGTGTCTGGAAAGTACAACCAGAAAGTATAACCAGTGTTGGTAAGTATAAAAAAGTATTAGGCAAGTTATTGAATGATCAGAAGAATTCATAATAACAACTGAAGTGGTTGTGAACTTATCACATTTTTTAAAAGTATAACAAAGTAATTGATAAATTGGAATCATACACCTGTATTGTTATCCTATAATATTCTATTGGGGTTGTCTTCAATTTATAAAATCTGATTATTGCTGTATTTATCTATAGCACCTACTATATAGGTGATCTTAGTTTGAAACTATTGCGTTATCTTCAATTAATTTAATTTTAACGTTAGCCTGGGATGTAGGTGTAATTGCTTATTATGGTTCGACTGTAACGTCGAAGCAATCTACTTACTTGTACAGTACGCGCTGCAGGCCGCTCATGTCGCACTTGATGATGTATTCCACCTTGTCGGGCAGCTGACTCTCCACCTCCTTCTTCAGCCGCCGCAGTAGGAACGGACGCAGTACTTTGTGCAGACGACGGATGATCAAAATTGTTTCTTCTTCGTTCAGTTCAACCTATGAAATTGATTGAATGTAGATTTCAATGGCGTGCACAAGAGTAAAGTTGGACATCAATTTAGTTTATTGGAATAATAATTATATAGAAAAACCAAGTATAAGAAATTTTGTGTAAGTATTAATAATGGAGTTCAAATTGCATCAAAAACTCACTGAGAGTTAAAATATTTGCAGTGTGTTGATAACAATTAATAATATTTACAACGTTAAAATCAGCTGATAGCTGCACATAATACAGTTCAATTTATATCTCTTATGATTAAAATTGGCAATGTAACAGACACTCTCACTAACCTTCTCGCCGGTGGTAGCGAAGGGCGCGTTGAACCACTGCTCGAAGGTGGAGCAGCTCTTGAATATGGAGGGCAGAAGGAAGTTGAGCAGCGCCCACAGCTCCGGCAGCTTGTTCTGCAGCGGCGTGCCCGTCAGCAGCAGGCGGTGCGGCGCCACGTAGTGCGTGTTCAGCACCTGCGTCAGCTTGCAGTGGTGGTTCTTCATGCGGTGGCCCTCGTCGATTATCATGTACTTCCATTGCACCTGTACATAACACGTCATGCTTACAACTCACCACTTACAATTCAGTTGTCTAAAAGCAAAACTGCCACTTTGCCTAAAATTATTTCTGCAAAGAGGCGGTTTTGCTTTTAGACATCTCAATTATTTGTTTGTCTTCTGCATAAAAAATTCTAAAATTTACGCTTCAAAACTATCTGAAACTGTAGCCAATATATAATATTTATAACATACGAAAACCCACGAGTATACCTGTTTTCCTATGCTTTAGTACATGATGCGGTACCTTAGCGAGCACGCCCTTGTCCTTGATGACGTACTCGTATGTAGTTAGCAGCACGTTGAACTTGGTGGATCGCATCTGCGCCTGCACCATGCGGCGCGACTGCGGGGAGCCCTTGTACGATACCACTTGCACCGTAGGCGCCCACTTCTCGAACTCAAGCACCCAATTCGACAGTGTGCTGCAAATAAACAAAGATTTGTAGTGTTAACGGTGTGCGAGTGATAGGGAGACAAGTGAAATGCTCGAATGTTCATAGCTAACTGTTTAATTATTGCTTTACATAGGGTTATATTGTTGTTCCACACAGATTTTGGACGACACTATACACTAATTACTATACCAATGTATCAAGGATGTTCAAGCTCAATTAAATGGACCTAGATAAAAGAAAAACCTCTATTCCAATAAAGTTTGCAAATAGCACTTTGTCATCGAATTACCTCTGAAATGTAACAAAGTTCTATTTACACGAGATTTGATTTGTAGATTTTTTTTTAAAAGTTTACTTGATAATTAGGACTCAGCAGCACTATTGTTTGAATATGTGAGACATGTTATCAGATTATGGTAGTTTTCGACATGTTTCTTTACAAAAAAATATATAAGCAGGAACTTCTGTAAATGAAATTAAAAATAAGTATTTTCTGTGAAAGTGTTAAACAATGGAGAAATTGTTTTAAATACCTACATTTCTACACATATGAAGTAAAAAAAAATGTGTGCAATAATAATACATATGAAATCTTACCTGAGCGGTACAATAATGAGGAATGGCCCATTGACTTTCTTTTTCTCCATGAGATAGGTAACCAATGCAATGGTCTGGATGGTCTTTCCGAGACCCATCTCGTCTGCTAGGATACCATTCAGGTTGTTGTTGAACAGTGATACCAGCCATTCCAAACCCTAATAAAATAATACCAATGAATAATCACTATGTATATGGTACAAAAATTAACTCATTATTTAATATATTATAAATGAGAAATTTCGTGAGATGAAAACTTAGGATACTCTTTACTGTGGTAAACATGAGAGAAGCGGGCGGAGCCCCGAGAATGAGCTCTTATTTACATTTATGTTCCAATATGCGATAGGTATGATCCTATCGCATATTGTAACATAAATGTAATCATAAATAAAGAAAACATGTTACTTAAAGTTCAATTTCGCCGTGACCACGATCCATGTAACAGTGTCGATATATCGCCAAAAAGAATATTTAAAGAATTCAAAAACCGCATATCGTGAGTACCCGCCAAGTATTAAGTATTGAAATTTATCAATTCCGCAATAATATTAGTCTAAAATCATACATTACTTGAAGTCATAAACATCAAGAAGAAATACAAACCTTGATTTGGTATTCTTTTAGTTTTCCATTCACCAAAATGCTGGCTTGTTCCGTAACAGACTCGTGGACCGTGTGAGCAATGCTGGAAATAATTAGTTATAGTTAGTTATATAGCTTTAATTATTAATCAAAAGTCGTAATAAAATGACTATGGAATACGAAGTATAAGACGTATACGACGTATAAGAAAAAAAGATTAGTAGATAGGTGTTACCTGTAGTAGGTCTGCTCCTCGGTCTTATACTCGTCGTCTTCAACCTTGGCCTTCTTGATCATGTCGCGCGCCTTCTCCTCGTCGGTCTTCTCGCGGTCGCTCTTCTCGTCCCTGTGTCTCTCCCGTCTCTCGCGTCTCTCTGATTGTCATCAATTTTCTCAATGTTAACCAAATTTTTAAAAATTTAAAAAAAAAACTAGTGGGTCAGGGCATATGTCGATTTCCACAAACATAATAAGCCGGGACAAAAGGATCTATCAGGAAATCGAACGGAATGAATCAAACACATTTTTTACATCTTTCACTGCAATCAATCGAAAAGCTTCTAAGATTATCGGGTACGTGAATTGTAACTCTTGATTTATATATTTTAGATGTCTTCATAACACATCCCATAATAAACCACACGACACCCGATTTATGCGCGTGCTTACGCTAATATGACATCACTAACTATAATTAACACCAGAAAACATATAAGCGTGTGACGGGAGAACACAAATATAGTGACAATCACTAAGCAGCAGCAAAACATTACATACCATCGTCCTGGCTGTCGTCGCCTGAATCTTCAGAATCAGAGAGCACCTCCCATCCAGGATGTGCCTCCATCCAATCTTTGAGCTGAGAGAGCAATGGAGCTTCTTCTCCTTTTAGCACCTGAACAAAGTTTTGTTATTATTTTACAACATTGAGTCACCTGAACAAATTATGTCCAATATAATCGTATAATTTTATACTGGAAGATAAAAGATGAGCAGTTGAGTACATACTTCCCCAGTCTTGGGATCCATGACACTGACTCGGGAGTCAGAGGTCTGTGAGCTGTCATCCAGCGCATCGATCTCGCCGCCCTCCAAAAGCTTCTTCTTTCTTGATTTCTAGAAGAAATATTTGATAAAAAATAAGGAGGGAATGAGCTATTCATTTATTTGCCTATATGCCGTTAGAATGCTAGGAGATTTAACTTACGAGGTTTTGCTGTCCTATGTATGTATGTATGTATGTATGTATGTATGTATAAGAAACAAACATAGCCAAACACTAGAGAAGGCTGCAGCTTTTCGGTTCTAATACCCTTGTCCATTGTAATCTTAATACAGTGTTTTGATATTCTACAATTCTGATTTACTATAAAATATATTTCGTTTAATACTCATATAGCCTATATAATGACGCAACCGAGTATGAACGGTTATGAACGTAAGTCACAGTGAATACTGTCCCATGGGATTTTGATATTCAAACCCCATCGAAATCATTAAAAATTCACTGGACTCTCAACCCAAACTAATAAAAAATAAAAACAGCTGTTATTTACAGGTTACTATAGGTGATAGATTAATAAGATTTGTATACTCATTTTTCCTTAAGATACAATGCCTTATTATTTACCCGCTTCCTGCGTTCCTCTTCCTGTTGCTTCTTCCTTTGCTCTTGCTTGTGCTGTTTCACCATCTCCGTGAGACTGGCGATGTACTCGTCCGTCTGCGACAGCAGGAACGCCAGCCGCTTGTCTTTCTTCTGATCGATAAGCTTCCTGTAACCCTCTTCGTCCTCTGCCATCAAGCTGGGAATAATGATGAAATAAGTTAAACTCTATCCGCTTACAACATGAAGTAGTGTTATCAACTTTTGTAATTGTCAGAAGTCTGAACCTCCACCTGCGGTTGGGCACAAATGGCATTTCTGCAACTATGGCTCGTAAGAATTATTATATCAACACTGCAAAAAAAAAAAGATAAAATAATTAAAAAGAGAAATTCCAGAGAGATACGTATTTATGGTCCAATATCACCTAGAACACAATTGTTGTATCATTAATTAATTGACTGCAAGTTATTTGGCAGCTACATACTATCTTTTTAACCTAGGAAGACAGAAGCTGAGACAAGAGTCCCCTATATAAACCTAATAGCATCTTACCGTCGCATACGCTCCTTCTCGATGCGCTCTTGCTCTTTCTTCTGTTCGCGCTCTGCGTTCGCGTGGTAGTTCATAATCGCCTTGTTCATGCGCGACAGCTTCGCCACGTTGTTGCGGTGGTACTCCTTGAAGTCCTTAGCTAAAAATAACAATTATATTAATTTGTATTGAAAGAATCAATCAGTCAAATTATAACAGAAAAAGTTTATTCTGTAATAATGATGTTCAAATAATAACGCATGTTATCATTTGAACATTCGCGAATGCGAATATCCTTTACCGACAATCATGCGAATATTGTTTGAGGATGTAGATTTGGCGACCTTTTGTTAGCTCGTTAGGTTCAATACATGCTGTCCCTGTAGTTTCAAGACCAGAATAGGGCTACGGTATCCTCTGTCTGTCGTAAGAGGCGATTAAAAGGGGCTTCTGGGGTTGCGGGTGGTAAGAGTAGGAGCTCGGACCGTGAACAGCTAAGTGAACCGGGGAAGGACAATGGCATGTGTGGCCGCATGCCGTCGTAAACACCGAGGCTCGGTGAGCATCGATCGGTCACTGGGGAAGGGCCCAAAACGTGCATTGCGCTCGCAGGACTCCGGTTAGACTTCCGTTAGAGATCCCGGAGATCTCCACGTAGCGCTGAGGTTGGTACTGGGGAGGTTTTAGTGAGGTAAAAATCTCGCATAAATCGGCGTTGTTCCCACGACGGCGGGTACGTTTTGAAGGTACAATCCCCCTCGATAACAAAAAAAAAGGTTCAATATTCTCAAAACATTCGAACAATTCTTGGGAATGCGAACATCTAAAAACATGCGATTAATCGTGTTCATATTGTTTTGCCGGAGTTTAAACTATAATAAACTTACCATGCTGCAATACAGTTTGAAGGAACTCTTGATGCTTTTGCCTCCGTTTCCTCTCCGCTTCCAATTTCTGCTGCTTCTCCAATTTCTCAGTGGCACGAGCCTCGCGCAGCCCTTGTCGTTTCGTGCGTTTGTACGCCTTAATATTCACTGCTGTTTCCAGTGTAGTGTCTTTACGAACTTGGCCAAGTATCTAGAATAGATGTACATTAGATTAAAATATAATATACCTTATTATTAAACTACCACGCCTTGTCTGATAATCTGTGTAGTCCTTATATCTATGAATATGAAAATTAATAGCTACAAAACTTTTTCTGGGATGATAAACATGTCCTTATACTATTATTTATTCTCAAACATTTAATGAGGTTGTTAACTACTTTTTTTTTTAAACTTTTTTTTAGGCAGTGTTACAATGTATTGTATAAAGTTAGATGATATAAATATATAAATTGAATAAAAATATAAATTGAACGAATGAGTGAAAAAATTGGTTTCTACCCTATATAACTAGGACTATTTTAGCTAGTCAAAAAGATACTTTGTTCCCGAATGTTTCCTTCACCTACTCAGCTTACCTCAGCACGTAACTGTTTCTGGAAATTCAGAACTCGAAGGGCCCGCAGCTCAATTTGAGCTTGTAATCGCAGATCGTCGGAAATGTTCACTGGTAAATTGGACAACATCTCTATGCGATGGGCAATGCGCGCAGCAATTCTGCAAGTGTGAAAATACGTTATTATTTTTTACTCTCTTTGTCCAAAGGCCATATAATTATGTGTTTTTTAATCAAACAATTAAAACTTATAACAGATTTTACCTATTTTCTCTTTCATTTAGAATTTGCAGTGGATCAATTCCTACTGGTTTGGGTATACTTGTAATACGATTCTGCTTCGCTCCAGGCGTAGGCATTCCAGGCTGTGGAAGAGAGGATTACATACATATTTAATGCAATTACCTATTTTATATTTAACAAAATCGGCCCGATAACTTCTTTCGGCACTTTCGCTATTGTTCATAGTTTAGTATTTGGCCATTTGGCCAAATTTACACTTTAAAAACAATAACGATATATTCGTTTGGGAAAAAAAATTACTACGTTTATATGAAAGTGTATACTTTAACTATAAAAATGAATGTTAAGATAAGATTATCTGTCTTTTTTTTTGGCTTTTTTGTTTAGTTTCGTTAAAAAAAAAAACAATCACGAATCAGCACTCGCTCTATACGCATGCATTTCCATCGTTGGCGCCAATGTCACTTGCTATCAAACTATAAAATTTCTGTTATACGTTTAAAAACCACGAAGAATGTATGTAAGAATATGTAAGAATGTATTACCTGTTGCTGAGCCGGCTGTCCGGGCGGCGCGGCGGGCGCGGGCGCGCGCAGCGGCGCCGGCCCGCGCAGCGGCGCGCACCCTCCCATGGGCTGCAACGTACAAGTCATTATTTCAGGTGCCCTATGTGGGATTCTTATACTGACACGTACTTTCTTTTTTATACTGATACATACTCTTCTACTAATAGATTTTTTTTAAATTGCTTTTAAGTTGAAGAATGGTTGTATGACCTAAAGCCATATGTAGGTCGGTTTTATATTTCCATATTTCCTGACATTCATTTCGCAATAGTTTTATTTGTACAGATAAAGAGCCATTCAGATAAAAATACCGGTTCGATTTCTATTTTGTTGGTAGCTTTTGTTTCGAGACTGCAACCGCTACAACTTAATACTATAACTCAACCGCTGCAACTTCGTACTGTAACTCTTGTGTGACAAATCTTAAAATTTCACTCTCATATTTTTTTCATAACGCGCCTAAAGAAGTATAACTTCAAAAATGATGTTGTTCTTGGTGCGTCAAATAGAATGGCGAGTAAGTGAAAAGTTGTAGTCAGATAGGTAACAGTAAGTAAATATATTTCATGCGAGCTTTCCTGCTATGTAGGTCATGTTAAGCTGTTATTTATTTATGCTGTTATGATTTATTGCACCTCTATAAAATAAAAGATACAATAGGGCGTTAATATAAGGCTATACACGTTATTGAAACGATCTGAGAAAGATTGTCATTTAACTGTTTCTCTATTAATATACATTAATGTGTTGTAATGGACTATGCTCCAGCAATTGGGAGTTAAAAAGTGGTAGCAAATGTTCCAACCATTATATGAATACTTACTGGGTTGACCAGGGGCGGAGTTGGCTGAGTGGGAGGTGCCATTTGGCCTGTCATGGGTAAAGGAGTAGGCGGCGCTCCACCGCCGCCCCGCGCGGGGTCCGCGCCTGCAGCGCCCTTGCCGCCGGCCGCGCCCGCTCCCTGCGTAGGCGGCGGCTGCCCCTGGCTGTACGGCGACGGCGGCTGGGCCGGTGGAGTCGGGCACTCCGGAGGTGTGTCGCCGGTACGCTTGCCGGCCGCTATCATTGCGATTTGTTGCGTAATCGGCTGATTACGTGCTAGGTTCCGATAAGCGGCAATTTGCGCTCTAAGGAACAGAAAGACAATACATTAATAAAGATTCAGGTAAATTCACAAAGGTGCAAACACATGCAAGAACACATGTTTACAGTTATTGTTAAAAAATATTTTGGTAAATGAAATAGTTGCTTACTTTAATTGACTTAATTGCGTATTGCTGAATAGACCCTTGCTAGGATCTTGAGGATTCGTACGAGCACGGATAGCAAGCAATTGGGAATATCTCGGATCTTCTTGTAGACCTTTCTCCTCCATTGAATCTATAGCACGCTGTAATGCATTCAGATTATCGGGACCGGATGCCGCGGTTTGCATTGGCGATGAGGAAGGTGCTCCATTGGCCGAGGACGTCGGCGGTGGGGGGCCTTGGCCATGCGGCGGGGTCTGTGCTGCAGGTGGCTGCTGAGGTGGGGCTCCGGTCGGGGGCTGTCCAGCCGCTTGTGGTCCAGGAGGAGTGGGTGCTCCACCTGTGGCCGGTGGTGTATGAGCGTAACCTGCTTGGCCTGGCATCATGCCATGATGGGGAGGCATTGGAGGCATTCCCTGCGGGTGAACACCGTGTGGTGGAGGCCCACCGTGCGGTAGAGGTACGCCAGACGGGCCAGGCGGTCCTTGCGGGCCATTTCCTGGAGGAGGTGGTCCGCCACCCATGCTCATTGGACCCTGAAATATCATATATATAAGTATATTTGAAACTAGGAAGTAATCAATAAAATCTTAGGATATTACATTGCACTACAAACTAAAATATAATAAATAAAATTATAAAATGTAATAAATACATAAAAGTAAAAAAAGTTAAATGTTTAACCGGTTATTGTTTAAAAAAAATGATCCGATACCATTAGCATCACATTATATCATTACAACCCAAAAATCGCGTTATTAAGCCAATCATAATGTATTGGTTTACATAGACTGAGTATTACTGTCATAATTTATTTAAATGTATTGTTTTATTGCTTTTACCAACCCTAATATACTTAACAATGGACACAATGCTCTGGGCATAGCCATGTAGAATTGTTAATAAAAAAATGGAATGGTCTCTAGTTTATTGCATTGTTTGTATTCATTGTATTTTAGCAGTCCCAAATTATACATATTATGAAATTACGGCTTTCAATGTTCGTGAGAGACATATACTTCATAATATCCATGAGACACTTCCAAATGTATTTTTTTTAAACGGAGTGACTAATGAAGCTTCTACATCAATGGACGTAGTTGTTAACAGTTGTTGCCTAAAGGAATTTGAATCTCTACTTGAAAAATATGGAATACAGTATAATATTTTCGCCAGCAATATCACGTTAGTAAAGATTTGACTAGCGAAATGTTGAAACAATAAGAAACAGGCCTTTAACGTTCACTAGCTTTAATTCTTTAAAACTATTGGCCAGCTATTTATTGGATTTTAAATGGTGTTCCTAAACTAAAGACAAATGTAGTTTACATTCATATCAACAACTATGTTTATTGTAATTCAAGCTGCATTATAATTTCGTGGTATACACATAGAGTCATAGAAAAGTTATTTCCAGATTGCCAAAAAACAAGAAAAGAACACATACAACACCAGATGTCTCAAAAAAATTTCTTGATTGGGATCGTATTTTACTGTGGGTAAAGAAAAAGGTTAATTTAAATTCTGCCTTAAAGACTATAGTTATTGCAAAAACATATGAACAAAGAGACATATTTGTACTGAAATTGTCAACTGCAGTTGATGAGAAGAAAATGGCAATATTCATAGTTGCAGGAGAAGAAGGCAGAGATTGGCTATCATCAGCATTATTGTTAACATACATCAACAAAATTTTAGACTCTGTAAATAGCCCTGAGTCATTACTAAACTATTATGAATTTTATTTTATACCAATTTTTAACCCTGATGGTTTCGTGTATAGCAAAAAGAAGGTAAGTCTATTTGTGTACTTGAATTTAGTATACATGTTACTAAATATTGCCTGAAAAAACTTAGGAGAGCACCAGGCAAAATAGGAATTAAACAATTCATAATGTTGTACGAGTTGTTAAATATTATAGCAATTACAATAATAAAGAATAATGTAAAGAGGTAATTGTAAATGTTTTTTTTTTAACAGATTGAAGTAGCAAACAAGCATGCAGTCCCAGGTGCATAGTAAGTAGCCGCTGGCACCCATGGCCATCTGTAAGCAACTATATATAGAACAGGGGTTTTATCTGAAGTCAATAACAGATGCATTTCTTCTCCCGATAAGTAAGATGTTTGTCACATATAAGTGAGCTGGCATCTATACCCTTCCATCAAAATGCTAGAACTACTTCATTCTATAAATAAGTGTGGCGGTGGTACCTCCCCAGTCATACAATGTTTCTATCACTTTTAGTATTTGGATTAATATTGACACTTTATCTTAATACTATTTTGTTCAAAATCCTTAGTGTTTTAATTGTAGTGTATGTTGTAAATATATAATTGTACTTAGGAACGATTTTGGGCCAAAAATAGAAAAGAGCTTCAACCATCAAAACTGTGTTCAGGTGACAATGCTGCAGTGGGAGTTAATATTGACAGAAACTGGTTCTATAATACTGGTAAAAGTAAGTAGAGGATAACAAGAATAAAACCCCATGGTGCTTTCATTTTTTTATGTTAAACTTTTTAATGAAGTGATGGGAATAGAAAAATACATTTCAATTATGGATTTACTCATTTTTAGAAATGGTTAAAAAAACCTTATTACCATCATACTTATTACAACCTTTGTAACTACTGCAAGATTTTTGCTCCTGTGTTCTAGTTTGAGAGAGACATAAAACTTAGTTATAAAAAAAAAAAATGTCTCATTTGGGGTTGGTTACCGATATATTATTATATAAATAAATAGATGACCATGACCAAGCAATTAAATCATCCATTATTATAATGTTGTGAGAATTGTAAAATTGTCTATTATTATTTGAATTATTGAATTGAACTGGAAGTTAACTGGAATGTATTTTATAGATAGAGGAAAAAAATCTGAACCAATAATTGTAAGTACATCAAATCTGAACATTGCTGAACAAGGTAAATGATCATGTGCTGACCAATCTGTTATCTTTATATACTTATGTATATAAACAAAACAAACATTTGTTTTTCACAGATTCAATTAATGCAATATGCAATTCAATCTACATAGGAAATAGACCATTATCAGAAGAAGAAACACGAGCTCTCTCATACATTCTCAATAAAATAGCTCTCAACTTGTTGGCATTTGTTAACTTGAGAGGTTTTGGAAAACTAATAGCCTTACCCTATTCAGACCGTAATGAGATATCAAATAATCATTATGTTGTGGTAAGACACTACATGATCCAAATGATATTTAATAAACTTTACAAACAATATACATGCGCTATGCTCTATCCCCTGATAATACTAAAATAAATTGCAAAAAAAATCTGCACACCAGTTTTCTATTTGAATCTAAGATACATAATCTATACACTATTGCATCCTAATTTAGGCCTAAAAAAGTAAACCCTAAAACTTGCCCAAAACCTAAAAGTAAGTGAATGATATATTCATTAAAAATGATAACTTTTTAATGGCCTAAATTTCTGGTGTTGACAAGGGACACACACCAAATTTTTTTTAATAGTAACATTTAAATGTTGATTCATTCCTTATGCCAACATCACCTTTAGATAAATTTAATTGAAAAAAAACAAAATGTAAAATCCTTGTTTTAAATCATGTGAAATTACTCAATTAATTTGACAGGTTTTCATAAATTATTTTACAGCTAGAAATTATGAAACATGTAAGCAGTATGATTAAAAAGCAGTATAATACATCCTATCCTGTTGGAACCACTGAAAATTATTACTGTAAGTTTTTATAAACAGATGTTATAAATCTATTATTTGGATTCTAGAGGATTCAGACCAGAAATGGTTCCACCACTTTCAATGCCTGCCTAAAACATGCTTTGAATACATGTATTAAAATCAATTTTCTCTCTTACAAAAAATACATTGTTATGTATGCAATAACTGGATATTTTTTCACAGATAATTTTTCTGGCAATATGGCTGACTGGGTAAAGAAAAACCTGAACATACCAATTGTATTGACGCTGTACATGAAACGTGGCAAATTTCTCCCACATGAAGGTCATATATTGCCACTTAGCAACCAATTAGACTTGCTCTTAAACGTAACACTAAATATATCTAAAGATATCTATGGGTCCTTATACAGCAGTGGAAAAAAAAAAACTTATGCCCTAATATTGTTGGTTATAAATTGCATTTCATGGATATGACACCGTTATTCACAAAAAGAAATAGATCAAAATTTATGTTTTGCGTGTTTATAACCTAGTTTAATCACTGTATGGTATAACTTGGCCAAATGTAATTTTTGAGCTACATCTTTTTATGAACAATGGCATGACATATGCTTTAACAACTTAACTTACAGTACTACACTTTTATGATATCATCTATTTTTACTAGAGGTTCCTATCTGTATATAATATATATATGGAAGTAGAAAAGAGTTATATACTGCTTGTTCAAATAAAAAGAGGTTTTTATTGATAATTACTGATCTATTGCTTTTGTCCCATTTTATCCCCCAAGATAATGAATATGACTGAAAACCTAAGAATGAACTGAATATTACAATTTATTAACAAAAACAAGAACAATGCTTGTTTTGAGAAAACAATAAATATATACAAAATTTTAGTTGAATTAAACAAATATCTAATAAAGGACTAGTTCACAAAGATGTATGATCCTAATCAGTCAGCATCTACTGGGGTTAAAATAATGTATAATAGATTCGTTTTACCTGAAATAAAACGATTATTATATACTTACCTTAGTAGAAGCTTATATAATGAGATAGGCACATCCGTTTCCTATTGAATTCGTTCCTCTCTTTCTACCCTTTATATATCTATCTCTTTCGCACACGTCTCCCCACCAGGCGCGCGGCTAGCTGGTAAGCGTGTCGGCGCTTGGTCGTCATTGTGTCGAATTAAAATGCCACCAGGCAGAGATTGAAAGTAAGCTTCTACTAAGGTAAGTATATAATAATCGTTTTATTTCAGGTAAAACGAATCTATTATAAACTTGACCGTTAGTAGAAGCTTATATAATGAGACGTGTTTGTTATCGCCTGGTGGGGTGAAAACGCCAATGTGACTAATATATTACAGTTGTGGTAACAAAGTACGGTATTGATTGTGTACCCAAATAAAATACGTGTGTGCGAAATGAAAATGTTTTTATTATTGTAGTACAATAGTGTATGCTAATTTATTTAAAAATGATACAGATTTTTTCTCGTTGTAATGTTTACAATCAACTTTAATTTGATAAAGCCATTGTGCAGTTTGAATAATGTAAAATCAAGCACATAATAAAAATATTAAAGTGAATTGAAAAATGATGCGACTGAATTGGAAGTATGATTAGTAGTAGAAGAAAAAATAACTTCTCGACAGTAAAATTTTTGAAAAGTCTTTAGTGATTTCCAATTACCCCTAGCTAAAATATCCTCGATGGGAAAATTATTAACCCAATTTTTGGAAGCAACAGCAGAACGCATACTTCCCGGTGAATCCGCTATGCCTGCTTCCTTTAGTAGTGATTTTAACCATCCCGCAATAACAGAACGCGAGGCAGGTGATGGTGAACCCCGCAATGTTATAAATAAATTCGAGGAGCCAGAGCTTTTACGCCTATCATTTAAAATATTTATTGTCTTGCGTATCCAGTAGACAGGATTTAAATTTTGATTTTCTGCATTATTTAAAAGCTTCCAACCAGATTGCCTGTATTCTCTACAATCAGTTTTTGAGCCAAATAGCGGCCATAAAACTATACAATCATTTTGAATGAAACAATGTTCTGTGTCAACACATAGAAGGGTTAGGTCGTGAATTCTGCGACCTGAACACAGACACAACAATGCTGCGGTATGTCTAACTATCTGAAAAGTACTTGTATTGTCAACGGAATAGTTGTTCATGTAATTAGTCAAAATGTTAACATCCCAGACTGGTGGTTTGTGGGACTTAGGCTTTTTCATAGATATTGATTTTAGAATATGTTTTACGAGAACATTTTCAGATAATTTACCAGACAGTTCTGCGTTACAGAGTGTGGAAATGACTGATTTGTAGAGGAGAATTGTATTGTATGAAAGTTTAAATTTAAGATGCAAATCTGCTAAAAATTGCGCTAATTCCGAGCCTTCGGGATGGAGTGGATTAATGCTATGTCGTTTTGACCATAACACCCAACGTTTCCAGGGGGTTCTATAAGTGTTTAACGTAGAAGGTCGCCACGAAGATTTTAATAAGGATATTTGACTAGAGTCCCAGTTTTTTATTTTCTCACTCCACCCCCACATTTCCAGATTTCCAAAATCATGTCTTGAACTTTGCGAGGGGGTAGCCCTGTCGTTGTGTCGATCAGGAACCGTTTCAGGTTCGTTAAGAGTGAACGGTGCAGCAATCGCTCGCGATTTCAGGTCCGCTCGCCAGAATACTCTCTCCCATCGTGGAACCACTACCAAATACACACCCGTTGCTTGATTGAGGTGCATCAGTACTTTGGGAATAAGATACGGTGGGGGAAATATCCATGCCAAAGGGAAATTCCACGTTATACT
Organism: Spicauda simplicius; assembly: GCA_949699795.1. Classification (NCBI taxonomy): domain Eukaryota; kingdom Metazoa; phylum Arthropoda; class Insecta; order Lepidoptera; family Hesperiidae; genus Spicauda; species Spicauda simplicius. Next base: position 16,501,006 of record OX453060.1, on the reverse strand, counting down.
GAAAGCGTCGTGAAACATTGCATCGTGATCGTTGAGATCGAGTGTTGCATAGTTGGCTAGTACTCGAGCTGTCTTGGAGGCGAATAAGTCGATCACGGGAGTCCCCATCTTTGCAAATATCATTTCCGTGCAACTCGGTATTAGATGCCATTCCGGAGGTCGTAGTTGTCTCGATAAACAATCTGCGTGAATGTTGAACTTCCCCGGAATATGATGCATTTTGAAATGAATTTGATAATTGTCTAATATCTGTTAGTTATCGAGTTAGCTTCAATAGTGTCTTGGACTTGGTGCCTCCCTCGTTGCGGAGATATGCGACCACAGAACGGTTGTCTGACTGAATAAGAATCGATCCTCTTATCATATTCTTCGCTTGTAACTCTAGGACTTTCAAGATGGCTAGCAACTCCTTCTGATTGCAATGAAGATGTTTTTCTTTTAGGTTCCATTCGCCTGACAATGCCTGATTGTTCAGTTGTGCTCCCCATGCTGTATCTGAGGCATCCGTAGTAAGAAAATGCGTTGTCGGTGGCGCGTGCATCATTGAAGCGAGACTGCTGTTTTGAAGCCACCACTGCATTTCCTCTAACACTGTGCGAGGTAAGGTATACCTGGTCTGAATCGAATGCTTCGGTAGGGTATTCAGAAATATTAGAGCCAACCGATGGTTTAGTCGACCCCGTGGTACAACGAAACTGGCAAAGTTCAGGAGACCTATTATGCTTTGAAGTTCTTTCAGCGACGTTCTGCCACTTTTCAAGACTAGAGAAATCTTTTTGACCACAGCGAGTGACTTTTCGACTGGCAGACTTTTGCAATTGTTCCAGGGGTCCCATACAATGCCTAAGAAAGTAATTTGTGTTTGTGGTACAAGAACTGACTTTTCGTAGTTTATCAGAAAACCGAGAAATTCTAGTGTTTTTACAAGTTGATTTATATGTGTGGCTAGCACGTGTGGATTTTGATGTGCAAGTAAGAAATCGTCGAGATAGACAATTATTCTGATGCCCTTTTCCCGAAGAATTTGTGCTATCCAGTTCGTGAGGCAAGCGAATACCTTCGGAGCTGTGCTTAGCCCGAATGGCAGGCAGGTCATCTCTAAGACTTCGTCCTTGTACATGAGTCGCAGAAATCGCCTGTGTGACTGGGATATCGGTATGTTGAAATAAGCTTGTGATAGGTCGACTTTGCTTATTGAGGTTGAGGTTATTGAGGTTATCTTGAGGTTGAATGAACTCCGGAACGCGGTACATGTTTATTAATCGAAAGCGATCCGTTACAACATACTGATTCAACGATTTTAGATTGAATATGGGCCGGTATGAGCCGTCGCTTTTCGGAACTAGAAACATCGGGGATATAAAGCTGGGAGCATGAGCTGCTGGGTCCAAAATTCCCTGTTGTTTCATTTGTTGAATTATCAAGTCCATTTCGACCGACTGAATAGTGCGACGACGATCGCTTTCCAGATTTGGTGTTAACAAAGGAGGCCTTTGTAGAAAGGGTATGCGATACCCTATTATTATTTTTAAAACCAACTCTGGAGCTCCTAGTTCCCTCCATCGACTGACATGATTTGCTAGTCGACCCGCTTGGAACTGTAATGACCGCGAGTCATTGTTTCTGTTTTTTATTTGCTTTAAAATCAGAAGGCGAGAAGTGTCGCTTCTGTCCCCTTTGTGGCTGCCCACCTTGTCTAGACCCGCGAGATCGAAAGGAATGATTTCTATAATTAGTATTATAGTTGCGCCTTTCTGGACTACCACTTTGCACTTTTCGATGAGGAAGGGACGAATAACTATTGCCCCGCGAGGGCTGATTGCAGTGGCTATTCACATTGCTGTGATGATTATAGCAACACTTGGATTGACCTTGTGGTGATACATTATTACGTACTGACCCCTGCGAGGGGTGACGTGTAACAGACGATGGCTTTGCTCTTTTAAGTACTTCTTTTTGCTTTAAAATGCAGAAAGTTATTGCCGCATATGATTTATCTGAATATGATAAATGGCGTGTATTGTCATACGCCTTCACCTCATCATTAGTTTCGAGATCGACGAACCCCGGAAAATGATTATATAATTTTTGTGTATCGGAATATCAAATATCGGACCATGTATTACTACCAAACCGTTGAACTTCATTTAACATTTTTAAATAAACCTCAGGAGTTTTAGGAACAGAGGGTTCCTTAAGTTTTGTTTCAATATCGAACGCTAAATCGGGTATATCCACATTTTCATCATTTAAGGACGCCTGCGAGGCACAACAATCATTATAAAGTTCGCGGCTGACATTAGACATAACCGACTCATTATCATTATTACAATTGTTATTTAAATTCCCGCAACACTGAACGGTTTTTTGTAATTGGCCCACGTCTTTAGACAATTTTTCTATAAGGCGGCGATCGCGTCGTCTCTGTTTTCTAGAAAAACGACGCTTTGACTTCTTCTTTTTCTTTAAATCTCGCGGAGATTCAGAGGAACTAGTCGAAGTTGTCGAACTGTTACTACTACTACTACTCGAGGATCCGGATCGTTTCTCATGTATTCGCGATTTACTACTTTGTGGTATAGCGTCCAACTTATTATTGGGGTCGTCGCCACCTTCGTTATTCATATTTATTTAATTTTAGATTACTTAATCTAAAAAGTAACGATAATAATAAAATAAGCAAAAATAAAAATCTGAGGGTAGAATATAAATATTAAAAAATCGAACGGTAACACCGTTATATTAAAATTAGATACTTGTGCAACTTACGTGTAGAACTTCGTAAGATATAAAGTAACACTTCACCAAATTATTTAAATATGAATTAAATAAATTATTCAATATAATATTCTTTGTAACACAAGTAGCTAGATGTGAACTCAACAGGAAATTTCACGCCAATGACGACCAAGCGCCGACACGCTTACCAGCTAGCCGCGCGCCTGGTGGGGAGACGTGTGCGAAAGAGATAGATATATAAAGGGTAGAAAGAGAGGAACGAATTCAACAGGAAACGGATGTGCCTATCTGATTATATAAGCTTCTACTAACGGTCAAGTTTATAATATGTTTTTTTAAAGTGTTTCATTAAAATTAGGTAAAGTTCTGAGGAAAATATGTAAAAAACATCTCACCTGTCCCGGAGGCATATGACCAATTTGATGTTGCATATAACCATGAGGAGGTCCTTGTCCTGGCATATTGGGGTGCTGAGATGTACCAGGCATGCTAGAATGTCCATTGGGACCTGCCGGGTGAGGCCCTCCCGCGTTCATTGGATGTCCCGGTGGACCAGCTATGTGTGGTCCGACCATATGCGGTGACATCTGATGACCACTTGGTGGCATACCAGGGTGCTGCTGCGGCACACCGGGTGGCCCATTGCTGTTTGACGCGATCGAATGCGGTGGCCCGGCTGGCGGCATGTGGTTCGGCATCGGTGGCTGCCCTGGAGCGGGAGGATGGCTTGGCGGAGGACCGTTTACATGTTGTTGACTGTAAGGACTGTGAGGAGACTGCGGTGGCGCCGGGCTCTGTGTCGGTGGTCCCATCGGACTCGGCGCCTGCGGTGGCGGCATCGGACTGCTTTGAGGTGACGGACTAGCCATCTTTATTCCGTTCCAAACAGCATATCACAAAATACCACACAAAATATTGTTTCGAAACAATTATGACCAATGTATGGCGGAACGCATCCGCGTCAGTAAATTGTCACTCTTTCTTCGGAACTATTTTACGAAGCTACAATTTATTTAAACCACACACACGACAAATATATTTAATTTTCACTAATAAAAACAATATGTAGTTAATGAAAAGGACAAAAATTGTAACGTTTCTCACACAAATCAAAAGAATTTAGCATCAAAAACGCTTTTTCATATCTCGGATTTCTCTTCTACGTACCATAGACTAACTAAAAAGTACAATACTTTTTGGACTACAACCTGTGATCCACAGATTATGAAGTGACTGATACTGACTACAGACAACACCATCGATCTAAAACAGTAATGGCGAAACCAGACGTAGCTGTATGTGCCATTACATACTAAGTCCTCACCTATAATACAAGTCAATGTAATTATTTATGCATCCACTAAAGGTGGGTCCCGTAAAGGACAGAAGTGGGTAGCCACCTGCATGGATTTACTATACAATGAAGAGTATTTATATAATAATAATAATATTAAAGTTACTAACGATTTATAGGTTTTTGCGACAAAACACTAACATAAAAGTCTACATATACATCTGATATGGTACTAGACCATTTCAGATGTATATGTAGACAGGCTTTCATTTCATATCCATATTGTTACGATAAAAATATCGCCTCTATACCTTCTCCTTTTCTCTTCCGTAATAGTCCAAGATCCCAGGGCTGCCAGACGTCACGTATTTTCTGACGGATGAAATGTGGACGATTGAGTAGTGTTAGTATGTACTACATACATGTACTACATACATGTACTACTACATGTACTACATACTAACACTACTCAATCGTCCACATTTCATCCGTCAGAAAATACGTGACGTCTGGCAGCTCTGGGATCTTGCTCTATAAGCTTCAACTTTAAAAAGATTCAATTGATATGTCATACGTTTTAATCTGTTTAAGCGGTTTAGCTGTGACAAATAAATGGACATACATTATTTGGCCACAAATCAAAAATATTCAACTTATATTTTAGAACTTTTTTTTTAGAAAAAAAACCATATCTGAATTAACCATTAAAAGAAGAATAAAAATACCTTTCTAACAGTGTATAACACATATTTATCTGATTTAAAATTACAGAGCAATTATACAAGAACTGATTTTCAAAACTTTTAATGGCTCTCCTGTAAAATTAGGTCTATTCGAGTTGTGGCCCTTTTGTTTTGAAGTAGCGATATACTTACACATACATCCATAAGCTCACAAAACATTACCCTCATTCTGAGGCAGTCGGGTACAAAACATTACGTGTCGTCGGGTGTTGCATAGAAACACACTGCGTGTGATGGGTCGGATGGCGTGTTTTCCCCTTCTACCAGTAACACGCTGATCCGGATCGACTGGATGTTGTCGCGTGTGAGGGCGTGTCGTCGCGTCGGGTGTTGTGTATATGTTTCTGACCATATTAATTGTATGGATTTGATTAGTACTGACACGCGTCGCGTCGGGTGGCATGGCGTCGGCTTTGAGTAGTATGTTTCCACCTTAATTGTTCTCCGCTCTTAAGGTGGGAACATACTACTTAAACCCGACGCAGACCGTGCACATATAAAACACCCGACGCCACACCATAACACGCGCCGCTAATGTCATAAGGTCGTAATGGACAGACTTGGGTAGCCGTCTGCATGGATTAACTAGACAATGAAGAGTATTTATATAACAATAATAATAATATCAATAACGCTTTTTAGATTTTTGCGACAAAACAAGCTTTCATTTCATATCCATATTGTTACTGATAAAAAAAATACGTGCACCCCTTTTTTCTCTACCGCTAGTGCCAATTTTAAAATTTTCATAGCTTATGTCACTCACACAACAGTTATTTCAAACGACATGTCATATGATAAAATCTGTGTAGCCGGTTTGGCTGTAGCGCCTGTCAAATAAATGAACAAACATTCCTTTAAACATACCAAACATCTATACGGTCGAAAAACATCACCATACTTTTGACGCAGTCGGATACAAAGCATTGACGTGTCGTCGGGTGTTGCCTAGAAACACACTACATAGGATGCGTCGGGTGTTTTCCCCCACTACCGTCAACGCGCTGATCCGGATCGACTAGATGTTGTCGCGTGTGAGGGCGTGTTGTCGCGTCGGGTGTTGTGTATATGTTTCTGGCCATATTAATTATATGGAATTGATTAGTACTGACACGCGTCGCGTCGGGTGGCGTGGCGTCGGGTTTTAATAGTATGTTTCCGCCTATAATTGTATGGATTTGATTAGTACTGACACGCGTCACGTCGAGTGGCGTGGTGTCGGGTTTGAGTAGTATGTTTCCGCCTTTAAACTTGACGATCAAATGGCTAAAATAATGAGAAGGCTTGTAATCGGATAATTATTAAATTATCTGGCACTGAATTGTAGGCTTACTATTTTTTTAATAAACAATATTATTTTAGCAAATAAATCAGCTTTATTTAGTGCCAAATAACTGAGCACAGCATTTGGCAGTAAAATAATAGTTATTAAAATATAGCTTTTCACGAACTGTTCATGTATCATCTGGCAAAAGTACCTACTTGTCTATGATCTTGATATGCTGTCAGGATGAGACATTTATTTTATGTCAATAATGTCATGCAGCCAAGTCTGAAGTCGGTCAATGAAAGGAACGCTATTAATTTCTACTGCTTTTCTATGGAAATAATAATGTACCGCATTTTATAACATTCTTCTCATTTTAGAAGTGTTAAACCGAGTAATATAAAAGATGAGTCTAGTCATTTATATTATGAATGTACAAAAACATAAAACAATGCGTGAAAAACAAGAGTAAAATACCGAATTCAGTCACTAATCGTCTTCAAACGATCACATAAACTACATTGAACAGTGTTATACGAAGCAGCAAGCTGCTGGATTAAACATGGATGAAGAAGAAGAATATACTGAAAGCACATGGACATATATTACACTATGCGGCGAACCTACTATTTACGACGGACTCCGTTTTGCCAAGGATTTGATCATCGCTAATCTTTGCCTTCGTTTCATTATACAGTGTATTACACTGCCACAAAATGTTCGGCATTGTTTGTGTATTATCATAGGTACATTACTTCTGTATTTCAACATTGGATTTGCTATATCTTGGATTATAGTACTTACATTGATTTCATACATGTTACTGTTGATATTCACATGTGTAAATAAAACTAGTTTTCGAGGTCTTATTGTGTCCGTGTTTGCTATATTATTTTTGTTACTATGTGAAATTTTTTTTGTTAATCCTAAAATGTGGCAAAACATCCGTGGAATTCAGATGATTACAGCAATGAAAGTAATATCAGTTGCTATTGAGATGGATAGGAATTTATTCAGTGACATTCTGAATCCGATGGAATTTTTTGGCTATGTTCTTTGTCCTGCCAATTCTATTTTGGGACCTTGGATTTCATATCATTCCTACAACCATTATCTTAATGTAAGGTTTTTGTCAAAAAGACGATGGATGTCTATCATTGTAACAAATCTTATTGTGTCTATGGTGTTTTTGCTTTTATCAAATTGCATTGTACCGTGGTATATTGAAGATGTAACTAAGTGGTTGGAGGCATTCCGGGATGCACAGGCATTTAGAATGTCACATTATTTTGTTTCAAGTATGTCAATTGTGTCTATGGTTTGTGCTGGCTTTGGGCTAACTAATGATTGTCATTCAGAACTTGAGATCACTAAGCCATTTAATATTGAATTACCCCGATCTCTGGTACAAGTTGTAATCTACTGGAATATTCCGATGCATCAATGGCTAAAAACATATGTGTTCAAATCATGTCAACCATATGGTAAGTTCACAGCCATTCTCACTACTTACCTGGTATCATCCTTACTACACGGGTTTAATTTCCAATTATCTGCTGTCTTATTAAGTATTGGAACATTTTCTTATGTGGAGTATAATTTGCGCTACAAAGTAGCATGTGCTCTAGAGGTATGTTGTTTAGCTAATCCATGTGGCAAACAGTGTGATCACAAATTTAAGAAGAATAGTATTCTAGCTGTATTCTTGAACAGTATTTTCTCTATAATAACAGTTGTACATCTGGCTTACTTGGGAGTTATGTTTGAAGCCTCCTTTACCTTACAAGAATCTGGATATTCTTATTACCACATCATGAGCAAATGGGAAAATCTCAATTATTTTAGTCATGTCTTTACTGCCTTCATGTATGTAATTTATATAATGATGTGATATGTTAATGTTATAGGTTTTTATAGCAATTTAACAACTCTTGAATCTCATAGCTACTTAACTTTGATCTCTTCCAGTATTAGACTTTGCACAAAATTTCTTATTTCATTTATTAATAGAATTGTAAGTGAAACAGTTTAGTCATAAAAGTATCGTATATAATATTTATAGGTTTATAATAATACTATGTGATATTTATTACTCTTATTCCAAACTAAACATCACAGATGTTTTCATAAAGTTTGAAAAATTACAAATAGACTGATTGATGTGACAAAATTTAAGGCTTGATGTGTTTATTGCTTTATTCATTTGAAGACTTGAGACAATATGGGATAGGTATGACAGCAAAAAAAATATGAGAAAGGAAAATAGAACTAAAAATGTAGTGTCAAAATGATATATTGGTGCAGTGTAGCTAATATGAGTGAAAGCAGTGTTAAATAGTTTTGTAATGTTATGATTGTTTACACTTGAATTCATATCTGATGTAATGTGTATCATAATTTAATATACACAGCATGGCTATTCATTTAGATGGCATAATTTAGTAGGTATAGATTGTAGAAGTAGGTTGCCAGTGCCATTTTATTCACAGTAAAGTACTTATTATAGTTTTATTGAAATATTGATTGTTCAAATTTAAATGTTAGAAATGTCCACATGTAGATGAAAATTTGAATGATGAATTTTTTATAATATGCACAGAGTGATAGCTGACTTGCCATTAATTTTTCAAAGTTACCTATGTACATTAAAGTTAATTATGACTTCTCATAAACAATGAAGTAAAATATTGTAAAAAAACTTGCAGTGCAGTGCATTGTAAAAAAACTTTAAGTGCACATTAGTATAGGTATACTAATGTGCACTTAATATTGGATGTATGCCTATGAATGATATTATATTTTGGTCATGTCTTTAAACATTTCCTTCTGATCTTATGTTAGGACCTTTGGAGACTTCAGAATTTATGTTTTGGTGACATAAATTAGGTATTCTTTATGAATGAATGTGTTGCCTTTTAGGTTTTTATTATTTTTCCTTGAAGGTGATTGATAACATACTTGCATTTAGATTTTGTAGGTAGATTGAGCTCCTTAGGACCATCTCCCCATGGAACAACCAATGGCAAAAATTTACAGAAATCCGACTTCCCTATAATATGAAAGTATTTGAAATAGAAGTCATTATATTGGTTTTCATTTTAATTGTGAAATTGTAAATATTCTACTACTTCCATTAATTGTAGCAATAGAAAATATATACACCAGCCTTTATGCCTAATCATAATCATTGATTTGTAAAAAAAATAACATTAAAATCAATATAGCAGTTTTTAATTTTTTACATTAATGCTCGAGCAAACATGGTAGTTTTACAATATTTTGAATATGTGATAAAGTAATCAAGCACAAATTGTTTAGATTTTATTTATATTTACATGATATACATTCTAGCTTTAATGCCACATTTTGCATTTAATTGTAATAGAAAATGTAGAATCTTGTAATAGATATCAATGCAGCAAGTGCACAATAATATGATTAAGTAAAAAATAATGTAAGAGAAATGTTTTTACTCCTATAGCACTTTTGAATACAATAAATTTTTAACAAATGGAATTTGTTTTACCAGTAAGTAGAATTTTACTCCCATCAATATTATACTTTACTTTACTTTATATAAATACAACAGACAAATTAAATAAAATTAAATAACAAACTTGACTAAATGAGAAACTGAACTTATAAATAAATAACAGCAAGAGACTAAAAAAAACAAATCATCATCATCAAATACATAACAAATATGGTAACTAAATCCACACAATTTGATCATTTAGCAACTTGAAAGAACTTTTATAATGTTCGTTAAAAGATCGAACTATAGCATGGTGTGTACCATTATCTGTGAAGACTACTTGTACCCTGTAGTTTAATTGCTCCACAATACGATTTTCACAGCAAGCTTCTAAATTTTCTATTTGCTCTTTACTGGAACTGAAATATTGTGGTCTTGTATACAATATGACTACTTTATGATCCTTTACAATATTCTGGATTGTTCTCAACATAGTTTTTATGTATGTATCCATCTTCACTATTTTAAAACTTTGTTCTGACCAATAAAATGCTGTCAAAGTATCAAACACAACTAAAGAAATATTCGAATTGTCTATTAAAATGCTTTCTAGAGAGTGTAATGTGGCATGTAGTTGTGTTGCATTGTATACTTCGAAAATAAATAAATTGGATAGTGCACTTTGAAGATAACTGTCAATTAGTGATATATCACATAATCTAGCCGAAAGTTTTTCTCTTATAAACTTCACCACAATATCAAAATTAAGTTTTCCATTCGTGTTAAAAATGATCACACCAGCTTCTTTGCCACCCAGTTTTAGTGGTATCAACAATTCACAAATAATGTCGTACAAAACGCAGGATAGATTATCTTCGCTAAAAAGTTCAATTATATGTCCATGTTTCGGTCCAGATTTAAATAAGTTTGGGTAAAAATTCTCAATATCTGACTTTTTTGTTAATCTTGTCAACATTTGAATCCCTGATTCAACTCTGAATTTTGCAGTAGACATTTTTAGTAACTCCTGTAATGCACGTAAAATGGTAAGTATTCAACTAAAAGCTAAGATAATCAAGAAGCGAATTACCTACTTTTATACAAGTCAAAATAAAGTTTGTAAACGAAACAATTACTCCATCCTTCACAGTTTCACGCAACATTTGAAAATTTTAAATAGTTTATGTCAAAATGTCAAAAGTTTTATTCGGTGTTCCCAACTTAGGGGTTTTCCCCCCAAATTTAGGGGAGAAAAATAGGATGGGGTTTTTTAAAAATGCTCTATTTTTAGGGGTACTTTTAAGAATTTTTATAACTTCAAATACATGTTTTTAAATATAGATTATGTAAAATATAAGTGTTTTTAAAGGAGGATCTCCCGCCAGGTTCGATGATCATGCCTAGGGAGCGACCGTACTCATATAGTCTTTGTTCGGAGCTTGTATATACGCAGAGTTTATGGAAGCTTCGATAGCGTGATTCAGAAATAAGGGAAGTCTTCACAGGTATTATAGTTAGCAATGGGCAAGTCGAGTAAATTTACTCGAGTAAGTCGACTTGAAGGTGGTAGAACCAGTGTAGTTCGACCGGGGAAGTACCACCGCCACACCTATTTCTAGCGTGAAGCAGTTCTTTCGTTTCGGTAGAAAGGTGTAGTTGCCGGCACATTTTCACATGAGGCGACCATCATAGTCCTCGCGAGTAGCAACGCGTCTTTGATTGACTTCAGATGGAACCCATGTTCTGTATGAAGTTGATTACAGATGTCCATGGGCGGCAGTGGCCACTTACCATCAAGTAGACTGAATGCTCGTTTGCTACTTCAGTCAGATAAAGATAAAGAAAAAACTTGCACCCTGAACGAGTACAGTCAACTTGCATTTTAATGAACTCGAGTAAAGTCGGCCGACTTCGCTTCGGTTTATCTCGTCTTACTCGTCGTGTAGTTGGCTCATCGTAGCATCAAATCAATTCACTCCTTGAGTAAAACTCTTTGTATCGGCAATTCGGCATCTCGTCGTCTATTCGACTTGTTACTAATTTACTCTCTACTGTATTTACTCAGTTTGTGTTTCCGTGTCACCGAGTTGTGTTCGAGTAACTCGAACCATACATTGCTCAGTGAAACTCGAGTTGTAAAGACATTTTTGCCTTTGCATGGGATTTTTGACACCAAGTCGAGTTGCAACGTAAACTGTTACATTTGGTCGAGTAACTCGACTTGTGAAAAGTGTTACTCGGACCATCGCTAGTAATAGTATTGGTACTGGGTTAAAGTAATCATATTTATTATAATTTTAGGGGAAATGTTTTCAAATAATTGGCAGTAAGTGGCAATTAATTAATAGGAATATTTGATTATTTGTTTTATAAATATATTTTTTAAGGGGAATTACAACTAATTGTGGGGATTTTGGGGTTTTTAATAGAGGCTTTAGAGGGATACATTTTTGAGAGTTGGTAACACTGTCAGATGTTCACATTGCGTGCGTTCCATTAGACCAAAGAGTAAAATAACATACAGGAACATTAGACGTTCAAAAAGCGCACGCTCTTGTGAGCTTTACTGACTGGAACGATCACTTCGACCCACCTTGTTAGATGGGTTGTCGTGAGCGTCGCGTGGGCATGAGTGATGTAAGTCACGACGTCATGAGTGACGTTTTCGCCGCGAAAACAACGACCGCAGTCGTCCTAAGGATGTACGTTTTGGGCGTTTGTGGCTTTGTGAGCGTCATCTGGAACGCGCCCATTATCATGTACCGTTTCACGAATATCACATTTATATCATAAATGTATTAATGTAATTCAAGAAAGGCAATGAGGACATTTTAGAAATAACTTATTAAATAAAGATACCAAAAATAACAACCACGAATACAAAATAACGTTTATTTACACTCTTATTTTATTTGTATTCTATCGATACGTGTACAATAGGTTCTATTACCGAATCAAGTTTAGATCCTTTAGTATCAGAAACATTGTTGCGAATCACTATATTTATTTATTCACTTGTATTCCTAGCTCATAACAAGGGTTGATTATCGTAGTATTTTGCTATTAAAAAATATTATTATATCATTCGATGATAACATGAACCTATCCGAGAACTTCGAGAAGTGATGTTGAATTATCACTATTTAATAAAAGTTAGGTTGAATGCAAGAAGTCAATGCAAATTTAAAAAAAAAATATTGACAAATGACATTATTCGATGACAATGACTTTGACTTTGACGTTCCTGTTCCCCTTCCCTGTACGTAGTACTGATAAACTGTAAGAAGAATTGGGAAACTTGTGGTGGAATGTGCGATTATTCGATCGCTATATTTTGTTTGAATTAAATACAAATGTATTCATAAATTCAACTAAATTCATTTACATTGTGCACATTATTTCACTAGTAAGCAAAATAATTTCAAAGATCTCAGTTTGGTGGAGCTGTGTACATAATTATGAAGAGTTTAAAACTTAAATACAGTATTGTTCTTCTGGTAGCCTTGCTTTGTTTTAATTACACTTCTTGTGAACTGATAACAGCGTCCGTGATAGGTACAGCAGTTGTGGCCAGCGGCTGGTTTGGTTGGGACAGCATTAAATCAAACACCGTGTGTCGATATATGGAATGTTGCAATGAGAGATATGTCCCATATGATTTAGCAAGTAAGACTTTTGTTCCAACTAAACAATCAAAGAAAACCATTTGAAATGATCTATTGCCAATGTTTAGAATTGTTATTTTTCATCTGCATGTAATATTATTTTTTTGTTTCAGAACTTAAACAATCATTTTCACAAAAGATGTTTGGTCAACCCTTGGTCAATGAAATGATCAATATTCTGAGCGCTCATAAGGAAGCTCTGTATAGTGAGACAAAGAAAAATAGAAAAGCTCTTGTGATAAGTTTACATGGGTGGTCTGGGGTCGGCAAAAACTATGCAGCAACAATGATAGCTGATGCTCTCTATAAGAATGGTATGGATAGCAAGTATGTGAAATTATTCATGGGCAAGAAGGACTTTGATTGCACTGATATACACAAAACTAAAGTAAGAATATAATTTAAATGTAGATTTTAATACAACTTCAGTTGGTGATAATGTACTAACTTTTTGTATGGAGAGACGCCTATATGAGTATAAATGACCGTCAAAATATCTCAGTATTGGTACTCCTATAAAAGTGCATATAAGTAAATTGAGTCAATGATATCAAAAACATTACTGGTAATCCTCATTTAAGCTCACCAGAACTGAAAGCATGCCGACTTTTATAATTGGACCTACTTATGTAAAACAGAATCAACCCATACAACAACAGTTTCGAGAAATAGCCATTTTTGCCATAATTTTGTATACTGTATAATTTTAAGTTATTTTAAATAAAATGTATTATAATGTTGCACACAATAACATATTTTATGTATACAAATATGACATTATCAACAAAATCAACAACATTTTTTACAACACAGGACAAAACTTGTTGGTTCCTTTTTGCAAAAGTAGATCCGATCAACCCCTCAATATTGAAACAACCGGGAGAGGCTAAAGATGCTACAGGTCCAAATTGAGTTAATGATTTATGTCAAAATACTTAACACTAACCAACTTAATTTTTGTTTCTAGAAAGCATTAATCGAAACAGTCAATGGAATAGTGAAGAAGTGTCCAACATCTATGATTATTTTTGATGAGATACATGAAATGTGCCCATTAGTGTTAGATGCCATTAAACCCATGCTAGACCACCACCATTCTGTTGATGGTGTTGATTACAGGTAAAATTTCCTATTATACCATCAATATTCTCATGGTTACACTACATTTATGGCTTAGGGGCCGTTCAAGTATTACGTAAGCACTATTGGGGGTGGGGGGGTCTTTGTTTTGCTTATTTTGGATGACATGGGGGGTAGGGGGCCTAGATGATGATTACAACATCGCTAGTTATTTACTTTTTTACAATACTGTACAAAAAATACATTTTTAATTGAAAAATGTTTACGTAAGCATGGGGGAGGGGGGGTTAGAGCTTTGCTCACTTTTGCTGACAAGGGGGATGGGGGGTAAATAATTGTAATAAATCTGCTTACATAATATTTGAATGGCACCATATCAGTAAATTTGTTAGTATAGTCAGACTAGCTCTTTATTAATGAAGAACTTTATTTAATGAAGCACAAGCAATTATTAAATAATAAATAAATCATTAAATAAAGTAGCTCTTTATTTAATGAAGAACAGAAGTTTATAAAGTACCTGGTGTAAATTGCTACTTGCCAAGCAAAAGTTTAAACAAATTAACACTATTTTTGTGATTTGTATTTGGCATTCTAATTAATATTTATTAAATTAATTTATGTACAATGGGGACAGTTTAACCATGTACACATTGTAGATTTGATTGAGTGGGATGAGGTTTGTGTTGTTTATTGTATTGTATACTTATATCATGAACAGGACTGCAGGGCCACTAGGATGACCCCTTAAAATAAGAATTTATTTTGTATGTGGTGGGTGCTATAATTGTGTATATCTATAAATGTACTTATGCAATCTTTTATTTATCTGTCAATTGTACCTTTTTTTTATTAAAACTGTTATATGTACTTGTAATAAAAAGAAACCTTTATTATAATTTCAGGGATAGTATTTTCATCTTCATATCAAATATTGGAGGACAAGAGATATCAACAAACCTTTTAGAACTATATAGCCAAGGTGTAAAACGAAATGATGTTGAGTTTCATAATTTTGAGCCAATTATTAGAAGAACTTCATACTACACAGGTATTATGCTATATCTGTTTTAACTGCTTATATTAGGGCAGTTAAATTTCCTTATGCTGTATGCCAATACATATTAACTCACAAATTATTGGAGCATAAACTAGTTTGAAATACCCCATATACAATTCCAAATCATAAATTTATTCAGAAAGAATTGATATTCAATTTATAGTGTGTCTGTTTAATGTAACTATTATTGCATCCTTGTAATTTCAGGTGGTTTTGAAAAATCTTCTGCAATTGCACAACATTTGATTGACCACTACGTACCATTTTTGCCATTAGAACAGCACCATGTTGAAATGTGTGCATTGGCAGAGTTTCGTGCACATGGTGTATACCATCCCTCAGAGGAAATGATGGAGTATGTATAAAATTTAGATCTTATAATTGTTATTAGACTTGATTGTTTGTTTATTAATACACATACCCTTTAAGAACAAATAATGCACTACTTTTCATTATGATAATACAGTTTAAAACTTTTTTTTTTAGTAATGACAGTGGCAGATTCAACTTGTTCCACTAAGGTCACGGTTTAATCCTAACCATTGTTAAATAATCTGCCTACATTTGCTATTATTTTTATAACCACTTGAAGCTAGATCCTATCTTCTATCTTAATACATATCGTTGCTTTAGTTCTAACACCGCGGAACTCAAAAAATGCCCATTTTGAGTAAATGAAATAATGGTATTTCAAAAAAATATAGGAACATGCTACTTTAAAATAAAAAATATAATTTTAATAGAGTATATTAATCTTTTAAACTTAAATTGATTTGATTCATTTTGGCAGCAAATACTAATTTTCTGATTTTTATTTTCAGAGATGCTATGTCAGTCATTACTTATGGCCCTACAGAAGATCAACCAATATTCGCGAACAACGGCTGTAAAAGATTTACTAAACACATTCCTTATGTTATACAAAAGTATAAGGCAAAAAGTGAGTTGTAAATAATCACAATCTCTTAGTTTAAGTTATGTTGTGATAATTTAATATTAAGCTCAAAGCAAACTCTAGGAGATGAACTTTTTAATTAATATGTACCTGAACTATTTTGTTAAGGTGTATTGTCCTAACTACTCTAGTTCTCATTAATGTAATAAAAAGGTACATAACATACTGTATTATCATTTTTAAATAAAAATCTTAAGAGTCTAAAAAGTATATTTAGAACAATCATACATTTAAAACTAAAGGTTTGGACCTTCTGTCTATGTTAGCAATTTGTGTATCAAAGGTGCAATTATTGATGACAGCTTTTAAATTTAGTGCCATAAATGTAATTACGTTATCAAAATAGTCATACATGGTCATAATTGTAATTACATTAATATGTTGTGTTACCTTTCACATCTCCACAATAATATTTAAGTAAAAAAATCATAGACTCCCACATACGATGATTTTAGGAATGTTTCTCTTGCATTTTACTATTTGTTAGTTTCAATTAGTACTTTGTTATGAATTATGTAAAACAGTAGTTTTTTATACAACTTGTCCAACACTCTTGTGATATAATAAAAATCTCTTTGTTTCAAGTTTTATTGCATTTTAAATTAATAAACCATGATAAATAGTATACATATAAAGCTTTTTTAATCATGCTAAATGCTCAAACAATATTTCGCATATTGATCATTATATAAAACTTATAATATGTTATCACATTTTCTTTTATAACTAACATACACATAAATGCAAAAAATTGTCTGGATAACTCATATGTTCAGAGAGCCACTGCAGTGGTGTATCTGGAGGTATCACAATCCCATGTGTTTTTAATTTCACTGAAACAAAGATCATTTTGAAACATTATACATTTTTAAATGCTATGAAGTTTTTTATTTGTTTTTAGTTACACAGGGAAAAGAAAGACATCTTTTGTTTTTAGACTAGGAGGAAAAATCTTGTTTGAAAACTTATTATATACTTGTTAAGCTATTGCATAGCTTTTATTGCGGGCTTTGAGCGCGGCGACAGATTCAAGAAATTCCGTAACGAAAAAAAACGTAACACCCCCCACTCGGCCTACCAGCGGCGCCTACTGCTGTGCGGCCAAACATTTGCTTAACGTGTATATATATTTTAACAGTATTCATTAACTTATAATATTTTTTATTACAATGTGTACCTTCAAGCTTATCTGGATAAAGATCAGATATGAGTTGTTGGAGAAGTTTCCGACTACCATCACTGTTCTTAGGGCTGACTAGACGCTGGCTGCAATTGCCGTCGTCTGAGTATATTCTGATTGGAATGTGTTTAAAACCCTCACTGTCTCCATGTGACTCCATTAATCGCCTGTTTATTGCCCAGAACTGATCAAATTTATCTGTAAAGGAATTTTGTTAAATGTTTATGTAAACTTTTTTTAACCAAAAAAATATTTTGTACTTAATGATACTGGTGGTAGAATGTAAATCCCTTTGTTGTACAATGAATGTGCTGACGATCATTTAAAACAAGATAAAGAATTTGCTTTTCTATTAGAAATAAAATAGACCTTGTCTAAATGCTACTTATAAAGATATTATAGCATGTATACATTTGCATGTAAAACTGTTAAAACATTTATTATACACAATTAACATTGTATATAGAAAAATATATATATACCGGCCGAATGGAGAACCACCTCCTTTTTGAAGTTGGTTAAAAAGCAACTGGATTGTTAATAAAGTGGTTTTAATGTTGCTTGTTTTTTTCTCATTTTAAGTTGTATAAAATTGTCATACTGTACCATTTTGCAATCCTAACCATAGTTGGTTGTGATCTTTCTTTTGCATTGTGGACATGACTTGTCCTCTGTGCTTCAATACATCAGCTTCCTTAACAGTTGACATGTAATGTGCTTCTACAACATCCCTTGAATACATACAGACATAAAAAACCCATTAAAACAGATGAATTCACAGTAGTTTATTGTACAATTTTTATACTTGAAGTAGCAAACATCAGGTGGACTGTATAGTCCACCTGATGTTAGGTGGTAACTGCCAAACAAGTAAATCTGTAAGCGACTGTTTGAACAAGATTCTATCTAAATCAATAAATCAATCACAGATGCGTTGACACTTGAGAACTAAGATTCTTCATATGAAAGTGGACCAGCATCAAGCTCTTCCATAGTCACTTAAATAGATATCAGGCCTTATTTTTGAACTTCACAAATTTTATTACTATTTTCAAGGTGAGATTAAAATAAGAATGGAGGCAGATTAAAATGGTATAGTGATTATCAGTCTATTGCGACACTGTTAGCCAAAACTATTTAGATTGCAATTGCAAATTCTATATGCAAAATTCACTTAACACTTTTTACACTCACAGCCCCATCCTAGGATTACCTGCTGTGTAGTGGTTGCAGTTGACATATAAAGATGAATTAAAGACGAATTTAGTTTTCCCTAGGCCCCACACCCATAACAAAAAACTAAATTCATTATTCAGATACATTTCTGGCCGGGAATCAAATCCAGAACCCAATGTGTATTAGACCGGTAAGATAACTGCTCAGCCACATGGGTGGTCCAAATGTATTATTATTTAATGGAGATTTAGTAATCAAGGTGGATGGTTTAATTTAAATATACTCACTTGTTAGGACAATGAAGCAGGACATCCTCAGGGAATTTGGTGAAGTGTACAGTTAAAGTCCAAGGCAACTGGGGATCATTGCCACAGTACAGGTCATAGAGGAAACCTATTGGGCAGTGCCACTTCAGTGGCTGCCCATTGTAATCTAGCCACATCTCATTGTCTGCATTCTCTTGAGATATAAATCGCAGGAAATGTCTCTTCATCTAACAAGAAAAATAATCGCATCATTACTATATTATTAACAGGTAACAAAAACTTTATTAAAGTGTAAGTAACAAGTAAATTTTGCCACAAGTTAATTCTTTCCATTCGAATTTTGAATTGTTTCTTAAAAATCTTTTGTTATTATCGTCTAAACTTCAGCTACGTTCAATTAGAATTGTTCAGAAGACTAAGTGCCATTAACCTTATCGGTGACGAGTGGGAAGTAACTAAGCCTTGGAACCATAACATAAAACGGATCTGGTTGTTGGATTTCCATTATCTCCTCTTGATCCAGTTGGAAACATATTGGTATTTTGCCATCCCATATTTCACGCAGAACTTCTCTGTCATTAGCCATTGATGAAAGTACAAAATAATATTTGTGCACCAGATTTTAAATCACTTTTACTTCTTTATTTTACAATCAGGTTACAGGTTAATTTATAAATAAGATATTATTATACGAAACTACACAAACAGATCACAGAAATCACAGAATTGATTTTTTATGTCAAAACTCAAAACCTCAAAACTAGAACTTCAACAAGAAACGACATTACTTTTTAAATCTTTATGTCGGCCTAGGATTCTTTTGTTTCGGCCAAATTGTAAAACCCTTAACCCCGAATCTCCGAGTGTCCAGTCTCCTATCTCTATTCTTTATGATCTCATCAGTCTCAGACTAGACTACAAAAGACTTCCTACCCATCACACACGTAAGTGGAGTGATGGAATTATTGTTCTGTTAGAAGCGTCTACTTAAATTGACCTTAATAGTAAAAATATAGAACGTATATATATTTATATATTTATACGTAGATTAGCTCGTCTTTTCCGGGATCGCTTAGACGGTTCGAGATCCCAGTTTTTCAAAACGTAATCCCGGAAACTCCCTTTATTTTTAGTTCCATAATTAACAGGCAGGAAATACCGTAGCCCTGTTCTGATTCTGGGACTACAGGGATCTGCTAAATACTACCGATATAGGCACTGCCTATAATGAAAAATATTTGACCATAGTGGGCGCGTTCTAGAATGCGATCACAACACCCCAAACGCCCAAAACATCGTTCCACAAGACGACCGCGGTCGTTGTGGTCGCGGTGAATACGTCACTCATAACGTCATGACTTACGCCCACGCGACGCTCACGACGACCCATCTAACAATGTGGGTCGAAATGATCGTTCCAGTAGAGAATACGTCAGTAAAGCTCAAAAGCTAATGGAACGGGAAATGTTGTGATCGTGAGCGTGCGCTATGTGAACGTCTAATGAAACGCACCCAGTGTGTGACAGCAGTCTTTCAAATTTGACACTTTTGAGCTTTGACTTTACAGATAAACATAGTCAATGTGTTAACATTTGACGTACAGTTTTTATATAAATGCTAGTGCATACTGCATAGTCAAAATACAATGTTATACCACGTGTAAATACTTTAAAATATAAGTGAAATATTAACTTCTAAGCCATTATATTACCACAGTTTTCAAATCCATATAGACATATCAATCACAGCTAATAGCTTTATGCAATTACTTTTAGCGAGCAAGGGACTTATTTATTTTTAGGTTATAAACAGGTTATAAACACAGTATGGGTAAGAAAAGGAAATTCGAGGCTAAAAATGATGAGTTTGAATATGATCCTATACCACGGCATCTAGTAACATCACACATCAAGAAGCAGGAAAAGCGTCTCATAGTTATACTGGAAAATGCGCAGCTAGAAACAGTAAAGGTGAGTTGTAAACAAACATTACTTTCATTCGGTCATGTTGTTCTTTTATAGGGTTCATTGTGTGGTGTTGAAAATTAACAATATACATAATATCCATTTGTAACATACTTCAATTGAATTTGTAGTCAGATTTGTTTATACGTAATTATGTATAAACAAATCTGACTACAAATATGTGAACAATTAAGACCTGAACTTATGACATTTACTCTACAAATTACAGAATGGGAATAGTTTTGAACTTCTGAATTGCGATGATCATGCCAACATCCTACGCAAGAATGACCGTGACCCGGGGTCCTGCAGACCAGATATCACTCACCAGTCCTTACTCATGCTAATGGATTCTCCCCTCAACCGTGCTGGTCTACTGCAGGTTTACATACACACGGAAAAAAATGTTCTCATAGAAATAAACCCACAAACTAGGATACCAAGAACTTTTAAACGATTTGCTGGCCTCATGGGTATGTGTCTAATCAAATATTTATTTCTATTGACAGACATAATGCGTTTATAAATATATATATTAAATGTTTAAAATAATATTTTTTTATTCTTACAGTACAACTTCTACACAAATTCTCAATACGAGCGTCTGATGGTCCTATGAAATTGTTAAAGGTTATTAAGAACCCAATTACATCACATCTGCCAGTTGGTGCAAAGAAAATTACCATGTCCTTCAGTTCAAAAATGGTTAAAACATGTCGAGATCTGGTTCCCAAAGACGAACCAATAGTCTTAATAGTTGGTGCTATGGCTCATGGTAAAATAGAGGTGGACTATGCTGAAGATGTTATTTCTATAAGCAATTACCCATTATCAGCTGCATTAACCTGTGCAAAATTATGTTCTGCATTTGAGGAAGTGTGGGGTGTTGTATGACTGTACATAAACAGCTTAATATATTAAGCTAAATTTGTAATGTTACTGATATGTAAGAGTTGTAATAAATGATTGTTGGTATGTTCACTAATGGTCTTTCATTTCAATCTATTAGTTGTTTGCTTATAGTAAAAAATGTGACATCTAAAAACCAATCATTAAATTAGTAGTTCATATATGGTTTTTCAATCTGGTGTAGGAATAGGTACCTAACCTATTCCGACACCAGATTGAAATATTATTGGGTCAATATTCTGTCTGCATTAGAGTGTATAGTAATCATAATCATAAAAAAAAATATTATATCAAATTTAACCCGACTGAGGAAAACATATCAAATAGAATCTATATAAATTTTGTTGAACTGCAGTTTGACGCATAAAAAAATGCCAAATAGTCCATTTTACCACACCCCTATCACTACTCCTATAGCAGCGCCCATGTTGACGTCAAATTGAAAAAAAAAAACAAATATTCGCATTCGCAAATGTCAGTGGGGGATATTAATAATATTCTGATTTCAAAGGTTAACTATGAATTTGTTTCCACAAGTATTTCACTAGATGGCGATGGTAGACACGGTTTTACACAAAAGTAATTTGTATTTATTCATAGGAACCTGAGCAGAGGTAGATTTAAGAATTTAATGATTTGCTATTTTAGAAGATGGAACCAAGGTTATAGGAGAGTATCATATACAATAAATAAAAAAGTAATTTCAATTTAAAAAGGTAGGTCCGACATTTAAATACCCTGATAATTAAACAGACGATTGTAATTCATGTCACTACTTTTCGACTATAAATGAAAATATATGATGAAAGAAATAATGGTACAAAATTTCCTCTATTTTCTAATAATAAGCTGCCTTGAGGTAGTTCCGATACATGAGTAAGTCAGGTCAAAATATAATCAACAGGTTTCAAGTTTGGCGTGTCCAGACAAATAAAACACAAAAACTAGCTTTAAGAAGCTTTTGAAATGCTTAGAAAATAGTAGTAGATACTTTTAAGGAATTATACTTAAGCATACTTAATGCACATCTACACAAGAACATTTATGCCTAATATAATGTGTTCTTACCTTTTTCTTAAACTCGTTAGTTTAATTAATGATAAGTGAAAAGATACAATTCGGATTCCACAAAAAATCACGACACATCTGTATGTACAGCATATCTGTTTCTAATTTGCAAAAAAAAAAGCATATTTTGTTAGCGGAAACGATGGGACACAGTGACATCCGCCAAATTAGTAACAGCCGTAAAGTTTTGAATGACACCCCTGAGACACCGCTACCGCTACACAACAAGTTTCCAATTAGTATGAGAACAACGCAGGCGCAGAAAAAATCTTGGAAGACTAATAGTACAAAACATGTCCATATTTTAGATTATTGACTAAAAGGAAGAAAATATAAAACAAGTAGTCACCGTCGCCTATGGACATTTGCATCACCAGAGGAGTTGTCAATGCATCGCCGGCTTGAAGGAGAACTCTTTTCGCACCTTGTTCGAAGAGCCCCATGTCATAGCGCTCTGGGATTACCGTAGGAGGAAGCTCATTCCATATCTTGTACGTGCAAAATTGAGCGTGCAAACCGAACCGTGTGCCGTAATTTAGATAGAACATTTTTTCACATTGTGATATGCTCTTACGTAATAATATAGGAAACAAAAAAATAAATAAAACAGGTATAGGTAAGTGCCTACTGATCAACATAAATAATAATTTCCGAATAGGAAAAACGCGACCAACGGACAGTAGGTAATCTATACGACCTATTTACACAATGTTGAAAGTACGTTGAAAATAAAAACGATCGCCATCGCCACTGATGAAAGGCTTTCGTCATGATGTTCAGTTTACTTCGTTTTGGTCAATGTTTTTGGTCAACGTGAGGGATCGAGACAGTGTCTTAACACCGATACCTACTGATTGAGAAACAGTGTCTAAAATATCTATTGTTGAGCAAATAAGGTGCCTAATGCAATAAGTATACTAACTATTGAATTTATTAACTAATGTTATTATAGGTACAAACTATTAAGTTGCGATAAATCTCTATAGGCGTAAGTTGATTTTGAGAAGTGAATTCATGTTCCTAATCGTGTAGAAACTCCAGAACATTAAAAAAAATAGGAATAGAGAAGTTAAATCTTAAAAATGTTATAAATGCGATGTGAGGATTGTGGTTGTTACTCTTTTACACAATAACTACCAGTGCGATTTTGCTGAAAAATTGGATAGGTAGGTACTACTAGGTAGGATTCTATATATATGAACGAGATTAATATAAAGTATTAGGTACCTACTCATAAGCGTGGTTAAAGTGACCGAAGCGAGCAAGCCGAGGGAATAAGTGAGTAATATCTAAATCTAAAGTAAACTCAATTTCAACTCAATATATAAGTAGGTATAAAATATCGGTACCCAATGATAATGGGTAATAGATAAGTTCAGACTATGTCTCCTGAAGTTCAACAATAGTTAAAATCAATTAACATCTGGTTCATTGACCTTTTAAAGTTAGGACAATGGAAGGGTTTTAAGGTTGTAGATATGTGATTTTGTTGAGAATTCCAAGATATAGGTATATATTTATTAACGCATTTCGCACGCTTACGAAGGAAGACTTCCTTATACGTATATAGTTATGCTATGCGTCGCAGTATTTATCGGACTGCATTTACTGAATGTACCTACTAATATACCTAATCTTATAACATTAAACATTGGTTAATCTATACTATAGAACAACTCATAATTTAACAAAATATTTCAAACAATGTAAACGTTTTTGTTTAAAACATTTTAAAATAAACACTCTGTTTTAACCAATATAATTTTCAAATGTATTCTTTTCATAAGAAAAATTTCTCTTTCTATAACAGTGACAAACAGTTAAACAGTTCTCAAGAAATCAGAACAATTTCTTTCAACAACTGAAAATATTGCGAACGAATTTATAACTAATTTTGGTGCAAGCAAAAAATAGAGTCTTCAATCATGCGCATACAATTTTAATATGTAATATCCACTATCTTAAGCACGTGGAATGTCCAGCATTCGCTCCGTCAGAGTAGCGTCAACGTGAACCTACATATAAACCTGTCTATATTTATATAGTTGGTGATGCATACATATATCTATAAGTTAAGTAACAGACGAGGTGGCGTGATGTATGATTAATGTTTAGCGCAACTGCAATACTATCGTCCAGTAGGTAGTCTTGTAAGTATTTTACTGCGTAAATATATTTCCCATATAGATAAAACTAACTTTAAAGTCTTGCAATTGTCTATAAGAAGACTTAATATGTAAGTAGTTCTAATCAGTACTTGAATAGGTACATGCGAATAGAATTTTAATTAATCAAGCATACATTAAAATTCTAACACATAGTACAGCAAGTACCTAACTACACTTGCTTTATTTATTATAGGTATGATTTCTAATTTTCTATCATAAATATTTAATTTTTATGTACTTATTTATTAAAGTTGTCTTATATGTAAAGTTTTTGTGATGGTTCACGATATAACTAAATAAGCAATTACTAAGTATTCCACTGACTTGGCCACGGTGCCATATGGTGCTAAAGCCTATGGCATATGGCCTAGACGATTATAAGTATTACGCCATATAACAAGTCAAGCAATAGTTTGGCTAGGTGCTTAGCAATGTAGGCACTGAAAAGTAGCAATAGGTAGGTACTCATCTTAATAGCATTAATAGTAGTAACTTATTACCTAGTCAGGATTTACATAGGTAATTTTATGAGTTGCAGTGACCACCTTGATTGTGAATAATGGATATAAAAGTATGTAAGTTTTTACAAATGATTTATTTATCGGATAGTAGCAGAAGAATGCTACTGGATTAATTTTGTAATCGGTTATCCTTAACAGAACAGAGCAAGCGCGGCGGGCGCCGGGCAGGGTGCACGCGCGCATTGTATGCAGATGCCGGCGCGCACGCCTTCGGCCGCCATCTTGGGATTATGGAAGTGCGTGACAAAGCGCTCTACACACGCCAGCACACTCATACAAAGTCCCGCTCGAATCTCGATAGGCAAGGACTTAAACGCATGACAAAGAATGAACCGCCGCCTCTGCGATTCCACGAGCGAGCGAGACTCGACCGCGCCGGAGCGAATGCGGCGCGCCAGACTTGGCGGCGGCCGAGCGCCCGCGCCACCAGACCGTTCGGCGCCTGCGCTCACAAAGGGCTCATTGTATTCCCCGCCGTCGACTCTTTAAAAGGGACCCTCGGTTTTTTTTATTAAATTCTTTGGTCCAAAATGACACCAAACAATGGGTTTCCGTCCTTTTATTGGCACCTTATTTTTTGTTCACACTTAAATGGGACCTACCTAAGCTTTGAATAAAATCATAACCTGTTTCGATGTCGGTGAAAAACCGAGGATTTTGTAGTCAGTTTTAATTTTAAGAAGACACTCCGTCTTCTTAATGTATTGTAACGGTAATATTTTTTCCATAATTCGTATTACTGCAGCTTCATTTTGTATTTATTTATGAGTAGGTAAAGTAAATATATGTAGGTATATATACAATTTATTGGTCTCACGTGAATTGGGGATCTCATTACGACGTTAAGGTACTTGACGGTTGATTAAACAACCTTATAGATATCTACGATGAGTATCCATTAAAACTCTTTATCGAGATCTGAGTAGATATGCATATAGCCACGGTATAGCTATTAAGTTCCGCATCGGAGGTGCGGCAGACGCCCACGGGCCACGGGCCGGGCGCGGCTCCAGCAAACAGGTTTCCTCTCACCGACCACTCGAACCTCGTCGCCTGACCCATACCGCGTCGAAACCACCTAACAAACTAAAGCTAAAGTAGCTACGAGTACATACACACTATCTATCTCCATCTCCTAATCTTTATCTACATGTAAGTCTTGAAATCGGATAGAAGCCGAATACCTACCTATTTTTTTCAGATACCCAGTGACTTATTTTATTATACCAATCTTTACAAAGTCGCGTATAACCTAGTACCTAATTATTTAGACGTTAGTGAACCTTTATCAGAAATAAAACCACCTTAAAAATTATTACGCTTAAGTAGTGACTGCCGTATAATAACGGTCCAGGCTTCTTATCATATATTTCTGGTCTCCTTGACTTTTTGGCTATGGTAAAACGTACGAAGGAAACCTATGAGTCTTCTATCTGATAGGGAATAAGTATTGTAGCTATAATTTCTTAAAAGTGTGTAAACTGTACCAATTTAAATAGGCTACCATTAATCAGTTAGCGTAAAATAATAGTTCGCACTTGGACTACGGCCTATAACTCTCTCATTCCGAGAGAAGACCCGTGCCCAGCAGTCGGACAATAATGGGTTGACGACGACTTGGCCAGCGCGGTGGACTATGGCCTAAAACTCTCTCATTCTGAGAGAAGACTCGTGCCCAGCAGTGGGACAATAATCAACCGCCGTAAGATAAGAATAAAATCGATGTGGATGGTTCTAAATATAGAGGTAGAGCTGATAGAGCTCTAAGTTGTTTAGAGACATCTCCGCTACATCTTTTACTGTCCTATAACATCACTTAAATGTTGTTATGTTACGGTAAGAAAGGTGTGGCAAGGCAGACATCTTTAACCGGGCGTTCCGATTTAGTCCTTGGGGATAGCAACGCATCTGTGACCAACTCAAGCTAGGACTTAATTCTTATCTGAGGTTGATACAGACGTCCATTGAGGGCAATGGCCACTTATCATCAGATGGGCTATATGCTCGTATATAGAGCAGGGACGAATGTAAGTATGTATAAGTGTTGTTTTGCTTCGCACTAAATTATGTCCCCAGTGCTGGCCACAGGTCTCCTCTCCTCACAATTTGGAGACATATTTTCTACTTAAGTTTTAGAGATTGACAAAAGCAAACAATTTTAATATCTACTCGTAAGAACTCTCTTTTAAGACGTAAAAAGACGTTGTGTAATTGGAATTTTCCCACGTTATCTCGAGTCCGATGAGTGAGCGCAGGAGTTGCGGACGCTACAGTTTCGAAGAACACACGTATAGGTATAGAATTATGGCAACGTCACGTAATGTTATCTGCATCCGCCTGCAGGCGTGGGGGCAGTGTGAGGGTCCTGTCCTGTAGGCCAATTCTGCTAAAATTGAAACATTCCGAAGAACGTAAGGTGAGAAATGTAATCAATAAACCGCAATTTTTTTGTCATCGTTACTCTTGAAGCAGTCTTAAATGTTTTAAAGTTTGGGGATTTTTTTTCTGGTTGATATTTACGAATTTTCTAAAACATGAACATGATAATGAGTACCAATACTTACATCTTACAAGTAGATAAATATAAAATACATAGATATAGTCTTACAAGTATCCTACAAGTAGATTTTTATGCCAGTATATAGGTACTGCAGTAGAATAAAGCCTCGTTGAATGACACACTCGAGTGTTGCAGTATATTTTATTTGTTTGTATTGACTATCAGCTTAAGAATTCAAACAACAAAGCATCGTTTGCGTCACGCACTTGTATAGTTATTTTTCCTCGGGGAAATAGATTAGATTAGATTGATTGTGAAGGACGTTCGCAAGTGACACTCATAATTGTATAGTTGGTCTGTACATATCGGTGCACTTTATTCATTACGTCAAACGTAGGTATTATATCTAAACTTGGCGGGGATTACGAATTAGAACATTGACGTGTAGTCCACAGTTCGGTACTAAAAATATGTATGACCTGAATATTTATAACGACATTAGAGCCATTAGATCTTTGTAATTCACACGAAGCACGCGAAGTGATATATTCGTGTACGTGATTGAATGATAGGCGATGTATAAATTGTGTACAAGTTGCCTATAGAGTCACAAATAAATGACCGTGGGTCGCTGGCTAGGCGCCACCGCGTGCCGACCGCACTTGCCGGCCCGTTACACATTACACAACGCACAATGCAACATGGCGCCCGGCCCGAAATCAACAGAACTGTTCTGAGCACACACTAGACACACGTAATGATTGTTTTGTAACTGTTTATTATGTGATTGTTTCATTTGACATGTTTAGGGTGTATTCATTTTTATGGTTAGTCTAGAACTCTAGATGCTTATTTATTTTAAGGTAGAGATTTTGTAAAGTACAACTTTATCCAATTTTTTCTATGATATTTTTTACGAACGAGGCTCGTAGTGAAAGTCTAATGCACTACTTGACTGTACAGACGGGGAGATCACTAATTGTAAGTCGCTATTGCGACTTTATCCGATAGTATTGTTAAAATTTCAAGGATTGCGTAACTAGGTATGTAGGTGATATTCGTATTTTTTTTATAGTAGGTACATATTTTAAACCCTGTATTTCCTTGTATTTCCATGTTTTCAAAGTTCTTGTTATTTATACCTCAATCTTGTATATTATCTAAAACTAGTAATAATAATAATTTAACCCAGATAAATAAAGTTTATTTAATTTCTCTACTGTGCTTACCATATTATTATGGTCTTTTTGTAAATAAAGTAAAGTAAAAAATAAGGACTTACTTATTATTAAAGATAGCATAAATGTTATACACCTAGTCTGCAAAAGAACCATAGGTATAATAGAATTGATTTACCTAGTAGGCATCTCTTGTTCTCTACCACTAGAAACTTATTAGGGAAAAGCTTTTTTACGAACTATTAATCCTGGTACATTTTTTTAGAAAATATAAATATACATAAATAGGTAAATAGAAATCCAAATAATATGCCAAGGTATTGAATAGGGCTATGACAACCCCTGCATGTTCTAACAGATGACTGAGAAAGGCTTTCAGGAGTTGCGGTTGTTGCGGCAAAAGTGGAAAGCCCGAATCGTCCAGCTAAGCGACCCCGGGAAAGACGGCGGTATGTGTACAGTTACATACCGTAGGTAGTGTGTGTAATGTGTTTTTAGTTGATTTTATGTATGTTTTAAGCATTGTTTGAAAAAAATATTATCATTCTGCACTCCTTCTCTACGTCCACTATAACTATGTAAAGTTTCATACTAATCCGTCCACGGCATATTACATAAAAATGCTTCACAAATTTTTGCTTCACGTATTAGGTAATATATAGATGTACCTATCTTCTTATAATAGGACGTTGTTAATATTTATTTGTAGTGCCAGTTTGTTCCTACGTACCGTTCATAAACTTGTGGGTAGATGTGTAGGTGGGGACTACCTACTGGGCTACTGGTTTTACATAAGTTTAATAGACATAACAGTTTTAGTTTTATTGCCGTTGTTAACTTCAATTTGAATATTGTATCTACTTACCTGCATATTTAAAAACGTACTGCTCCGCTTAACGTTACCTTCGCGAGTTGAAATTTCAATATTTAATGGGGACTAAATTATTACAATGTTAATTGCTTAGAAAATTAGACATAAAAGGTACATAAAGGTAGGCAGATTTTAAATTGATTAACTTTAGGAGTAACAGCTCATCTGTAACAGGCATAAGGTAGGAGAACCCAAACGTACCTCAGGTTAAATACATGCTTTTATGGACGATAGTAAGCATTTATGACATTAGTAAACAACATCCTCTTTTATTACTTTTATAATTTCTATAAAATTATAGAAAATGCAGTTATTTGGAGGCTACAAACAGAAATTTCAATTTTGTTTATTTGTAAGTGTGAGTTATTATGTTTACATTTGCAAGCAGACCTTATCAAATGTTATTTTCTGAACTGTTATCACGACAGTTGGCAGTTACTTTGCCGCACTTAGTATCATTTTACAACAAATTACTTTGCAGAAACAGGAAGTGAGCCAGTTTACTGTTTGCCGAAGTAAAATGTCTTTGTTTACGAGCCTATTTGGGCTGACCTAAATAGTGTTTCTTAATAATTAAGGTTACAGTAACAAGTTACAACATTATGATAATGAAAGACGTATAAAAGGAGTTTAAGGAAGGGTGATTTTTTTTGATTTACTGTTATGATTGGTAACCTTTTTGACCTGGTGCCTCACCTTTTCTTCACTGTACCACTCGACGAAGAATGAAGTTCCATCCACACCAACGGGACTCATGGCGGTCCTCCTCAGTTCGGTTTGCACGCTCGTTTTTGCCACGGACGTGCAAGTTGTGGAATGAGCTTCCTCCTGATATATTCCCGGAGCGCTATGATATGGGGTTCTTCAAGAAAGGTACGAAAAGAGCTCTTCTTCACAGCCGGCGATGCATTGGCGACTCCTCTGATGTTGCGAATGTCCATAGGCGACGGTGACTACTTTCCATCAGGTAGCCCGTCTGCCTTATCGTTAAGTTAAATTATAAAAAAAACTGTATCAAATGGGTATTGGTCATTGCTGTTCACGAACATCTATAGGTCCAAACAAAACAAGAGCCATACATAGATTCATTATAGACATGGTACCGTGACTTAGAATGCAAAGTAGGTACTTATACGAGGCATTCCAACATGCGTGGACGAGCTCATGTAGATAAGTCTTCAATCCTTATCTACAGTTTATTACATATAACCATAGGCTGTAAGAAATGCCTGTTTCAAACCCCACAACTCTACTCTAGTCTCTTTCCAGGGACGTTGCAGGAGACGACAAAAGGAAAAACGCGCAAGAAATGAACAGCATCTTCCTGTGAGACATCAATGTACACTGCAGTCATTAACACGAATTCAAAAAAGATAATTATTGGAAATATAGCATAGTGGAGACTATAAAAATATCATACGCTGCCCTAAGTTGTAATACAAAGACACCTATCTACCTACAAGTGTTACAATTTGATGATATTTGCATTAATGGTCTCGTTTCCGGGTTCACATACCAAGGCCATGATTGTTTGTATAGTTACGGCACAGCCCAGGTCAGATAGATAGAATACATTACTGGTCACACACGAATATAGAATACAGTAGTAGTGGGTTTGCAGTGAATGAGGGGTAAATCTTTAGCACTCCATCCACGTGAGCTTAGAAAAGTGAAAGTTACCAGGTAGTTTAGTTACCCAGTAAGTACATAAGTCACACAACTCTTATGTCGATAGTAATGGAATATAATTTTAAATAATATTAGGTAATGGTATTAAATGAGATATAGATGTTAAGTGTTTCTAGCTGTACACTATGGACAATAGGACTGGCCTCTGATGCATAGGATTCCTGACCAACTCCATAGAGACTATTCCTCAAATCTAAGAAGTTCGCTTCATATGTAGGTAAATCGGCAGACATCCACACCTTTTCGGCGAAACGAAAAACTGATTCACGTTAGAAATAGGTGTGACGGTGGTATTTCCCCGGTCGGTCAATACTGGTTATACTACCTTGAAAATTATGATCATATTATTAACCATGTAGTCGTAATCATGAAGTATACCGATATTTTTTGTAGTATGCCCTGTGTTCTAGTTAAATATTATCTAATAATTCCTAGGAACTAATTCTTTTGGAAAATTGGGCTAAGCGACGAGAGATGCAACAAGCAGCGCATTTTGTGGGTGACGTGTTACTGTTGGCCATGCCATAGTGTTAGCGGTGACAAGGCGTCTAATCCTGTCCTATTATTCTGGATGACAATGTTTTAGAATATTCCAAAATCACTTTAAAACGTTTAACCGAATTCTTTAATTTATGCTAGCAATGAAGCGGTTTAATTACTCATGTAAATAATTCAATTTATAACTTAATGTAATTTTAAGTAATCTTATACTAATGTGGAACATATCGATACAAGTAGTACCACCAACATGACACATGCCATGGTCCAGTAGTCTGGCATAGTCTTTCTTTCTTAGTCAGTCCATTAAACGACGACTAGAAACCAGAAAGCACATGACTTGTGTTAAAACTATCTTAGGTAAAAAAAATTTGATAATAGGTATATCTACGGTAGATTCGCTTATCGTGTTTACCTTATAAGTGCAGGGTACGTTGTTGTATTCGTTTTTAAGCATGTTACCTTCCATAAAGGCGACTAATTATAACTTGGGGCTGGCAGGGTAAGTCTAGATAAGGCTTGTTCTAATTAGAATTAGTAACTAAAAACCACACTATACATGTTCAGCGTATCTATTACTTACCAAAATGTCGGTTATAAGAAGACATCTGTTAGCGACAAGTGAACAATTTTAGTTGCAAAAAATGATTCAAGGTCGACATCGGACAATTGTGAGGTGAGGGGAGAGAGGGTCGCCTCTTCATGAATTGTTCAACTCCTAAATTGTTCGAGGATTACCAACTCTAGTGAATGGAATTTTGGGCTCTTTGTTTGCGTTTGTAAGAGTGGCGTATTACAAATTCTACAACTTGCAAGACTTACAGTTTTGAGGATTTTGCACCCTTTATTCATGTAGTTGATTCTGTGAATGGACTATTTAACAATTGTAATGGTGGTAATGGTTAAACCCATTGTTTTTCGATTCCGACAGCATCACCGCCACACTTATATCTTGTAATAGTACCTAGTGTTCGCGTGTGGTATTTTGAAGAATGTGTTAAGGGAGATGGACATGTCGTGAAGTTGAGAGAGCACTAGATCATAAAAGAGTATTGCTATGTTTGAAGTATTTCCGACTATTATATAATCAACAGATAATAACCAAATTGCAGCTTATATCTCAGTTAATCTATTAAAAAAATAAGATACACAGTGTACTAAACTGATCCAGTAAATCACAATTACTTGTTTACCGTGAAGTATTTCATCATAAAGTATGATTTTACAAGTGTATTTGCTAATAAAATTAGGCGGAATACTTGAACAAACACTAGTTGTCAACGCGCGCAGTCGCACGTAGGCGCCGCGGTCTCCACCCGTGAGAGATATGAAATCAACCGATATAACTGATATTGCATATACCTACGTAGTGAGTTATTTTTGCAACGTCCGAGTATCGCCTCATCGTTAAACTGCGTGCATGTGCGCATTAAACTACATACTCAAATAACGGTCGTTCACACGGCGGGAATAAAGAAAATGACTGCTAAATAATTAACTAGCTACTGAATTCGTTTTACAATTAAATTACATATCGAAAATCTTTAAGGCGTAAAAATAACGATGTTTTAAACATCCACTAGTATAATATTACAAGACATTGCTCTGTTTGATACAAATGTATACGTTAGTGAGTCATCGTTATATGCTTGTGACACACAATCTTGTCACGAACACATTAGTACGTGGACGGACGAAAGCTGAAACAGCTCTACATGTGTAGGACTACAGATATTTTCTGTTTTGCCGCTACATACTATATCTGGAAATGATGTAATCAGTCGGTTTCACATTGTCAATGTCCGGCTGTAAAGGTCTTTCTATGTGTAGATAGATTTAGGTGTTCATGATAAAACTTGTAGTTGTAGATATAGTTACGTCCTATATGTCAATGATGGTACCCTTTTAATGGTTTTGCTAAACATCCTTATCCCCATCTTATGGCTTGAAATTTATCTCATTTTCAATCATTTCGTAATAGAGTAGTAAAGTACTTTTAAGTCAAAACTCCTTGACTGTTTTCTTTTCATTTTATAACATAAAATTTTACGCACTGTATAATCAAATTTCAACAATTACTAGAAGGCTCAGTAGATATTCGATGGATGTGGGATGCTTATTAACAGGAGAATCGGTAACTTCGAAGTTAAAGAAAAGAGGTAAAAAAATTCGTTGGGAAGGTCCTTATTTAATCTCTAATTGTAAATTTAGTAGGGATTTTGAACTGTGTAAAATAATACTGAACTCATCATTTACAAAAAATAAGTACATATTTACATATTGTGGGAAGTTGATGTTGTAGGCTGATCATAAAAAATGTAGAGACAAAAACGTGACCGAAATGTAGCACGTGGTTTCCCTTGCCATCTGGAAAATTTTAATACGAGAGGAAAAATGACTCCTTACGTACGTTTTTTATTGTTTCAGGGTTATTATGTAAGTACATATTGGAATACATGGTATTTCTTTTGAGTGCACTAAGCTATTCAGATAAGTTCAATAGGCCGTGTATGACGCAGGTCGAGTGTGAGTTGTATGACTGCCGTTAATAGATTTATTATAGTTTTAGTAAGCTATGAAACACATGAAACATGAAAGATGACTTTTTGGTCATCTAAAATTCAATGATGCGTTTGCAAAAGTTTCTTGAATCCACTAGTAGGTAGATAACTTAAACACAACCGATTGCCATACGTAAAACGGATGGCATAGTTGATTAAACATTGCTCATGTTGTTCTTTAAGCATTAAGCAATCTTAGATATAAGTGTCACAAATTAAAATAGCATTATTAAGAAAAATTTAGTTTAACAATTGAAGTCATGAGTACAAGTCTTATCTTTTTTTTTTTTACATAACACAGTTATTTTTAAAAGTCGATTAAAAAGTGAAAATAATCGTTTATTCTTCTAAAAATTTTATAAATTATGTAAAATTTATTGCTCATAAGTCACAGAGAATAAATAAAAGAAACAAATGTTTCCTTCAAATTCGTGTACCTACACGTTTATAAAAATGAATGTTATAGTTTTTAATAATTCTGGGCATTTATCTGTTTCACATAAATCTGAACCTAAACAACAATATTGAGATTTTTACTCCTATTACAGTTGAAGGATACCTTTAACCGTTTCAACAGTTTAACAGGGTTTAACAGGGTTTCCTTTACAGATTTAAGTGAGGGTGAAAAAGGACATGTTCCTACGTTAAAACTAAAAAATACAAATACGGTAAGTATAAGTATACTTATTTAGAAAATCTGAAAACTGGTTTGATAAGTATCATGTCGTCCATCGTGTGTGGAGCTCATCTCGGGTTACTCACGACATGAGCCGAGTAACGGTAGTTGGTCGCAGTCACAATTCAAATTCGGCGTTGCGTATCGCTGCTGACTCCTACACTAAGCTAACACAAGACACAAATTTCCATGAGATGTTACATAAGCTCTCTATCTTCGTTGCTCACAAGAGAATCAAACAGAAATATAATAATTTTGCGTCTACTCTTGTATGTACCTACCTATAATGCGTGATATGATACACGATGATAAATATAGTAACATTACGTAAACTTGTCAGGAACATGTGATATTGGTGCTCAGTGGCGGTATAAGGCGCGAGGGTGTTGGCTTCCGCCTACAGCCTCGGGGTGCAAAGGGCCTCGCGCCTCACAAACACAGGACCCAAGACTTGGCTTGGCTTGACTAGGCCCCCAACAGGGCTGAGAATCCAGATTTTCCTTTTTTTTGTCATCAAATTGCAGTTCGACTTTAATTTATATACATTTGCTGTTTTTTTGGGTGACAAACTGCAATTCGACTTTTATCGAAGGGCCTCGGGAATTGTAGCTTGTCCATATTAAGCTTAGGTCTTGCGCCGTCACTGTTGGTACTGCAAATTGCATTCATATGATGCACTAAGCAATCGAATAACAAATGAAGTGTCCACTTATAAATGATTTCCTTTCAATAGAAAAGTGATGATTAAGATCATAAACAATTTAATTATTAATACTTACTTACTTTACTTTTGACTGTGTCTTAACGGCTTATGGCTCAGGTACTTATTTTCATCATTTTCAGGGTAACAGTTAAGACCATTTCGGGAAATTGGGCAATGTAATATATAAAAGTATTTTAAAAGCTTATAAGCAAGTATATAGATTTGACCAGACATATAGGCAATACCATACGGGATTATATGTAATTGGCGATAATTGAAATAAATATCTACTTACTTTAGATTTACTTGTGTCCATTAGGGGTTAACTTTAGAAACAAGGGGGATAGTCCTAAGTAAAGCGATGGTAAAAATAATTTCCAATAATTATATATTATGATGTAAAGAATATGACATGCGAATAAATAATTATATAATAATTATTGCAACGATGCTACTAATTTAAATCGGCGATGGCCGAGACGTATGAATTGCGATTTCCCAGGAGGTTCGAGTTGGAATCCGAGGCAATTGCTAAAGCACGAGTCGAATTTGCACACAGGGTTCAGTAGGTACCTCCAAATTGTCAATGTTTATCATAGCAACTTTAGAGGTTCACGCATTATGGAAATTTAATGTCTGCGTATTACAGGTTAATAGATAACCGATAAACGCCGTAAAAATAACGGTTTTGTAACTGGGTAAAGTACAAGTAGTTTACTGTAGTTATGTGTTTAGAAAGAAAAATGATGGATGGATGGGGGATTGTATTAATTATTAACCTAATCTTATATATAACATTTATGATTCCATGTGTCATTTTAAGTAAACATTGTTCAAGATTGGTCATTCTATATTGTACCTACCTATATACCTATTGTTTTATATTGTAGATACAGAAATAAATCGTAACAACAAAACGTTTCCTAAGCATTGAATAGTGTGTCGTTCGCTTTATAAAAAGCAATATGAGTTCATGCATAAAGGTAATTTTATATTTAAATGTGGCTATCCGGCTAGCTAGTAGGTATATCATACGGGTTTTTGCTTGAGCATTGAACTTGCACGCATACAGAATTTTAAACGTTTCTCTTATTAGCAACAGGCGAGTCTATCGTTTATTATAATAGCGTCATATGACCGATATAAAGTGGAATAAAATATTAAGTAACTATTACATTATTTATTTATTTTAAAATGACAATATGAATATATTAAATAACTAAATTTTATAACTATATGTATATATAATAGAATAACTTAGAAGTAAAAAAAAAACAAAATGCCAAATTAAATATAAAAAGCAGCATCGAAATAACTGTCCCTAGGATGAGTTCCCAGAATGCTGGCAACATTACCTCGTTGAATAGGAAGGCTAATTCGTTGACCGAGATATGTGCCAGATTAACTGATTAAGTAACCAATTTGATATACTTAATATAAAACAAGGCCTAGATACTGTCTGCTTGCACATTAGTCAATTTATGTTAAACAATGGCAACGAAAATCAGTTTAGGTCATCTAGTTTAGCTAAGTAACAGATATGCCGTCTGTGTCCGGTATAAATTTGAAAATAACATCGACAAAATAATTATTATTACAATTTAATGCATCTGTAATCCTTATATATTAAATATGTATGTATCAAATAAATATATAACAATATTTAAATAAGCTATTTTAATTAAATGCCATATTTATTTTTATCGCAGAGTCAAATGTGAGTCGTGACTAATGTTTTTGCAAATGTCTCACTCACCTTTGGCATTACAAAAGTTCATAAATATCTTACCTAATATTACTTTTAATGTTATCAGGCGAAGTTTTCCTCTTAAGCCGTAGAAAGCTAAATCTGTATTGGTGAATGAGGCGAGGCGGGACGCGTCAAGCAGGTATGTCCGTTCGTATGTATGAGTAAGCTCGCCATCGATTGTGACACAAGAAACGGGACACAACAAAAATATGGAGGAAGTATTTATGTTTCCAATTTAATGTTATAGTAGAACATTACCACTAGATCGCTTCGCGAATGCCGTATAAGCTATTTCAATAACTACTCATACACTACATTTCTACAACAATAGTGAGATTCTTTAAAGGTTGATGAATGAAATGGTGTTTGCACGAAAAAAAACTTGAAAAGATTGAAATACACATTAACTATAACGGCCCAAAAGAGGTCACCCCTACAGTGAGTTTGGTATTCACTGTTAGGGATGTCTATCTTTATGAAACTTGATAAGCGTGTAAAATTTCTTATATTTCCATGGATTTTGCTAGTTAGAAGTACTTGTAACAGAAATAATTTGAGACACCTTATTATTCTAACATCCGAAAACTTTACGTGAGTCCAGTACGAAAATGTGGTGTTCCTACATATGAGTGGAAACGACGCAGGTGAGATGAGATGACCACAAACCGGTCGCCACAGACCGGACGTCTCGCCACTTCGTCTGTATGAATTCGAATTTACGCGTTTGTTTTATTATATTATTATTAAATGATACTTCCTTTGTAACATTCTTGTACAGTGAAAAAATCGCACTTTGGTGTGCGATTTTTTGCTTGATTTTTCAAATGACACAACAAAAACCAAAAATTTTTAATAAAATACAAAAGAAGAGTTATCATAAACACAAAAGGTATGTTAACGAGAGAACTCGACGGCATAAACTACTGAACAAAAACAATTTTATACTTTTAAATACGATAAAAATAATATTACAGAAAGATCGTTAAAAGCAAAAAGAATACATGGGTATATAATCATGACAATTAACAGTCCTATGAGTATTAGTGAATATTGGAGTGGAGCTATCATTCTAACAATAAAAACTAACAACGAAGCGCATGCTCTAATCATTCCCAAGAAGCCATTCACAATCACACATGGTAGCATTCGTAGCATAAACGTGGGCGAAAAATTGGTAATTAACAGAATCAATATATGGATAAATTATAAAACAAAGTGACTACGATACTGAGAACATTCGTGCAATGAACAATAAATGACTGAAAATTACCGATCAGCGATCAGGAAGTTGTTGGAACTGCTTGTGAATAATTTCTTCTTCATAGTTCTTAAACAAACTTTAAAACATTACAATTACATCATTACGGTACCATTTTACATTAATGTCGTAATGCTATTACGATTGAGCGTTGAGTTTGATCGTGTTCTTTTAAGATTATTATTTATATCATTAAATCTACACCACTACATTAAATGTCTGGCGCTAATTAATAATCCATACATCATTCTCACTCCGGCTTAGCGGCTGTCGTTGCCCATAGCCCTAGTTGTATCAACATTTGTGAATAAAAATCGTGTTAACAGTCGTCGAAGTCTGTATTATGTCTATGTATATATGCAAATCCAAAGTAGTCGCCAATTCACCACCAGCTTTGAAGACCTCATTTAGAGGAGCATTTTGAAGTATCATTCCACGTTATGTTACATCTTCATACGTCTCACTATTTTTATTATATACCTACTTATTGACATTTAATCTCGTCATAAATTAGCGAGGTTTACTTATTATATAACTGACGTTAAAAGCCTAAAGACCAAACAGGTAGAAACGTTGAAATATTCCATTTTAATCTTTCATCGGTAAGACAATTGGAATTCGGGGCGAGCGAGTTCGTTAGATTCGGAGTGAGGGATGCCATTATCAACGCTACGATCTCTGGAGATATAGCTATTGAACCCGAACTGGACCCCATTTGGATGATGTTCGAAACGCACGTGTGCTTCACACTTAACCTTCAATGGACCGCTTAGAGAGGCTCTAACGATCGTTTTTAAACTTTATTCTCTAAAGCGAAGATTTAGAATACAGTGGACATAAATTGCTGAGCCGCTACATGTAGTTATTGATACAGGATTATGGTTACGGCTAGGGCTGCCATCTGTTCGAATTTTCTTGGATTTTTCTAGTTTTCTAGTTTCCAATGCGCACTACAATTTATTCTGTATTTTAAGAGCGACCGAGGGAAGTCCATATTTTTTTGTATTAAAAATTGATCGAAGCGCAGGAAATCTTGATAAATATTTATAAGAATACTGCAACAAGAGTAACTACGTTTTTTGGGTCTTTTAGTCCGTAATTTTTATTTATCTTCGTGGTGGATGTAGTCATAACACACGAAT
Organism: Spicauda simplicius; assembly: GCA_949699795.1. Taxonomy (NCBI): domain Eukaryota; kingdom Metazoa; phylum Arthropoda; class Insecta; order Lepidoptera; family Hesperiidae; genus Spicauda; species Spicauda simplicius. The sequence continues at coordinate 16,460,650 of OX453060.1, read as the reverse complement.
TTTGTATATAAAATAATGCTACAATATTAGAATGTGTGGCGTCCTCGTATGGTTCTGTATAGAATAAAGAGCGGGTCACATAAGACATTTCGTATCTGGGCTAGGCCAATTGGTATGGCGCGCAAGCGGCGCAAGCAGCGGCGTCGATGTGTCTGTGGGACTTATTAGCTCAATTTCATGACAAGCGGCGGTTCGCTGATCATAAATACAGAGTCACAGACACATGCTCACAAGTCACACATCTACGTTTTATATAATAACCGAAGCTACCAAACGCTGCGAGCATATTAATTTGATCATGTGTGACTAGAAAAATAATTGATAATATAAACTGTCAGAAGGAGGTATTATAACCGGACACGTTACATATCAACCTGCCGTTAAAAAAGGCTGTTTGTAATACAACAGATTAATGTTTAGCGAATTCTAAAACCAAATCACTCTGTTGATGTGATTATCTACTTTTATATGTAGTTAAATAATTTCGAAATTAGCAACATTATTTTAAAAGAGTGAAAACTGAAAATCTACTTTTTTATTGTATTGTACAACTAGTATTTCCTGTAGGAACTTTATAACATTAATTGCATCCTAGGGCGTCATATTTAGGAACGGCAGAATGTGTACTTTTGGCGATTTTTTGCCGTCAAATTACTGTGACGTCTGTACTAAAGACTATTTAGATTTAACATTTTTTCTTCAGACTTAAATTCTTAAATGGGTGGCGACGAATTCATCTTCGGCCTCGGACGGCATGAATTCACACTACGCCACTAAGGTATGTAATCACATATATCCATATGTGCATATTATTTATCAATCATGCGGTGACAGGTTCCTTAACTTATGTGTACAATGTCCTTTGTAAAACAGGTAGAAATATTCTTATAACAAACAAGAATAATACTTTACAGATACGTTGAATTCTTCAAATAGGTTCAAGCCATGTACGTACGCCTGGTTGTTATTTATTAACTAAGGCATTACGTCAGCATAACACTGCGACCATGCAAACCGTTGCAAAAACTCGTCCTGACCATAGGAAAATTCTTAAACACCATGATGTCATGGCGTATTCAATCACAGAGCATGTGGTAGGTACTTACTATGACCTTGCCTGTCAATTGTACAAGTACAAATTACACTGATATTATTGAGTTATGTGATCATTGAGTGACGATGGTAGGTAGTTTCAATATACAGGTATATTTACGACAAAAGTACTATTTATAATTTCGCAGACAACCTGTAATATAATTTTATTACTAATCTCGCAGTCTAAGTATCTTTCTCTTAAAATCATTACGTCAGTGAGTGAACATATGAAGATCGTCTTTTATTAATTGGAATGTTTAAAGAAAGTTAAAGTGTGATGTAAATTGTCACAGAGTCGGCAAAGTGACGGAGAGTGGTCGCCTGGTGGGGCCTCATATTAGCATGGATTAATTCCAATCAAGTGTATTTGGTCCGCAGTCGAATGAGCGGTGCCGGCAGGTTTCGACATTCGATATTAATATTCTAGAGACGTTAGTCACTTAAATAAGATAAAAGCTGCCTGGACTGCTTTGTTAAAATGGCTATCGACTGATACAATCGTATACATGTATTGAGCGATGCCTGATTTTTACATAAGTATAAGTGACAAAAGGCCAGCGATGCATTGGCGACTCCTTTGGGGTTGCGAATGTCCATAGGCGATAGTGACTGCTTTCCATCAGACATAAAAAGGGGACAGGTATAGACTAAAGTAGCGCCTGTAGGTACCTCCATACCTACATTGATAGACCGAGATGCGGATAATAAATTCGGACATCCCGAAAATATAATATTTTTTAATTCCTCCGTGGTAAGTGCAATCTAGTGCAACTTGCCTGATCTTCCCCTAAATATCCTACAGTATTAGTGGACGTCGTCTTGTCTTATATGATTGGGTACATGATGTAACTATTGAGCAGAATGACCAATTCAAGGGAATCTTTTTAAGTACGGAAACGGCAATGAATATTTGCCACATGTTGTCACCGATACCAAACTGGATCGGGTCCGTTAATTAACTTAACGGATCGCTTGCAGTTCGCTAATGTCATAGAACTTTGAATAAGTACTTCAAATATAAAATTGCATGTCATGTCTAACATTCCGTAATTACTCACATTTAAAAAATCGTATAAGGGCCGGCACTCATATGACGGAGCGCAGCGCAGCGCATTTTTTGCTGTCAAACTATTATCGTCATTGTCCCTTTAGAAATAATATCCAAAATTAAATAACAGCAATTTATTTCTGTGGAGCATGGAAGCGCATGCTCGCGCATCCGCGCGCACCCGCGCGCATCCGCGCGCATTCTCCCAGTAATTAGCGCGAATTTCGGCTAGTGTGTGATTCGTTAAGAAAATTTCGCGGGCATGCGCTGCGCTGCGCTGCGCTGCGCTCCGCTGCGCTCCGTCATATGTGCGCCGGCCCTTACTCTTTATTATTCCTATCGTTTGCTTATTTATATAAAAAGTTCGTACTTTCGCAATACGAACGCAATACGTAGAGAAGGTTCTTTTTAAAGGACTTTTTTTTTTATTTTAAACACACAAAATTAAAAGATAGAATCTAAGATGCTCCAAATATTAAATAGTTCAGAATTTTTAATATTCAACATTTAGGTAAGTATACATATTATAATTATGTAGCAATTTTAAGCTCTGCTAGAAGTGTGAATCTGAAAGTAAAGGTTAGTCGACATCATACTACAATGGCCAGATAACATTGCAAAAAAAGGTTGCCCATTTTCTACATTCAGCCCTCTTGATCAAACTTGAAATAAAAGGGATAGAGCTAATATAGAGCAAACGTAGGTACAAGGCGCCTAATAATAATCTAAACCTGTATAAACCTAAGCCATCTGCTTTAGCTTCTTATATTATTAGATAGTTGTGTAATCCAGGTTAGCGTTCGGTAAGAGTTGGGCGCCATCCAAGGGTTCTAAGCCCGTGGTCCCGAGCCAAGAACATTAGGGCCGCCCGATAAGGAGCCTAAATGTTCAACGTTACCAAGGGCATATATTGACTGGGGTCGCCATAAGTGGTTTATGTCCTTCGTTTACGACCCTTTTGGGATAAACATCTTGTACAAGGTTCTAAATTCAAGTCCTATTTGGCAGACTAGGTTAATACCGTGACTTCGCCCGCTTCGGTCATGTCTACCACGGTAATGAGTGTCCTGTGCGTTAATCTAGGTCTTACCCTATTGTTGTGCTTTTCAGCGATATCCGGATAGGTAGGTACTAGTTTTTGCTCGAAAGATCCATTAACAAACACACATACATCGTCACAAACTTTCGCATCACTATATGGTATAAAACAAGTTCGCTTCTCGCTGTCTGTCCCTATGTATGCTTAGATCTTTAAAACCACGCTAAGGATTTGAATGCAGTTTTTTAATAGATAGAGTGATTCAAGAGGAAGGTTTCAATGCATAATAATAATAATAATAATAATAATAAAGCCTTTATTACAGAAACAGTAGATAACTATAAATAAACATTTTTTTTTTGATATTCAAACAAAACTTAAAACTATGCTATAAAATATCTCTTGTCTCGGTGTGCCTTACGGCAAAGGCCTCCTCCAACTCTTTCCACTGCTTACGGTCTGCCGCTACCCTTATCCAGAAGGGTCCTGCAGTCATTTTAAGTTCGTCCTCCCATCGCCTTGATTTGCGACCCCGGCTCCTAGCACCATCCCTTGGGTACCAAACTGTCACCTGTTTGCTCCATTTCTCTTTTTGGCAGCGAAGCATATGTCCAGTCCACCTCCATTTAAGTTGATCAATACGCAAAAGGACATCTGTTAGTTTTGTTTTTTGTCTGATGTCTGTGCTCCTTACTTTGTCCTTTATTTTCAAACCTAGCATGCTTCTTTTCATACCTCTCTGGCAACTTGCTAATTTTTCTCTATGGCGTTTGGTCAGAGCCCAGGTTTCACAGCCATATGTGATGCAGGGTAGGATGCAAGTATCAAAAGTCTTCTTTTTAATCTTAATGCCAAGTTCCTTGCTTTTCATAATTTCTTTCATGGCCCAATATTTCTTCCATCCTGTTGCAATTCTTTTATCTATTTCTTTCGACATCTGGTCCTTGGGTGAGATAATCTGGCCTAGATACACATATTCCTCTACATATTCGAGTTTTTGTCCATTGATAGTTATGTCTATAGGTATTGAATTTGTCATCATTTTAGTCTTACTTGCGTTTACTTCTAGACCCACTTCCATACTTCTATCTACTAGTGATTGTACCATGGATTCTAGTAGTAGTGGGTCCTCTTCTAATAGCACCAGGTCATCTGCAAATCTAAGGTGATTCAATCGCGATCCATTAATGTTGAGCCCCAAATTTTCCCACTCTAGTTTTCTAAAAATTTGCTCTAATACTGCTGTAAACAGCTTTGGAGAGAGTGGGTCACCTTGTCTTACACCCCTTTTGATTGGAAAAGCATCTCCCATAGATTCCAGCCTGACACTAGCTTTACTTTCCTTATATATGTTTCTAATGATATCTATGTAATAATTCTCAATTCCCTGCTCCTCTAAGCTTTGCCATACAGATTCGTGTTTGAGGTTATCGAATGCCTTGGAATAATCTATAAACGCCAGATAAATGATTTTGTTGTATTCATTGTATTTTTGAATAACTTGTTTGATTGTATGTATATGATCAATTGTACTAAATTCTTTTCTGAATCCCCCTTGTTCCACCGGTTGGTTTTCGTCGAGTCTACTTGATATTCTGTCCAGGATAACATTTGCAAAAACTTTATACACATTTGAAATTAGAGATATTGGCCTGTAATTTCCTATGTCGTCCTTTGAACCTTTCTTATATAAAAGAATTATGTGTGATTCTGTCCAATTTTTTGGGATGCTACCAGTATATAAAATCTCATTGAAGATCTTTGTTAGTATTGGAGTTAGCTCTTTGATTGTCCCTTTCATAAGTTCATTTGTAATTCTATCCGGACCGGGGGCTTTTTCCATCTTTTGTCTTTTGATAGCTTTCTCTACTTCCGATTGTAATATCTCCGGTATATCTTTACTAACTTTCGTCATAGCTTTTTGTATATGTCTTCTATCGGACAACTGTGTGTTCGGCTGATTTGAATATAGTGAACGATAATAGTTTGTTGCTATATTTTTAATTGTACTGCGAGAAGTAACTTGCATTTCTCTGTCTTTTAGATTTGGTATCCATTCTTTTCCTTTTTCTCTTAGTACCTTAAGCGCTTTTTTTGTGCCTCCCGTTTCGGTAATGTAATTTTCTAGGGTTTTCAATCGACGATTTTTCCTATCTTTTCTGATATTTTCACGAATCTGTTTACTTAGATTAGAGATTTCTTTTTGGTTTTCTTTCTTATCCATTGTTGATATTAGTATCTTTCTGTCTTTAATAAGTTTTAAGGTTTTTTCACTTAAATAGGGTTCCTTACTCTTGGTTGTTGTTATTTTTGCCTGTGCTTTGAGCTTGTTTTCTACTCTTTTGTATTTTTCTTCTAGGGACAGATTTGAAGAGACAACTTCCATTAGGTCTTCTGTGGTATCAATTTCCTCCCCCTTTTTGCAGGTTGTTTGTAAGTAGTTAATTTGAACAGTTTTCGGTCTAGGCTTTTTTAAACCACTTAGCTTAAGACAGCTGCGTACCATACGATGGTTAGTGTTGAAGTTTAGGTTCTGTACTACTCCCGTATCACTAAATAACTTCCCTTTGTTGGTTATTATGTAGTCTATTTCATTTCTGACCTTTCCGTCTGGAGACACCCAAGTCCATTTATTTTTGAGCTTTTTGCGAAAAACGGAGTTAAGGAGTGTTAAATTTTGCTCAAGTAGGAATTGTACTAATTTTTCTCCGTTTTTACTTCTCTTGCCGTTCCCGTATTTTCCTATTATATGTTCTTCTCCGGTTGTTCGGGAACCCACTTGAGCGTTGAAATCTCCCATGAGTACCACATTGTTTTCAGAGTATTTTTCTGTTACTTCACTCAGTTTGTCATAGAATGTATCTATATCTGCTTTTGTTGCTTGCTCTGTTGGCGAGTAGACTTGGATGACTGTCCAGGTTTTCATATAATCTGGTAAATTAATGTGTATCACCGCTATTCTATCTGATATCCCTTCAAACGCAATGATATAGTTTTTTAGTTTTAACTTGACCAAAAATCCTACTCCTCTTTGTCCCGGGACTTCTCCTTTGTAGTACATTATATACTGGCTTTTCTCTTCTATTCCTTCTCCTAGTCTCCGCATCTCACTTATGCCCAGGATGTCCCACTTGATGGGTCCTATAGCTAGCTCAAGCTCTTTCAAACTTTCTGGTGTTCTCAAGGTTCGTGTGTTAAGTGTACAAAGGTATAAATTGCTTTTTTTCTGTATTTGTTTTTTGATATTCGATTTAATTGACAGATTTGTTGGAGGGTTTTGGTCAACTTTCCCCACGGTGACCAGCCGGCTTGGGGTGCATTTTTTTGAGGTTTTTCTTATATCTATATTTGTTGATGTATATTTAAGTTTTTTCCGGTCGGAGAGGCCATTTACTTGTTTTTTGACATCTCTGAGATAGAGGCAGATCTTTCCCGTGATACGTATGTAAGGATGCTTGACTTCATTAATTCCCTTGATGTGTTAGCATTTTCGTCATTTTTCGTATTTAGCTTTTTTTGCAATGGATCGGTTGGAGATCCTGATTGTTCCCTTTTCCTTTTTTCGCGATTGGTGTTTTTGGGTCTCTTTACAATTAACTTGTCGTATTTTATAAAGGCTATGTTTCCATTTTTTCTTTCTGCTTCCAATTGTGGCTGCAATTGTTTGCGTATTTCAAGAACTTCTTTAGGGTAGTCTTCTTTGACATATATATCTGAAGGAAGGTTGCGCTTATTTCTCAAAATTTGATGTTTCTTCCAGGTGGTTGTTAGAGATATTATAACTGGACGGTTGTTTTCAGATTTTGTTCCAATTCTTCGGATATGACATATTTCTTGGCTATCTAAATGTATTCCTGAATCCACTATAGTTTCTTTTATCAAATCCACCAGTTCTATTTCTGTTTTTCCCTTTTCTTTTATGCCAAAAAGAATCAAATTATTTCTTCGTTTTTCCTTTTCTAGAAATGTTATTTTTTGTTCCAAATTTGTTACTTTGGTTTTAAGGTTCTTATTTTCCTCCAACAATAATTTCATTTTTTCGTCTAAGGCCTCCATAACATTTTTAGTTATTGCTGTTGTTAATGTAGTTGTTTGTTCATTAAACTTGTCATTTATTTTCGATAGCAAAATTTCTATTTGTTTTTCCATTTTATTTTCGGTTAATTTAGTTTTAGAATAAAGGTAATACTGGTAACACTTCGAACTCGTTGTCTATGGTTGCAAATGTCAGATGTCACTAATAGTTTGCTTGACACTATTATTTGTACAATGGATTGTTTTTTCTTCTTAGTTTGAAGGTATGACGAAAAACTAAGAATGCTTTATTTGGAAAAATTTCACTAATATTCAGTTGTTACACTCTTGTTTTTATTTGAACACAGTTTTGGTATGTTTTTCGGAAGTTTGAAGTGTAATACGTGTTTAGTTAGTCACTTTTTGCACATTTATTTTTAAAATATCCACAGAGTTCTCTTTCGTACGTGTTTACACTTTCGCCGCCGGAACCGGAAAAAAAAAAAAAAAAAAAAAAAAAAAAAAAAAAAAAAAAAAAAAAAAAAAAAAAAAAAAAAAAAAAAAAAAAAACTAGTCCAGGATAACATTTGCAAAAACTTTATACACATTTGAAATTAGAGATATTGGCCTGTAATTTCCTATGTCGTCCTTTGAACCTTTCTTATATAAAAGAATTATGTGTGATTCTGTCCAATTTTTTGGGATGCTACCAGTATATAAAATCTCATTGAAGATCTTTGTTAGTATTGGAGTTAGCTCTTTGATTGTCCCTTTCATAAGTTCATTTGTAATTCTATCCGGACCGGGGGCTTTTTCCATCTTTTGTCTTTTGATAGCTTTCTCTACTTCCGATTGTAATATCTCCGGTATATCTTTACTAACTTTCGTCATAGCTTTTTGTATATGTCTTCTATCGGACAACTGTGTGTTCGGCTGATTTGAATATAGTGAACGATAATAGTTTGTTGCTATATTTTTAATTGTACTGCGAGAAGTAACTTGCATTTCTCTGTCTTTTAGATTTGGTATCCATTCTTTTCCTTTTTCTCTTAGTACCTTAAGCGCTTTTTTTGTGCCTCCCGTTTCGGTAATGTAATTTTCTAGGGTTTTCAATCGACGATTTTTCCTATCTTTTCTGATATTTTCACGAATCTGTTTACTTAGATTAGAGATTTCTTTTTGGTTTTCTTTCTTATCCATTGTTGATATTAGTATCTTTCTGTCTTTAATAAGTTTTAAGGTTTTTTCACTTAAATAGGGTTCCTTACTCTTGGTTGTTGTTATTTTTGCCTGTGCTTTGAGCTTGTTTTCTACTCTTTTGTATTTTTCTTCTAGGGACAGATTTGAAGAGACAACTTCCATTAGGTCTTCTGTGGTATCAATTTCCTCCCCCTTTTTGCAGGTTGTTTGTAAGTAGTTAATTTGAACAGTTTTCGGTCTAGGCTTTTTTAAACCACTTAGCTTAAGACAGCTGCGTACCATACGATGGTTAGTGTTGAAGTTTAGGTTCTGTACTACTCCCGTATCACTAAATAACTTCCCTTTGTTGGTTATTATGTAGTCTATTTCATTTCTGACCTTTCCGTCTGGAGACACCCAAGTCCATTTATTTTTGAGCTTTTTGCGAAAAACGGAGTTAAGGAGTGTTAAATTTTGCTCAAGTAGGAATTGTACTAATTTTTCTCCGTTTTTACTTCTCTTGCCGTTCCCGTATTTTCCTATTATATGTTCTTCTCCGGTTGTTCGGGAACCCACTTGAGCGTTGAAATCTCCCATGAGTACCACATTGTTTTCAGAGTATTTTTCTGTTACTTCACTCAGTTTGTCATAGAATGTATCTATATCTGCTTTTGTTGCTTGCTCTGTTGGCGAGTAGACTTGGATGACTGTCCAGGTTTTCATATAATCTGGTAAATTAATGTGTATCACCGCTATTCTATCTGATATCCCTTCAAACGCAATGATATAGTTTTTTAGTTTTAACTTGACCAAAAATCCTACTCCTCTTTGTCCCGGGACTTCTCCTTTGTAGTACATTATATACTGGCTTTTCTCTTCTATTCCTTCTCCTAGTCTCCGCATCTCACTTATGCCCAGGATGTCCCACTTGATGGGTCCTATAGCTAGCTCAAGCTCTTTCAAACTTTCTGGTGTTCTCAAGGTTCGTGTGTTAAGTGTACAAAGGTATAAATTGCTTTTTTTCTGTATTTGTTTTTTGATATTCGATTTAATTGACAGATTTGTTGGAGGGTTTTGGTCAACTTTCCCCACGGTGACCAGCCGGCTTGGGGTGCATTTTTTTGAGGTTTTTCTTATATCTATATTTGTTGATGTATATTTAAGTTTTTTCCGGTCGGAGAGGCCATTTACTTGTTTTTTGACATCTCTGAGATAGAGGCAGATCTTTCCCGTGATACGTATGTAAGGATGCTTGACTTCATTAATTCCCTTGATGTGTTAGCATTTTCGTCATTTTTCGTATTTAGCTTTTTTTGCAATGGATCGGTTGGAGATCCTGATTGTTCCCTTTTCCTTTTTTCGCGATTGGTGTTTTTGGGTCTCTTTACAATTAACTTGTCGTATTTTATAAAGGCTATGTTTCCATTTTTTCTTTCTGCTTCCAATTGTGGCTGCAATTGTTTGCGTATTTCAAGAACTTCTTTAGGGTAGTCTTCTTTGACATATATATCTGAAGGAAGGTTGCGCTTATTTCTCAAAATTTGATGTTTCTTCCAGGTGGTTGTTAGAGATATTATAACTGGACGGTTGTTTTCAGATTTTGTTCCAATTCTTCGGATATGACATATTTCTTGGCTATCTAAATGTATTCCTGAATCCACTATAGTTTCTTTTATCAAATCCACCAGTTCTATTTCTGTTTTTCCCTTTTCTTTTATGCCAAAAAGAATCAAATTATTTCTTCGTTTTTCCTTTTCTAGAAATGTTATTTTTTGTTCCAAATTTGTTACTTTGGTTTTAAGGTTCTTATTTTCCTCCAACAATAATTTCATTTTTTCGTCTAAGGCCTCCATAACATTTTTAGTTATTGCTGTTGTTAATGTAGTTGTTTGTTCATTAAACTTGTCATTTATTTTCGATAGCAAAATTTCTATTTGTTTTTCCATTTTATTTTCGGTTAATTTAGTTTTAGAATAAAGGTAATACTGGTAACACTTCGAACTCGTTGTCTATGGTTGCAAATGTCAGATGTCACTAATAGTTTGCTTGACACTATTATTTGTACAATGGATTGTTTTTTCTTCTTAGTTTGAAGGTATGACGAAAAACTAAGAATGCTTTATTTGGAAAAATTTCACTAATATTCAGTTGTTACACTCTTGTTTTTATTTGAACACAGTTTTGGTATGTTTTTCGGAAGTTTGAAGTGTAATACGTGTTTAGTTAGTCACTTTTTGCACATTTATTTTTAAAATATCCACAGAGTTCTCTTTCGTACGTGTTTACACTTTCGCCGCCGGAACCGGAAAAAAAAAAAAAAAAAAAAAAAAAAAAAAAAAAAAAAAAAAAAAAAAAAAAAAAAAAAAATGCAATGCAAAATTCAATGCATAATACATGTACCTAATATATAGTGGAGAAACACTGATAATTTTAGATTTTTGACTTTTAGGCGGAGCGATGTTCGCCGGGTCAACTAGTTTATAATATTAATAAGATAAGATACATATTTGGTGGTAGGTACTGTTTAGGTCCTGTTGCTTGAATAATTTTGTCCAGTGTGTAGCTTTAGGTACTTACTTTTAAGAATGGAAATCTGACTGTTGTAGCTAGGGCAAATCATTTTAACTTATAATTAGACCCACAATGAATCTTAGACCTAAAACAGAAAAAGAATGAAGATAATCTCGCGAATCATTGTATTGAACTTTGAAGCGTTAGGTGCTTACTTTTTTATTTTATACGTAATTGTTATGGTATTACGTGAATGTGTCCGTCTTATGTGATGTCAAATTAAATTTGTTAAAATACTTTTTCAAAATTTTTATATTCGGATTGGATTTCCAACTCTTTATTTTGATTTGAATTTGTGTATAACTGTTTGAATGTTGTTATGATGGGTATATATAAAATCGTCATTTGGCAATACATTCTTTATTGGAACACGTTATAGGTACCTACTTAATTGCGCCATTGAAGGAAAACACGTTTGTTTTCCTTTCCAATCACGACGCCAGTAGCTAGCGTAGCCATACTTCATGTGAAATTTTATCACAAATAAAAAATAGGTAGGTACTTTATAAACACATTTAACAAATAATCACTGTATTTATATACATAGGTACCTACTACTCCGCCTAAAAAGGAAGTTTATTAATTAAAAGCATATAAAATGTTTATTCCAGATAACTCTTGTAAATAAGAATGTTATAGGTAGTTAGGTAGGTACCAGGTTTACTTTAAAACTGTAATAGTAGGTAGGTACCCTAAAGATCTTATTATGTTCGTAATTACTTTCACCTCAGTTTGTATTACGTACATACTTGGTTTAAATAAAATCTGAACTCTACATTTTCTCAAACTTCGAAATTATAAACACTTACTTTAAAGAATAAATTACCTACTAAGTATTACTTACAATCCTGTAAAGTTTAATATGTAAGAACTTCTAAGCTTTGAAACTGTATTTTAATGACAATTTGTCAGTTTATTTGGCGATTAAAATACTGTTATATCAATATAAATAACTAAATAGTAAAGAGCAGATATCTCGAATGTTATAAAATATGTGCGCAGGGAGTTTGATCGCTGTGTTTTCACGGTCGCCGGACGCGAGGCGCGGCAGGCGGCCGTCGCTCATACAAAAAATAAACAACTTTCCTCGAAACGGCGATGGCGCTAAGTTACTGGCGCATCTCAAAACGTCCTAACCGCCCCTCCGTAGCGTGAGACTTGCGCTCTTTTATACGTGAAAGGTTAAGCCGAAATAACTTGTTGATGTGCGTTGCGGCGGTGCGGGTGTGAGTGGGGGTGCGCGGGCGGCGCGGGGCCTAGCGCCGCTGAGCGACGGCCTGTCTACGGCGGCGAGCCGGCGACACCCTGTCTGCCGCGGACGGCGGCGTTGCCGCACCGTGCGCATTCTTACCGCCCGTCCCCCGCACCTCGCAGCCTACAAGCTCGTGAACCGCCCGCGCGCACCGCTGGGCAACGTCGCATGCAAACTTGTTTCGTAAACGGATGTGGCAGCGACCGAGGCAGGGCACAATCTCTGTCTTTTTCTGTCATACACTATCTTATGCGCGAGAGTAAGACAGCGATGGTGGCGCTACGTGCTATCGGCTCCCACTTGCGGCATTTTTTCACGCCGAGAATGAGGCGAGATTAATGTCTTAGGTCGTGTTTACATCCACGTGACGTTTGATTTAATAAAAGTGGATAATAATGTACATTGCAAAAGTCTTGCAGATATAATTAAAGTGATGCTATGTTGTGTACGTACACTATGTATGATGGAATACAATATTTTGGTAGGTTTTTCGGTTTATACGGAAACTAGTTACAGGTGGAGAACTTGTCATGATAATTTTAAATTTATTATATCAATTTTAAATGTGTTATATCAATGTGAAGTACATTGATATAATAGATTTATTATTGCATTTTAAATTCGTATTTAAAATTTTGCACACACTTTTTTCTATTTCGTAAGTTTAAGGCAATAAGAAAAAGCTTATCTTTTACTAAGCCTATAATGTATTCTATATTACTGCTAACCGAATTATGCGATATAATTTTAGATGCCTACTTACAATTTAAGATTTTGTAAGTGTTTGTAATTTACTTTCATGTTCATTTTCGAAAATTATATATTAAAAAAAATGTAATATACTTATAAGCATTTTAATTTATTTCCTTAAGACTATGATTCCAATGCTGCCGCATATTAGCAGTTTACTGCTTAACAATTTAAATAGACTTTGTCTTTGAATTGATAGGAACTGGTTAGATAAAATTGAGTTCAATTGGACAATACAATGCAACATAAAAATTTTAGATGTATAAAAAATATTTTCTTAGCATTTATTGTCTGACCTATATGCGTACTTAATACAATTTAGAGTTGTAATATGCATGAGAAACTTATATTTAGTATAATATTAATGGTGAGCAGTGTAAATACAGGCTTATGGACATACGCGGCTCGCGACGCGAGCTCACGTCGAGCGGGCGGTACGCGTTGCGCCGCGCCGCCAACATCCGCGCGCCACAGTCAGTCCGGCGCCGACACTCGCCACGCGCACACGTTTACAAAATATGGCCGCCGCCCACACGCACTCGGCCCCCGCGCCCTCGCCCGCCGACCGCCGCTCGGAGGGCCGCGCGGGATCACGTCGCATCTTTCCACCGCAATTCAAACTCCAGGTGCTCGACGCCTACAGACGCGACGCGCAATGTCGCGGTAACCAACGGGCCACCGCCAGGAAGTTCGGTATCCACCGCCGCCAGATACAGAAGTGGCTCCAGGCTGAGCCGGCCCTGCGAGCGGCTCTCCTCAGACGAGCGCCCCAGCCCGCGCCCTCGCCACCGCCCTATTCCGTCGGATCGCCGGAGAGTGCTCGTCTACCTTCGCCTCCTCCGGCGGCTCTACCGACGGTCGCAGCAGTACAAATTCCCACACCCTTGCCGGCGCCGATCCCCCTGCCGCCCGCGACCTCCGAGCCCATCGATCTATCGGTGAGACGTCTTTCACCACCTCCCGCGCCTATTCCATCGTATCCGGCCCCGGTGACGGCCACGACGGCGGAGCCGCCGAGGAAGCCGTTCAAGCTGTTCAGGCCGTACCTGTTGGACGAGGACGAAGACAAGCGGGCGGGCGTGGCGTCGCTGCCGGTGGTGAGTGGCGAGCACGTGTCCGCGTTCGTGCCGGTGGGCAGCGCGACGGGGTGCGCGCTGGCCGCGTGCCCGGCTCCGCGCTGGTGCTCGCCGGTGCCCTCGTTCTCCGCGCCGCTCAGATGAGGGCGCGCCGCCGGGGCTCCGCCCTCGACCTTATGTGATCTAGTCGCCGTCGCGCTCCTGGCGCCGCCGGGAGCGTAACCCTCCATCTCCGTGCCTTAATGTACACCGTACACGTCGCCGTAGTGCATTACGCCGTCGTCTCGAGACGATTGCCTATTTTTGTGTATAAATATAAGATTAAGTATTTTTATATGTGGGGTTTATGAAGCGTACCTACATTTATAAAGATTGATTATATTATAACATTATTATTATATGTATAATAAAGAGAGTTGTTTACTAAACTGCATTTTATTTTTAATTTGCGCTAGCGCCACGCACGAACAGCGAGGGGCGCAGGTAGCGCCACCGGCGCCTGTGAGCTCGCTACCTGTTACAGTTACCTGTTGTAATAGCTGTTATCCTCAAACTCGATATCCACCCAATTCGACGTTTTCAATTCAACTTTCATTAAGAATGTAGTCAATATGTATAAGTAGAATGTATTACAAGTCACAAAGCTCTTGTACGAACTTTGTGTGATGTCTTCTGTAAGTACTTAATTAGTTATATCATATAGAGTTTCTATTCCTTCAAAACACTGGCTAACTTCTGTCACACTCATTGGAATATCAAGCATATCTTAAATATAAGTATCAACTTAATTCATCCTTTGGTTAAATTGTAGAACAGTAATTTTGAATGTTATCAGTGTACCGTATTTTGGCTCATTAACTTTACCGTCGGACATTTAAATTTTACGTTTAATATTTGTAAGAAACAAATTTAACGAAAGAAAACATTGCAAGTTATTTAGCTGTATTTTTTTCTTAAGTTGTAGGTACCTACTACTTATACTTTATAATTAACTAATTAATATGTTAACTTATTTAACATCACACGGTCAAGAGATGTCACAATCTTGTTACTTTCTGTTATAATAAGTTTTCCAATGCTGAATGCGGAAAATACCGCCTTGAAGTTATATAATTTATCTTACAATTAACCAAGCAGTTTCATGTTAAAATAAATTTTATCTATTAAATATGATAAAAAATTGCACAACTACTGACAATATTTCGGAAAAAATAATTGATTTGCAAGGTTACGTAGAATTATAAATGATGTAAGTAATAATCTTATGATTAATTATGTACTTTAAATAATTGCTAATTATGAAGATATAGGGCATGTAGCCTACTACACCTATATAGCACATAGAATACAAAGCAATGCAGGAAACTATACGTATCGTGCCGTATCAAAGTAAACCGCAAAGTTCGTCATCCTTACTGATAAACAAATCTACGCAAGAGGATGATAAATTGGAGCATTGTGCAATGAATTCATAAATCAATATTTAATGTGATTAACAATTTACGACTTGTTAACTATCGTTGAGCTCTGGAATACCAAAATTGTCTTTTTTCTTATTATCATATAGTTATTAACTATGTTTTTTTTCTTATTTACATATATTAACTAGTAACATATGAAGCATTGCACAAACATACGAAAAAAAATATTATTGTTGGGCTAATTTATAATTATTTATTTCATTTAATATTATGTTGTTGCACGTACATATACTTAAACACCAATATAACAGACATATTTAGAAACAATGCTCTTACTTAAATTGTACTTAAACCCTTAATGGGTAAAGATTGTGTCTTCATGCAATTTTCCTTAAAACACTTATGTAGAGCGTCGGAAAATTAACAAACTGCTTGTAAGTGTAATATAGCGTCCTTTTTCTTCTTGTTTTAGTATTTCCTCACGGTTAAGGTAATGTATGCAGTTTGTATAATGACCAATAGCATACTACTTCATTCCGACGTTATTACATAGAACTTTACTATAAAGTATAAATGTCGAAAACATTTTATATCATCCCTGTATTTACTTTATCTATTTAAAAAAGCAAAACTGACTTAACTATTAACATATGAACGCACAGCCCAAACTATTGTGGTAAACCTTGAGATTTTACACTATGTTTCTTTTTATAGTGGAGGTAAGCACTAAGAAAGGGTTTTTATCATCGAAATTGATATCGATGCTCCTTAGTGCTTTCTTAAATTACATTTCTTTTTTGACACATGTCTAAAAACTGTCTGACTAACATATCAACACAGCCCAAAGTACTATAAAAAACATGGGGTGGCACGTTTGTATGAAAGACCGCCAATTTTTATGATAATTTAATGAAACTTAGTATGTATTTGGCTTTCGGGTTTGTTACCTATATTGAAAATGATCTCGCCTTTTTCGGAAAATTAATTCCTTAGACGCTAAAATAGGGGTACAAAGTGTTTTCGGGAATTTTCCAAAATGATGCTATTTAATGAAACTTAGTATTTGACTTTAGACTCGATTTTTCTTAGCAGGTGAGCACAAATAAAGGAATTTTGAAGATTTGCGCCGTAAGGGGATAAAATGGGAGAAAAGTTTGTATGATAGTCCCCCAATTAAATGCTGCTTTAATGAATGTTAGTGTTTGGCTGTCTAGTTCGACGTTGAGGAAAATATGTTTCACCATTTTCGGAAAATCAAGCCCTAAAAGGGTAAAATAAAGATTTTTTTTTCGGAAATCAGCCAAATTTAATGCTTAGATCTTTAAAACTACGCTACGGATTTTGATGCAGTTTTTTTAATAAATGGAGAAATACAATGTTGACTAGTTGGAATAATGAACTTAGAAGAAACGTTAAAAGTTACAAAAATTAAGATCTTTCTGTTGGATCTGCCTGGCTAGCTACCACCCCCAGGTCGGAACCTACCGTTAATAGCGACTCGTCGTGTTTCGGTAGTGTACCTGGGAGCCAGTTTATCACCCTCTCCCCCCTTTCCCTTCCTCTTGTGATGCCTCCGAACTCGTATCTTCCGGGGCCGTTGGGGACTTTAACCATCGATGCTCTTTGGGGCTTGGTGTGTCGGCGCAGGGGCTAGGACCCGTTAAAACGGTTTTCCGCTGGCCGCCCACAGTTAAGCAGTCGTGCACGAGGGGGCCCGGGGGCCCTTCCGTCCTCCGCGACATCATCATACATAACTTCCGTAGGCACAGTGTTGAGAGACCCACGTCTTGACATGGGAGGTGTTGACGGAGAATCGCAAATCCTTTGGCAAGGCGTAAAAAGAAAAAAGTATGCACAGCGGCTACTCTCTCCGCACTTACTGTGGACATGTGCAATATATGGGGGGTCCATTTGAATCTGAATGCTGTTCATCACCATCTCGAAACGGTAAAGCCGGCTTTTCTCCGCCTGCCTGGAAGACAAGAACCTTCCTTGTTATGGCTGCGCGTAGACGTTGGGAGGCATACCCGTATCTACGCGTGCCTTTATAGGTCCTATAGCGGATTCCGGGCATTCTGGCTTCGTACCCATGGAAGCAGGTGTGTTTCGTCTAAGAAGATCCTAGCAGGTGCACTAACTGTGACCAATGTTATACGGTAGGGTATGGAAAGCTTCACTCCGAACTCTGTCGTAGTTGTCGGAGGGCGGAGTCAGTTTGTTGCATCTAGCGCTAAGGCATCAAGTCTTAAGCATATCAAGAATCCGAATTACCCCGAGCTTCCAACTGCTTTCAATGCTGCTTCCCGGTCAGTAAAGAAGCATATGGCTAAGGCGAAGTCTAGGCACGACAGCAGATTTGGCAAGCGACTACTAGTGCCTTCTGGTCGCTGGCCAAAGCAGTCGAAGGTAATTTCTGTCGATCCTCACTACCACCCCTGCGAAATCCCGACGACTCTCTCTGACCCATACGGCCAAGGGGAAAGCCGATCTTCCAGGCACCCTCTTTGCCTCAAAGTTGACTCTTGACTTGGGGGGGCACTCCGCTTACGATCCCACGGTGTGGGATGGGATGGGATGTGGGAGCTCTATGTCTAATATACGGTTCACCCAAAAGGCCGTAAGGCGAGCTCTATTGCCTTTGATATCAAGAAGTCGAGTGTGCCAGACAAAATTCCCGCAGTAGTGTTGAGGACGTGCGCTGCCGAGTTGGCTCCCATCTTAACGCGTGTATTCTCGCTTTCGTACACCACAGGACAAGTACCGTCTTCGTGGAAGGTAGCCCTTGTTTATCCTATACCCAAAAAGGTGACCAAAGTGACAGTCAATTACAGACCAATAGCAATAACCTCCCTGCCCTCAAAGGTAATGGAGTATGTCATTAATGCACAGCTCAGGAGGTACCTCGAGGTTTTCGCAGGGGCCGTTCAGCTGGTGCTCTGCTGGTGTTTATTCTGCATAACAATGATATGTTGCAACAAATCAGCAACATGCATTACTATGCAGATGACAGCGGGGGATGCCGCTTACACAGGCCCTGCGAACGCCTCTCGAACACTCGTGGGAGAAAAGCAGAATCTGACTTGTGTCTGAAACCGGGAACTCTCTGGAGCGGTCATGGGGTCAACTTAATCTTGTTGAGTTCAACCCCACGAAGACACAAGTCTGCGCGTTTACCGCTAAAAAAACCATTTGTCATAGCGCCAAAGTTTCAGAAAATTCCGCTCCCCATTAACAAAAGCATGGATATCCTGGGAGTTGACATCTTTTGTGATGTGCAGTACCGGAGTTATTTGGAAGGAACAGCCAAGTTGGAATCTAAAAAACTGGTCAGTCTTAACAGAGCCAAGCAGTACTTGACTGGGGGGGATCTTCTTCTGCTTTATAAGGCACAAGTGAGGCCCCACATGTAGTACTGCTCTCATCTCTGGGCTGGAGCACCACGACAGAAGCGAGCGGTCCGAATCGTCAACCACCTAAGTATCACCGATCGCTTAGAACCCTTAAGCCTGCGGAGAGACATAGGTCCCTTTGCGTGTTCTACCGGCTTTATAATGGTGAGTGTTCGGAGGAACTGTTTAATCTGGTGCCTACATCACCTTTCATTCACCGCAAACACATCAACTGGATCCGAGGCGGTCTTCCACGGTTCGGTTTGCGCGCTCCTTCCTGCCGCGGACGTGAAAGATGTGGAATGAGCTTCGTCGTGAGATATTCTTGGAGTGCTATGACATGGGGCGCTGGCTCTTCAAGAAAAGTGTAAAAAGAGCTCTCCTGTGGTGTGGCAAATATCCATCTTCTTTCCATCAGGTGGCCCGCCTGCCTTATCGTTATATCCAACTATAAAAAAAAATACCTACTTAATGAGTAATACGTAGGAAAAATGCTAATATACGTATTATTACGGAGAGGAGCCACCGCCACATTTATCTCTAACTTAAAGAATTTCTAGTGTTTCAATGGAAGGGTGCCGTCCCAGCTCACTTTTGAATGAGGCCATAGACCATATTAGTCCGCCTAAATAGCAACGCATCTGTGATTGACCTCAGATATAATCCACGTACTATATAAAGTTACTTATGTGTCCATGGACAGCAGTGATCGCTTACCGTAAGGTGTACCAAAAAATAAATAATAATATTGTTCTAGATACCTAAACTTGTCATAGATATAATATTTTTACCAAGAATGTATGTTACATATTTTCTGGACTTGTCAACGAAGCGGATGCGGCGTCACACTGTCTGCAGCCTCGTTATACTCATAAACTTGTATTGACGACTTGAATCTTGTTACACTAAGCACTACGGTTCCGTACTCAAATAAAAAACCAGAACACTTTAAAATTTTATCCTTTTTCTCAATTCATTTATCTGTATTATATTGTACATATATTTTACTCGAAGAATATTAAGCGCTACATACGTAGGCTCATAAAACTTGAATAAAATCGTACCCGTCTTTTAATTATCAGAAGAAAAATCCAATTTCAATATAATTCCAACTAAGTTCTAAGTAACAAGGCATGTGAATGACGTTAAGTAGGATTCTACTTTTGTTCGGGTCAATTACAGATGTCCATGGGCAGAAGCGGGCAATTAACATCCAGTAAATTACATGCTCATTAAATAGTTTTCTTTTTTAATATTTTGTGTTACCAAAGATTATTCAAATAAAAGTTCTTTCTTATTCTAACCCCATAAAATACATAAGTATTAGAGCAAGTTCTCATGACAAGCGCTCAACGCGCGTTTTAACGACGCGCGATTACAACTACAAACATTTTATTCAGGCCGTACACATACTAACGCGCGTTTTAATAAAGCGCGCGTTAAACGCAGCGCTAGCGCTTGAATCTTGTTAGCGCGCGTCAACGCGCACTTTGAGATCATTTGTTTTCTATGTTTCCGTTCAGTTGAGCGCGCGCTTTTGACGTTATTAAACGTATTTAAGGGTCCAATAGTTCGTCCAAAAATCATCGGAAATGGAATCAGACGCTTTTAATACAGATTTATTTATAAACGATATAGAGAAACGTCCTGCGATACGGGAAATGACAACAAACGATTATTCAGATAGGAATTTAAAGAGACGGACTTGGGAAGATCTCGTCCTCATATTCATATTCATTTCATGCCATCGGTATAAAGTCACCGTTAAAACTGTTTCTACGTCCATCTTCAAATGTAAGAACTCAATTGAACCTCGGCGAACGCGGTAACGCGCCTTCAACGCCTTACAAACGTGTGTCATGTGAACACTATACAAAAATTTAGCGCGCGTTGTACGCGCGTTAAACGCGTGTCATGAGAACTTGCTCTTATCGTTCATACATGAGCTTACAGTGCAATCGCGGCGTGGCGTCGCGCTGTCTGCCGTGCACCGACCACTTTACTCATTGTTTACTTTACTATTCCTATACTCCTGCCGGCAGTCGTGCTGCTATTTGATACTATTTGTTGATTACTATTGATTATTCGACAAATATTAACATTATCTGTAGGGTTGAGAATGTTGAGGAATTATAGAAACTTAGTATCTAACACATACCTATACCTGTGTAGATACACTATCTATACATAGCCATGAATAGATATTAAAAATCGTTTACAGATTACTTTCATAGCTGTACCTATATGTGCCTGGGAACTATTGCGTCGTAATTTTTTACTATTAAATAATTAATGGATTGTTTACAATTTTGGATTAATCAAATGAATGAGAATATGGGTTCATGTATTTTATTATAATTTAGTGCTTCTGTGTATCCAATATGTAGGTACTCGCGGCATGTGTTCTGCATCGCAGATGCTCGATATTTACGAGTTACGACTCTCTGCCGGACGAATGTGATAGCCCATAAACCCGGGTTATAGGCGTAGCAGTGACGGTGACGCGAACCGTATTTTTGGCACAAACAACAGAACTATATTTCGTTACGGATTATTAAAGACAGGAGCCAGTCACCATTAAGGCTTTCAGTAACATCTACAGCTGGTGGCAACGGGTTGTTTCAAAAGTTAAATGAATATCTGTTCTAGCGAACCATAAAACCCCACACATGGGATTAAAATTACTTGTAAATTAATGTAAAGTAAACTTAAATATTGATTGTTTTTCGACATTAGGTACATATTGCGTGACTCAATTGCGTTCAACACCTACCTACTTAACCAATGTTTATGCACACAGAAACATTCAAAATGGCAAACGGTGTATCATATATCTAAATATCAAATGTCTCAAATCACACCGTAATTAAGTATTGTGAACTATTTTTACAAATTAAATACCCAATGACAAATTGTTTAAAGTGACTCACAAATAAAATCAGATTTGTTGGCATTATGAGGAAAATGGTCACAAACCGTCAAATAACAAATAATATATAAATAATCTCAAGTAAAAGTAACTTGTTTATGGCATTACAGGTTACCTGAGTGAACAAAAGGGGTATTCATTTAGATGGCCCTTCAAACAACTTTGTTTGCACGGCGCAAACAGAGCATAATTAACTGCGGTGCCTTTGTTACTCCCAGAGTCACTTAAAGTTTAGTGGCGTTCCTCGTAGGCAATTGTTTAATTTAAAATGAGAGCTTTTACTTTATGCCTCCTAATTTAGTACACGGGTTATTAATTTTTTATTAAGATCCTGTAAACGCTGTTAGCAATGGCGGCCACATTGTGACAAGATTTAGAGTCCGTTAGCAGTCTGAATTAATTTTAAAATTTTCATAAATAAAGATAGAAGCAAGATGTATGATTAATCTCGTGGGTGTAGTAGATAGTACCAATTAGAACTTTGTTTAAGCAATCGTCCAATTAAATAGTTCAATGCTTATTAATCGTTCGACTCTATATATATAGAGTCAAAACGATTGAATAAACTATGGAAAATATGTCAAAAATTTAAATTTTCTGAACGACATTTTATATATTTAAAAAATCTGTTACTAAAATACGTTTTACACCGGTTATCTGTAGGATATTTAAGTTTACCTATTCAGAATACTCAGAAAGCAAAGGTACGGTATCTGCGGTTTCATCTTTCTGTTTACTCTCTGTAATCTGATATAATTTTGAACAGCGTTTTCTTGCTAAGTAATTTCTAAGTAAATTAAACTGTTTGAACTCTCCGTGCTTTCATGTAATATTGTAGGTAAAATTGTCGTACAGTGACCTCTTCTTATTCATTTAACAGAGGTACCTACTTGTTTATGTATTACTATGGATCTTTGTAACCAACCCCGAGTAAGACTCTCTAGTCTTACTCGGGGTTGGTTACAAACGTTACTCCTACGTGAGATTGGTCCCTATCGGTGCTATCCCTAACTAACTATGACTAAGTTGGTAAGTACGCCTCATAAGTAGGTATGTGTTAATCACGTACGTATACAAAACAGTATACTGAAATCATCAAATCAACATCTAAATGTACATTTTTAAAATGACATCTAAATGCTTGTCAAATGCAATAAATCACCATTGAGAACTTTGTGTGAAATGTAGGTAGTCAAGATGTTTAGCAAAATTTAGTGCATCCGTTGGCAATAAGAGTATTATTAGAGCAACCTTTAAGCCACCGCGGCGATGAGCTGAACTTCTAAATAAATCAGCTCGGTGTCATTTTGTAGTACACAAATAGCCCGAGTCACAAGACAGACGCAGCGGCGGCGGGCGGCGAGCGCCGCTCGCGCTGTGGCGTGATGGCCGCTCCGCTTGGCGCCAACGCTGCGCGATATTTCCGACGCCATTACTCACGCTAGCTTGGACTAATTATAATATGCTGCAAGCTAACATCACGTCACTGACCGCTCGCATATCTCGCCACCAAATAAGCCCTCGTAAAACGAAATCTATAATGTAATGCGCGGCCAAAAGAAAAGCGCGTATAATCGTAAACGATCATGATTAATTAATGTTAAGCAACGTTTCCCGCAGTCGAGAGTTTAATAGATGTTCGCCTAGTAGCTTATATTTCATCCGTATTTCCGGATGTCGCTTTCGGTCCTGTCTTCAGGATTGTATTGTACGTGCTAATTAAATCATGTCGGGGGTTTTGTTGGCAGTTTGTAAAGCCCTACCACTACCTCTTAAAAACGTGACCTCTTTTTGCGTTAAAGGGAGAGAGTCGTGTCTAGAAAAGTCATAATAAAACGGTTACAAACGTGCTGCTAAACAAAATCTGCGTTAGAATTCTCAAAATGTTAAGACGGCGATAAATTAATAGAGCTTGCGGCATTCCGATTATCATAAACGACTGCCGCCTCGTTTCTCTTAATTGATACCGGAGGCAGCGAACATTCGTGTGAGCCGGTGAGATCAAAGAGGTGTCGGCGCCGTTGAAGCGGGCTGTAAACAAGCCTGCGTACCAGCGTAACGCAATCAGCGCGCCCTCTGACACCGGCCCCGATGCTAGCGCGCAGATAGCGCTTCCACCGTGCTCTATTATTTGCGTTTTACGATAGTAATTTATTCTTCTGGTTCTATAAAATTGATTAGTTATTGATTTATATTTCTTCCTATTGATACAGTACTTTGAAAAGATATTTTTGCACTTCTTTGGTGTATCAAACTATCTGTACAACTGGTTCAATATTACTCTATATCAGAGTAATTTACTATGTCTCTATGCACGCTCCATTTGCAGGTAAATTATATTTAACTTTTTAAAATTTTGCTATCAGTTTCAAAATAGGTTATAATTAAATAAGGTTGTATTTTTATAGCTTACTGCCCCAGTTCGCTAAGTTCCACATCATTCAATTCTTTTGAGGAGGTCAATGGAGCTTGTGATATTTTGTTGGGTTTCACTAAACTTTAATTTTCTAACACACATAGGTATTTCTTCTAACTTCCTTTCAAGACACGAGGCTAATAGATTTATCTCACATAAAACATTTTTACATTAATACAGATTAAATTTTCCGATTTCTTTGTTGTTTGTAAACCTGACATAAAACAGGTGTAAAAGTTACCACAGTTCGACCAAAACTTAATATTAGCTATAATTTGTAGACCGTGTGTAGACACCTAATTGATTTATGAATGAATCCTGTATTTAAATATGGAATAGGAAAACAATGTAATTTATTTAAATTCTAATAACTACCTATTTTACAAATTTTGATGCCAAATTTCCATTAATTCCGTTTTAACGTATACTGTACAATGAGACTGTTTTATTTCATGACGTTTAATTGCAGTGAAATGTCTTGCTCACTGGCAGGAAATACCACAATGACTTGTGTGTTAACGTTTGCAAAGACTACGTCGGCATTTAAAGGGAAATGTAATAGAGTCACGGGCGATGTCTCACCTTCGTGACAAGGGTCATTTTAAAAAATTTCAAGAACGACGACCGACCATGACGTAAGTATTGTCACTGCCAACAACTCGAAAGTGAGCTGTCACTCCACCAGCGTTTCTGAGTAAAGAAATTTGTTCACACCAAAGCTGCACGCGTAAGAACTGGTCACCTCGTTGCCAAGACAAAAATATAGAAGATATCATTAACGTCTTTTTTGTTATGTTTTGGTTTCTGGATTTTTCAAAGCTAAACATATCTGACAAGTTGTTTTAAATTAGATCAGTACAATAAAGGCTTCTAACGGAAGTATGTAGTCAAATAATGGAAAATAAATTCTTTAGGTGTAATGTGTGAAGTCAAGTGACAGTTTTGTAATGATGAGTGTAATTACACAACTATTAGTTATGCGGTGGATGGCTTCAGTTTCATATTTGGGAATGACGGACGAACATGACGCAAACATTGCTACTGCCAAAGCAAGCACAGTCACTCGCCGACACCATAGCTATGTTTATACATACACATTTTTGTAGGTATATACGTATTTTATATGTATATCTTTGCAGTCATTACACGTACCTTTGCACTGTTATGGCACAATATAATAGATATTTATATTGTGGTTATGGCTCCTATGAAATTATCTATTACCTACTTACAATGAGTGAATGAATGAGTAAAAGATACAAAGATATTAACTATAAATATTGATTTGATTTTGGTAATTTTATATATATAATATTTCAATTCAATATGTTTTTACGTATAATAAGTTTGAAACAGATTTGCGTACAGACAGATTTTTGATATTATAGATAACTCACGTCCAGTACAATTGATTCTGTTGAACTTAAAACCATGTTTCCTTGAAATTTATGTTTTTGTGAAATTAATTTTAAGTATTTACTCTGATGAAAAATAAACATGTTTTTTTTAGTTTGAACAGTAACAGTTATCAATACTTGTCATATATACTTATATATTATGTCTGCATAAACCGTCCTGAAATCAACAAATGAGATAGGTCTTCTGAGGTGAAAAAAAAAGAGTTTAGATGTTAGATTTAATGAGCTGTCACAACTAGGAGGCAGGGACTAACATTAAAGTATAGACGAGGTCGAATAGCGGCAAGTATGTAAGTAGGTATATTAACTTGGGTATCGAGTATCCGTGCGGTTTTGGCGGTTGGCATGTTGATAAACTTTTCATGATCGGCCACCCGAGTGTGTGGACCACCCGGAGACGATGTAACCGATGTCGTAAATATCTGTGGCGCAATGGGGATCATCCTCATCGCCTCGCTAAGCCCGATAAGCCGAGATACTGTGTGATAGCTTAACGCGACAATGTGCTTAACTTCCTAATCCTTTAGCTTAAAGTATATGATCAGAGGTTGTTGTTACAGTTGTCTCCTTTTTTACTTCTATCTTCATAATCCTAGTGCGTAATCGCTAAATACTTTGCATACCTAAATGTATGTGTAATTAATAACAAAGATTATAATAAAAAAGTTTAACTTTAAATATTCATATTTCATATTTAATATCTTTTTGGTAATTCTAGTAGGTACAGTATTTTATATTTCTCTTCGAGTATTCGTGTGGTGCTGTATAGGTATGTAGAGTATAGGGATTTCTAATAAAATAATTTGATTTTGTTGTACATTTTCTTCAAGATTTGAATAGACTAGGTTACAGTTTGGTACTCGATATTCCCATCTATTTTTGTGTTCTATTTCATCTTCCTTCTGGCTTTCCATTCATGAAATAGGGAATCTACTAGAATTCCTAATAATTCCTTGCTTGTCATGTAAACGTATTATGTATTAGGTTATCAAAATTTCAAGTTTTGTATTCAATACTCTTTTTGTTCTATATAATAATGAGTGATCTATATGAATATCAAAATACACGACACAAATATACAAAAAATCTGTTTAATTCGATTCAATTTTAATTTGATCTAACAGTTGTAATTTGGTTAATTATCAGAAGAAAATATAAAATTGGTTATATT
Source organism: Spicauda simplicius (assembly GCA_949699795.1). Taxonomy (NCBI): domain Eukaryota; kingdom Metazoa; phylum Arthropoda; class Insecta; order Lepidoptera; family Hesperiidae; genus Spicauda; species Spicauda simplicius. The sequence continues at coordinate 16,433,882 of OX453060.1, read as the reverse complement.
GATAAAATACCCAAAGTACAATGAAAAAACCGGATTCGGGCAATAATTATTTAATTGTAGCCAGTTACAAATGTTTGTTTCGACATGTCATATCAATTTGTAGTTTTATCAATACTTGCAAAATCCTTAGAAGTAGATGGCCTACTTTCGAACAAAGAGTGACTCAAGCTCTAACTTGTGCTGGTTGTTGAAGTACGCCTACTGTGTTAACTGCGTATAGTAATTAATTGCCCTTTAGTATACAATAAGATCTCCGAGAAGCTATTTCATTTGTATGTATACGTATACAGATTAGTGTATAATGCTTTATTTTTGATTAAGTAAGGTCATCAAATATGTAATTCTCTTGAACATATGTGAACTTCATTTTTTAAGTAGGTGTCGTACAGTCGTACAGTAGGTTGCCACTTTTTTTAGTAAATTGGGATTTAGTAACTTTTTGATTGAAAAATGCGGGATTTCTTAGTCAGAAGTCAGAAGCGGGACAGAAGTCCTCGCGGTACGAAAGGTGTCTCGCCTCACAGACATATGGACGAAAAATTTACTTTTCTCCATGGAGTAAAGAGGGCCGGTAGATTTGGCGAAAAACTGCAGTTCCTCTTATATTTGCAATTGGCGACCTTTATTTTTGCAAAAGTCCAGTCCTTCCCGAAAGGCGGGACCGAGCCTGTCCCGCACGGGACATTTATTTTTATTAAATAAATCGAAAAGTTGAAACGGAACGTCTGGCAACCCTGGTGTCGTTTGACATAATGTATTTAATATTGTCTGTAATGTTTTACCTATTTCTTCTATCGAATGTGTTTATTTTCTTATGGCATTCAGATTACTAGACACCATGTAAATTTAAGTACATAATGGCTAGTTTCATGTCAAATATAAAACTCATATAAATTCAAATACGCTCGTTTTGCAAAATGTCTTCAAATTTTATTCCCGTTGAAAAATGAATAGAAATTTATAAATGAGATTTCTTGAAATTTATAATTATGTATCTTAATTTATTTAATTACTATATTAATTAAGAAAATCAATAATCATGAGAAACAAGAAGCGTTAGCACTAAATAACAGCGTCTGTTGAACGTTATACTCAAAATCAGTCCCTGAAGCTTGACTAGTTCTGTGAAAGCTTATAACAACAGATTTTGTGATGCAGAAGACCCAGCCTTTTAAAAAATATGAAGTATCTAAAGTCAGAAATTATAAAACAATAATTTTGTTAAATAACAAAATCACAGAATTGTCACAACAGTTCAGCAAACTTAGCTTACAATTAGAGGATATTTTTTCAGCAGTTAATGTTGCGCGAATTTTTATTACAATTTTAGTTTAAGGCAATTGAGAATTTGAGTATAAATGTGTCCATCCAGTTCAATATCAAAATGTTAGTCCAGACAGTTTAAGAAATGTTGTTGTAGTAGAAAATTCGTATAAGTGACAAGAGTGATACCGGTTCCAATAACCTATTTATTTCCGATGCAATTAATTAGGTGATGCTAGTAAGTATTATGAATAGAATATAATATACTATGTACTTTAAGAAGAAAAACAGTAAAGACAAATCGAACGCTTTATTAACTGTACTGAGTGTACTGTCAGGTAATAATAGGGATGGTTTGTGATATGCGCATAGCGTAGGCACATAAAGAGGAAAGTAATTATGGCGTAATGGCGAAGTAATTATAGCCATGATAAGCTGGTGACAGAGGTTCTGCTGGTAGAGTGTGCTGCTTTCCATAGATAACGTATATTAAGTACCAAAATTAACAACAAACTTGTTATCTGTCAGCAATATGGCCGCAAAAGGTTTTAAAGTGGTATGTAATGCTGGCAAATGTCATATTTATGATAAGAGGAAAGTAATTGCCACTTTATGTAATCATGCCTATACGCTGCATATAACTGAGGAAACGAATCTTAATTGCAACGTTAGTTATAAGTTTTATATATATTCAAGTATTCTGATAAGACATTAGATGAAGGTAGGGCATGCGAAGCTGTCATCGAGAAGGATAGAGCAGCAGGCACCTATGGTAGGATCGGTATGACGTTTCTTTAGTCTCTATCATGAAGAGAACTATGAAACTATGAAGTAGGTAACGTATTATAATATAATTCACTTCTTATGCATAGCGAAGTACCTTTCGATGTAATATTTAATAGATACTTACCTATTGAAAAAATATTTGTAGCTCAATTTGAGCTATCAATACATCATCTTTAGTTGTAAATTCTCAAATCATACATAAACCCGTCGTCACCATATAGGAGTCGTCTAAGTTTCTCATTAGAACGAATGAATTGGTTAGATTAGATGGCGGCACCAACGTGAGATTCAGCGACAAGTTGTCTGGCAGGGCCAGCGGCGCCCGGCCTCGCCCCGCGCAGCCCCCGCCCCCGCGAGATTATATTATAGGCTTGACGCCGGCCTACCCCTCCCCGCGCGCCACCGCTCTCCGCTGCGTCCGCGCTGCTTCTCAGAAAATGATACTACTGATATTCTAACGCACACATTTATTGAACCACGCTCATATTTATGTGGCTCAACGTGCCGATTGAATATAGCGCGAACTGGAAGATAATTACCTACGCCGATAAAAGTGCATTCAGTTTCTCTACCTTTGGAATTAGGCGCGTTTTATGGACTTCGTTCATTCACGACGAGTAAGGATAACTCAATAAATGTTACCTGCATTCTAGGAAGAACTATGCATTTATAAGTAAATATTTTATTAAACATTTCTGAAATGTTTTAATCATGTTGGTACTTACTTATAAAACATTTTAGATTTATCTACAAGTTTTCTCTACATATTATCAAAACACTTTTTAAGTGTTTTGATTTGATAGGAACAAGCACATTTGCAACATTTTTATTCTAAGACTCTATATAAAAGCTAATAAAAGATATCCAAACAGCCAGGTACCCGTATAATAATGGCTTTTTTAAATATTCAACAGTTCTTATTAAAAAGTCTATACACATGAATGGCTATAAAAATGAAATACTTACATTGGTAATTCATTAATACGTTCATAGGGACATTACCTTTTTACCCAGGTTCATACATTAAATTAGTAATAACAAACTTATAATGTTTCAAATGCCCTTTAATTATAACATTTAATAAATTAATCATTAATCGTCACTTCTAAGTGATAGAAACAGATGCTGTAACTCTATATTGAATAAATGTAATGTTATATCAACATAGTTATCTAAATACGCTATAGATGATGTATGTACCTAAATCTATGACTATGAATAACATCTACAAAGGAAATAGGCGCGCGTGGATCATGAGTAGGTATCTACACAACGCGTAAACAAGTGTTAGTTGTACACACACAAGTGGTTGCGGTCGAATGAACGCGCCATAGGATGTAGAGCTAGATCAGTGGTGCAATTTAATACTTATGCAGATGCACTAGTAATAAAATAATAATAAACTTTATTTCAAGTTACAAAGACTCATAAATAAATTAAATTATAAACTTAACATAATGTTAGTACTTAATCTAAACTTATCATCTAATGCACTGTGAATCACTGCTATGTCATTCCATTAGAAATGGCACAGCAATGACCCACGTATCGGCAGTCTACTCTGCTTTCGATCATATTCAGGATTCTGTTGGTACCGCCCCGCAATCTGCGGAGAAGTGATCCACATCTTTTGCGCATAGTCGCAATTCAGCAATCGACTCGCAAACTAACTGCACTAACTCTAACTATAGCTATTGTCTATCGGTACAGAGAACCAAGTTATCTTGGTAAGTAACGTAACATAAGAACGTAAAATAAATCACATAAAATACAATATTTACTTTAACTGGAAATATAGATAAATTACTATCATAGGAAAATGTAGAAATTACATAGTTCAAGCTGTGGTTGCCTGCTTATGTAAAATTTAACGCGCACAGATACTATATATACTATATATATATAATTACATGATACGTCCGTGATCATGAGATATGAAAAATAGTTTTTTGAAATAGGTATGTGTTATACGTACTTCATTTACTGAATGCATCGTAGACTGTGTCGCGAACGCAGGCAAGTTGGTGTGCGTGGGTAATTTATCGGCGAGCGTTGCTTGGCCGTTGCGGTGGCTTGGCCGGTGAGCTGGGTCGCACTTTATATGGAGACTTGTCTAATTCACTGAATAAATTACATCGAGACCTAGGTTTCTCCTGAATAACTAATGGACATTTAAAGAATTAGCTCACTGCGTGCTGCATCGACACGCTTTCCAACGCCGTACGACGATCGCCGAGATAATTAGTTGGACAGGCTCAGCCGTTTGTCATTTGGATTGGTGTTATTTCTATATCTGTTGCAACAAAGGCACTTTTTTATATCAACTACGCTTTTACAATGAACAGTAATTGATCGTACGCAGAATTAATATAATTGTTTTACTCTTAACCAACTATGAAAATACGTCCCTATTTTTTAAGTTTTGGTCTTTTATTTATCCTAGTATACGTATAAGGTAGGTACTATGCAGATACGCTTTAATTATATTATAGCATGTACTTATAATATATAAATAGTAAATAATATAATCGTGCATACCTATACAAGTAATTTATGTATAAGTTAAGTATACTTAATCGCTTGATTCAGCAACGCTTGGTATTTTGCCTTTCACATTTAATAAATATGCATGCCAATCAACTGTGTCATAATTATAGCAGGATAACGTATAACGTACGCCTGATTGCTTCAGTGGACTTATGGAGCGAGCAAATAGGAAGGTGGCTACTAAACCTATAGAAAGAATGTACTAAATAATCTACAGCTACAAGTTTACAAATAGACAGAAGACGAGATGAACGTCAATTTGAATCCACAACAAACTTAATATTATGAAATGGTAGCTTGACTAATGCTTAGTTAACAATTCGACTGTGTCGTCGAAATTAAGTCACAATTGCAAAATGTCATCATTTTAGTAGCTACTTTAAAAATTTCATACAAGTCCCATGACAAAAATTGCCGTTCCGTAAGTCCCTCAAAGATCATTCCATGATCTCCCAGATAAATTATCAGGAAGAAGAAAAAATCAATATCATTAAATGATTCACAAATAGTAATCCACGTAAATGTTCAAGGGATGGGAGGAATGATCGTATCATTCAAAATCATAGGTAGGTACATGGCTAACTCCAGCTTTTTTATATAATTGAAGTAGAAAAATGATACGCAATCCATCTGATAATTAGTCATCAATGCCTTCTATGGTCATCTGCAACTAAACTCTACATAGGTAGAACGGCAGTTCAGCCTGAAGTCAATCATAGATAAGTTGCCATTCGTTAGAACGAAGATTTTTCTCTCGTGTTTTAGATATTTATAAAAAGCCGGATCTTGAAATAATCGTCACTGGTTCGTATCTAAATAGTATGCGAGTAGATTCTGTGTGCGTACATCGCACTGCCTACACTTTGCCAATGCAGCGGCGGATGTTCGACCACGATTACGTAAATATAGCGTTGACTTGGCACTTATAAATTCTAAACACTGCTTGCTGTTATTTACAATGCAGAGAGATAAGTGGGTAACACAGGCACAGCTTAAAAGGCGTTTTTATGAGGCATCGTCGTCTAGGTTCGTTATCGATTTTTAAAACGATTAACATAGTTCTCTATTAATTATAATTACTATAAGGGAGGAGAAAATTGATTACTATAGGTATGATTTTAAGTAAAAAAACATTGATACGAATTTTTTTTATTTGTAATTGATCAACTCTATCATAGTTGACTGCCGCGGGACTAACTGCAACTGAAGTCACTTCTAAGGTTTTGAATGAATACTGAAATAATTATACTAAGTAGTCACCGACTTATGTTATATCTGGTAAATATGGATAATATTTATTATACCAGACATTACTATGTTAGTGGGTAGGTACTTTACATTAAATGTCGATTCCTTTGTTTGTTCCCACCAACAAGCCAATAGAGCCCACAGACATGTTGCCAGCTTGGTTTGTCTAATTTCCTATTAGGAATAACTTGTTCCGCTGCCCACTGATTTATGCAAGAAATATTGAGTAACGGTATGCAAGCGTCGTCTAAAGTAGGTATATTAAAGACCTACTTTTAGTTATTACAAGTTTCTCCGAAAGGGCTTATAGATGAGACGAGTTAATAGGCATATATTTTTATTCTCGTAAAACTAAACTTGCAAAAACGGACATCGACACGGACACGGATCATTTCATTTACTTTGTATTGTTTCTATCGTAATATTTACCAGGCTCTTGACAAATGAGCAATTATTTGCTTGCATTCAGATTTTGGTGTTCAAGTGAATTATTGTAAATAGTATTTATAGCGTTTTTTATAGACCTTAAGTTATGCCTAATAGTATTTATATAACCAACCCCTTTTTTATTTATCGCGTAAATGATAACTCTCGCCTAACTAAGGAACTTTTAAAATTATATGAACGTACATATATGCCACGATATAACATTCAAGATATTTTGACAGTACTTATGTTTCGATCGAGGGGGTTTCACTATTTCATCGGTTTAACCATGAAGTAGTTCTTGCGTTTCGGTGGTAGGGTTCAGTTGCCAGCTCATTTATGAAGTGATCGTCTTAGTAAGTAGGTACTCAGAAGTAGAAACGCTTAATTGATGATCTTGTGATAATTAGATAGACTCCTGTTTCATTAGAAGTTGATCGCAGATTTACATGGGCTGTTTTGTTGACTTGCCATCAGGTAGACTACAGGCTGGTTTGCTACTTCAATCTTATACAAAAGGGAAATTATGCCTTACAGTTACCGATAAAAATATACTAACATAATATGGAATACTAATTATATTATGTATCTACTAGTTGAGCTTCTGGTTTTATTCACGTTTATAGACATGACATACCCACATACCTGTCTATATCTGAAATTTAATATCTTCGACAAATTAACCGAAACACTATTTTGTTAAAGAGGACTGATATCAATTGACGTGCCTAAGTAAGCTCATTTAATATAAAAACTTTTTAACAAAAAATATCTACCGACTTCCATGTCACAAAAAAGTAAAAAATAATTTAAATATATTTTGGTCTAGAACATACTCAGTACTTAGTACATAGTCCTGAAGTCGGTGCTCGACATATTTCGCTGGACGACGGTAACTACGTCCTATATGAGCACCGACTTCAGAACTATGTACTAAGTACTGAGTATGTTCTAGACCAAAATATATTTAAATTATTTTTTACTTTTTTGTGACATGGAAGTCGGTAGATATTTTTTGTTAAAAAGTTTTTATTTTACACTTTTTAGTGACTATATTTTTATGTTTGTATTTAAATAAAGCCTCTAAGTTTGCTTTGTGCATCTACATATTCACAAAAATTAAACATAAAACACTTTTACAATTCATACAAACAGGGCGCCCCCTCTGGAAGTACCCCTCCATCATCAGGGTTGAGGAGTTGAAGGTCAAATTTTTCATCTTATATTGTTGCTTAGTAATCTTATAACATATACGTTTAGTACCAGGTGGCTAACTTCTATGGCTCAGGCTTGCAGTACCCTGCATCATCAGGGTTTAGGAGTTGAAGGTCAAAATTTTAATTTTGTGCCTCTGTTTGGTATTATTTTTACATACCCGTAAGCACCAAATTGCCAACTCCTATGGTTTAGAATTGAAGTACCCCTTCATCATCAGGGTCGAGGAGTTGAAGGTCGAAATTTTAATTTTGTGCCTCTGCTTAGTATTATTTTTACATAACCGTAAGCACCAAATTGCCAACTCCTATGGTTTAGGATTGAAGTACCCCTTCATCATCAGGGTTGAGGAGTTGAAGGTCAAATTTTTGATTTTATATTTTTGCTTAGTATTTTCTTTACATAACCGTAAGCACCAAATTGCCAACTTCTATGGTTTAGGATTGAAGTACCCGTCCATCATCAGGGTTGAGGAGTTGAAGGTCAAATTTTTCATCTTATGTTTTTGCTCAGTAATCTTATAACATATACGTAAGCACCAAATGGCTTATTCCTATGGTTTTGGCTTTAAGTACCCCTGCATCATCAGGGTTGAGGAGTTGAAGGTCAAATTTTTGTCCCATGAATTTGCTTAACAATTTCATTATATATTCGCAAACATCAAACGACCAACTTTTATAGTTCAGGCTAGCAGTACCCCTGCATCATCAGGATTGAAGAGTTGAAGGTCAAATTTTTCATAGTAAATACCTACATAGTAATTTTATTCTATATTTTACTCAATTGGACTTCTCCAGCTAAGGTTCGGCCGACTATCACTAATTTTATTATTTTGCTCCAAAAAGTTGAAGATCCTATGATTAGAACCTTATCAAACTCTTATCAGACTACCCCTGGAGTACATCCTTTCTAATAAAAAAAGAATCATCAAAATCGGTTGGCGGGATATTGAGTTATTCATACATTTATCGCGTACATTGAAAATGCAAATTTAAGACTTATGCGTTTTTCTTATGGATGCCCTAGTCAAAAAAATACTAAAAAAAAATGGGACCCTATGACACGCACTACCTTTCAAATAAAAAAAAATCATCTAAATCGGTTCACCCAGTCCGGAGAAATGAGGTAACAAATATAAAAAAAAAAAAAAAAAAAAATACAGACGAATTGATAACCTCCTCCTTTTTGGAAGTCGGTTAAAAAATGGATCAAATTATACCTAATAATCACACGGGTTTTGGATTAATGAAAGCAAATAGTACAAACCTGTCAACGACCGATACCATGTATGCTTGGTAAATTATTAATACGTACAATATGATTTTATAATAGAAAAGTGATGTTCCATTAATATATTCTAAAAGAAAATGGTTTTAAAGTAAACTCCATGATTTTTTGTACTTTTTTACGCCCTAAATGATGACATAGCTCAGTTATCTATGAAGCGTCATGGCCGATAGTAGGTATTTTGATCGGATCACAATTTTATAAATGTACTGAAAAAATATACGCTTGTATGCATTGCAGGATCTATTAAAAATGTATTAACTAGCCTAATATCAAAAATATTTTCAGCGTAGTTTCGTTCGTTAAGTCATTCAAATATGGAATTATCTGAAAAGAATGTCTCTTAACAGTATTTTTCTTACTAATATCATCTTTACATTGTGATGTAAATATTGTATCCATAAAAAAATATATTTTCGTAAATAACATAGGGCGATATTACAATAAATTGAACGAAGTTCAAAAATAAGGTTCGATAAAAAATATAGAAGTATTTCCTTGTCTATGGAAAAATGCCCGCGCATGCGTAAATGTCATTTCAGAAAAGGCGGTAATTTTTAGGGCAGCACCGCGGTAGTAGTATATCGATTACTTTAACAATTTTAATTGAAATTTACGAACTCGTTTAGCTAAAATTATATATTTCTTGAATAAAGATTACATAATATAATAATGACTGCAACCATAGCGCCAACCTCACAGGTACTTACTCAAATAAAGATCAAGACTAACATTCCGATGATATTTGTATAGTTGAGAAAAGTGTTTAGACATTAATTATTTTCAGGCAATGCTGGAATGGGTTAAAATATTCCCAAGGCAGGTGACCGAGAATTACACGAGCTCTGTCACATTTATGAAGCAATTAACTGTCGTCGCAATGAGCACGATTACTTATTTGAAAAACGTGTTTCCCGAAGACAGTTACACAGTAGAGAGCTTCGCGGGTATAAAATTGAAAATTTTGAAGAAAAAGTGTTGTGACGAGGTAGCTCAGTTCCTAAGCACGGCTTTGAAGCAAGCTTTTGATGCTTTTGATAAAAAACATGTAAGTAAAATTTCGCTAGCACTTCCAGATGTTTTCCTTCACAGTGAAAACATCGAAAAAATAAATTTGTGTGTGCATGAAGTTATTAAATTAAAAATTCTCCCGTTGATATAAAGGAATCGAACCTGCAACTTCGGTAAGGCTTAGGATTCCTTAATGTTATTACTTTTGGGTTAAAGGTTTTTAAATAAATAAATATGTAATCGAACCTGGAACTTCGGTACGCCTTAGGATTCCTTAATATTATTACTTTTGGATTACCTACTTACGTATTTTTGCCGACTCTTTTTAGTACCTATAGAAAAATACTACATACTACCTTTTTGGCTAGATGAGAATAAAAAGTATTTAATATATTTTTTTACTTTCTTTTTTTAATTTAAAGTCACATTTGAATAACCAATAAAACAGTATTTTTCGTAGGTACTATTTAAACTATGAACAACATCACAATATTATATCCTACTCATATTATATGATGGCAACCCTTATATGAACTCTTCCTAACTTCATACTTAAATCACACACTTCAACAATTCATTATTTGGTATACTATTTATTAATAACCGATAAATTAATTCTAATGTATTTTTGCTTTTAAAGCTTCATCAGCTAGCTCTGTGTTTCTATGAAGACGAATGTAGAGCCGAAAATTTAATGGAGTATCACATTTTCGAATATTCTTATCACGAAGATAAAGTGACCATGAACATTCACTCCAAAAATCGGGACAATATAAAAAACTCCACGAAGTACACCTTCGAAAATGTTAGGGAACGGACTGTCTGCATGATCAGAACCTGCGTGGTCATAATGCAGACCTATCAGAACGAGCTGCCCTCTACGTATGATCTCAGCTTAAGACTTTATTATAACGAAAGTAAGGAAATGTATAAGTAATATATAAGTAGGTATATATGCTTAATTTCTTGTGAAATAGTTGTCGTTTTCTAAGCATTTATACGACATCTTTTTTCTTTAGATTTTTGCCTGTATGAGCTTATCAGAAATTGTAGAGTCGATTTTAACTCTTCTTTAAGGCAGTTCTAGGAATTTACGTTTATAAGTTACACTAACAGATAGTGATAACTTTATAGTATTTAAGGATAAACATTAAAACTGACTGTTTAAGCTGTTTATGTATAACTACTTACTAGTATCATTATAGCTTATTTTATCTCAACATTTAAAGATATTTTATTGTTGACATTAAATGTAAAAAAAAAAACATAAAAGTTTAGTATTTCCAAACTTAAAATTTTCCTAACCCTTATGTACTGTATGTACTGCCTACTTGTATATCCAGATACCCCAGCGGACTACCAAGCGCCAGGGTTCCTTTCCTCCGACGACGAAGACCACTTACAGGGTACGCTGGCCGACACCATCAAGCTGGGCTGGGTGGAGACGCCCTTCCACAAGCTGGTCACTCGCTCCTACGTGAAGGACGACGCGAAGGCCAGCCATGAGGCTATCGTAAGTGTTGGGACATATTCATAAAAATCTTACATGATTTGTTTATATTTTTGTATCTTTAATAAAAAAATATCAAACGGAAGTTAGTTAAAAATACAAAATAATATGTTTTATATTTAAACGAAATTAAGCAATGAAATTCGCACCAATTCGCACTTGGCCAGCGCGGTGGACTATGGACTATAACTCTCTCATGATGAGAGAAGACCCGTGCCCAGCAGTGGGACAATAATGTTGAAGTTGCTTACAGATTCATAGGTAGCATTTACCACTTACATAAAAAACTATTTGAATTCAAAAAAAATGTCTGAATAAAAAAGGATCATAAATTTTTCACCTACTTTATTATTTAAGTTTTGAATAATCTAAATTCTATCACAAGTACTTTTGTTAGTGTTATGATTTTTAATAGCTTTTATCTATGTATAGGTAACTTAGTAAGATGTTGATAAAAATATTTCAGGCATCACAAAACCCACCAGCAATGACGCAAGCCGAGCTTAACGCATCTACTGTAACGTCCAGTAAGTTTCATATTTATAATGGACATATTACATATATTCAGACACGCAACTTTTATTTACTGTGTTAAAAAAAAGTTTTTGAAAACTACATTATTAGTAACCTACCTTATAAGTTAAAAGTTATTTTTCGTATTCTCAGAAAACTCTTACATTAGACACCGATGTCATGTCACCACCACACTTATTTCTAGCGTGAAGCATTTCTTGCGTTTCGCTAGAAGGGTGTGGTTGCCGTCACACTTTCACATGAGGCGACCATCATAATCCTCGGAAGTAGCAACGCATCTGTGATGGACGCATGAAGTCGATTACAGACGTCCATAGGCAGCAGTGACCACTTACAGGTGGACTGCATGTTTTTTGCTACTTCAGTTAGATAAAAAAATGAGGGTGGGTCCAATATAGTTGATTTTTAAATTCAAGTGTAAGAACCCTCATATACTGAGGAACTAACTAGGCAAGTTAAATAAAAGCTTGCACCTAGAGATTACTACGAATGCAACGAACGCGACTGCAAATACTAAAATTTCAGTCGCAGTCGGAATTTTTTAAGAGTTTGTGTCAAAATAATAACGTTAAACTTGTGATAGTTTATTTATTTTTGAAATGAAATGAAGTCTTTATTTTTCATAGGCCTACGGAGGCACTTACAAATTGTCAGTTACATATATTTTTTTACACTATCACCGGATCGGAACACGACCTCAACTGAGAACATCCGGTAAGAAACTCAATAGGTTTTAATTTGATATTCATATTATTATGATTAAAAAAATCTTCCCCCTTTCCCTATCTGATCGCAGCCGTTATAATAAATTTATACTTACGAAAAACATTACTCTCCTGTAAAAAATAAATTAAAAAAATAAACAGGTCAAGCGCTGTCATCTAGTGGCAACGAAGTGCGCCTGCGGTGTCCGTGCAACAAATACGAAGAAGACGACATAAGTCAGTCGCCGTTACTTATATGCGAGTAAGTTAATATGTATGTTTATGTATGTAAATATTTGTATACTATAATTAAGTGGGATATTGGATTAAAACTATTAAGTTGCATTTCAGATAAATGTTTAGTGGGGCGACAGTTACATTTTTATAGGACAGCTATGCGCAGGGCTGATGTCTGTTTGAGCTCTGGGATAATTTCTGTGTGAAGGTGTCCGCTAATAAGATTTATTCCATACGTGTGATACCATATCGTGTACGTACCATGGCAGTGGCGAGCTATTTTGTTAAGCTTGCGACTTGTTTTTAATAATATTTATTAAATTTTTGCTTTATACCAGCTATACTCAACCTGCGGCCCGCGGGCCGTATGTGGCCCGCCGGGCCTTTTGATTAGCTCAGCTGAAATTATATTTGGCGATATCTTTTATTATTATTATCGATAATTTGAAGTTGGTAAGTAGGGTTTGCTACGTTTTTTATCCTCTTTGTTTTGCTCCGGGCAACTTAACCCCACGTTATGCCATCGCTTGCGCCCCGGGATCACTCTGGTGAAACATGTTTGTGGCCCCTGCAATGAAAAGGTTGAGTACCGCTGCTTTATACGTAAGTGTGGCATTTTTATAATATTTCTATATTTTGCCACATGATCGCACTTTGTGAGTGGGTCACCTTTCAGCATTTTTGATAATGAACGGAGAAATATACTAGTTTCTAAAAGTCCTTTATTTTTTAAAAGTTTAGGACTTTTACTAATTTCACCTATTGGTAAAAGTCAAGCAAGGGTGTTTTAATTGTTTTTCCATATACGGTCACACTCGATCCCCGCAGGTGTTGCGGCGCGGCGCAGCACGCGGCGTGCTTCGGCGTGCGGCGCGGCGCGGCGGCGGCGGCGGCGGCGGCGGCGGGGGGGCACGCGTGCTGCGCCTGCAGCGACGCCGGCCGCCGCCCGCACGCCGACCGCCGCCTCGCGCCGCTCTCCGCGAGGAAGCGGGAGGTGCGCACACAGGCACACACACGTATACACACATACATACACACAGAGACACACACACACGCGTATATACACAAACACATGCATACATACGTACACACACACGTACAATAACGCACACGCATAAACAAACACACACATACACAGAGGGAGAGGGAAGGGAGGGAGCGGATCATAGTCATAATAATAAGACACTTTATTGTACCCAGAAAGTATAAATAACAAGAAACTTACAAATTTAAGCAACGATACAAATTAATACCGTAATTTATCGCTAAACGATTTCTTCCAGACAACTTTAAGGTACAGAGTAAGAGTAACAAATAAATGTTACAATGCGTAGATACACACAAAACATAAACTCGTAAAGGTACGTACGTACACGAATATGTACATACACTAATATCTGATGACTGTATCATCTCTTGCGATGGGCAAGAGATGATGAGTCCTTGTGGTTCCTACGGAAGCACGTCTGTCACTACCTGCCTAAAACAGCAGTGTTAAACGCTGCTCTGGTTCTGGTTTGGTCTGGTGTTCTGCTTAAAAGGATGTAACAAACTTATCCGAAGCGTTTTAGCTTACTTCTTAAGAATAGAAACCCATCTGTCACTCTTGGACTCTTGTTTTATCTGGACTGGATTACACATATCCATGGACGGAATAAGTGTGCTAGACGACCAGAAGTACGACGGTATGTGTGGTCGCATACCGCCGCAGTATCTTCGCAGCGCCGAGGTCGGTCACCGGGAGGTTTTGGTGCAGTAAAAATCCCACATAACCCTGTGTCGCTCCCACGACAAGGGGTACCTTGTGAAGGTTTTCCCTCTCGATAACAAAAAAAGACCACTTATTCACATTCGAATTTGTAAATATATTTATATTCATAATCAGGTGCATATTCATAATCTCGTTTTTAAATTCACAACTCTTTTGTTGCTAACATTAGTTCACTTCTTCCAATGTATTGTCATCTTAGGCATTAAAAATACTTCAGGATCAGAAAACAACATTTCGACTATCTTTGCTTTTCTGGTATTTCTACACAGATATAATCTTTCTAATTTCTCTTTAGTGTTTGTGTATGTTCCGGCGAACGCTGGATTGGTGTACACAAGTATCAAGCATTAACGGTTGGGGTCTAGTGGAAAAGTTCGGAATTTCCGAGGTGAATGCCTCCAGACTGCTGAAATTACTTCACTCTCAAGGAATTATCGCCCAAAATTCTGAGACAAAGTAAGTTTCAAGTATACTAAGCTTATAAACATCATTATATTGTAATTTGTAAGTATGCTACAATTTTGGGTTTTGTTGATAACACTTCATTATTTAGGTAGTTATTTCACATAGACTTCTAAATAAACAAATTCATCATCCAAGTTCTTTTATAATAGTAATTTTACTTAAAGCACGTTGAGAATAAAAGAGATATTAAAGGGAAGTAACATTTATGTTCGTTCTTTTGTAACACGAAATCGTAACTAGACCATAGATTAGGAGTAGTTTCAAGAATCATCTCAATTTCCCGAAATTTTAAATTCAGTCATTATTTCAATTATTTTTGTTCTCATTTTCGATATTCATCACTACATAGTATAATGCAAAGTCGCTTCCCGCTGTCCGTCCCTATGTATGCTTAGATCTTTAAAACTCTTCGATTTTTGAGTTTTAGGCGGAACGAAGTTCGCCGGGTCAGCTTGTAAATTATATTTGGTTAAAATCTCCTTAATAATTGTTAATTAAATTCGACGGGTAGCTTAAAATGGACGGTGATTAAAATTTCCTTTGCAGCCTGGACATGCCACAGAAAATAATAACCGATCAACTGAAATTGGTAATGGACAAGTTCTTCCAAAACATCGAAGAAGACAACATCGTGGACCGTCTTCTAGCAGAGACCTTCGCCTCTCAGGAGAAGCTATCCGACCCAATCTCGGACGTTCTGAGCCCTTTAGAAAAAGTCAGCCTTCAGGATGCTTGCAACTTAGGTCGTCTTGTTGACAATCCTGAACCTAAAAAAGTGACTGAAATTGAAGATCTGACTTTAAAAGAATATAGAGATGCTATATTATCAAACGAAAAAGTTGAAGAACTGGCCAATGTATCAGAGGCTTTGGGTAAAGGCTTTCGGAAAAAGTTGCCGAAAAGGAAGATAGAGGAGGATAAAGTTTGTGATAGGTTGAGGCCTAGGGTGGGCGTTAAGACAAAAAGAGCCAGGGCTACGAGTACCTCGTAGTAGTTTAGACGTAACTAAGCATTTTGATTGTTCATTAAACACATTGTTGCTATTACAAAATAATTTACTTTCTTTATTTTGTTATTCAAAGAAACGGATACTTTTGTTGCTATTTTAATATTTTTAATTAATATTTCTGATAGTTACCCGTAGCTGCTAATTTTTTTAAATAATACTTAATATGCTCTTTATATTTCTAATCCTTTTCACAGAAATTCTTATTTTTTTTTTGTTTTTGTTTAATAATAGAACATGTTTGGTATACCTATATTAATAAAAACTCATTCGATCAATTTATCTTGTGACTTGTCTCTTTAAAGTTCTTTCTCCAGAGCCCTGCAATATGGCGTTATAGGAACAGTGAATTGCGGACCCTAGGATGATTTATTTTAAACGATATCAATTAATTTACAAGATTTGAAAACTTTCATAATTTAAGACAATTATTTACATGTCCTTTTTTAATTAGTCATCGGTAAGAATTATACAAGAATTATAATGATGCGTGATATTTGCCGACAGAGGACGTCATAATAAATTGCGTTAATGTGTGAGTATACTAGTCCATTGACGTCATCTATCTTGGCAAGTTTATGTTGATGAAACATTTAAAAATATAGGCACGATAGCGTCAACGACATTGGGATTTACACAAAATCTCATTTTTTCTATTTTAATTTGTATGCTGTCCATAACTTTCCATAACATAAATTATTCGATTCAGTCCCCAAAAACGTAGCTAAGGTTGACCAATCGATATTTTTTATTGATTATACCGTAATTCGCGGCGTTCACTGTCGAAGGACAAAGTTCGTCCTTATTACAAATACTTACAATCAATTTTTCTTTCAATCGCTTTTAGATATTTATTGTTTCGTCAGTGTAGTTCCGGGAGTGGAAAAGGGCTACGGTATCCTCTGCCAGTCGTAAGAGGCGACTTAAAACTAAAAGAGATTCCAAGGGTTGCGGGCGGCAAAAATGGGAGCTCGAACTGTCCAGCCAGCCGATCCCGGGAAGCACGGCGGTATGTGTGGTCACATATCATCGTAACGTCTAGACAGTCCGGGGCCCAGCCGGTCACCGAGCACGATGGGGCAACGTTTAGAGGACTCCGGTTTCGTTCCTTTGGACATCCCGGAGCCCTCTTTGTAGTCCGAAGACGGCAACCGGGAAGGTTTTAGTATGGTAAGAATCCCACATAACCCTGTGTCACTCCCACGGCGTTGGACATCTTTTGAGGATTTCTCTCTCGAGAACAAAAAAATAAATAAATAATTTTGTATACATCTCATAAAAAATATAGTGAACTACGGTGGAAACTAGATTAGACACAGGTGTTTTAGCTATCCTTACATATAAAATATTACGTTAGGATTACAGTTCAAAATCTTATAACCACTACTACAAAATCATTAACGTAGAGATGTTGTTTTTATAATTATCCTACGTAAACGTGCATAAAAACGTGATCTATGTTCAAAGTCTAAAATATAACCGGCACTAAACCTACAAATCTACATAGTAATGCATTTTCCTTTAACAACTTCATTAAGGAAAATCGGGCAAAATAAGATAGATGAAAGTCATTTATTTTAAATAACCTACATGTAACATAATGAAAATGCAAAAAGAAAGATGAGATAATACGTAGCTGATACCAATAATATTAATTTAAAATTATTGCCGAAGATATATTTTTTATAATAACTGCCATAAAAAGCGTGTCAAATTTTCAAGAATCAAATACGATTGCTAATTTAAGAAGTTGTACAGTGATAAAGTTCTTTGAAATATACCTTTGAGGAAAACCTATAAAAATAAAACAAAAGTGATTTAATTCTCCTTATAGACTTGTGGTATGGAAATCTGGAAATAATTGAAACATTTAAACATTATAGAGCTTAAACATATGTAGGTACTCGTAGATATAACTATAGGCATGTGTAGATTTATACATCTCACAAAATGAGTTTTAGTAAATAATATATCGCATTGGATCTGCTACGTTGTGGCTTGTCTCGCTTACCTTCAAACCATGGTGCCAAACATGATGCATAATAGATAGAATTAGGCGAGGACTACAGAGTCGAACTATATAGAGTCGAGGGAGAGAGGTCGAACCATCCGTAATATTCATTGTATGTAAAAAATGTAAAATATTATTCATGTTTGGAGATTCGTATGTTAGGATTAGGATTATTATATATGTACCTACTATTTGTAAACGTCATAAAGTGCAAACCAATCAACTCTTAGTCATATTGGAAGATTTTTGTAGGTGCTATCAGAGTAATAAAATAAAAACACAAGCTCTAAACTTATTGAAATAGATTTATTTTTTATTTAGTTTAATTTACAGATCGACGATATTTTTGTTCCTTTATCTATAATGAAACTGATAAATAATTTATTTACGTTACCACTATAATTATGGGGCATCAAAGCAAAAACAAGATATTATCTGTTATGTAGAAAATAAAATTGAAAAAGGAATGTAATCATACTTTTTTCATTTTATTAATTTAACTGATTTCATAGAACGCTGATGTTGCCAGCCAGTTCTTTAAAAAGGTAGGTATTTATTTTATCGTTGTCTGACCTTCGTTTATTTATAATATTGTCATAGTTATTCTGTTTATTTTTGTTTACATTTTAAAAATAAAATTATACTGTCTGACTATTGACTTAATATTAAGTCTACTACCTAAGCTTATAGATAGGTACCACTTTATTGACGTTTATACTGTACTAGTTGACCCGGCGAACTTCGTTCCGCCTAGAAGTCAAAAATCTAAAATTATCATTCTCTCTACTACATTATACATGCATTATGCATAAAACCTTACTCTTGAAATCACTCTATCTATTAAAACTGCCTTATTAAAATCCCTAGCGTACTTTTAAAGATCTCAGCATACATAAGGACAGACCGCGAGAAGAGACTTTGTTTTATACTATGTAGTGATCAAGAAACAAAAACGAGGTTGTAAATTACTCCAAGTGGCTTGTAAGTTACCTAGCTAAGTAGGTACATAAATCATATTTTAATATTGTATTACAAGAGCAGTGTTCTCATTAAAGGGCTTTCCGTGGTGGTTGCGCGCCAAGGTGAACCGGCAAACGCGCCGGCGAGTCTGCCGCGACCGCGCGTATCATATTTATGTTATAACAGTTACCTCAATACTGAGCTGCGTTGTTTTTACCTGGGATTATAGCCGGATTGACGATAGGAGAAATCTGATCAGTGTAGATTGATTTCGGATTAGACGGAGTAGGTACTACCACTTTGAAAACAACTGCAAATTGAAATAGTTTTTTTTTATAAAATCTATGGATTTCTAACACATCATTAATCTCAAAGCGTTTTATTTTACCTCTTTATTAAAATAAAATACTATATACATACACAATAATAAGGTTGAAGTATTAGAATGCTATTCTAATACCTCAAACACCAATATTTATGTAGGTATCTACATGCATTACATGAAACAATTTTGTCCAGGAAACCGTCAAGATTTGAAACTTTTTTACGTGAACAATATAGGTATAAAACCGGACCACGGAAAAATGTGGATTTTACCAAAGAATGTTCACTAGGCCCTACCAATGCCGTCTTTACTATAAGGGTACTCGGGGCCAGTGCCCAGGGCCTACACGGACCCTCAGGGGGCCCCGAAGGACCGACAATTTTTCTTACATTTAACATCAAAATAATAAGGTCGGGCGCATTTTCTCGTTGCACGAACGTCGATTTTAAGAGTTATACAAATCAGTATGTTTAAATGAATACTTTGAATGATTCGATCACCATTATAACTTACCATTTAAGTTTATAATCTTAACGTCTATTTTCAAGTTACTTATTTGAATTTTTATTCGGTAATATGAAAATTTACAAAATATAATAATATTTCTCAGTGCATCCTATTAAATTTACAAAGCACATCATCTAGCGATCATCCATGCACACCACTCCGATGCCAAAGCCACGCCGTCATAATTGAATGATGACGTTGTCTATGGTTGGAGAAATCCGTGGACTATGGACTTTCTTCACATCCCAAAAAGGCTCCGAATTCTTGTATGCCCAGCATAGTCTAAGACGGCCCTGGGCTCTACAATGAGTCTCCTGTTGCTATACTGCATCCTATGTCATTGTGATAGACTGTATGTTGTTTTCTTGAAGAATAAGTTTATTCGTATGACTACACAATGGTTGAAGTAACACAGATAAAACATCTCAGGTATGCAATTACTGATTCACTGATTAAATGCGTTTAGATACCTAATTAACCTACCTACATATACAATTTATACCTATTGTTTCTTGTGGTCATTAAAAGCACCACAGAGAAATATATAATGATTTTTATTTGTTTAATATCTTAACCTTTGAATAACCTTAGATAAGTACCTACTTTCTTTTTTTTTAAATGTCTATTTAAGTCACTCCTTTTATGTCGCTACTATTTCTATAGTTTTTATTAAACCCGGTTCAGTTTTGTTCAATAGTCATACTTTTAAAGAAAATAAATTGACTTTTATATTTTATCTTGTATATAAATAATTACATTTATTTCACATTTGTTTCCATCACAAATTTTATTTTTAGGAAATCGATAGAGTCAATCACTTTACTAATAATTGCAAACGACTTTAATGTATCCTCACCGCTTCCGAAATAATAATTTCAATTATAATAAATACTGTAGGTATTGCAAAAAGCGCCATCAGTGCCTGGCCTTAATTTTACCCATATGCCTGCCCACGTCAGCCTACGCGATGACGTTCGTGCTACGTTCATTAGCCCTAGCCCCAGTACCTACTCTACGACGGTTTGTTCCGTGAATCATATATAATATAATGCAGCAAACAAACCTTTACATGTATTATAAATGTCCACCAATTCGCAAGTCCACCAATTCGCAATTGGCCAGCGCGGTGGACTATGGCCTAAACTCTCGCATTCTGAGAGAAGACCCGTGCCCAGCAGTGGGACAATAATGGGTTGAAGAGACGAGATTATAAACGTAACTAAAGAATCTCATCTCGTCAACCTATTGTCCCACGGCTGGGCACGGGACTTTTCTCAGAATGAGAGAGTTTAGGCCATAGTCCACCGCGCTAGCCAAGTGCGAATTGGTGGACTTCACACACCTCCGAAACTTTTTTAAGAACTCTCGGGTGTGTAGGTTTTCTCACGATGTTTTCCTTCGCCGAAAAGCAGTGATAATTAATTTCTAATACGCACATAATTTTAGAAAAATCAGTGATGCATGCCTAGGTTTGAACCTCGGACCTCCCGATCGAGAGGGCAAGTTTCAACCATTAGGCTATCAGTGCTCTATCTCTAACGAATCTCATAAGTAGGTATAGGAGATAAGTTGATTCTAAGAATGTTTGAAATAAACTCTAAATTAAACTAGTTAAGTTACTAACCAATTAAATTTAGAATGTATTTCATAAATATTTAAAGTTTAACGTAAAAATCCTTCAGGTCTGTCCATTGCAGATTTTAAACTGTTATTTCCTTAGCACCCAATAACGGAAAACTTATACATCTTCTACATACAAAGGAAATTATTTATTCCGCATTTCCACGTTTTTTACTGTCCATATTTCTCAGTATTGCCATTATTACCGCGAGGTGACGCAATATCGCCTGATGTTGAGTGACGGGGTGATCCATAACGTCTACTAAGTAGTATATGAGTAGGTGAACGATTTTAGTACACGAGCTATTATATTTAAATATAAATAAAATAACACTCAGCGACGAACACATTAAAGGACTTCGTATGTGTCGTTGATAAGCATCTTAAGGTCACACATGGGTTCACTCGATACTGCCGTAATTATTCCTATCGCATTCGCAGGTCGTAGGTCCTCGCTTGGTGCAAAAACACGAGAACAATAATAACATTGAGTGACTCATCAAAGCTTTGTGTGATGCCTCTCACGTTCTACAACACGATAATCTTTGTATTAGAAAAATACGCAATAAATTAACTGCTGAGTATCCAGTTCTAGAATTACAAGCAGGTTGACTTTCTCGTTAGGAGTAGGGTTGCCATCCGTCGGCGTTGTCCCGGATTTGTGCTTGTTATTATTTTGAAGTCTTACTCTGGAGAATAATATATGAAAAACCTCGTATTGCACATAATAGTGCGTGTAATGTCGATATGTATTCGATATATATTTGGTTCAGTTGTTTTAGCTAGGAAAAACGTATGAAAAAATGATCGACGGTATTTAGGCTGAGTTTGAAATAAAATTTCCCTTGTTTGGTCCATTTTTATAATGTAAATCTAGTTTGGCAGGTACGATTTACGCTGGTTGGACATGTTTGAGATGCTTGACGGTTTAAAAGAAATAAAAATTATCACAATAATTAAATAAGTAATCATAACCATTTCGCGTTATATTAGCAGACTCGCTAAACAGTTAGCCTTAGCCTTGATTTATAGGGACACTTTTAAGGTTGGTAAAACCGAAATTGGTGCTACATAAAAAATGTAGGTATATTAAGTTGTTTTTTAAATAAGTTTTATTTGAAGTAAGTGTAAATTAATTTCTGTGTACGCTTTTAATAATAAATACCTACTAAACTATTAATAAAGAATATTCCTACAACTAAAATTGTTTAATACTTACGTGTGTTCAATACTATATCGTATTTCTATTGCCTTCAGCTTTCATAAAACATTTTTAATTAAATGATAAGATTATGGACATCAAAAAATTAAAATTATGAATTGAATTTTACACAAATCATGAAAAGGAGCAGCATTCGTCCGTCTACATTGTTTATATTTTTTGAAATTCTTAGTAAGTTTTAAACTTCTGGAAATGGGATTTTCAATTTACTGCAGATAATTATTTATTTAACGGTCTTTTTTCTACCTTTAGCATTTTGTGTCACTCAAAGCGAATACGGATTAGTTTATAAAAGAAATCCAGCACCAGACGGTCACAGGTAACGAATTACATTTTCATATACTTTATTCATCATTTTTAGTTCCTTGCAAAAAACGTGTTTATAATGATAATCATTGAAGATATTACAACTGAATGCTGACTGATTTATATATAGGTAAAATCATCTTAGTCTGTAGGATTAATTCTAAATTTTTAAGATAAGTATCTTCAACATCAATTTATTCACGTTCATTCTTTTATTAATTGGCACCTCAAACATCTACCCTACAGACTACTTAACTACAGACTCTCTTTTTATACTGTACCTATGTATAATCCTCGCCAGTTTCTTTTGTTAAACGTACATTTCTATATATTTACAGGTGTGGAGTATGCCCAACATATTTTCAAAAAATATGTGCGTTCGACTTTCAAACGAATTATACATTTATATTCGACAATCACTGTGTGATGGATTTGTATAATTGCATACATGGAACAGGTTTGTCAAATAAGTACATTCACATGCATAAAGAATGGTACACACTATAGGTATACATAATGTATGTTTTGTAATCACATATTGCTCCGTATGATTCGGAATAATATTTATGTTGCCATCTACAAAAATCAAGACGAACTAGGATTTAAGTTTTTTTTTAATGGGTAATCCTCATGGATACCCGAGGCGGCAGCTGAGTTATGCCGGACTCTTACCGGCTAAACCTCATTGTGTTTTCTCCTCGCACAGTACTGTCCACTGGTTAGATTTCGCAGTCATCCAGAAAACACAAAGGCGCGCCCTACGAAGGCCTCCATCCGCAGGACGACGGTCCAACCCCGAAACCGCCACCTAGGAGCCGTGGGCATGGCATGCCGACACCCGCAAGGCATCCCTACAGGCATCGACCCCCACACCCAGCGGCGGATCCGTTCTTTGTTTCCGCCGCATACCACCAAACGGCCGCAGAGGATAGGGAGGACGACAACGACACACCGCATCTCCTCTTCCTCTGCGGCCCCACCGCCAACGCATCTGACGGTACGCCCCCGTTCGGTCGCGGGAGACAGGGGGTACGGCAACGACAAACCGAGACACTTTTCCTCCCGCGACACCTCCTGGCTGCAGAAGCCAGAAAACAGCGACCTCCAGAGACGAACGTGTGTACATTGGTCCTTCGAGCCGGATGTAAAAAGATGTTGGGAAGTTAAATAAAAGTGGACTGTATATACAAACATAGTCTGGTTTAATCACCACCAAAATTACATTTGGATATCGCGGTCCAACAACTATAAAAATTAAGAGGAATGGTCCGTGGCCGTCGGAGGTCGCGATGATGAGTGTCGGTTCGTACCACCGCTGGTGTCGCTGAAGTTGTGTGCCTCCTCCGCCGCGCGCGCCCTCACGTGCGTGTTGGAGGGAATCTCAACAATAACAAAAAGCTGCTGCGGTAAGAAAGATGTTGTCTCTTCCATTGTAGAGGGCTTAGGCGCTCCCAATTCTGATAAGAGGATCTAGTCGCCCTCCTTGAGTGACAAAAAAACTTAGTAGTTATTGGTATGGTTACAAATTTATGAGGGCGTGCTGGTTAGCGCCCTGGATCCAGAGTCCATTTTTTTTATAAATATGGTATATTTAAGATTCCCTTATGACATGTATTTCTCTAATATCCCAAAGTTATTACCCTTCATATTATGTAAGTTTTCTTCTGTTTCAGAATTTGTTAATCAGAACTACGAAAATTGTTTATACTTTGGCAACTTTGCATACGTGCACGGATATAAATATGAGGATTATGACTATGGGGAAGACCATGTAATAATAAAAGGGTCCAAAAAGAATCCAGATTTTGTTAAATAAGTAGTAATTTAGTTATATATCATGAAAAACGACTGTACAACGTGTAAATACTAACAATATTTGTGTTATAAATAAACTAACTATGCCCTTCGTCTCTTATCGCGTGGACTACCTGTTTACTCCTCTCATTATCGGTCTTCTTTTGATATGAACTAAAGTTTTTTTTATGAATAATCCTTCAAAATACATATCATCACCAACCTTTGCAAAATGATGTTAACTGGAGACGAGGGCCTATAATAATACCTAAGCAGTCAAACGAAAAGAGAGAGAAAGCTTACAGGAGTTTTTAAACCGTTTGTATATCATTAAGGTAATATTTTTGTGAGGAACTTTGTGTGCAATAGGATAAATAAAATATCGTCCTTGAATTTTATATGTGCACTTCGCAAACTTTATTTGACAAACACTGTATTACACAATTTTTATACCCAGTTTCACTTGCCTACATCATCTCTCAGAAGAGCTCATTTTGACAAAGAACAAAAATAACCTACCATACCATTATATCTAATAGCAAATACTAGACTTAGCTAAACTACTATTGCTATTATTTACTCCTGAAAATTTAATGCAATACATTCCATTTTCATAAATGAATAATGATTCAGCACAGTGACTAAGGTATGTAGGTATGTAGGTATGTAGCTTATGTCACAGCCATGTGTCCCAAGCGTTTATAATCTATCTTGTCGAGTTGTACGAGGGGTCGGAGTTGATCAGCAAACGCGCGCATGTCTTCTGCTATAGCATCTTGCCCTTGGGGAGCTAGAACCTGGAAATAAAATAATATGACCCTTAAATCTTTCAAAAGTACTTTTCAGAAACAGACAATATAAGAACAGGACAATGCAGGCAACATTTAAACCAGCTTGAACTCATTTAAACATTAAATGGAGTTCAAAGTAGAATTATTTGAATATTAGATACAATTTATTGTATGTGTATTATTTATATAATGCATGCATATGCATTCTTCAACTAGATTAAGGAGCTCCAACTAATGGCTTGGCGTGGTTTCGTCGTTCAGGATGGATGTTAGAAGCTGAACTTATAACCTCCAATGAGAAGTTTGTTGGCAAAAAACAGAAAGGTACTCATATTTAATCTTTGTTCAATATGTCGCAATTCAAGAATGTGCCGCTCAGGCCAGAAAATTAAGTTTTAAATCTCTTTATATAGACAATAAAACATTGTATGACACAAAAGAGCTGATTTTGCCCATCCGAAAAAAAGCTACCCATCTGCCACCAACTACATCTATTGTTTAAAATCTTCAGCAAAAGGATAACAGAATTTTATATAAAGTAGGTAAACAATTGTATGTTTATATATTTACATAGACCATACGAGTTTGCTAAAATGACACCAACAAAATGAAAGAGTGTCATAATTCGCAAAAGAAAATGCAACATAAACCTGTTGTGTTAATACTTTATTTCTAGCTACACCCTTTATTTATTTTAATTAAGCAAAAAAATAATAGGTAAAGTTTCACACTTACTGATAATTCCACAAGGTAACTTTGTGATATAGGTTCTGGTGGCATTGATGCTTGGGAGATTTTGAAAACTTTTGCAACTGTGATCTTCATACGTCCTTTTCTAAACATGTAACCTGAAAATTCAAAATTTGTCATAACTTATAGACTTTAAACAAGCATATATCTTTATAAAAATAAATACACAAGTCATGAATTGTGTTTTTGAAATTACCAATATTCATAATTTGCACAAAACTTAAATTATATATATAAACAAACATAACTGATTTAATGATAATGTCTACATGTTTGGGCAAGGGCCTATTAATTTCCATATTTATAATCTGTGGTGCTCAATATATATGTATAGTGAGTGAGTAAGGTAGGACATTAGGATTTCATAATGAAAATATTATTTAAAATACAACACTAAACAATAACATTTAATAAATATTTTACTGCTTATATCAAAATAAAAAAAAAAAACTGAAATTAATTGCAAATCTAATTACCTTTTATGCTGTATTCAAATTCAATTCTACAACCGAGCTCATTTAGGAAGTCCAATAACATGCCACTACAAGCAATGTCAAGGCTAGATCTCACTACAGTTGGCCTGCTTTTGTCACCAAGATCCGGCTGACCAATATAGCGCAGCTGGTACGGCATATCTCTGGCATCAAGAGCTTTACGAACTCGCAACATTAACGGTGCAGCCTGGAAGCAATAACAAGTAAATGTTATAAATATATATGGTTTTTTAACTATGGTTTTTTTAATTTTGATCCTGTCACATATTAAAATGTTACATCATATTTCATAAATAATGGTGAAATAAAACAATGTTAATTTTTAAACTGCAATTTTATTACATTTGCATTTATTTATTGTAGCCAGCATATAGAAAAGTTACATCTTTTCTATAACCCGATTATTCAGGGTATGATGATTGTGTTTGATCCCCTTCAGTGAACCCTTATCTTTCTATTACTTTGGCTTTTAAAATAATATAGCTAACTGCACTTAACTCTGTGTTGTTTCTTATTATTGAAAAAATATTGCCTCACCTGTTGATTGGGGTCACGTAAGCTAAAGCAAACTTCCTGATCATCAAACGTCTCTGGCCCTGCATCAACATTGTCACAAAGCCCACGAAGCCTATGTAGCAACACTTCTACAGCTGAATCTAACACAGACCCCTAAAAAAATTCGTTGTTATTATTATAATATTTATTTGGTAGGATACATACAAATACCCACTCCGTTAATAAATTGCATGTTGAATATTCAGGCATATTTACAAACATATAAAGAATACTTTTATCTTACCTGCAGTAGATATTCTTGATTGGGTATGATGTTAGCTTTTAAAGCTTGGGACAAACTGTCTGTCGCGGTTATAGGGGTTGCGTTCACAACACCAGACATGATGGATGTTGTTTTAAATTATCGATCACATAAGACGTAAAAAAAAGAAATAAAAATAATACTGGATTTATCTGATACTGGAAACTGATACACTAAATAACATGTTTACACGAGCATTGGAACTGATAAACCTAAAATATTTACTGCGTTTTTTTTCTGTTAGTATCTTTTTTTATTGAAATATAAAGAGTTTTATTTCAGGTGTACCTAGAACAATTTAATCTCTAGTATTTCTGTGCAAACTGCAAAATAAAATATTTCGATTTTCAAGAGTGAAATGACATATGACTGACTCTATTTTGATTGACAAACAGTAAGTCTGACAGCGATTACTTTTTTTTTAGCTTAGAGTGGGATTCTTGCTATTTTAGTACAAAGTCAACAGTTAAATAACTTGGATACATTATTTTAATGTAAATAGAATAATAGATATTTAAATGAGAATTTATCCAAATTAAAAGCATTCCTCAACTTGTCATTATTGGCAAAATAGTTATAAAAGCAAGAAGCTATCGCGGCTGCGTAAAGAAAAAAAACGTCAGATACCTGACATATACTCTTTGGGCGCGTTTCAGATGACGCTCACAAAGCCCCAAACGCCCAAAACCTCGTTACACAAGACGACCGTGGTCGATAAGGTCATGACTTATGCCCACGCGACGCTTACGACGACCGGACGACTCATCTACAAGGTGGGTCGAAGTGATCGTTCCAGTAGATAATACGTCAGTAAAGCTCACAAATATTCAAGTTACTCTATGCTCTTGCTCACAAGCTAATGGAACGGGAAAAACTGCGGTCGTGAGCGTGCGCTTTGTGAACGTCTGATGGAACGCACCCTTTGTTTGACAGTGACACAATGACACGAGTTGACACGACCGGCAACCAATATTATATTATATTTATGTTGTCAAAGGTTAATGTAAAGTTCATAACATTTTGTATTTAACTGCGAATAACTGATATTGGAATTAATGAAACATAATTGACGATTTGCTTCACAGCTTGCAAACTTTTGCTTAATCGTTTTTGTCACCGAATGTGTTTTGTGGTATTCGTCAAACAATTTCAACACACCTAAAATGACTGAACATGTATCAATCAGGCTAGCATCAGAGCGAGTGGATCATTCCGTGTCTACAAATGATGAATTACCTCGTTTTTACACACCCGGCGAGGTTATAACTGGCTTACATGATTTTATGCGGTAAGTTTACAGAAAAATAAAATACAGCGGTGAAATGGAGGTTATGTTCAGGTGGTAGGAATCAGGTTCATCACAGGTGTATTAATATTATTCGTGGCAGACATTAATTATGGTTTTACTTTCTCCTCCTTTTCAGCTCGCTCATCTTCAGTTACGATATATGAGCAATAGCCATGAATACCATTAAATTATCAAGAAGGGATTAAATGTTAAGATTAACTAGTATGTTGTGTGCTATATTGCTTAACTGACTAGAATGGCAATAATTTTCAGAGGCCATGGAACTTACACAGAAGGGGACTGCCTTAAAGCTTCTGTGGCTGGAGTGATGCAAAAGGTGAACAAATTAATATGCATAAGACCTTTGAAAAGCCGGTATGTTGGTGAAATTGGAGACGTAGTGGTAGGCAGGGTGCTTGAGGTCCAACAGAAGAGGTGGAAAGTAGAAACTAATTCTCGTTTAGACTCTATTCTACAGTTGTCCTCTGTAAATCTGCCAGGAGGTGAGCTTGTGAGTATAATATTTATATGCTATGATCATCATGAAAAAAGTATGACCACACTAGGATTTTCTCTTGTGTCATGGGTACCATGGACACAAACAACACTAATGCACAAACACCCAGACCCAGAACATGAATCTAAACTCATCATTCAGATACCTATCAGGCCGGAAATCAAACCCAGGACCCATTGCGTGTCAGACCGGCATGGTAACCGTGCCGCCATGCGGGTCGTCGAGATAGAGAGTGACTACAAATATTTTAAGTTAGAAAATGACTAGAAAGAGCTTAATTCTAATTGAGAAAGATTTAATTCCAATTCCAAATACGATCCTATAATTAACAAAATTGCATTCTATACTTTCCCACCATTAGTTATCACCATTCACCGTTAATAATACCATATGTCCTTTTAGAACAGGACAATTATCTAAACAGGCTTGCAGTTAATACTAGTAGCATTAAAATAAGATAACTGTATGATTGTTATTCTTCTGTTTGTAATGTTGAAATTGTAAACACATTATTATTTCCAGCGTCGGCGGTCAGCTGAAGATGAGCAGATGATGAGAGAGCATTTGCAAGAGGGTGACCTCATCAGTGCTGAAGTCCAGAGTGTATTCTCAGATGGATCCCTATCTTTGCACACAAGGAGCTTGAAATATGGCAAGGTAATGGAATACTTAAATAAATGCACATGAAGTTGCAGAAATGATGTTATATTTAATTATGGTTTATTTGTAATTTTTATCACTTAACAAAGATATTTAACTACATGGAATACTATATTGTGTTTGTTGTATTGCTAATTAATTTAACTTGGTATAAAAATATCGAAAAATGAAATACAAGGCAACAAGAAAGCTTGTATTATATGTATGTTTTCATAAAATTATCTTTACAGCCAATTTTTTATTCAAATGAGATTTTTTTTGTTGCAAAATCGAAAGTATTATGACTATGTTTTGTTTTAAGTTACTACAACTGTAATAATTAAGTTAAAATTGAAAAATATAAGCAGGCCTTTTAAACAGAGATGTGTTAGGTAGTTATCTATAGGGTAAAGTTGCCCTACCAACACAATTGCTTTACTTTGTTGTGAAGAACATGAGTCCAAATATTTTTATTTGGGATGTTACTATGGGCGAGAGTTATAGGATGTGAATTTATGATCCACAACTGGTATAGTTATTTATTTTCGTGGCATGCCCTACCAAGTTAGGTTTTGTAGAAATGCTAAAATACTTGATTTATATTAGTAGAATTGTAGTTCTAGTAAATAGTAGATACTTAGTTCAGCTTGAAGTTAGCACACCACTTAGCTAATAGCTAATGGAAAACACCAAGCTCTGATTCTCCTATTTTATTATTATTTAGTAATGCATAAGTGATGAAGGGGTACTTTTCAGGAAAGAAATTATAAGAATACTTGCCTTGTAATGAGATTTTATATAAAATATAAATTCACTAATATGTTTTGTTACAGCTAGGTCAGGGAATTCTATTGAAAGTGTTTCCCTCTCTAATCAAGCGCAGGAAGAACCATTTTCATAATCTGCCTTGTGGTGTCTCAATCATTATTGGCAACAATGGTTTTATATGGCTGAGTCCCACTATTCACCAAATAATTGCAGATCAGAATAACACTGATACTATAGAAAATTATGAGCTGCAGGTAAGTGGAACATTTAAATTTATTAATTGCTGATGTCTTCATAATGATGTCAGGTATTAGTTCTATTAGTAAATATTGCATATGATAGTGGGGCTATTGATTATGGTGGAGCAGATTGTCTTTCAGCCCTTTTGGTCTATGTATTGTTTTTATATAAATTGTGTGTTGGTTAAGTAAATAACCATTGGGCCTTCTTTGTCAACTTATTTCATAGACCATTTATTGTTATAAGTTCGTGCATTTTTGCCCAACTATTTAGATTTTAGAAACCCCCAGCCACCTAGCTCCTAGAACAACAATTTATCACCTTGATCCAAGGTGATAAATTACAAATATCTTTATAGAATATATATAAATACATGTAATTATAAAATCTTATTACAGAATATAAGCAGTTCTGATAGGGAATCAATTGCAAGAGTGAAAAATTGTATTTCTGCGCTGGTCGCCTCAAAAATGATGCTTGACGACACAAGTATCATGTTTGCATTTGAAGAGAGCCTAAAATATGATTCAGTTAAGGATCTCCTGGATCCCGAGGCCATGCTTGATGTTGCATTTATGACACAACACAGAATAAACAATGCTATGGAAGACTAAGACAAGGGATTTGGGAAAGAAGATCAATCAATTCCAATGATTTTCAAAGATCATGTGACT
The DNA here is from genome assembly GCA_949699795.1 of Spicauda simplicius. Lineage (NCBI taxonomy): Eukaryota > Metazoa > Arthropoda > Insecta > Lepidoptera > Hesperiidae > Spicauda > Spicauda simplicius. The sequence goes on along the minus strand of OX453060.1, from coordinate 16,402,149 downwards.
TATTGTAATTTTTAAGGTAAGCAAGTTATATACCTATTTTTGGGATTATATTTTATTATAAAGGAAAATAAAATACTTTGTATTTGTAATCTTAGTATTTTAATAGAAAATAAAATTAGTCAAAAATTTCGAGGTTGTTTTTTATCAAATTGAATTTGTTTTAAAAAGATTAACTTTATAATTATGTATAATAGTAGCTTTAGAATTGTAATAGTTTACGTTAAGTATTAATAAATGTAGACTCATTTATAGCTTGATAGAAATTCTAGAAAGATTAAAATACAATAAAAAAAAATATTTTTAGAAAGTATTTCTTCCAAATTGTCCACAGGACTTGGCTATAAAGTCTTATAAAATATTCTTATACAAATTAATAATTTTTACAATTACAATATTTCTGAAAAATCTGAGGTTTGTATAATTCTTCAAAGACCTAAGATATTTCCTAGTATTTGGTATATTCCTAATATTAACTGATTACTGACTAAATATACGTATACAAGTAAAATACAAAAAATACTATAAAGGAACTAACACAACATATAAATAATCTCACAACTCTCACAACTCTGATAGAAGTTTTGGCACTTAATCAGTTTTAGAAATTTTGGCATTTTTCTTTCCAAGAATTTTCATTAAGTTTTTGGACATGAAGTACGGTTTCTCCGGCGAGCCATCATTCCTTTCGCAGTCCTCCACTGCAACAAATACATAACATTAGATTTTTTATTAATAAATTACTACTCTGCATCAAATGAAATATGTATTGAAATGAAATAGACTGTATGATGAAACTGGTATGATTTTCAATTTTATTTTATTTTAAAATGTTTAATCTGAAATGTGAATCAAATTAATTTTTGAATAGAGGTGAAAAATAAAACAATTTTAGTGCATTAAGAAACTTTGCAACAAAATATTATAATTGTATGAACAATCAACAATTACAAGTATTTATGATATTAAAAAATCATGTCCAGTGTTTTTTCTCATCAAATAATAATCCAAAAATATGTTCCTTATTACGTAAAAAGTGAACAATAAATTGAATACGTACAGAAGCAAAGGAACAGCGTGTCCACAGCCATAGAGTACACGTTGAAGAAGACGGTGCATATGAGGTATGTCGCGATGCCCAATATTACGGCCGGCACGTAATTGTTGTGCAGTCTTTGCTCGTTAGTTATCTCGTATAGATAATTCCACTTCAGAATGTAATATACCGCGAAGCCTACTCCGATGGATATTAAAAGCTTCGATAAGAAGAAGATGAAATCTGCTACCTGTAACAATTTTGTAATGATTGTATGAGGGACCTCGCTAAGTAGTCTGTGAGTAACCTTAGTAGATCTACGTAGATTTGGACGCTGGTGTTGCTATTAGGAAGGTAGTGCCTACGTGAATTAAAATATGAAAGTATCTATATGAAATTTTGGTAGACATTATTTCCAATCTTGAACTCTAATGAATCATAAATACTTTTTCTAAGAAGGCATATTATGTAAGTTCCTGATTGCAAAGAATAGGGTACCAGTATATGTATAATAATACGAAATCGATCGATTCGAATCGATCGGTTCGATTAATCGTGGGTGAATAAAAATTATTAGGGCCAATGGGACAATTCATTTACTCTTATATACTCGATTATGACGACGCTGAAATAATGTTACCTTGTCGAGCACCACTACTCTGACGATGTTCCTCATGAGCAGCGAAAACGCATCGCTCGCGCTTCTACAGAAGTTTTTCCCGTGGACAGCACACATTATATACGCGTTCTTATTAATGAACTTCAAGAAGCTTTCCAAACACCAGAAGAAACATTTGCAGAAGCACGCGATACACCGCGTCAGAGGATTGTCGAATTTCTTCACTTTGTGGTCTATATATTCTAAAATTACTCTTATAACTCTCACTATGGCAATAATAAGAGCCCCGAAAGCAACAGTCCCAAGATGATATCTGAAAAACAAACAATAACACTTTTAAACGCCGTTTTAGAATTAACTAATCTCCTGTAACTCGTTATGTGTAAAATATAGTAATGTGCACTGTTTGACTACATAATGCATTTCCGTAATGACCCAGAATTAAACGGGGACGGCACGGCCTTGGAGTCGGCGACTTGCTTCAATTTTTGTATAGTAGTAGTTAACACTTAGCATATCACCATGTTAAAATATTAAGGCGCGCTTCTCAAAAATTCCCGATAAAAAGCGGTCTAAACTTTTCGATATAAAGCTATTCATAAAATTTGTTATTCATGCAATTAGAAAAGGTATATATTTAGTAGTAGAATGGAAAAGCTAATAATGAATGGTGGACCGTATCATAAAGAGAAAAAAAAAACTCTTTCTACACTCACAGCCCCACAATAGGTTTTTCTCCTGTATTATGGGTGCTATAGACACACACAAAGACGAATACACAAACACCCAGATCCAGAACAAGAATCTAAACTCATTAAGATCTGTCGTCAAGAAAGTATAAAATACCTAGTTGTCCTATAAATGCCAGTTGTAAGGGTGAAGAATGGTAGGTCTTTCTTGCGGAATGTCCAGTACCACGTCGAGAAAGTGCTTGCAAGTATCATATCCGTTACTCCGCTGACAAAGAACATCGCCCAGAAGAAACCCAATAGATTGGCAACTGAAAATTTAGCATTTTGTATTTAATAGGGTTACACACTAATACGCAGTTCAGAGTTTTGTGGGAAGGATCAGGATGCTACTTATATATGCTACGAGGAAATCTATCGAATACCTTAGTGTTCAGAGTAACGCATCTGTGATTTGACTATTTACAAGTAAAACTGCTCTATGTGGAGTTGGTTACACATCTCCACTTGCGGGAGGAAATATTCACCATAACGTGGAAAATGATAATTGAAAATTAAAAAATAACGGCACTAGTGTGTACAGACATTTTGTTGTAGCGTTTAACAAGTACATGCTACAATACCCCCCAACCCCCCGTTCGTGAAAACTAAATGCAAGGACATAAGTAAATCCGTTCGTTACCTTTAAAGAGGCCTTTAAAATTATCTTCCTTTTATATGTGGGTTTTTAAAATAATGAGTACAGTAGTATCATCATAATTGTCGGTATATTTTTTTCATCGTGACATTTGGTTAAGTAACGTTAAGGTCATATAATCGTTTAATAATGTGCCTATCATTTGTTTCGCATTAACCCATTATTGGCCCCCTGCTAGGCACGGGTCTTCTCCCAGAATGAGAGAGTTTAGGCCATAGTCCACCGCGCTGGCCAAGTACAAATTGGTGGACTTCACACACCTCCGAGAACTTTTTTTAAGAACTCTCGGGTGTGTAGGTTTCCTCACGATGTTTTCCTTCACCGAAAAGCAGTGATAATAAATTTCTACCACGCGCGTAAATCATTGGTGCGTGCCTGGGTTTCAACCTCGGACCTCCCGATCGAGAGGGCAAGTTTCAACCATTAGGCTATCACTGCTCATCATTTGTTTAATATCATTAAATTTTTATTTTTTTCCCCACTTAATGCGCTTAGTTCGGTGACGTAAAAAGTTAGAGATAAGTCAGAAATAAACTTAATGTTTTATCTTGTGATTGTAATAATATGCCACGTCCTTAGGTATTTAAAATTATAAAACCCTTTATACTGATAAATAAGAGATACTTACGGTGTAAGTATATAACACTATGTGGGTTATCAAAGCCTGTGAAGTGGCAGAATGCCTTTTCGCAAGGCTGTGACGCATTGTTGCGGCATTTACTTGCAAACGTTACTGGGTCACAAACGACGTAATCCTGTAAAAAAGAACGAATACTAACAACCTTTTCATACCCTCTGTTTGTACTTGAGTAGAATATATACAAAGTAATTTATTTATAAATGACAATTGAACACATAAATATAATAATAAGTCGGTTAAAAACACGTCTTTAATATTAACAAAAAAAAAAAACAATTTTAAAACTATCTTTTAAATCATATAAATGTAGTTTTATATGAATGTGGATTGAAACATATAGCTATGTAGGTACATATATTTAGTAGATATATATTTTTTCAGGTCAATTACTGTTCAGGTTCAACATAATTAGCAACAATAATAAATCTTACGCATATCATACGATGAAAAAAAAAATTTTAAACAAAAAATACAACCGACTTCCATGCCACATAAAAGTAAAAAATAATTTAAATACATGTTGGTTTAGAGCAAACACAGTTCTTAGTACATAGTCCCGAAGTCGGCGCTCACCATATTTTGCTGGATCATGACGAAACTACATGTATCTTATATGAGCGCCGACTTCGGGACTATGTACTAAGAACTGTGTTTGCTCTAAACCAACATGTATTTAAATTATTTTTTACTTTTATGTGGCATGGAAGTCGGTTGTATTTTTTGTTTAAAATTTTTTTTTTCACGCTTTTCAGTCACGATAAAATCAGTTATGGCTGTTGCTAGTCGTCCGCTAACCGGATGAATAAAATTAATTATTCGTCCGATTTTCGGATGAATAAAATTATGTGCTGACGTCATCATATAAAAATAGACTTCTTTGACACAACCGGTCGGGGGCGCTACCGCGCCCCCTCCCTTAGATTCTGAATTGGAAAAATCTGTTCGAACCTAACCTAACCGAATAAAACAACTTTTTCTGAGTAAACATTTATTTAAAGAATAGACCTATAATTATCAATATTTATAGTAGAAAAAGTAATATAAACCTTATAACTAAGAGTATAATTCAACTGATACTGATAAAAATAACCCATCCAATTTAAAAAGGTTGGTGGTACTCTTGCATCTTTCAGGTAATTGTATTCAAAGTGGAATTTTTGATCATAATTATATCCTCTCCGAAACTCATTGTTGGTATTGTGAACAACAACATTATGTATACGTAAGCACAATATGGCCGATGCCTACGGTTTAAACTTGAAGGACCCCAGCATTATCAGGGTTGAGGAGTTGAAGGTCAAAATTATCATGTCATATCTTTGCTTAGTAATCTCATTACATATACGTAAGCACCATATGGCCGATGCTTATGGTTTAAACTTGCAGTACCCTGCATCATCAGGGTTGAGGAGTTGAAGGTCAATTTTCTTATCATACGTCTTTGCTTTGTAAATATATTACATATCCATAAGTATCAAATGGCCAACGCCTATGGTTTAAGCCAGAAGTACCCGTGCATCATCAGGGCCGAAGAGTTGAAGGTCAAAATTATCATGTCATATCTTTTCTATGTAATCTCATCGCATGCACGTAAGCAACAGATCCCCAACTTCTATGGCTTGGGCTTACAGTACCCTGCATCATCAGGGTTGAGGAGTTGAAGGTCAACTTTTTTATCATACGTCTTCGCTTTGTAAATATATTACATACCCATAAGCATCAAATGGCCAACGCCTATAGTTTAAGCCTGAAGTACCCCTGCATCATCAGAGTTGAGGAGTTGAAGGTCAAATTTTTCATCTTATATCTTTGCTTAGTAATCTTATCAGATATACGTAGCGATCATGTAGCTAACGCCTATAGTTTAAGCCTGAAGCACCCCAGCATCATCAGGATTGAGGAGTTGAAGGTCCAATTTTCCACCGTATACAACCATTTTTCTAATGTTTTACCTTACATTTTTTTAAATATCATTTTGAATGCGTAAGATTGAAATAGCTAAGTTTTATGGCTTAGGCATTCAATACCCCTGCATCATCAGGATTGAGGAGTTGAAGGTCCAATTTTTCGTCGTATACCTTTGCTTAGCAATGTTATTACAAATCCGTGAGCAACAAATGTCTAACGTTTATGGTTTAAGCCTGCAGTACCCCTGCATCATCAGGGTTGAGGAGTTGAAGGTCAAATTTGTCATCGTACATCTTTGCCTTGCTATCTTATTATATATCCGTAAGCACCAAATGGCCATCACCTACGGCTTGGGCTTACAGCACCCTGCATCATCAGGGTTGAGGAGTTGAAGGTCATTTTTTTTATAATATGTCTTTGCTTAGTATTGTTATAACATACCCATAAGCACCAAATGGTCAACCCCAATGGTTTAGGCTTGAGGCACCCCTGCATCATCAGGATTGAGGAGTTGAAGGTCAAATTTTTCATCATATGTCTCTGCTTAGTAGTCTTGTTACATATATGTAAGCACCAAATAGCTAATGTTATAGTTTAGGATAGCTGTAATCCTGCATCATCAGGATCGAAGAGTTGAAGGTCAAATTTTTCGTCAACCTATATAAGCATAGATATATAATACATATTTCAAGTTTCATAAGAATCGATTCGGCAGAAGCCGAGTTATCTCAAATTATCTAAAAAACTTGAGGAGTGGTGGTGGTTTCCACCCCATAACTCAAAGAGTTAAGCATCACAGCATACCCATGTCCAAGAAAAAAAGTTGCGTGACAAAATTTCCTATCAAATGAAAGAAAGAAAATGGAAATCGGTTTAGAAACACCCAAGTTATTCAAGATTTTAAGAAACCGACATTTTCCAATTTTCCGGGAAAACCGCTGGAAGGTTTTCATTTTCCTCAATATGGGACTGCCTGTGAAACTAGCCGCATACAATGTCGTATGAATTGTGTTGGTAGGTCGACGATTTCTAGCCATTTCGCCCGAACATACATAAAAAAAAAAAAAAAAAAAAAAAAAAAAAATATACGTGACGAATAGATAACCTCTTTCCTTTGGGAAGTCGGTTAATAAAAGGGATATAACGCTAAATTTGCGGTTTGTAGAAAAAACCAATGTTGTGCTTGCATTTCGAGGAAGTTTCTTAAGGCTAATGTGATTAATCAAATACCACAACATTAATGTATATCATTTTTACAAGAAATCGGTGCTTTTTAATTTGCTAAACGGTAGACTACGTTATTCAGGGTAGTTGTAAATATTGAACACAATAAATTTGAGTTCGTTCACTTTCCTTCTCACAGGGCAATAATATTGATACATGAAAATAAAGTAAGTAAGGTTACTTTAGGTTAGAGTATATCCTTTGGAAATTTAAACCATATGAAAGCAACTTACCTTTTCATAGACACCTCCACAATCGCAATTGTCCTGTTCTAAATTGAGCACGTTGAATGTAGGGCTGCCCATCGATAACAAGTACATTAGAACTATCACCCCGTATCCTATCAACAAGCATTGCAAGGCCCACGGGAATATTGGAAAGAATATCGTAGATTTAACTGCTGTAACTGCCCTAAAAATATTTATAATAGTTAATAACAAAACCTTACCTTGATGAACCTTTTCCAAAAGTAAACAATAATCACTGTCACATACATACATTTGGTTTTGGGGAAACCTATAGTATAATGTTTTTCATCCTCTATGTTTGCATTATATCACTTCTAACAAGTTACAGTACTGTTAAGAAGCCAATGTTACGTAAATCCCGAGTTGTAAAATTTTAGGGATATGTTAAACGCTTCCTAAGTTTCCGCTTCACAAACAGGTAATTTCCTGTATTGAATTGCATATACCTCGGAACAGTATATCTACACTTAGTAGGTATTTAGTAGTATTTACAGTTTATTCATATATATTAGTTTTTTTATAAGAAACCGTTAAACATGAACTTATAAGTTGTGTTCAGATATAAAAATAAATATATTTTCAATTTACGTACTTGCTTCCCTCTTGTATAAGTGCAATGGCAATCGTAATACGGCTTCGTAGAAATATGATCACCAATAGTAGTATGAGTAGTATAATAGCTAAGGCTACTAGTAATACCATCCACGTCTCCGATTTTGAGAATATTGACTGTGCGTAGCCTTTCAAGTTGGTGGTTGGGTACAAGCTAATCGGGTTCTTGCGGTAGTACGCAAACTGCGTGTAACATAAATATATTGCTGGAAAAAAGAATTATTAATTGGTATTTATAGTGCAGCATGTCTCAAAAGTGCAGTCAAATGACAGTTTTAAAAAACAAGTGATATTTTCGGCGTAATAAATATGTACTACATTAAAAGACTAAAATACTTTATCGTCTCGTTAATATCTAATTATATCTCCAGAAATAAAAAAAAAAATATTCAAGGTCCTATATACGATAGCCGCATAAAAAAATAATTTATTAATATTTTACCCTTAAGCAAATATATTTCAAACTTACATTGATAAATTGTTTTAACAGAAAATGTCGCGTTCAAACTTTTGTAAGCTAAGTCTAAAATTCGATTCTGAATCATCAGAATGGAAATCGCGACCTATTGTCCAAAATTGAATAATATATACCGAATGCAAGTAAGGCTAGTAGTCCGAAAATGGAGGCCCACACCACTGGCGCGATCACCCATCGGAGCAATAGGATGTAAAGGAAGCAAACGATGACCACGACGCCCAGCGCGCCCAGCAGGTACCATTTCGACTGCACCAAGTCTTGCACAATCTGACTTGACACCTGTTGCCATTAATACATAGTATGAGAGACTATGGAAAATAAAACCAAATTTAATTATCGTTATTTCGATTGGCATTTATTAAATTACAGTATTTTATTAATTAAAAACTAAGTATACATAAAATAGTGCATAGTAGTTCCTACCTACTATTTTTAATTAAAGAAACTAGTAACTACATATCTGCCTATACTTGAAAATAAAGATTATGGATAATGATGGAAATTGCAAGACAAAGAGTAGAGATACATTAGCTGGGTATTAAGATTTTTGCTTGAATTTTTAGTTCTAGAGATAGTAAAGTAGTGCTTTCTGTTTAAGTAAGTGAATTTGTAACATGCAATTAAACTAGTATTAGTGATATAGGTAAAGTCTATTAAGTAGTTCGGTATTTACTAGACACATGCTAATTTTGCATCCATAGTGTAGGTAGATTTTTATCACTAATTGACCAAGCAGTGCATATGTTTATATGGTATTGTAGAGTTTAGAGTGGGCGTGAAAAACTTTATTGTACTAACGATGCACTTTTACCAAATTGGACTGTGTACGATCAAGCAATTGTAAATTTATTTCGTCGTCCCCCGAAAATTCTCGAAAATCGGTTAAAACATAATTATTTAAAATTTATATCTTGGAGAAAACATAGATCAACGGATTTTTTGTCTCGTCACGACCTGCTGGGCTAATGTTTTGCTATCCATGGTATTGGCTTGTATAAAGATGGCATTTTAAAAGGATTTATACTGTGTCCAAAATGGATATAGGTAAATCAGTATTTTACAGTACAACTTTGTATTAAATTTGAAAGATTCGACTTTGTGCCTTATGACTAAAGATTTGAAGACTTGAAAGAATAACAGAGTCTGCAAAACTAAGGCCAGTTTTTTTTCAATAGGACTTAAAATACTGAGTAACTTTCATCATTAGACAGTACGCCATGTTTGGTCTTATATAACACAAAACTTTTAATGACGAGAACAAAGTTGATAAAATGTCCACATTGGGTATGTGAGTCTAAAAAAGTTATTAAGGTTTGTCAAACGAGATGAGAATAGACGCAGATTAAGGACTGCATTAAATAAATAACGATAGTTTACTCTACCTGATTAAATCGAAATATCTCAACGATCCGATCAGTTATCTCGTCTGTATTCATATCGAGGACGTCGAGGCTATTATTCACCACATCAGTGACGTTAGGAAAGCACCGACCCAATACTGCTCCGATCACCAGGCATGCACATTACATAATAGTTATTAGGTAAAGTGTGATTTACTATAGTAATGTTGAAAAGTCGATGACGGCGGGGCAACAAAACGGCACAACAAGATGTAGGTAGGTACTGACGGACTGTAGTACACATTTGTTGAAGTTTCAATCTCTTACTAGAGCAGATTAAATTGATTGAGAAACCTTATATAATTATCTAAAAGTTATGAATGAAATTAACGCAGTAATTATTAAATTAGCAGTTTTATATATTTAACTTTTAACAACATACTTTTAACTGCAATGGTCAAATCATGCGGCACATGTGTCATTTCTATGCTCCCGCTGGCAACGATTAAGTATTTACAAGTAGCATATTCAATGTTTGCGAGCATAAGGGTATTACTAAAGTGGTTGCACATGTAACTGAGATTTGCAAGGCCAAGCCACTGAAATGCGACGTGCGACAGCAGAGGCTACCTACGACATGGGCCTCACGCTCGTCTCTCGTGAAGAACTTCATCCAACCGGCAGCGATAGACCCCACGCTGCTCAGCAGTGTTTCTTCAGTCTCCTTGGGATTCCTGACGCAGAAATCATTGAAGATTTGCTTCGGAGTAGTCGAGATTGCCTTCGACGTGTCTCTACACTGCATAGTAGCTAGGTCCCCGATGCAGCGGTACAACACTAAAGCCCATTTATAACTAATACTCTTATGATAAGTTGAAGCAAAAATAAAGGTTGCGAAAAACATATTAGGTAGTTATTATAACACGACACACAACTGATTCTAGTACCTATCTGTACATCATAACATCATAAGTAGGTAGGTACATAAGTGTGTATACGGTTTGTACCTACATTATTTTTAATTAATAAGGGCAGATATTATTAAACACTATATGTCTATTTTGAAGTCTTAAAGATACTTAATCAGTACTTAGTTTGTAATACAAAAAAATGTATGTTAAGTAGCATTGTAAACAACGGTCACCTTTTTTTAGGTAAGTAGGTAAGTGTTATACTTATATCTCTAACAAATTTTAATGTATTTAGGAGCAAGGGCATAAAGCTATAGGTTTATTATGGGCGAGTCTTACGGCTGCGCTCCACGAAAAACAGAAGAGTCACATACAGTCAACACATCAGAGATTTAATGATTACATAATTGCGTCACGCGGCTTAAAATGTTTGGAACTCATATCAAGTCACTGGTCACCCGATATCGTAGCATCGGGTATGTTATGCCGTGCTATTGTACCATGATTACAAAATTATAGGCGAAATTACGGAAATTTCGGAAAACAAAAGAAAAGTTTTGAGTCGTAGAACCGGATGACATGACGGTCCTATATAATCTCAATTTGATATAGAGAATAACATTGCTAAAATGAAACAAAGAATAAAGTATAAAAATAACTTGTGAATTAATACATCAAACCTTTGTGATTGAATTTATGAGTACCTACACTCCGCATACATAATAAAAGAAAAACGATTGATATTTTTTAAGAATATTTCAGGTAATTGTTCAAGAGCGCGATGTACTCCTTTTTACTAATAAGTGCAACATTGAATTTAATTGACGATAGACGCATCAGTGTGTAGAAAGTCTGGATGACGGATTTTATATTCTCCTCCTCTATTCGTGGAACAAACTGTATTTTGGGACCCGGTGTTGTCTCAGTCTCTTACTTCCCTACATTTTAATGGCATACCTACTTATCGATAATTTGTGTAACAAAAGTCATTTTTTTATGGCAGTTTATTGCAATATGCTGTAAATGACGCTATAGGTAGGTATGAATTATTTTCTATGCTGATAATGACAACCGTTAATTTCAGAATTTAGCATTATAGTGTATATTACTTATATTATAGTATTATCGACCTTACTAAGTGTGCACATTATTTAAATTAGGTAGGTAAATGTCAGAGACTACATTTGATTACTAACCTGGTTGACTTTTGAATACGAATTCTGTACATTTATCCTCTTTAACACGAAGATTATACTCTGCTGGCTTCAGATCATGCACATTTACGTCGTCCGTACATACAATTTTGGATCTCAACTGATCAAACGGAACCCCACTTTGTAATTTCGCGCTGATCATTATTGTTTCATCCGGACATTTTTCAACACAAACCTGTAAGGATTTTAAGTGAATTAAATATTTATATGCATGTTAAATCTAAATTATTCAATTCAACTGACGTGTTATTTTATTGTGTGTAAGATCTTTAAATATTTAACCGTTCTTCATTTACAAAACTTGCAATGTATAGGTACCTATTTGCTGCAATAGTAGGTACGACACAGTAATTGTTGTTTTTAATAACAAATGGGGACCTATTTGATCCCAATCCCTATTTGATGAACATCCCAAATTGATGCCACAATAAAATTCGGTAAATAAATTTGTGAAGCAACCATTATTGACAGTCATACGACCACAGGCATGGTTATGGTATCCTTGAGCATGTTCACACGGTAACATTAATTAACTGTGGCTTATTATATTGCTTTAATATGTCAACTAATTTATTAGCCAAACTGAACAGATGCTCTTAAATCGAACTTAAAATATCGGAAAATTGAGTTAAATACTTGGAACTAAACGTAATCACGTAGGAAGTACCAATATCATCGAGCGCATTTAAAAGTGACGATTTCCTACTAAAATACAATGACAAATGCTAACAGCGGATTTTAAGAAACACCAATATGTGAACACGATTTTGCAATTTCCACAAAATGCGAATTTTGGATTTCGTTTATTTAATTCTCACAGTGGGTTACTTTAAGTAACAATTTAGATTCTTGTATGACAAGTTGATTTAATTAATATCTGTTACTAAACGAAATAGGTATATGGGTACTTAGGATAAATACCTCAGGCGTCAATAACAACATGACCTACAACTATCGAGAAGTTGCAAACAAGTTCATCGTTCAATGCAAAATTATTAATGTGTTTGCTTAGCGATAAGCAACACGATCCCATATCTTCGAACGCAATTAAGATCAGCTTCTTAGACCGGTTTCATATTTTCGTCATTTAGTATTATTACTACCTGAATATAACTATTAACTACATATACGTATGTATTATTTATAGTAAAAAAATATTATTTCCTGGGCATCGAATTTTTGTAACAAGGATAAATAACTTTGGTCTATCAAAAACTTTATAAAAAATGTTTATACACATATGGTACCTATAAACCATCTTTACATACATAAAGAACCGAACATGTCTAGGTGTAGGTAACAGAATTTTCTTTGTACCTATTGGTCCATGAAAATGACCTTGCTCATAGGTGCTTCTCTAATCTCTCATGACATTATTATGTATTACATGTTTACGATACTTACTTGTGGTGTACGACAACCAATGACCACCGAACCTGGTGCTACACATTTTGCTATATTAAAAAATAATAGATTTTTCTTATTCTCCAATCCCGAATCGATTCCACACCGCCGACCGTTAGAATCGATTGGAGCTAGCAGTTTTTCGATGCTTCCATGTTGCATACCTGTAAATATGTATTACTGCTTTATGCTATGATTACATTAACTTTAATTAGCGACAAAAATTTTAAACTTACTTCTTTATTTATACGAAAGTAATTATAATAGGTATGTAAGTACTGATATTAGTATGAAATTTATGTAGCGCACTCTGTACGTCCAAATTCGAATTCAAGTCGGAAACGTTTCAAGAATGTTTCAAGCCTGTGTGCATATTACAACTTACTTGGATTATTCATTGCAAGGTGCAAATGCCTCCGTATTACTAACTTTAAATCTACTAAAAGGGCTGGTCCCTTTTAGTCAACGATCGAGAGTTGATTGACCTCTAGGGCTATAGTCATAATTTATCATTGAAGGTAAAGACCGAAAGTTATACCGAGATTTTTTATATAATGGCACTTTACACAATATTAACTCCAAAGAATAAAATATTATCGTTGCAGTAAACGAGGAAATACACTTACTGTAATATCCGACGTAACCCCATACTCCAAGGAATGCGATGAATAAAATCAAAAAGACAATGTCAGTGCAGGAGCGATTGTGAATGGGGCCGTTGAAATTAGGATCATGTCGAATAGGCTCCCCTGAAAAGTTATAATAAATAAAATCATTATCATAATATTTTTACAGCAGGTATGTACTGCATAACAGATAAGAACATTGTAGTTATAAAGTATGAAACTTAATTAAATTTTCTGTTTTCCCGGAAATAGTATCTACCTATTTATTATCAACATACATACATACATTCATGGCCTCCGAAAATATTTTTGTCAACATAGTTTAAGACGGTATACCTAATATACTGATAAAACCCAGTTATTTATGAACACGGGTTAAAAGAATTGACTTATGAATTGGTACATATACCTAGTACCTACCTACCGACTATTATTAAGTTCAAAACAAAGAAGAATTAAATAATTATCACATATTTTATGCAGAACATCCTTGCAATTACAACCATGTAAGGAACTTTCTTTGTATATATGTACCTACACCAGTGTTGTAACGAATATTCTCATTCGCGTTTGATATCTCATTCGCAAGAATTGTGCGTATGTCTTGCGAATAATGAATTACAATGCTTTGTAAAAAAGGCCGCTAAATCTATCCAAAGTGAAATCGAATTGCAAGATGACGACCAACAAAAACATCGAATCTATACTCGGGGCAAATTCGATCTGGAATAAATGTAAACAAACCATAAAAATTCCTATGTCGGGTTATTACCAACTTGGGCGAATTACTTGTACAATTTCAAAACACACAAAAGCATTTTATATTTAATCAAAGTACCTATGCAGTACATTATCGCGAAGTAATTACTTAAATTAAGAAGAGTTTAATAACTAATAACGACCAACTGCAAGGTAATATGCTAAAACTAATCAATCAAAATTTATTTACCATTATCGTCATTGTATAACTAATGATGTTACTACCTTAAGTCTATGAAGGGATTTGCAACCTATTATAAGTTACAGGTAAAAGTTAATAATAGGTAAATGACGGCTGATAAAACAACAAAAAGTTGCATTCCCCTGCCTGTCAGTGGTTGATAGGCAACGCTTTGTTATTAAACATTACATATCGAGTTTGCCCTGAGTATAAGTCCCCCGAAGCCCTACACCAAAAATTGACAAAAAAAATTACAACATTCGCATTCGCCCTCGCGAATGTCGATAAGGACGGTAAGAGATATTCGCATTCGTGAAATAACATATAATACATGACTAGTAAGTATACCTACACCGAGAGTTATGTTTCTACTGCACGATACATGAGTAAATTATCATAAAAAATGTGAAATAACATAGCATGTTATGATGAGACAAATACAGGCCAGTAGTTGAAGATTTTTCGGACTTAGTTCATTAAGGCATGAATCATAAGGTAAAGATAGCCGAACCAGTTATGTCCACAATTTGTTAATTACTCAGACAATTAGAACGGTCTCATTTAATATAGGATATTCGATCTTTCCGTCGTATTATTTATAATAATCATAATTTTATTGTAAACGAACAATTTTTTTCATTTATTTTCATGAAATGAGATTCTTTTACGATTTATCCTCAGTTGTTGTCTAGCTGTATCATTTATCTTGTGAAAAAATATTTGCACCCATTAACGTACTCGCTGTCTTCTTTGTTTCGAAATTGTACAAGTTATAACTATTTTATCTTACATCATCATGAAATGTAGTATTAATTATTTATTGTAGTTGTATTTTCATGGGCATATTAATTTATTTGGTCCTTTGTTTTAATCCCTTAAGAGACGTAAGAGCGAATGGTTTCTAAACCCGCAATTTGCCGCATTGCAAAATTGAAGAAGCAGGCAGAGCCGAGCTACCCACCCTCAAAACCAAAAGACAACTACGTCAAAATTGACTGATCATTTTTCGATTTTTTCTAAAGGCCTACCTTCGGTCTAGGCCCTCCCAAACGAAAAACCGGTTCGGCCAGTGGTTACGGACTCGCACACAGTCATATTCTTTACATACCTAAATAAACTGATCGTTCCGGACTATTTGTTTCAGTAAATGGCATGCTATTATCCAATCAGTAATCCTGCCTACCCTCGCATGTAATGTTTGTAATTTGACGAAATTATTCGTATGAAAAATGTTTTTATTGTCGCTACACAATACTTATCTCTTTAAAACTTCCTCAGAATCAAGTTTCCAAAAACGTAACGTTTATTATTTTATTTATATTTAGCTAAAACTTTGTTATAGTTTGGAATATTGATACATGAGGCGGACCTTATTGATAAAAGCATTCTCCACCAGTCAAAAAAAGAATTAAGCCGTCTGTTCACAATCTTTTTAAATAATGTTGGAGTTGTTTAGATTTGTAAGTTAGCCTATGACGTCTATAAATTAAGGATAAAATCAACGTTTCCAATCACAAGCAATATCGTGTAAGCATTTCCATTGCAATATTTTTTTACTGATTATGAGAAAATGCATTTAATTCACGCGTATGTTCGAAACAAATCAAATACCTAACGGTATTTAGATCTTTAATAAATCGTAATATTAAATGCTTCAAAGAGGAAATTACGAACCTTGGGTTTGTTCCGATAACACGCGCGAAATAAGCCATTTATTACACACATATTATATGCAAATTTTAGGATAACCTATCAGTTTCTACTCACTCGATTCTTTTGGTGGAACGCAGCAATTATCACAGCAACCCATGTTTTATTTAAATCACCACAAATATCCAATTACACATACTACATTTAGGTATAAGTAATTTTCATTATACATTTGTTACATTTTCACTAAGCACTAAAGATTTATTTCTCTTCCATTTTTAGGTGCATGTTCGTGATTGGTTTTGATATATCAACATTACTGTCTTATCAGTCTAGTAATTGATAACGTAGTCTTATATCTGCAACGGTATTTCTTTCACATTCGGTAGGTACATATTGCGTAAAAAACTAACAATTCGGATAAGGCGTGCTATCAAAATTCTAACCTAATAATGTTAGACGACCGACGTGATTTAGTTAAAAAATATTTTATCTTTTAGTTTTTATGCGAGTAAATTTCTCGGCCTTAACCTCATAGCTATATGGTAGATATTTTTTAAAGGTACAATTTCTATTTTTTTATTTTTTGGTATGTTGTAACGACTTAGGTATAGGTGATTTTATACAGTATAAGTACATGACATAAAACATGTTGATTAAGCTGAAACCTGTTTAACAAACGCAGTTTTCTTGTCTTTGCAATAACTAGTTTGTAACCGTAATAGTCCTAAGTATTGCAGTTATCTATCATAGCTTCAATAACAATACATAGATCTACATTTTAAAACAGGTCTAAATGTTTACTCAGTTTAAATATTTATACATAGATTAGACGCAGACCTGTGCCAATATAGGACTTTTGGTCAAAAGCCGGCAAGTTTATAATGGTAGGCCGATTTTACTATGTGCCTAAATTAATAATAATAATTATTATCTTTATTTGCCAAAAAATACAATAATACAATCGTATATCTTGAATGTAACAGCTAAAATAAAATTTAAAAAAAAAACTTTTAATGACATAAATTGAAAGTTAGCTTCACACCTTAATCTAAAAAGGTAGAGAAGGTAATTTTGAAACGTTTTATGTTTAATCAAAATAAAATTCTTAAATATATAAATATGTCATTAGGCTGACGTGAATCGTACAGGAGTGTCTAAGCAAAGATATTTTGCTACAAAACATCTAACAATAATCTCTTAGTGTCCAAGTATCCGAACGTAGAAATTGTTTTTCTTACTATTGTTTACGGACTATGTTGCGCTTACTGTAAAATATGTTTGATTGAAACTTAATAGCACAAGAGAAGCTGAGCGAGCAGGAGGGTATTCTAATACCCCTAACAAGCAGTGTAATTTGGCGATTTCCGAGGTAGTGCTCGTAATCTTCACTTCCCACCCTCTGCCTTATATCAGTGTAAGTTTTTGAGCACAACTAAATTATCTTAGACATAATTGTCATATATTGATCTGACCTGTTTGGCCTATATAATAAAAAATACCCAGGTATTAGACAGAATGCCTTATTTAGTAATATTCCTACTACACATTATATATTGTACCTATATGTAACCAAATCGTCAGTAACCCACGCCTCGCAATCGCACAATGAACGTGCCTATTGAGCTCAGTTTAAAGAGACGAGCTATGTATGTCGCTGACTAAAGATCTTAGTTGCAAGGATACTCTAATTGATAAATAGATACTGAGCTCTAAGGGCATTTGTGACTTTAAAAATGAAAACATATTTTTACTCTTTTAAATAGATACTTTGAACATACGATAATAAATGAGAGATACTTATTACGATTTTTTTTGAAATATCATATTATGTTTATGTATGTTATGACACCAATTCGCACTTGGCCAGCGCGGTGGACTATGGCCTAAACTCTCTCATTCCGAGAGAAGACCCGTGCCCAGCAGTGGGACAGTAATGGGTTGACGACGATGTTATGACAGTATGTGTAAAATATCCAACAGGGTGAACTATCAGGACACTCTTTAAACGCCAGAACTAATATTCTTATATCTCTATAACTAGTTGATATGGCTATCCGCTTATAATATTTACTTATCAGAGTCAATCATCGAAAACACAATAATAAAACGTTATCAATATGCAAATAATAATAATTTATTATACACTGTATATATTAGTTACGCATAAGTAGGTACTGTAAGTCACTGAAGTTAATCAGTAAGATACGTAAGATTTACTCAAACACCACTATAATGCGCTATAGAAACGGCACTTCACCAACATATTTAATGCACGGAGAAACTAATACATAATGCAAATTAGATTTTCGTAACAGACAACAAACAAGACGTAAATGATGAATGAACGTTGGAAACTACTATGCACAGTGCACACGATAACGTCACATCGGATACTGTCTGATGGCTCGATGGTGGTTTAGTGTAGATGCCGACTTTGCTAAGGTTTGTTCCACATTGGCGTTAGTATTACAAATACTACGTTCAATAATACCATAGAAGTGGAACGGTGTTAAGTAAGAGGAAGTACCTCGCTCTCTTTAAGTCTTAAAAATTTGAACGCATATTATTTTATACCTAAGCAAGGACATTCAATATGTAACATCAGCTATTTATCTTATTTATCATTGTTTGATTTAGAATTATACTGAAGTTTTGAGGATTACCACACGCAATTAAGCAAACACGTCATGTTAATATATATTACGGGTATTTCCATTATCTATATAAGTATCCACTTGAAAATGTAAGTAGATTATACATATTGCAGATATTGAAGTAGTTAGAAAGATGACCTGATTATTTTATAACTAGCAATTATGTATAGGTAATGATTCACGTTTTCTCTTTTCTGAAACCTTGTAACTTGCATAATCTTTTCCTGTTGTGGGCTTAGTTTGATAAGTATTTCTATAATATTTGCAAGTATGCTGAAATAGGTACTGAAACAAATGTTCATGCAGTCTGCGAGCGCGATAAGCTATGCGCCGCCGTCCCTGTAGTTCCGGGATCAGAATAGGGCTACGGCATCCCCTGCTTGTCGTAAGAGGCGACTAAAAGAGACTTCCCAGGTTGAAGGCGGCTAGAGTAGGAGCTCTAACAGTTCGGTCAGGCGATCTCGGGAAGGACGGCGGTATGTGTGGTCGCATACCGCCGTAACGAATAGACGGAGCCCATCTGGGAGGAGCCCGATGGGGCAACGCGCTCAGAGGATTCCGGTTGCCGTCGTTTCGAGTCCCGGAGTCCTCTTTATAGCATCGAGGACGGCCAAGGGGAGGGGGTTTAGTGCGGTAAATATCGGGTACCTTTTGTAGGTTCCCGATTTATTTGTATTGTTGTATTTCCCGGTTTCCCTCGAGAATAAAAAAAAGTCGCCGCAACTTGCTTGCTGAAGCGCCTTATATGTAAGTAACTGTGTTATCATACCTTAGTAATAGATATATCGACATTGATGGATGATAGTTTGACCTTACAAGATGATATGGCCTTACAAGATTGCACCAGCTCAAGGACAAACTATCATTTTAATGAAAGTGAATAATTTATCTATTATTCACTTTCATTAAAATGATAGTTGATAATTTATATATACTAATATTATAAAGAGGAAAACTTTGTATTTTTGTGCGAATTGGTGGACTTCACACACCTTCGAGAACTTTTTGAAGTGAAACTTCTTTAGGCGCATGAGGGTAAAATTTTTACAGATGAAACGTCACGCCGGTATGCAACGGAAGTGTCGGAAAAGAGAGAGAGAGCGTGATCGAGACCGATTGAGAGAGAGTAAGACAGGGCGAACGTAGCATGAACACCTAGCCGTGGAGTGAGAGTAGGGAGCAAGCGAGTGAGAAAGATTGAGAGAAAAAGTGAGACAGAGCGAACGTCGTATCACGCCTTTTTCCCTTCCTCTTAATC
This sequence comes from Spicauda simplicius, assembly GCA_949699795.1. Classification (NCBI taxonomy): domain Eukaryota; kingdom Metazoa; phylum Arthropoda; class Insecta; order Lepidoptera; family Hesperiidae; genus Spicauda; species Spicauda simplicius. Next base: position 16,382,001 of record OX453060.1, on the reverse strand, counting down.
TTGGAAATTTAAAGTTTTAGATTTGTAATTTTGTATAAATATAAACAAGATTTATAAATTAGTTCGCCAAAAAAGTTTCACTTCTGACATGTGTACTTTGTACGCACGCATGTTTTTTTTTTAAGAACGATGTTTGCCTTCACCGAAAAGCAGTGACAATTAATTTCTAATACGCACATAAATCAGTGGTGCGTGCCTGGGTTTGAACCTGCGACCTCCCGATTGAAAGGGCAAGTTTCAACCATTAGGCTATCACTGCTCTTCGTATACGCTATGTGTTATTGGTATCTATTGATAATAGAACGAAAAATTCACTAAAATTTAACAGAACATATCAATATCTACAAAAACTTGGACAACGCCGTCGTGCAATGTCCCGTGTGCTCCAATGGACCTCAAATGTATAATGGTTGGATAGATTACATTATAATTTGCGTGAACGAAGTCACGTGAGTTCTGCTAGTTTGAATATATACAGTTTTAATAGCATCTATTGATTTAATAAATGCATAAAATTATTGATTTATTCGGATAGTCTTACTACTCCACTTGGACACACAAAAATATAATCATTCAAATATTGACGTAAGTTCCTAACGTTTACTTATAGCGTTCATAAATGACGGTTTATGAGCGGAAAATATTTCCAAATTGTTACTATACATAAGTTTTTAGTACTTTAAGGAAGCGTTAGTCGTAACGAACCTCAACAAACGCAATGATAAATTAAAAAAAGCGTAGCACATAATAGTTGGCATCGATGTGCACGCTGTCTTACACAACGTAAACGACTCGACACACATTTACCGTGTTAAAAATGATGACGGTAGCTTTATTTACGTTCGCGGATGGAAGATTATCTCTGTCGTTGCGCGCGCGCCACAAATAATCACAGAGTATCCAAAATTACAAACTATTTAATTAAATTGACTGATATTGCCTAAAGCTGTTGTTTCTATTACCTATTGCACAGATTACAATTATTTTAACATTATCGAGGACAATCATAAATATGCAAAATATATTCTAATTTTTTCTATGAATTTGAAAATCAGAAACAAAACAATGCCATGGTATGAATAAATCCACAAAATTAGAATAATAACAAAATTAAAATTAGGGTTATTTTTTGTTAATTTATAAGTAAGTACCTATATTATGGATTGATACAAACAAAAGATAAGTCCTGTTGAATGATTCAAAAATAATAACGTATTTGTATACAGAAATTAGTCATGATGTTACCAAAAGATGATAAGAAATCGTTTTCTGAAAGGTTTGCGGAAACGTTTCTCCTTACAGTCCTTACTGAAAGTATTTATGCCGCTGCTGTAGAAACCACGAGGGTAATCAGTGGTACTCAGAGATAAGGAAACCAATCATACCTATGATTAGTTTTACCTTATAATAAGTACTCCAACGCCTAGCTAGGTACGTATACCTATATAATATAGAAATAGAAGTTACAGTACCACGCCACATGCATCAGTACATATATTCACAAAAATATACCTAGTTTGGGACTCGGAGTAAGTAATACGAATAGTAGACATTTTTATAGTTTTTACTCGACTGCGTAAATAAAATTTTAGTTTGTCTTTTTTATGTTTGAAATATCTTGAATAAATCTATTGCCTTATTGTTTTGGAAGTATTTTTATAGTTTTCATATTCACGTAAAATTTGGCTTTATTTCATGGAAATCTTTCAAATTCATAGCAACCCAAAATTACGTTACATTTTATAAACGCGAGTAAAACAAGTAGATAGTAATTTACAGATCACCTATACCATACCCGACACTGCTTCGCCTGAATGACTAATTCATCAATTTAAATTTAAGTTACAATTTTATCAAAAGGCCCTTATTTAAAAATATGAAAATGTCCTTGTAAGTAATATCATCATATCGAAAGAAATGGAGGCGGAGTAGACTGCTAGATGTACGATGCGAGACAAATTATTTATTTAAAGAATTATTTGTCAAATCTTTGTCCAATAATTATTTCATTTACTACAACTTTATATTCTAAAATTTCTATTGAATTTACTGACAAAGTACATCGCATATCACATTAATCAAATGCATTTATTTGAATAATTCCGTTGAATGGATATGCCGGAAGTGAGTGCTTTTGGTTATTAAAATCCTAATAAAATGTTATTGAATTAGATTTATCACATTTTAATAGTGTTTAAAATCCGTGTGTTATTTAAAATCGTTGTTTTATTTAACGTTTAATCACTGCAGAGGGTAGCCTCGAGCGTGGTCGAGGCGCCATCTTTCGTTCGCCACATGGTGTCCGCGTTTGCGTTCGGTGCTGATTGCCCCCCGGGCCAGTGCCTCCGACTGCGACCACCGCGACGTAATCGTCCCGCGCCCAACACCGCCCCTTTCATTGGAAAGGGTCCCGGTGTTGGGCCAAAAGCTGCGCAAATATTCGTCTTGGGCAAAGGAGCACTTCAATCTACCCTCAAGACCGTTAACATCGAAGAGGAAAAGGGAGGCTTAGAGCGAGAAAGAAGATTCTCGACCTACCCACCGATGGAGAAGTATTTCGATCCTACCCTCACCGAGCCTTCAGAAGAGAGGGACGGAAGATCGGTGAGAGAAAAGGATAGCGGCGCTCTACCCTCTTCAGGATCAACATCTTTCAGCCAACCCTCCGGACGACAAATTGTTCGGAGGAATATCTACACTGGCGAAATCGAAGCGGTGGCCGGCCCCGCCGCTAAACAACTTGCCGAAGTAGCCGAGAGACGCGGGCAGCGAGGAAACCCGCTTAAATATTTTAGCGGTCACAAAGAAGGACCGGCTAAATGTACTGCGCGGCCACCAAAGACCCAGCGCCAGCCATCATCTTCGCCGGAGAGTGCACAGCTGCCGGCGAAGGTGGTGCGCATAGAGGCCGAAATAGAAGGAGGATCGCCTGAAGACGGAGGTCCACTGTCTCCTGAAGACTCCGAAAATTCGGATGACGAATTTGTTGACAGCTGCGAAGGTGCCGGAGCTCCCGCTGCTGCTGAGGAGTCTGAAGCCGAACCCGACGGGAAAAGAGGGAGGTACCCCATACTGGTGAGTCGCACCCGCTCTTTCAGGTCCCCCCCGCGCTCACCATCATCGTCGTCAAGGACCGCGGCGACGGACGCCGAGCTGGACTCGACATCGTACGCCGGAATAGCGTCGGCGTCGACGCCGGCGCCCGCCGCCGCGTCCACTTCAGTCCGGCCATCGACACCGATGGCCGAATCATCTCGCCTGGGGTCGTATCCAGAACCCCAGGCCCAGTCGTCCTATGCGGCGGCGCTGGCGGCGCCTGCTCCGCCGCGTCAAGTAAGTCCGTTACCATCTACTTCTGCAGGCAACACCACCCGCCAGCCCTCGAGTGCTGCAGCGGCCGGCAAGGCGTACCCACCCATCGTGGTCGAGCGGATGCCGAGTTGGCCCACTCACTTCGCGGCGCTGCGGGAGAAACTGGGCCACGCACCCCATGCGAGGCCCTTCGGGCAGGGCATCAGGTTTATGCCGCCGACGGCCGATGAGTACCGGGTAATCCAACGGTACTTGACGGACTTGTCCGCCATAGAACCAGGACTCTCATGGTTCTGTTATACCCCGCAGGACGATCGCCCCACCAAGGTGGCGGTTAAGGGCCTGCCGGGTATGACGGACCCGGACGGAGTCACCGAAGCCTTAAAACTCGTTTTCAAGCTGTTGGAGTCACCCCTGTCGGCGCTATTGGTGAGGTTAGTGGCGTCATTTCTAGATGGGCGGCAGTTCTATGTGTCGGTCGAGAACGTCACCTCAGACCCCCGCCCAATACGTGCTGGTGTACCACAGGGCAGCTGCCTCTCGCCACTACTCTACGCCTTCTACACGAACGACATTCCCACCCTCGAAGGTCACCTCGAGGAATGGGAGAGGGACGTGGAGCTCGCGCTGTTCGCGGACGACAGCGCATACTTCGCGTCTTCTCGTGATCCCGCAATAGCTACACGCAGGATGCAACGACTGTTGGATCTCTTACCGGAGTGGCTGGATAAGTGGCGTATGGCCGTCAATGTCGGTAAGACGGTCGCGACACTTTTCAGCCGCAAACGCAGCATGGCGCCGCCGCTACGTCTTCGTGATCGGGAGGTAGCTTGGCAGCCCACAGTTAGGTACTTGGGATGTAACATCGATTGCACGTTGCACATGGTGCCTCAGGTGGACCACGTGATCCGACAGGCCCGTGTTGCACGTGCGATGCTCCGACCGGTGCTTGCATCTCATCTGCCGCTCCGAACAAAACTAAAGGTGTACAAGCTGTACGTCCGATCCCGATTGACCTACGCGGCGCCGGCGTGGTACGCGTTGGTGTCGGAGTCCAACAGAAAACGCCTCCGCGCGCAGCAGAGCCAGTCCCTCCGGGCGATCGTCGGGGCGGGTCGCTTCGTTCGGAACGACGTGTTGGAGCGCGACCTTAAGGTGCAAACCTTGGACAGGTTTGTGGCCCAGTTGGCGCGTCGTATGTACGAACGCGCTGACAGTGGGCCACATGCCCATCTACGAGGTTTCGCGCCCCTTCACGCTCGACCCCCCGAGGGGCGTCCGCTCCCTCGTGAACTCGAGGGCCAGGTATCCTCCGACCATCTGGAGGATTAAATCTGCGTAGCAGCATAGCGCGGTCACAGAAGGCCGAAGGCTGCAACACTGCCTGACGGCAGCTCACATCACCGGTGGACAGTGCTTCCACTGAGGGAATTGCCCGGGTAAGGAGGGGATCCTCGAGGCCCGCAGACCTTACGCCAAGCGGCGACGCCACGCCGCGGCATAGGACGACTTTCAAAGTCAAAGCCACATGGTGTGTCCGAGGTGCCTTGTTTGTGATCGTCCTGAGTATTTCTGAGTTTATTTTCTGGTGAAGCAAGACCGGTGCCGCGATCTCGCTTTTCTGTTGGATTAAGTATGGAACTATCGAATAAGTGTTTGGTTAAATTTATTTTCACTCTGTTAACCCGCGGCGCAAAAAGAGGGGTGCTATTAATGTTGCGACAAAATTGTGTGAAAATGTAAATACTTTGATTTGTGCCCGCATTTAACCCAAATGACGCCCACTAATCTTTTGAACACTACTAATGATATGAAGCAGAACGACCATTCGACGAAAGGTATACTTATATATTTTTATTTTACCATAATTTGTTAAAAATGTAAAACCAAAAAGTATTGTTTAATTTTTACGTAAAATTTTTGTTTTTGATTTATGTTACTAATCAATCCAAGTAGCGTTACAATAGTAGGTATACCACATGTCCTATCTTGATATGAGTTCATAAAATGGTGATTTGCAGGTTTTACAGGAATATTTAGTTTACTGTGCTTCGTTTTGTTAATTTTTACTAAAGATATGAACAGAAATGTTTTGATGGTAATAGGCATGTAATGATGGTGATGTAACTTATCTGGTAGACACCGTTTTAAGTTGTAAAAAAACATAGCAGTTGTAAAATATATATATATATATTTTTCATTTAATAACTGCGCCACTTCCTGTAAATAATTACTTATAATAATATCATCTTGGTTGAATGTCCCGAAATCGATTCAGCCATAGATTGTTATTTTTACTGTGTGTACCTACTTTTTTATTTCTACACTGGCTAGAATTAGTTTTATTCTTCAAAATGTTAATAATTGTACATTATTCCGACTATTTAACTTTACCGCAGTAAGTATTTTTGTACATTATAACGACCTTCGAAAACCGCAGTTAAGTATTTTGAAATCGCGTAAAGTCATTAAAATTAATTTAGGTCATGACAAATTGTCAATTAAGTCAACATTTCATGCTTAAAAGTACTTTACAGAAGATCTTTACTTCAGTAAACAGTGGAAACATGCAGGACCTTGTTTTATTTCGGCGAACTTATATTATGAATCTACAAACATTGCCTTCGCATAGGGGCAGCTAATTATTTCATAGATCTCGCTAGTCCTTGAGCTAACGAGAGCAATTAAAACACGGAGCATTGTTTTACCCATTTCTAGGAGTGGGGGGTTAAGCTGACATCTAAGTTCGTAAAATCAAACTTAATTTCATTTCTTGTAAAGTTTTTTATGTACATCGAAGTTTATTTATTTAGACACAACAAAAAAAAGTAAATAAAATGAGATACCATAAACTAGACGAAATAAAAACTAAACTTATAAATAAATAACAGAAAGGAACTTATTATTATAAATAAAACAAGCCATCTAAAATTGCCGTGTGAGGCATGGTTCCCAAAACACTGGCGGCATTACTTTGCTGTACAGCTAGACTTAATCTTTGTGCAAAGTAGCCGCCAGCCTTTTGGTCCCCAGAAGCTAGAACAAGTCTGGTAGACATATCTGACATGATTTTTTTTCATGTCAGATGACCAATTTTTCTTGTAAAGTTAAATATTGTATAAGAAAACCATAAGTAATTAAGTGTGTAAAAACGTTACCTGACACTCATACGTTGACTCGTATGTTTATGCAAGAGTGGGTTACTCTTGTACTTGAAAGAGCTATTCTACTACGTGTACCTATATAGCATAATACTAATTAGTTCTATTAAAAAGTCAGTAACTTTTACTCTTTTTATGTAATGGTAGCTGACTCGTGTGAGTTTTTCTCACACGAGTCAGCTACCATTATATAAAAAAGAAAATAATTTCCGTTAGTGGAAAATGTCGGTGATTGTGGTCATTTCAATAGTTCTTTTATTTATGTGGTTGTCTGTAATTCTGTATGTAATCTACATATCTAATCGTATGTATTAATAGCAGTGATACACTTATTATGCTTTATGAGAATACTTAATCAGTAGGTACGTACTTAGATCAGATTTATTATATACGGCAAACCATGTGATTATTGTCACACAATTTAATTGAATATGCATTGGAGCAACATTTATATTTTAAATATATAGGTCTCACAGGAGCATACATTCCACCTGATAGTAAGTGGGCAATGCCACCTCCGGACATCTGTAATCAACCCCAGATAAGATTTAAGTCCTATTTGAGGTCGGGTTCAGATGCTGTGTTAGGTACTTCCTGAGGTACCTACTAAGAGGAACTAAGTCGGAACGCTTCCAATATCCAAGTTTTTTTCAATAACAGAAAGTGTCAAAAAAGCATGGATCAACCGAGCTTCGAACACAACACCACCACCACTGCCACACCTATTTCTAGCGTAAAACAGATCTTTCGTTTGGATTGAAGGATAGTATGGTTTTAGCTCACTTAAACATGGGGCGACTATGTTACCCTTTCGGAGTTGCTACTCATGAGAACTACTAGAGCGTACTTAGTCGTTACATGTTCTAATTGTGTCGCCTCAGACATACTTAGATGCTTAGCACAGTTGAAAAAGGTACCAACCCATTGTCTAATTATGTAGAGTTGGTTACAAAATTCCATTGGCAACAATGACCATTTACAATCTGGTGGACTGCATACTCATTTGCTACTTTAGTGTTATAAAAAAAACTTACCGTAATCTTTTCCTTTACCCATAGCGTGCAAAATTGATCCAATCGCTACATAAACTGAACACGGTATACACCATAAATCGAAAATAATTTTACACAAAATGACTCAAACCGACATTGAACTGACAATACTTTATAAATTTGTTTTCAGATATGGTCCTCGGAAATAATTAAAGTGACCGTCAGGAAAACCACAGTAGTTATGGGTTCAATCGAAACCTATAATTCACTTTGTGTCGCTAGGGCCTTTTTAAAACATCAATAACAATCCTTTCACTGAATGATTTTAATTACAAAATAAGTGAAGGTACTTGGTGATATTTGCTGAATTTTAGTTGTTGTGAACGCAATACGAAAAATATAATTTTGTTTACGTTCACTCGAAAGCGAAAGTTTTGTCACTTTGTCGAGTTGAATGAGATAAATTAACTAGCAACCGAGTGGCGCCGACCGCCTCGGATGCCAGCGGCAACAGACTGAGTGCTCAGTGGGTAAGGCTGATTCACTTTTTCGAACAATACAAAAGTACTAATCTCTCCACACAACAGTCTACGTCACACTGTAAATAAACCCACCATATCTAAAGTAACATCAAGCTCATTTAAGTCAATTAAGAAAGTTAAATAAAAAAACACTCGAAAGGAAATTTTATTTCAGAATTTCTGATGTAAATATGTATACTTATATATGTAATGTACCTATTTTCTATTTTAACATAAGTACTAGTGATTAACGAATATTCGCATTCGCAAAAATTGTGCAAATGAATTGCAATGATTTGCAAAAAACGCCGTAAAATCTTTACAAATTTAAATGAAACTGCTGTTTGACGACCAAAAACATTGGCCAAATTTATATCCTCCTGCACCCTATACCAAGAACTGAAAAAAAAAAACAACATTCACATTCGCATTCTCATTCGCGAATGTTAAATAATAACATTGGTTCATCACTAGTTCGTATGTTTATAAACCATTGACATTCTCTATCAACGATCTGAGGCTCATTTTTTTTTGTTTTAATTTTCTTGTAATTAACGTGCATTGAATCATTCTTGTTCGATATAATGACTTGTCGGTGGCGCCAACATAATTGTTTAGCTATTTGTTGATATACTTACAACTACTTCACTGAGTAGGAAGGAAGGTTGGTTAATTCATACCTACGTGTAAGAATTAACCAACTTCTTGAGGTAAAGTTTTATAAAGCACGCTTTGACCTTTAAGCTAACGGGTAATTACAAAGTTGTATATAATCTAATTAGGGACATTTATTGTTTTTGAGATGCATGCTACTTCCGCCCACAGAAAAGTATTAAATGTAATTTGATTGTGTCATTTTAATATGATATTTAAAATTCTAATAAAAGTTTTACTTTAAATAACGTTTAATACAGATAACACTTTAACCCAAACCGAAAAAACCCGATATCAATTATTCTTTCTTATTCATACAGTACCTATTCAATGAGCAGGAAAAGTCACAGATCTAAAATTATTAAATTTAATTATTATTTACTTAATAGATAAACACTATAAGATAATATAGTGCTTAATAGCATTTTTTTTTATTCAGGCATAGGATTCTGAGAAAGATGTTTCCGTGAATTGTGCTTTTCTTTATCTTAACTTATATTAGGTACTTTCTTTCTTTAGGTTCTACCTCAAAGTAGTTTTTAACAGTTTGAGAAATACCGCATTTGCTAAGTCAGAATCATTTTTTGTTATTGATAAATAAAACTTAATAGATAAGTTGTACGTATCAACTTCCCTGATCAATATTTTTTAATTACCTACATCGCGATAGATAAATTTGATAATGTATTGATAGGTAATACATATTTATCTTTGCCCAGATTTATAATGTATAGGTAGATATTTATAATAAGTATCACTTCCGGGCATTTCGATACCTACTTTTTAGCATTTTATTCCTAGAAAGGTTTAATCTATACTTGTATACTATAAAATTATAAAGTGGAAGAGTTTGTTTGTGTGTTTGAACGCGCTAATCTCTGGAAGTACCTACTGGTCAGATCAAAATATATGATTAGAACGTAATAGGATGTTTATCGAGGATGGCTATGTCGACCAAAGTTATCTCGCCATAGACCTCTGTATAGTATCGACTCCCATACTTATAGGACTTTAATTAAATTGGTTACTCCGCGCGAATTATAATTTAAACGCTTATTTCGAGAACCACTAAGCGGATTTTAATGCGGTTTTCATTTATAAGTAGATATATAAATACTCATGCATTACAATTTGCCCATATTTAGTAAAAATATTTTACAAAAACCGATAATAGAGAAAAACGGTACACATACACGGGGTACTTATTTTGGCGAACGCTGCGGAAATAGTTACAGTTATGTAGAAATTATGTATGGCAGTAGGTATTGTTTACCATAAAAAGTTCTAAATAAAAGTCCGAGTCAGCATATATCTATACCTTATAAATGTGTAACCCACAATAACTCTATTTATATTTATAAAAATCAAAAAATATGAAGTTGATGTTTCTATGCGTTCTATACCTACATACTAAATATTAATCCTTATCAAAATAAATGATTTTAAAAAATTAAGCATTTAATATAGATTGAATTTGCTTTTAGCATGCAATTTAGATAAACAGTTTGGAAGATATTACGACTCTAGCATATTGCGTAAGCAATATAAGGATGTTTCTGCGAAAAAAAAGCTTTAATACTATAAAAGCAAAGTAAGAGTACTAGGCAAAGTTTATCTTTGTAAATGGTTCGTTTGCTTTTATAGTAATAAATTATACACATAAATATATGTATTATTTAGATATATTTTATTAACCGACTTCCCAAAGGAAAGAGGTTATCTATTCGTCACGTATATTTTTTTTTTTTTTTTTTTTATGTATGTTCGGGCGAAATGGCTAGAAATTGTCGACCTACCGACACGATTCATACGACATTGTATGCGGCTAGTTTCACAGGCAGTCCCATATTGAGGAAAATGAAAACCTTCCGGCGGTTTTCCCGGAAAATTGGAAAATGTCGGTTTCTTAAAATCTTAAATAACTTGGGTGTTTCTAAACCTATTTCCATTTTCTTTCTTTCATTTGATAGGAAATTTTGTCACGCAACTTTTTCTCTTGGACATGGGTATGCTGTGATGCTTAACTCTTTGAGTTATTGGGTGGAAACCACCACCACTCCTCAAGTTTTTTAGATAATTTGAGATAACTCGGCTTCTGCCGAATCGATTCTTATGAAACTTGGTATATGTATTATATATCTATGCTTATATAGGTTGACAAAAAATTTGACCTTCAACTCTTCGATCCTGATGATGCAGGGTTACAGCTATCCTAAACTATAACATTAGCTATTTGGTGCTTACATATATGTAACAAGACTACTAAGCAAAAACATGTGATGAAAAATTTGACCTTCAACTCCTCAATCCTGATGATGCAGGGGTGCCTCAAGCCTAAACCATAGAGGTTGACCATTTGTTGCTTATGGATGTGTAATAACAATACTAAGCATAGACATATGACAAAAAATTGACCTTCAACTCCTCAACCCTGATGATGCAGGGTGCTGTAAGCCCAAGCCGTAGGTGATGGCCATTTGGTGCTTACAGATATATAATAAGATAGCAAGGCAACGATGTACGATAACAAATTTGACCTTCAACTCCTCAACCCTGATGATGCAGGGGTACTGCAGGCTTAAACCATAAACGTTAGACATTTGTTGCTCACGGATTTGTAATAACATTGCTAAGCAAAGGTATACGACGAAAAATTGGACCTTCAACTTCTCAATCCTGATGATGCAGGGGTATTGAATGCCTAAGCCATAAAACTTAGCTATTTCATCCTTACGCATTCAAAATGATATTTAAAAAATGTAAGGTAGAACATTAGAAAAATAGTTGTATACGGTGGAAAATTGGACCTTCAACTCCTCAATCCTTATGATGCTGGGGTGCTTCAAGCTTAAACTATAGGCGTTAGCTACATGATCGCTACGTAAATATGATAAGATTACTAAGCAAAGATAAAAGATGAAAAATTTGACCTTCAACTCCTCAACTCTGATGATGCAGGGGTACTTCAAGCTTAAACCATAGGTATTGGCCATTTGATGCTTATGGGTATGTAATATATTTACAAAGTAAAGACGTATAATATTAAAATCGACCTTCAACTCCTCAACCCTCATGATGCAGGGTACTGCAAGCCCAAGCCATAGAAGTTGGCCATCTGTTACTTACGTGTATGTAATGAGATTACTACGAAAAGATATGGCATGAAAAATTTGACCTTCAACTCCTCAATCCTGATAATGCTGGAGTCCTTCAAGCCTAAACCATAGGCGTTGGCCATATGGTGCTTACGTATATGTAATGAGATTACTAGGCAAAGATATAACATGATAGTTTTGACCTTCAACTCTTCAGCCTTGATGATGCACGGGTACTTCAGGCTTAAAGCATAGGCGTTGGCCATTTGATACTTATGGAATTGTAATATATTAACAAAGCAAAGACGTATGATAAGAAAATTGACCTTTAACTCCTCGACCCTTATGATGCAGGGTACTGTAAGCCCTAGCCCATATAAGTTGGCTATTTAGTGTTTAAGGATTTATTGAAGAAATGCTAAGAAGAGATGACTTATGAAAACCGTTATCTTTAACTGGGCTTTTATTCAGTGGTACTGCCTATCTAACCCACAGGTGATAGTAATATGGCCCTTATGAATATATTAAGAGTTCCATAAACAGAGGCAACGATTAATAAAGTTACCTTCACCTCTTTAACCCTAATAATATAGGTATACAGCCTGCCTAAAGTATGTGTGTTTGGTAATTATTGTTCGCAATACAAACAATGAGTTCCGGAAAGGACATAATTATGATCACAAATTCCACTTTGAATACAATTACCTGGACGATGCAGGAGTACTGCCAACCTTTTTACATAGGATGGGTTAGGTTAGGTTGGAACTTAGAAGAAAATATAGAAACTAAGCGAGCAGGGCGCGGCAGCGCCCTGCGAGCGGTTGCGCTCAGTTCACATGCACTGTGACAGTAATGTAAGATATCGCTTAGGCTTTTGTTTGACTTGTCATTTAAGGTTGATTTTAAATTACCGTTTCCATTTATGTATGCACTATGCAGTCTTATGGATACTATGTATTACACGGTCTCGTATAACTGATCGAAGTGTCTAGTCGTCCCATAATCGGATGAATAAAATAAATTAATCGTCCGCTAAACGGTAAATTCGTAATAAAAATGGTCTGTATATTAAACATACTTATTATCCTCGTAATAAAAAACGTATTGAAACTGGTGAGTTAAATCATATTACTGAGATTAATAAATTGTGTAAAGCTATGGGTACACCTGATGTAGTGAATAACGACCATGCTGCCCGAACTTAAATTGGTTTGGATGGTATTGGTTTTCCAACTAAGGATAGGTAGTCAAAATTATTTTTATCAGTATCAGTTGAATTATACTCTTAGTTATAAGGTTTATATTACTTTTTCTACTTTAAATATTGATAATTATAGGTCTATTCTTTAAATAAATGTTTACTCAGAAAAAGTTGTTTTATTCGGTTAGGTTAGGTTCGAACAGATTTTTCTAATTCAGAATCTAAGGGAGGGGGCGCGGTAGCGCCCCCGACCGGTTGTGTCAAAGAAGTCTATTTTTAAATGATGACGTCAGCACATAATTTTATTCATCCGAAAATTGGACGAATAATTAATTTTATTCATCCGGTTAGCGGACGACTAGCAACAGCCATAACTGATTTTATCGTGACTGAAAAGCGTGAAAAAAAAATTTTTAAACAAAAAATACAACCGACTTCCATGCCACATAAAAGTAAAAAATAATAATTCACCATATTTTGCTGGATCATGACGAAACTACATGTATCTTATATGAGCGCCGACTTCGGGACTATGTACTAAGTACTGTGTTTGCTCTAAACCAACATGTATTTAAATTATTTTTTACTTTTATGTGGCATGGAAGTCGGTTGTATTTTTTGTTTAAAAAATTTTTTTTAGTAACCTCACGTTGATCCTTACGCAGTAGTATATGCCGCACGGGCCGTCGTATACAAGTGCAATGAAGATTGTTGTGATTTTTACAAGACACAGGAGCAAAATGGGAAGAATAGGACAATGTTAATGAAACAGTGAAGAAAGTATTTTTTTTTCTTAATTGTCATTAACCTTTTAATAATATACTACTCGGCACATGTCTCAGATCTGGAGGAGCTTAGGCCATAGTTGACTACGTTGGCCAAATGTGAGTTAATAGGCGCCATGCATTTATGATAATCTTTTTTCAAACATTCTAAGGTGGGTTTCCTTATGATGTAATTTCAAAACAAGCATTAATTTCTAATGCCAAAAACTAAGACAAATTAAAGACTAGCAGTGCAGACGAGTTAGCAACTAAATTGACGGACTTTCATACAAACATTTCGCTCCCTTTGGAGTTGAATTTTGTAAATCCGCAAAATGAGTGTGCAGATGTCAAGCCGGGAAGTTAAAGAACAAAGACTTCCAAACCTCCTTTAGTTTGCATATATTATTTTAATTGTGAAATAGAACGAAAATTTACATTCCATGTAAACAATAGCCTCAACTCCACCTCACCATATAGAAACTCTCAATTCATTAGATCATCCTTAAGTAAGGTATTTTTTAAACGCGGGTGTAACCGCGGGAACTGCTAGTCTAGAAATAAAGTGATTAATTTTAAATGAATAATAATAAACGATTAATCATGGTCTGTTAGGAGCTTAGGACGACAATACTATAAAATAAATAGTCAAGTATATATTAGGTACTCAAATAATTATTAGTCCCTGGAGAATTAAATAAATTATTTATTTAAATAAATAAATATTACTATTAATTTATTTATTTTGTAGGTTCGATACCTTAGCTTCATGTAAGTAAACTCCTGTTAATAAATAATTTGATTGTGCGATATAACTACATCCGTCATAATATCCTTTCCGGTTGTGACAGTCTGTCAGGGATGAATCAGTCAAATAAGCTGCATCGTAATGTTATTTAAAAGATTTGGAGCGCAGTAGCAAGAGCGTGATTTTTATGCGTAGAACAATACGAACGTGCCGAGGTCAAGCTGGGTATTAGCATTGCTACATTAAAACAGTTGCTCATGTACCTATGTAGTAGTAATATGTATCTAATTAACAGACAACTAGGAAAATATATCGTTAGTATTAAGTATTTATGGCGACCTATTTTCCACAATGGACAACATGCTGGGCAACAATAGTAACGACGTTAAGGTTGCGAGGTCAATTCCTTAACCTCACCCCGCAAATTAAATTGGTAACTACGTCGCTTCTGAATCCTTGTCTATGTATGTCTATGCGGAGGAATACTATTACTAACAATAAGTGTTAATTGTTTAATATAAGTAGGTACTTAGATCATGAATTTCTATAAATGCAAAAATAAAAGATTACTAGACTAGTATTATCGCGGAATTGATACATTATAATACTTAACGGGTACTCACGATATGCGGTTTATGAATTCTTATAGAATTCTTTTTGCCGATATTTCGACCCAGTTGCATGGATCGTGGTCACGGCCAAACTGCGGTAGCGGGGAGAAACCGTTGACAAGCACTAGTGGTAAATTAACCTATCTACCCTACGTCTAGTTCGTTTTTCTTTTTTAGGTTCCATATCACGACACACAACACTAACGGTATCCTTACGCCTTCGCTACCGCAGTTTGGCCGTGACCACGATCCATGCAACTGGGTCGAAATATCGGCAAAAAGAATTCTATAAGAATTCATAAACCGCATATCGTGAGTACCCGTTAAGTATTATAATAAAAGATTACTGTTTTACTAAGTACCTGAAATATCAAATTTGTGTCTACTATACAGCTATGTTTAGTACAATGCTTAACAAATGTAAATGACCTTACGTACGTTAACTGATGTTGAACAATGCAACAGAGATCTGTTGTCTGGTCCTTGTCGCGACGATCTACCTATACCTACTATATACCTATTCCTATATAGTATAAGTACTTTACGGAGACGGTCAAAGCCCTAGTCACCTGCGTTGGTATTTTTATTTCAGTTACATTGTTTACCTTTTCTAAAACAATGAAAATTTTCGCCAAAAAGACTCACATTATCTAGTAAGTATATTATCATTCATTCATTATTCTAAGAAAATTAACAATGAGTTATAGGGTTACCTACAATAATAGATACTCAAAGGAAATGACGCGGATGTAAAGAACCTGCCAAATCTTTGATAAAATATTACTGGTAAATTTATACCTTTTTAGGTATCCTCGTTATAATGCATAAAAATTCTTTGTGGAATTTAATATTTAAGGGAATAAGTATTGGGTTAATATGGGGTAAACGTCCCGTATGTTCGGAGAGTATTGTAACAAAGAGTCGTCGTGCATCCCCGTCTGGCTGTTGACCCAGGACGAACTTAGTTACTGCACCCAAGTAGCACCTGTGTTCAATTTTAGATAATTGACCGCTCCGGGGTCATGGAATTATCCTTGATCGTTAAATAAATTTAATGAATAAATGGCATCAATATGACATATTATTTTTTATATTAGGTACATTAATTTAGTTTCCTATTAAGTTTTCAATAATGCAAACATATTATTTTAGTTTGAAGCCTTATTAATTCAAGCATTAGCAAATTTATACTACTTATTATTAAATACTACTTAATCAAATGGGCCATTTTTCTTTAGCATTGTATGTACCTACTCCTTTAGGTATCTAATAATAAGATAACTTTTATTAAGTAATTATGTTAGACAAATTTATTACACTATAAATCATTTTTTTAAAGAAACATAATATTTAAATGTTATTGAATTTCTGTTAGCATTTGCTAGCACTGATAACCATGGTTTTCAGGAATACAAGGCATTGCAAAATTGGGACGACACCATATCTACCTGTTTGAAGAAGTAGCCTTTCGATTTTTAACATAGGTAGCTATTCATAAATATATTACCAACTGTGTTTTCGTTGTATATTACACTAGTTGACCCGGCGAACTTCGTTCCGCCTAAAAGTCAAAAATCTAAAATGATTAGTGTTCCTCCACTATACCTAATATGCATGTATTATACATAAAAACCTTCCACTTTAATCACTCTATCTTTTAAAAAAACAACATTAAAATCCATACCGTAGGCTTATAGATCTAAGCATAAATTAATAGGGACAGACAGCGGATAGCGACTTTGTTTTTATACTATAATTATAGTGATAGTGATAATCTTTCTTTTTTCCAGAAACCTACCCAATGGCACGTTCCTGCTGGACGTAGTTTCAAGCCAAATAATATATGCATGGTGCACACATATTTTAAAAGTTAACGTTTATTTCTAAGGATTAAATAAATTTAATTACCTATTATAAAAAAACCTATTACCAAAAAATAATAACTTGCTTAATTAACTATTTTAATGGGACCTACTTTTGCAAAACGGTAGTTGCGAGTTTTCCTCCCATTATTTTAAATACGTTGATAATTTTCAATAATATCATATTTATATAAATAGATCAAATAATTTTGTGCAACGTTGTAAATAGTTTTTATTAAAAAAAAAACTAAAATTTTACAATATACAAAATTTTGTCAAAAATGGCTTTTTCTTAAAACTGTTGTTGTGTGGGTTGATTCTGTTTTGCAAAAGTAGGTCCAATTCCATTTCCAGTTACTTATTTTAAAAAAGCCAGATTCCATTTCTCTTACAATTTATATAATAGTAACTAGAGTTGCAAATTACTAAAATAATCCAAGTATAAGCAAATATTAAACTTACCTACGACTAAATTAAGTTTTCACTTATTAAGCGTTGTTGGTTTATACAAAGTGAATTATTTTGTAAAATTATCCTCCTTCTGACGCAGCCTAGTACCTTATTTTGAAACAATTAATTTTAGAGATTAATGTATGATAATTATTTTAAATGTATTTAAAATAAAATGATAGTATGAATAGTGGTGTAAAAATACATAAAAATACTGGGTCTATTTATTTTTTCAAAAAAAATAAAACAATGTCTATTTTAATTCATTTGTTTATAATTATAAAATTATAAAAATATAAAAAAGAAATCCAATCTATTCTAGGCCCCGGCGAGATTCGAACTCACGATCTCCTGTTTACTAGACAGGCGCTTTAACCAACTAAGCCACGGCGCCGATGATCTTCGTTGTGTAATTGTGTAACATATAAATTCTAAGAATTTTAAATGTATATGTAATGCTACAGATTGTAGCACACTTAGAAGTGCGACTCTAACCCACTGCCACATCCATTTTTGCCCAATAATAACGGTGTTAAACTATTTTCTGCTGATTTCAAAGGTAAAAAGAGGTTTGTGATGAAGAAGACGTACTTATCCTAGGCGTTCCAGCTCATTGTAAGTTCTTGGAAATAGAAAAAAAAAGCGGCTCGCTTGAAATATGACATAACATATACAAGGTGGATTATAGATGTCCATGGGCGACGGTGCCTATTAATAGTCCGGAAGACTTAATCTTCTTTTGTTTATTTTATCATGTTAAAAAATAAACACCAAACATATATTATACCCATAATTTTAATAAACTTCAGTGTCGCTTTGAACGATATAAAAGATTTAATAAAGTTGACAGTCTCACGCATGTGTTTAAAAAACATAAAATCCTACACTTAGTGAATAGTATAAAACAAAAACTTTTAAAATGGAGGTTTTGCGTGGTATGCATAATACGCATTATAGGTACAGAGTTATTTGTTTCGTAGTGAGAGCTTTTACGAACTTGCACCATGGCGCCGTCGCGTCGTGATCCCCCCTCGGACGTGGGACCGGAAGAATATAGGTACTGTCAGTAGGTGCCGATATTTTTGGACTTTAGCCAAAACGAGGGATGTTTTCGTTGGATATTATTTATCTCTTTGTTCTTATGCGTACCTTTATGTATTTATATTCAGGAAGTATGACCCAATTAGGTTACATAACTTAAAGATCAATAAAATACCTATACTTATCATCATCATTTACATTAGACAGATTGCGTGTTCTTTTCGTACTCTAGTTTCATAACACGCAAACTGTGTACCGTCAGATGCCTTAACTTTTTACGGAGTTTGATATTTTTCAGTTTAAAAGTACAATAAAAAAAAATTATTAGGTTTTTCACGTTGTAGACACACTGTAGTTTCATATTGTAACAACGGATATTTTAACATTTTTTTTTGGGAATTGTTGAATAGGCAAAATAATTGTCATTATGCTTAAAATTGCCTCATACTTTTACACCAAAAGGTAATCTAAAACCTCAATTAATATTTAAAGGATAAAACTTTCAGTGACAAGTTTTGTTAGTGTTTTATTAGCTAAATATATCAAGGCAATGTTCGGACACTGCTCTGTGCAGTCTTCATACAAACAAAAAATCTATAGAGTTGTCTCCAAACCCAAAGTTAAAATTTAAAACAAAAAAAAGAAATAAAAAACTTTTAATTATATTTTCTACTTGCATGGTTAAAAACCATAACACTTAAGCTTTGTGTAGAGCGGTTATTGAGACTACATTGTTGCGGGTAAACTATGAACCGACGTACAATAAGTACCGAACCAGCAACTAAACAGTGGAGTTGGCAAACATTTGTCTCATTTTGTTACATTACATTACAGAGTTTGATTATCATTGTTGTATTTTAGATAAATGTTAAGGATCCGGAGGGTATGCAACCTCCTTGAGAGGGGATTAAATCCGTGCCCACCGCCTTCATGTTCATTTAGTCGTAGAATGTGAGGGACTCGAGATCGAGAGGTATGACATCCAAATGCAATTTTAATTTAATAGATAGGTATGTTATTACTTTCATTAATCTAAAAATGTTAATGGTATGAAATGATATTATATCTACTTCTTTAAAAATTTAAAATTTAATCCAGTAATTAGTACAGTCGTTTACAATGACAAATGAAGAAGCTATCAATGTTTCATAGAATTAATGTAGAAAACATTGTAAAGATACACAATTTAAAGACCTACTTGAAACGTTTTCTTACAATTCAGAATAACCACCTTGGTACACATTTATTTTTCAGAATTTTTGCATGTTATAAACCTGACGACAGCATGTTAGTATAGCCAGATAATATTTCTAAACGCCACGTATTTTTTCTATTGTTAAATAAATTGAAAAAGATATTAACTATTTTGTAAAATAGGCAATCATAGGACGCGAGGCAAAATTAGGACATTTGACGGTACTTGTAATCTTTAGTCAGTCAGTGTTGTTGTGTATATAATATTAAAATTATTTCATTTACGTCTAAAAAAGCAGCTCATTTGCGGTAGAGTTTTCAAGCATTCTTCTCCATTTGAATTGATTTTGTTTTCATGAAAATGTTATCAGCAAGAACCTACATTTCTTTTCTGTAGTTCCGGGATTAGTATAGAACCCTGCCTTTTGTAAGAGACGATTGAAAGAGGACTTCTGGGGTTGCGGTTGGCAAGACGTGGAGCTTGAACATTCCAGTCAAGCGACCCCGGGAGGGACAGCGGTGTGTGTGGTCGCATACCGTCGTATTGACCAGATGCTGCTGAGGGCTTAGCAGCTTCCACATGGGTGGAGCTTAATGTGGCAACGGGCTCAGAGCACTCCTATTGGGTTCTGTTGGAGATCCTGGAGTCCTCCTACGATGTCGGGAAACTTAAAGTTTCACCCACATAATAGAAAGGTGAGTACCTACCTTAAATATTATTTTAAGACTTTCAATGTATTTTTAAAAAGAAATCCGATTATTGACGGGATTGATGGTATTTTTTAACCGATGTACGTACGTACCGAGGTACCTCTACCGTCCCCTATACTCACGTGAAAGTTTCGTCGTTATCAGTTTACCTTGGTATTTGATTGAGCGGTCTTGCAAGTATAAATAAATATAAATAGAGGTATAAAAATCAATGCCACTTTTCGTTGTAATAAAATAACTCAGAACGGGCTCACCTATCCAAAATACGTGTTGCCGATTTAGAGGATACTTTATTATTCAAGCATGTCTTACATGGAGCCATGGAAATAGCTCAGGAATGTCGCCACGGTTCTAATGTTACAGTAGACATATACTTAATATTTAATATGATTATTTAATTATATATGTATAAACTTAGTCTAACGCCGTAGTTCATGTAAAGTTTGCACAAAATCGGTAGAGCGGTTCTTCAATTATCACAATTTTGTAACAAAATATTTCAATAAATGGCGGGTCACTTTATAAATGACTTTTCAAAACAATTATTAGAAATTGGTGATGGCAAAATACAAATCGACAGTACCCAACGGATTGATCGCTGCACCGAACAATTTTTGTACAATTGCGCAATCGATAGATGAATTGATTGGATGTGTTTATCCGAATATTTTTAAGAATTACTGAAATCATGATTGGTTGAGAGAACAGGCCATTTTAGCACCGAAGAACATTCATATCAATGCCGTTAATTGCACGACTCACAATGCGAAGCATTAGAGAGTGCTTTGTTACCGAAAAATCCGTTTAGCCTCGATACCAACGATAGCCGAACTATTTCATCATTTACGCGATTGGTAATCCAAGTAATTTTTTAAATTAATTGGAATTGGCTGGTATGCCACCGCATTGCTTCAATCTAAAGTTGTTTTTTTGATTATATTATTGCGAAATATTAATCCGCACTAA
Source organism: Spicauda simplicius (assembly GCA_949699795.1). Taxonomy (NCBI): domain Eukaryota; kingdom Metazoa; phylum Arthropoda; class Insecta; order Lepidoptera; family Hesperiidae; genus Spicauda; species Spicauda simplicius. The sequence continues at coordinate 16,360,718 of OX453060.1, read as the reverse complement.
GTACCCCCAGGTGGCCATCCTCGGCGCTATAAAGGAGACTCCGGGATCTCCAAAGGAACGCAAATATTAAAACTAATTTATTATATAAATAATAATCGAATAAAACTGTGTAATAGGATTGGCAGTGAAAAAAATATTACCAAATTTGATTGAAGCTACAATCTTAACTGCTAAATCAAAATAAATTTGTATGATACCGCGTGTCTCTATTAATCCAACTGATATGCTATTTAAATTCAAACGATTACAATATCCTGTGCGTTTACCATTTGCGATGTCCATCAACAAGGCGAAGGCCCAATAGCGAACATTTCTGGTGTTAATTTGGAGTTGTGTTGTGTTAATAATGTAAAAGTCTAAGTAAACCTGTAAACCTCTTATGTGAATCACCCTATACAAATATCACAAAAATATATATAACACATGCATATAATACACAAAAAAATATAAAATACATACTATATAAAAAAAGAATATTAAGAAAAAATGACAGTATTCAGATAATGCTCTCGGACTAGCTTTATAAACACGAACTTACTAGGTACTTTCCTGATATATTAGAACGCTGTAAAATAAGACACCAGTAAAATACTTTTAACCATTTTATTCTCAATTCTTTTTCAATAATGACAGCTCTGCCACGTCAATCATCGCACCTCTCCTCTCCGCACCTCACCCCCTCGCCTCAACGCACCTCCTTCATCACCACACCGCACCTCCTTTGTCATCGCACCACGCCGCATTAAAGCATCTCATCACTGCTGCGTTACAATATTATAGGTACCGATCAATTTCGATATTTTTAATAAGTATGATTAAAAAAATATTACTAGTACGGACTTCTGTCCAAAAATTGTAACAATGGGGTTAAAGTACCTGAAAACATTGTAATAAGCAATTGCCGATTGAAAACATCATCATCATTTAGAGAACAAGGATGCAAATTTTTGTAGTATTAAACGCCGTGAAAAGTGTGTGTAGAGTCTATATTGAAAATTAATTTTATTTAATTTCCGTTTATCCTTCTGTATCAGGCCACAAACTAATGAACTGTCCTACGAATCATCTGAAAACGTCTTCGATATAACCTGTTATATTCCATCCACAATAAACGATAGCTTTATATTTCTATATTCTTGGCAGCGTAAAAAGCCATCACCATATTTGCAAAACAATAAAGCTTCATATGTAGAGTTTCTCCACCTGTGGATTTTCTTTCGTGAAGTAGTTCGCTTTAGACTAAAATTATAAAAATATATAAACTAACAAGGATAGGATTCATAAATAGTAAAATACAATATCGGTCATAATAATTTTATTCGCATATAATTATTGATTATGATACATGGAGCGCTAAAGCGCACCGGTCAGTTGACGACAATCGCAACTCGGTCGTCTTTGCTCCAAAAACATTTTATTATTTATTTATATTGCATCGACATTCGTTATGCAAAACCGTGGCTACATATTCACTAGTGAGATGTCTCGAGGCTGCGGCGGTCCATGGGACGTATAGTCCTCGCGATACTGAGATAGATCGCAGCGAGGCCGCCGACCGTTCGCTTTTTTACATATATAATATATACTTAAAATATAACAGTCAATTAGACAGCCGGATGTCCGTCCGATCAATATATTTACATACAAACAAACGGAGCGCCTGCCGCGCGCCCTTCGCGGCCACCGGGGCCGGCCGGGAGCGGGCGTCGGACCGCGGCGGATCGAGGCGCGCGAGCCGTGCAAATTTTAAATAATCTTACATCACTTTCATAATTTACGACTTAATTAAAATACCGAGAACCTAAACTCCGCTCGGTCGGCGGACGTCCGTCGAGCGCTCGAGTGTCGATCGAGAGGGTTGCGGCGCGGCGCGGCGATCACTCCGCCTTCACCTCGGCGGGCGGCGGCGCGTCGGGCGCGGCCGCGGGCTCGCCGGCCTCCTCCGGCGCCGCGTCGCCGCTCTCCGCCGCGCGCTCCGCTCCACCGCCACCGTCTGCGCAAACGGGCACCACGTCCATTTCATTACACCCCGGGCGATGGTCACAGTGGGAACGTCAGAGCGAGGGCGTCGGGTACTCACTGCGCTGGTGGTGATGGTAGTAGAGGTTGGGGCGCGGCGCGTGCGGCGGGCGCGGCGCGGGCGCGGGCGGCGCGCGGTACAGCGGCAGCGCGGGCGCGTGCGGCCGCTGGATGGGCGCGGGGTAGCGCGGCGCCACCATGCCGCCGCGGTTCATGGCGTTGCCGCCGTTCACCCCGCTCGCTCCGCCGCCGCACCGACCGTTGTTGCCCCCGGGCAACATTTGCTGCGAAACAAATAATTTAGGGTTAGTGCGGTCGCTCGCAACCGATAACTACTATTAAGGTGAAGTTGATTGAGTATCTACTACATTCGCGCACCGCGCTTATGAAAATTCTCCCGTGGATATAGTACATGCATCTGTATAAAAGAGATGCGTGCTCAATAGTACATATTACAATTGTTTAAATATGGATCGAACATATTCTCAGCTTTAGGACCTAGAGCGGCATTTCATTTGATTCTCTCAAAACTATAATGTCTCCTCAGTGCAATACTGATAATCTTACCATTATAAATAAAAGGTGAATAGGTTGCTACTAGACCTTTACTCTTAATAAATAAGCAAATATAAAGAATAAAAATTCAACGTTATGCAACACAAAGTTCGATCATATCGTTATAATGCGAAAAGTTCACCGCGGAGCGTACGTTGCGCGTTTTAATACCGTAAACTAGTGAATCGGAAATACGTACACGGAGCGTAAACATAGTAGATACCCAGCTACACGGACTAAGTTTCGCGTAGAATATAACCTGTTGCTGATGTTGATGGTGCTGGTGCGGCGTGTGCGCGGGCGGCGGGTGCTGCGGGTGCTGCGGGTGCGCGGCGTGCGGCGCGTGCGGCCCGTGCGGCGGCGGCGCGTGGTACTTGTGCGGGGGCGAGTGCGGCGGCTTCTGCGGCTTCGCGACGCCCTTCGGCGTCGGCGAGGACGCGTCGCACAGGGGCGCGAAGCCGTTCGCGTGCTCGTGCAAGGGACTCTTTAGCTGCTGCTGCGGCGGCGGCCGCGGCTGTGGCGGCGCGTACTGCTGCTGGAGTTGCGGAGCTCGGTACTGTTGCTGTGACATTAATGACGTATATCGCGCCATGTTAGAAAAATGTAGCAAAAAATGTGGTTTGTTATAGACTTTGCAAGTAGCAAATGATAAATATCAATTTCTGTTTATAATAGGTAATTCAGTATTCATTTATGTATATGAAGTTTTTAGTCCATTTTTGGATTGTTAAATGAAACTTTGAATATAATAATATAGTTTAAAAGAACTTAAGAATCATTTAAAATAATTTGATCTATAGTTACGTTGCGCACACAACACACCTGCATCTGTTGGACGGCGGCGGCGACGTGCAGTTGTGAGGACAGGAACTGCGAGCTGAATGCGTTGGATTGAGCTGGCTGCGTGAACTGCAGCGGGTAGGTGGGCGCGGGGGCGGCCGGCGGCTGGTACGGCGAGTAGTACGACGAGGCAGGGGGCGCGGGGCGCGGCAGGAGCCCCGGCAGGGAGTAGGGCGCTTCGCCCACCGGCCCCGAGTACCCCATGTACTGCTGCTGGAACGTATTCACACCGCCTACGCCACCAACACCGCCGCCTTTGCTACCTATTGATTACAAAAACAGATTGTTCACGGAAATGCTCTAATGACTAATTAAACTTTTACCACATGGGTGAATACAAACTACATAAATTTTGTGGTCACTACAAAAAAAAAAGATCTACAACAAAGCACCAAACAAAGAACCAAAGATATACATAATGAGCAACGAAGTATTTAACATTTAAATTAAATACGATAGTAAATTTCATATTATTTATTTTTGTCCCTATTAAAGCCAAAGTTTGGGAGCTACAACCAAAATGCGTGCAACATTTAGTATAGGTGCAAACTAAACTACAACTAAATTGAATTTAAAAATAAACTTAAAACTACTGCTATTACAATCTATTACATAATATAGACTTAGGAATGAATGTCTTCAACTCATACACCTTCCACTGCTGAGCACAAGTATCACAGCGCTGATCAGATGTCTGGAGCATACTTCGCAACTTAATTCTAGTGAAGGTAATTAATGTAATGCAAATTATAAAATAGGTGTTAAAATAAATCATAATACTGACCGATCGCTCCTATCTGTTGTGACGAGGGCTTAACAGTAGCCGACATAAGAGAGTTTGATGTGCTTGAAATAAGAACTGTGCTAGGATTATTACCCAGCTGTCCTGATTGACCAAATGCTGCGCCGCCTCCAGCAGCTGCCGCCTAGGACAGCATAAAAGTAAATTTTATGTTAGATGATTTAAATAACATATAGCAAATAATATTTGTAACCTAATTTTTTAACACTCACCATGCGGTACTGACTTGGAAGACTTTGGAACATGTCAGGCGGCGGTTGGTAGTTGTATGGAGCGGCCGATCCAGCGCCATATGGAGTTCCAGGGAACCCACCAAATTGTCCGCGGCTCTGGTCTAAGAATGCTCCATACAAGCTACCTTGCTGCGGCAGCTGCTGTGAGGATCCCAGCAACTGCTGCGACGAGTTGAAATTAAATACTGCCGGCGGCGAGGGAACAGATAAACCACCGTATCCACCCTGATATCCCACATGATTGTAATGTTGAGGCGGCGGCGATTGCAATTGTTGTGTAGGTTTCACTTTACAAACATTGGGCGGCGCACCAGTTTCATTGTTTGTCTCTTCGAATCCGGAAAACTGTAATTCCTCGCTCCCTTCGGCTACCGCAGGCATTTCCCAAACTTTCTTCACGCTTGCTATTTTTAAATTGAGATCAGCTGCCAAGGGCGATATTGTGTTTGAGGTGCTCATATGTGTACCACGCGGCAAACCGAGAGATTTAGCAGATTTATCTTCAGTAAGTTGTCCAAGATCAGAATCGAAAGCAAAGTCCAGTTTCATATCAGACGAGTCTTCAGCTTTTTGGGACGTATCAAAAGGCATTTGGAGCCCTAAGGTACCTTCTGCTTCAGATACAGGTCTACCATTTTCTGACATGATTTCCTGTATTGATCTAGGGCGAGACCTAACATCTCCATTAAATGCTAGAGGTCGAGCCTCCATTTCCGAGGTCATCTCTTCCCCTTGCGGTTTGGCAGTGTTTGCGCTGGGTTGATATTTTTGTTTTAAAGCCTCAGCAGGAGGTGCAGTCTTATAGTTAGTATTTTCAAATATAATAGTTTCTACTGGTGGAGTGGTCCCGTCAAGAACACCAGATTTATCAGTTACAAGTGCGCACGCCGCTGGGGTCGATTTATTTTCTACCGGAGCTTCACCAGGGGTGCTACGTTGACTTGACTGACTTGATTTGTTATCTACCACTTCAGTGGGCTCGTCAACGTTTCCGCGCAAAGATTGCGATATTGGTTTATCCCATGCGTTTACAGCGGGCGGTGGAGGAGCCGCGCCAGTATCTGGGCCAAACACAATCAGACCCATTTGTTGCTTTTGTCTTTGTTTAACAAAACGTGGTGCTAGATTAGCTTGGCGCGGTCGATCATATTGAGTACTAGGTTTTCCTGGTACTGGTGCCGATCCTCGCGAGTTAGATTTATCGCTTGCATTTCGAGTGGAAGAACCATTTCTACCACCGCCTTGGTTTGAACGAGATCTTGGTTGCTTAGGAACATTCTGATTGTCTTCTTTTGAAGAGGCTCGTGCATCCTTTGAGTTTTTCTTGTTCCTTACTTCCTGGAAGCCATCATCAACAACCTCATCGTCTTTTTTGGCCCCAGATATTTTAAGATCTGTCATAGCCTCTGTAATATCTGAATTTTTAACTTCAACAACAAGATCTTTCTTTCCCCCTTGGATATTTCGATTGTTATTTTGCCTATTGCCGGAATTCTGATTGCGCCCACCTTGACTCTTCTGAGATTGACTCGACTGTCTCCCTCCAATAGATCGACGGTGGGAACCTGCACCACCACCTTCGGAATGTTCAGACGTTGTCTCCCAATTTTCATCTTCTCCACTTTGTGGACCACCAGCTCCTTTCGGTCGGCGGTCACGCCCTCTACCTGTCGAAGAACCCGCTCGAGGTTTGTTACCTTTAGCTTTGTCATCTTGCAAGTTATCTTTTATTTCGTCATTGTCCTTTACGGCTCTATTAGCTTGACTGAAAGGACTCTTAGTATTAGGAGGTCCATAACCTGCAACTCTTTTGGCGGGTGCTGGCGGCCTTGAAGTTCCTTGGAATCCACCTCTTCCGCGTCGAGAAGGTTGGCCTCGTGGCGCAAATGGTTCTCTGTTTTCCATACTATCAACTATATGTGGAACTTGGTCAATAGGCGGATTAATTGTATCTTCCGGTCTATCAGGCTTTTTAGGCCCACGAGGGCTACGTGGAGCCCTGCGTCGTTCTTTACGTTGCGTATTAGCGGCACCGTCTGTAGAACCGTCAGATTCACTTGCTCTATTATTCGATCGTGAGCTACGATGCGAGCGTCGCCCGCGAGATTCACGTGACCCCCAACCTCTACTGTAGACATTGTACCCACCACCACCACCAAAACCTCTACCTTTTTTCTCAGACCCTGACCCGCTGGATTTTCTTTCAATGGGTTCTTTATCTGGTATTTTGTTTAATTGCTCATTACTAAACCTCTCATTTCTTTTTTCATCTATGATTCGTTTTGAAGAATCTATATTTCCTACTAATGGATCAATTGGGCGTGCATCTCCGGCTTTATTTCCTGCAGGTAGATCACAGCTAGATTTTGATACTACTGATTCAGTTTCTGCCACCTCTTTTTCAGTCTTTTGCGGTGGAAGTGCTGGTTTACTAATATTTTGTAAAGAAATCGGATCTACAGGTTGCTTTTGGGGCTGACTCAGATTTGTAGGTGCGTCATTAAGAGTAACAGGTTTGGGAAGAGGTAGATTAATAGGTTTATTGAGATTTTCAGAAAATTGTTGCGATTGATTATTGGCTACAGTATTTTGAGATTGTATACCGCCAAATGAATTAACTTGAGATATAGGGGGATTGTATTCAGAAACTGGATGAAAGTTTTGATTGATGGCAGCATTGTTTTGATATTTGTGAGCTTGATTTTGTAATGCTTGGTTGTAGGAGTTTGCAATATTGTTGGCTGACATGTTCTGTTGTGGTGTTTGTACTAAAATAGGTGGTTGTGGTACTGGTTTCATTTCTGTAGATTCAGGTTCTTTTAGATCTTTAACAATCATATCAGTTTCCTTGGATATTGTAACGGCTTCAGGTTTTAAGACGGTTGCACTTTGCTCTTCTTGGGCAACTTCAGCCCACGAAGTTTTGCCAAAGTCCTTTTCCGAAGATTCTCGTTGGGATGCATTAGAAGGTGGAGTGATTCGTCTTTCTGGAGCCTGCGCAGGTACTGGTACATCACTAGAAGCAAATGGTTCTGTGAGACCTATACTTTTTCTTTCAAACACTTCAGTTAATTTATCTGCTGCCGTTCTACTTGGGTGTTCAATAGTGTTATCTATGGACTTTCGTTCATTATCACTTCTTCTATCTTTATAGTCATAATCTTTATACGAATCTTTTGAATTGGACCTATCCAATTCTCTTCCAGACCTTTCATAATCTTGCATTTCAGATCGCCATTGAGGGCCAGATCCCTCCTTGTCCCTTCTTAAATCATCCTCACGATCTGAATAATCTCTGTAAATAACAAACATGAGAATAATTATCTAATATAACTACCAATGTTATTTAATATTAGTAAAAACTTCATTTAATATCTTTACGGGTTTTGTCTGAATATGCTAATGTAATGTTTATTTAGGAATGTCACTAACTTTAAATGAAATAGACGTTCAATATATGCTTACGTACTAGAATTTAATATTTCGTCTAAAAAAGTTTGGAGTTATTTGCATACCTTGAATAAGAACGACGACCATTATGTGGGCCATGCCGCGGTGCGTTGTAAGACTGAGGTTCCTGCCGCCTTGGCGCTGGTTTACCCGAAAACGCCCAGCCTTTATGCTGTTCTTCTTGCTGTCTGTTTTGTTGCTGCCTTAAGAACCGCGGAGGCATATTAGCTTGGAAATTTTTAGAAAACGCTGGATTAGATTGGTCACGTTCTCGATCCCTGTTATAATCCCTGTCTCTAAAATCTCGGTCGCGATCTAATCTCTCTCTATCCATACGATCCCGATCGCGATCTCTATCAGCCCGGTCTCTATCTCTGTCGTATCTGTCACGATCCATACGGTCCCTATTATCGTTACGGTCTCTGTCACGTGTATCGCCTCTGTCCTTATCATTTTCTTGACGATCTCTGTTTTCGATCCTTCCCCTGTCTCTATTTTCATTTTGTCGATCTCTGTCGCGATCACGTTCACGATCTCTGTCTCTAGCATCAAATCGTTCCCTGTTATCCCTATCTCTGTTTTCAACACGGTCCTTCTCTCTTACTTCCCTGTCCCGTATATCATTACGCGAGTCTTTGAAATTCGAATCTCTATTACGTGGTTCATTTCGCTCCTTGTCTCTATTTTCCACTCTATCCCTGTCTTTATCAAATCTTTCTTTTTCTCGAGAATCACTGTCTCTATCACGATTATCATTGCGGTCTCGCTCGTTCCTCTCTACGCAGTCACGGGAATCTTTAGTCGGCTGCGGAGCCGATGTGTCACGGACTTGTCGCCGTTGTTCTTCCTCCTTAAGCGCCCGTGCGCGAGCAGCTATCTGGGCCATTTCATTGCTTTGTTTTTGTCGTCGCTCCGCCCAAAGTAAGTCTTCATCGCCAGGTTCTTGAAATTTGGAGTCTATACGATCATTATCTACAGACGCCCTGGTATTTTTGGAACTGGACTTATTCGCTGGAGTTGAAGACTCACCATCGGAGAAGTCTAATTTTTGACTGAAAAAAAGTAAATAAATATAATAAACACATGAGTTAGGAACAATAATAACTAATACCCATTATTTTATTTTTAGTCATAACTCACTCATAATCAATGTCGTCGTGTTGTGCCCATCCAGCATCACGAGATATGTCATCTAACGAAGAAATTTGTTCCTCGCGTAGTATAGGCCGAGCGGTGAGAACCTCAACGGCTCGGGGTGTGGCGGGCTGTCGCGATGCTTGTCGCTGGCCGCCCGTATTACTGTTAACAGTGGCTGCTCCGCTGTTATTATTACTTCTATTATCGCGAAACGTGCTAAGTGTTCCTGGCACGAGCCCGCTACTGCTGCTACCTTTCATCAGCTGTTAAAAGATAAAGAGATAACCTTTTAAGAAAAAATCCCTGCTCATCAAAAATTTAAAGGATTTTTTATTTATTTATAACATAACACAAAACAACACTACAAAACAAAAAAAGTGTCTAAATAGAAAAGACAAAAAGGGCACTGAGTTGTTTGTCTTTATATATTTATATGTATGAGTAATTTACCCAGTGGTCGAAGTCTGTCCTACGAAAAGAAAACCAGGTTACAAAAAGGAGACAAAATTTTGAGCAGTTTTTATTTAGTCTATGTAAATATAAATTTAGCAACGAAATTTAACATAATGAAACGATTATAGGCTTATACTACCTCCTGCACCTCAAATAAAGAAGACCATTTTAATGTTCCAACACAAGTTATGTACACAAGACAATCCCCTTTTATAAAGACAAAAGAGAAAAATCATATTAGAAAATTACGCACGAAGGATGGGAGAATTGCACGGTAAGCGGGTGTCTGCTGTGAAACAGGCGTGGAGGCGGGCGCGGCGGCGGGAGACGATGTAGTTTCTTGCCGAACGCCGGCTGTGCCACCGCACGTCCAGCTCCCTTCCGCTGTAAGAAATTTTATATATTGTGAAAATTTATTTCAACTAAAATTCCGTTTATATCTATGTTTATGGCGTATCAAACACGTAACATGGTAGACAATAGAATCTATCGTAACACGGTCTCGTTGACATGGGCCGCGCCCATGAAAATACTGTAAAGAAACTTTTTATCTCGTCTACCATAGCCCATGTCTGTATTAATCAATAATAACTAATTCAAAAATCACATGTATATAAAACATACATGAAATTTGGAAGTTAAAAATCTTACGGAACAATGTGAAAATCGATAAGTGGACAAACTAGGTTAATTTTTAAGGGCGAGTCATGACGTAACACTTAATGGAGAAAAAGGGAGCAAGGCACTGGTATATTAACACTCTCTTGCTCTATTTCCGTAATTAATGGGTTATTAGTTACTAGTTACAGATAGTGATCGGCACCTAATAAATTCATTTTATAATAAAAAATAATAGCGTTTATATTAGCCTATAAGTAAAATTACGATTAATAAAGTAGTTATAGACAAATTAGCGCAAATGCAAAAACTATCAGTTTTGTCTGACTTATTACTTTGTGGTCTGAGTTGTGGCTGTGGTCCATGTTCTGCAGATCGGTGTGAGGGCTGAGCAGCAGCTGCCAATGAAGGAAATTCGTTGGGGAAGTGTGACGAAGATGGAGGTGGCAGGGCTCCCCAACCGCCTGATGCGCCGCTCGCAATTACACCGGTGTTCGATGTTGTTGTCTGAAACCATTTTCTATGATCACATTGCAGTATGGATAAAAATATCTGTTAGTTTTTCCGATATCTACATTTTATTCACTGCTGTAAGATGATGTAAGGCAACCATACATTTAAGGTACTTTTGAAATACTAATTGTCTATGCAAAACTTTCAGTTCATGAAAACCTTTTTAAAATTAAAGTATGATACATAACACAGAGTATTCCAATAGTTGCAAAAAAAATTATTGCATAACATGGCAGAGTTTGAATACTTACTGTTGCCTGGGAGGTGCATGTTGCTGGTGTTGATACAGTTGTAGTTACAGCCGAAACAGAGCTGAAAAAAGTGTTATTACATTGTTCAGAGAGTCAGCAAATCATATACCTACATAATGACTGTTTAGATACAGAATCCTTCATATTGAACATACTCTTTATCAAAGGTTGTGAAATTACATACATAAATCAGTATTAGATCTCTCAAGCAAAATTGGTCTCAAACATAGCAGAGCCCTGATCACTTTATTTATTCAATCTCATTTTACACATTAAGCATTTGTAATGCAGTTCTACACTACTGTCAAAATATGTATAGTTGTAAAAATTTACTTTCACATAGAACATAACACTATTTATAAAATTTAAAATTACTATTTACTATTTTTTATTAATTACTATTTACTACAAACACTATGACCTAAAATATTTACCTTAATCCTCAGGAAAGACATCTTTGTAGCTCATTATTTTTCCATTAGAGAATAATTATAATTATCTATCAGCTATGGTAGAATCTTTATGCACATTGATATTAAAGAAAACACTTACTTAACGTTTGAATCTTGACCTGTTTCTGTTTTTAAAGACGGTAGATTAGCTGGTGGGCGTCTGGCAGAAGGTACTTTTCCAAGACTTTGCATTCCATGTTTGCGACTTAGTTGAGCTTTCACTGAGGACGGTTCAGAGTTTTCGTTCTGAAATTATCAAATAATATCTTCAAAAATGTTTATTTCATCATTTTAAATTTAACACACGTCATAAATAACACCTGAAATTTTACAAAGGTTATTCAACAAAAAATAGTAACTTCCTATACCTTTTGTAAGGAAGTGAACAATGCCATTCAATAGAACTCTAATAGGTAAAACCAGTAATTCCAGTGAAGGCCACTGTATTTAAGTGGAAGGTAATAATGTATTTTGCGATTAACACTTTAAATAGAGTTAGAAAATTTGACTTCTGTCTATGATAAATGTGGATCATATATGAGTAATAATAAAACCAAAATCAAAAATTGAAGTTAAATATATAGCACACATAGAGCTTGACCTATTTACAATACTGACACAAATACATAATAACTATTATGACATAATTTCATGCTTATTTAGCATCAAGAATTGCTTAGACATACATATATAAAAAATAATGACTTTCACATTGTTTTCTCGACTTTTCCCACATTGGACATGTTTTATCCATCTGTTACATTTAATAAGAATACTACTACTAAATACTAAGAGTACTACTAATTTATTGTAATGGTAAGAGCAGGTGCTATTAAAATTACAATAAAACAGGAATAGATGCCAATGGGAACTTAACAGTATGTTAACAAACATAAGTAAAACTCATAAGATATTTACAGTACATCAAGTATAGATGAAGTGTTTAAGCAGTGTACAATTAACCATTATATTATAGTGTTAAAATGTAGAAAGTTAAAGCATAAACTTGACCAATGACCATAAGTAGGTCATAAGTTTATTGCAATGTAAAATAGTCTAGTCAATTCACTATTTAAATGTGTATTGTAGAAATAGGATTGCACAGTTATTTGAATAAAATTCTCAATAGTACTCATTTTCTGTGAATACTATTGATTTTGGTAACTCTTTAACACAAAATACGGGGTATACTTGCAGGTAAATAAATCTTTTTTATAAAGTTCAATACAACTTTCTAATCTTTCCTTTGTCACTTTTACAAATCAGGATATCATTCATCCACGCTCACTGCTTGTTTTAGTGTGTAACGTAAAAACTCACCTTGCTGGCGCAGTACAGACTATTGATGTCCAACTTCTGATATTTTTGCTTGCCGGACGTCGGCTTGCTCTGCGCCGTAGTGCCTCCGCCGCCCGGCGTCGAGAGTGCAGACATGCTGCGATGTACACACCATCAGGAGGTCACCCTCTCACCGACCACCAACTGCAACCAGCGCACACACTAGTTATACAATACTACACTGCATCACTGCGGAATGCCAAACATCTACCAACAATCACCACAAAGAATCGTCCTTCAATACTACTCTGGCGCTCTCTCGCTTTTTCTATTCACTTCACTTGCAATTTTACGAAACAACCGATATCCAAATGAATAATCACTGCATGGAAATATGCACAAATCACGAAAACAGGGGAACACTTTCACAGCACTTATGATGGAACAAATTTGAGCCCTGCCCTCTGAGGTATATTGACGTGTTCGTGTTACATCCGTACGTTGAACGGACGCTGGATCGATGACGGCAAATTTCAATTTTTATTTTACAATTTAACACACTTCAATCTACACGCCTGTTACTCAAATAACTAGAAATCCACATAAAATAACGGTACTAACAAATTATTCTCTGGGAAAACGGTACATAACAAACCGAATTTATTTCTAAACGAAAAATAACAAAAGCAAAATATAAGTGTACCTTGGTCCGTAATACTCAGTTATATGAAATTAAAATTATCTAAGCTCAAATGCTAATTTATTACAAGCAGATTACTTTAGATTTTTTCTATATTCTACACTACCAAAACTTATATCACTTTATTTAAGATGGCGTCTCCAAAAGACGATCTCCTTCACAATCAATACTGTGACGTCACAAAGACGCGACACAGCGCTCTCTACACCAAACATCAGAAAGAGGACATTGTTGCGTTCAATATAAACAGCTGTTTATGAAAATTTAAAATGTATTAATTGCTTATTTCGATAAAATTATTGAAACCTTATTTTTTATTACCCAAGACAATTAAAAATTATATTTTTTAGTACATGATCACAAAATATTATATTTTTGGCTATAAGGGTGAGTATTCACGTATAAGATTTAACTAGCTAAACTATACGGTATCATCCGCTTTAAAAAAAATAACCCTAAAATTGTATTTTAATTAATCTTACTTTAGACTAGTCGTGGGTCGTAACTCCTTTTGCGTGTAATCGGTTATACGTAGTTTCGTGGATACACGTAACGTGTTTCGAAACCGATTATTTTTGGAACTAGTCATAATATTACGTTTTTTGTATCATGATACGATACGATACGAACAATGACGTTAAAACTAGCTACATCGTTAATTAAGAAACAGTTAGACAATACATATTATAAAATCCAATTAACTTCCCTTCATTATCTATCTATGCTTATTTAAAAGTTCATTTGAATTTATGTGCATATTTTTTTCTATATCTAATACTTACAGTTTAGTTGCGTTTACAAAAAAAAACGAAAAACAACAAAACAAAAAAAAGCATTTACGAAAAAATATTTACAAAGTTTACATATATACGAAAAAGTCTACCATAAAATAAACTTAAACTCAATGTGATAACATACAAATTCGCATGAGCATTTGCGAAGAAAGATCTGCCGATAGTACCATACTACTACATCAATACGTACGCATATACGTATTACAATAGCTGCCTATTCGTGGCGTTACTAGTTATAATCTGTTAAATAAAACGGTTACGATTACGCCGGCCGTTATATCACATTCTATGAAACTGCTTACGAAAAATAATCGTTACGTTCTTATGCACGAAACTACGTATACGAATAATGGGCTCGTAAGCAGATATTGAAACTGATTACGTTAAATAACGATCACCTCTACTTTCAACCTCAGACTAAAATAAGCCTTTATCAAACCTTTTAATTACATTATTTAGTTTGGATTTGATGCGATTTCAAAAACACAGACAAAAAAATCAAAACCTTATAATGTTGTCGATTAATTTTAATACTTCTTTTCAATCTCCCGTGATGATAATCTACATGAAGTATTTTTTCAAGTATTTATTTGTATTGATTTAATAAACTGCTTTAATTAAACATCGTAAGTCGATAATATAATTACAGGAAAGAAAAAAATGTAGGTACGATTACAAAAATCCTTTAAAATGCATTTTTTTTATGTAATCGTAAATAACACATTTAGGTATCTTTGCTATATATAAATGTATTAATTCCAACGAGGACAAAAAAAATATATTTAATAATTGATTTATGTATAATTACATGTTTGACATTGTAAAATGTTTAATCATCTAGCACAACTTGATTGTTCTGATATCTTGCATCTTTCTGTCTGTACGTGTGTACAATAAACACTTTGCTTAATTTTTGCCGCTACTAAGGTCTTAACATTATTTAAGATAAGCGAGCTTGTGGGTAATTATTTTGATGTACTATGGGACATGTTTTAATATTAGTTGTTCTAAACTTTTTATTAAAAAGCTAAGCTAAGGTAGTTCAATACCTTATGTAACTGATATATGGTTTTTACTCGCTTCAAGGCTTTGCAAGGACGAAGTCGTGAACAAAACTTAGTTATACGGATGTTATATAATTACATCTATGTAGGTCTCATCAAGACCTATATATATGAACTAAAATGAGCTTTGGGTTTTGTCTGGTTCACGCTTGCGCAATACGACCGCCGAGTATATCGATGGACGAAAAATCAGTAAGCGAGTGAAGATCTGCGGAGAAGTTCATAAAACGAAGAGTGTTTGAGTAAACCGGCAGCCATGTCGGGTAACATAGGAATGGAACAATTGATTCCAATAGTTAACAAGCTTCAAGATGCCTTCACTCAATTGGGTGTTCATATGCAATTAGATCTACCACAAATTGCAGTCGTCGGTGGTCAATCTGCTGGAAAAAGCTCGGTGCTAGAGAATTTTGTTGGCAGGTACGTAACTCAATTAAATTATTTTCTTTATTAACCTTTTTACATAATATCATGAAAATATCTTGTCCGAAACATCAAATTACTTATGTTTAAGTTCATATTATATGTATATATTTATATTTGTTACGTTTACAATATTTTAGTACTTAAATATTGTATGATTTAAAGTTATTATACACGTATCTCTTGTAGTCCGAATAATGTCATTTTTCATGAAAATGGTATTGATGATGAATGGACAACCCTAGCTATTGAAGTCATATAAAGTATCGATTTTTAGACTGTAATATTTGGTAAGTTGTGTAATAATGATAGTATTTTTCAAAAATAACACGCAATTGAAACTATCATTCATAAAATGTAGTAATTTAACTATTATTTTCGTAAATCTGCCCTACATTTGATGCGCATGTCACGCAGTATTGATCTCATAAATCTTTGAAACATCTTTGTTTTTAAATAGTGGTATCGTATAGTAACGTATTTTGATGATTGGAATTGAGATATTTTTGTTTTAATTTTTCTCATGAAATAATACTTTGATGATAATATTAATTTGGTTCCAACTTAGAGCATCTAATAACTGCGTTCAACTCAAAATATGAATCAATTTGTAAAACGGAACGTGTCGTTACCATAACCACCCACCCACCACCATATTGAAAAATAAATTAGTTTATCGATGTTGTGAAGGATAGATGATGAGCAAATAATTAGTGTTTTTGAGTTGCAAAAATTGATGTATCGTTTAAAAAATGTCTGGGAATTTCGGAATGCAGCAATTGATTCCCATTGTGAACAAATTGCAAGATGCATTTGTTCAAATGGGCGTGCACATGTCCTTAGATCTTCCACAAATTGCTGTTGTGGGTGGCCAATCGGCAGGGAAAAGTTCGGTGCTAGAAAACTTTGTCGGCAGGTGAGCATTTTGGCCGAAATTACGAAAGTCTTTACTAAAAACTGAAACCGGACACCATAATTATCGGAGAATGGCTAGCTGGTTGTATTTGCCTTTAATATTTATTATTGAGATAGTAATTTCAAACAATAGTTATTATATTCAGTACTGTCCCAAGTGCTATAATATTCCAGCTTCTACTTAACAACAATTTTCAGTGTCAAGGTTTTACATAATATACTGATAGACTTCTTTATCATAAAAATGATTTAGTGTACTGTAATAGCTGTCCCTATGCTTGTCCTTTTATTTAAAATTGATTAAAAAGTTTAGAATGTACCAGCTAAAAATACAATTGTCTTAGTGAAATAGATATTGTGGAATGGCAATTATTTCTAAACTCTTTGTTATTCTAACTCAACTGCTAAAGACAATAAAATGAATGAAACTGCAACAATTGACTGGATTGATTTAGATAAAATAGTGTAACTTCCTGTGTAAAAGATCTAGCATAAAGCGACATATTATATTATCTGTAAAACTGAAACTGTCCAACTAGGACAGTATTTTGATTCACTACAATATCAATTTGACAACCAAGCAGTATGGCCTAAATAGGTATTATGTGACCTCATTAGTTGGCAAAAATGCTCTGCGCTTCAAATTCTTTATGGTTCAAATCTGGAGGCACTTCTATGTTACACTTATTTTTGCTGAATAACAGCAGTTCTAATTGTTGCTTTTGAACTTGGTGCCAGGGGGTGGTAATCTGATTTGAGGTTGATTACAGATGTCTATGCAGGCTGCAGTGATCACTTACTATCTGGAGGACCACATTTTCATTTGCTACTTATATATTACTAGTTTACTAGTTGACCCGGCAAACTTCTATCTGCCTAAAAGTCAAAAATCTAAAATTATAAGTGTTTCTCTACCATATTATACATAAAAACCTTGCTCTTGAATCACTCTATTTATTAAAAAAACTGCACTAAAATCCATAGCATACTTTTAAAGATCTAAGCGTACATAGGGGCAGACAGCGAGAAGCGACTTTGTTTTATACTATGTAGTGTTATGAAAAACAATACTGATTCATAAATAAGGTATCTTATGATTATTGGCGGTGATAAAAATGTCCATCTAAATAAACTGCTTAAACTATTCCAATACTTTGTTGGCTTATTTTGGCTGTCTGGTGGATGATTTTTAAGCAATTAAAAAAATTTTTAAAATCATTCTACATCTACAATTTACAATATGTTTGTGGTTGTAAGTAATAGTAAGTTACTAGTTACTTACAATTAGTAGCCTATTATGGACGTTTAATTAAAAAATCTATAACCCACGTATTAAATTGCAAATATTTTTTTTTATATCTCTTAAACATATTGCATGCACAGAGCCTGAAATATGCGATAGTTAAAGTTCATATAGTACAGAGGGATAAAATTGTCATAATACTGCCAATTTAACAATAGTCAACATTGTCAAATATGAGTATAACTAGGTATGCCAAAAAACAGGATAATGTTTTGCTGAGAGCAATACTTTAAAATTTGATTTAGATATGTTCAATCTCACGTTTTCAAATGTGTTGTTAACCAAATTGCTTGAAATTGTACAGGAGATAAAATTATTTTTTGTGGTGTAACTAGCTATATTATTGAAAAAAAAATATTGAAAATAAAATATGAGAGATATCTTGTTACACTTTAACTTTAGTTTTTATTTGCATTGAATTGCAGTGAAATGTTTGGGTCAGTGATAGGTGGCTATTAATGAAATAATAGTTTTCATTAATTGACAGGAAATGCAAAGCAAACAATAGGTGTATTATAAAACACTTGCCGACCCGGCGAACTTTATGCCTCCTAAAAGTCAAAATCTTAAATTATATCAGTGTTCAGCCACTATATTATGCATATGTCCACCAATTCACACTTGGCCAATGCGGTGGACTATGGCCTAAACTCTCATTCTGAGAGAAGACCTCTGCCTAGCAGTGGAACATAATGGTTTGACGAGAGATCATATGTTATAACCTTCCATATGAATCACCCTATCTATTAAAAAAAAACTGTATTAAAATCCATAGGACAGATAGCACAAAACGACTTTGTTTTATACTATGTAATCATGTGTAGTGGTGCCAATATTAAAAAACTGCATCTATCATAACAACACCTTATTTAAAATAAAATCTAACTGTTATGAAACTGATCAAGAGTTAGATAAAATTTTACTTAACTGCTAATAAAATTTTCTGTGTGTTTACTCATAAAGTTTTGTATGACTCACATAGAGGATATATGAATCAATGAATGACTGGAAATTATTTGTTGACTTATGGAGGATACAGAATTTGTTAATCTACCTGTTTTCCCCAGTAAATCTGCCTTGAATGTTGTCTTCTTATTTTATTTCCTATAATTACAACCAAATGTTAACTGATATTACAGTTATTTCGTGATACTCTTGCAATGCATAGTCACTCATTTTACAACCCATTTTCGTTTATAATGACTTTTAAATATTAATAACAGAATTAATTATTTTAAAACGAATGCTATCAGAATCTAATATTAACTCAAGATTTTGTTGAAAATTCATTATTTTAAGAGCTTATATTAAACTGTTGAAAACTTGTTACAGCTTCCATGTAATTTGTAATGATTTGTGCAGTCTTAGTAATTGTGACAGGTTTAATTGTATTTATTGTTTTATTTTTCTTTCAGAGACTTCTTGCCTAGAGGATCTGGTATTGTTACCAGACGACCTTTGATTTTGCAGCTAATTAATGGCAACACAGGTATTGTTCTCTTTACATTATATAAATGTGGTATAGTAGGTAAGATAAATGTAAGATAGGATTGCAGACCTGAGGTCACCCACACATGCGATGCTACTCCTCAGGACTAATTTGGACTTCCCTTATATAAGAAATTTCAGATATTTTCTTCTCTTATATTGGGAACTTTGAGTTTCAGAAAAGCTGAATCGTACTGTATAAGTGACTTGGCAATTAAATAATAAAAATGATTAAAATATTTGATTTGACACAATATAGGTAATGGTACATTTTCGTTTACGGGTTGATCATAAGGCTTAGTTGGAATGATGAGATAATTAATGTGTTTATCCAAATCAGAATCGCTTTGTATAAAGCCAAAACATTATAATGGAACCAGGCCTATAAAGGCTTATTTTTTTCCGAATCATCTTAAAATGTGAATTCTATCAACTCTCATTTGGTTAGAATTATCGTATATGGTTTTAATTCTTCGCAATGCGCAAAATTAATCTTTAAAACAACAGGATGTACATACTATTGATGTATGTTATTACGTTGATGTGGTAAGATCAAAGATTTTCATTTTTAATTCAGTGAGAATATCCTATGATTTTCGAATATTTTCTTGTCGTTTCACGAACAATTTGTAGTATCATTAACCTTCAGTCGCCCGTGTAGTGTGCAAGGAACTAATTGTGAGTATGCTTTAACGCATATGTAATGTTAATCAGCTTCATCCGGCGATGTTTTTGACTGCTACGTGTTGTAAAATATACATCGCTTGGATTGAATGATGATGCAACTCATAAACGCAAATTTTACAGGATAGCCGGGTTAAAAAATAAACAGGTCTTTTTTCTAATACTTTCTACACTCACAGCAGCATTAGGATGGGCTCATGTGTCGTGGGTGCCATGGAACTACAAACACGAATACACAAACACTCAGACCCAGAACATAAATCTAAATTTATCATTCAGATACATGTTTGGCCGGGAATCGAAGTGGGTTTCCCACTGCGTGTCAGACCGGTATGCTGACCGCTCCGCCAAGCAGGTGTGTTTTATCAATTCTGGGCCTTTTTTCGCTAAAACTGTATCCGTAACTTAAAATTGATGAATTTTGAAATGTACGGTTATTCATGCGAAGCAACGATATTTACTATGGCAGATCTTTTCTATTGTTAGAGGGATAGCTACCTTCAACGTTAGGCACGTTTTTAAAAGAGGGAGGGTGGAATAATTGCTGGGCGGGCGATATTCGAGGAGGGAAAGTGAGGGGATCGTAGCTACGTGATAACGTATGCTTTGCTTTATGAATTCTTGCTAGACTGGATGAGATTAAATAGATAGCAACATGAGTTTATTTGCCTGGTCTTTATTAGATTTTATACTATGGCCATAGAAATACAGGGTATAGGATCGTGATTAAAAATACCGATAATTATTTTGGGCTGATCAAAGGATGTGTAAGGGAGCGTTCAAGTATTATGTAACACAATTTGGAGGGGGGGGGACTTGTCAAACGTTACGAAGCGATAGAGGATAGAAAAAAAGAGGGGTTTGCAACATAACACTTTATACCTAAAACGTGTTTGTTTTTATTTAAGTATAAAACCTTATTCAAGTAAAATACGGCCACAGGCACTTTGGCCGCAAGTCGCCAAAGTTCAGGGTTGGAGAAAGGGGTGCAGCAAAACGTTATTTTGCGTTACATTCTAAAATCTTTAAAAATTGCGTTACGTAGGTAATACTTGAAATGAAAAATGTCAAATTTTTCATTTTTTTATAAGTACTTATTTAATACATTATTTAACATATCTGTTACTTTTTGTTGTTGATTTTGTTAAACTTTACGATTTCACCATTAAAAACAGTACCAATCTTGTAAATCGTGATTTTATAGTTTTCAACAAAACAGACTCAATTTAAAGACTATCTTTGACTGTAACTATCGTTTAAAATGCCGTATTAAATTCTAAATATATTTTATTAAAAACACGTTCAAAAAACAATCCATTTCAGCTTTTATTATGAACGTAGATTAGATGTGACGTCACGAAGCTTATGACCCCTACTCCGTTGTCAAGTAATTTCACATTTTGTAGACCTCTCTTCTGTGTGAAGTAATTTATGGATGGCTTGACACGACCTTTTGTATGACGTAAAGTTATATTCAAGCAAGTCTAAAGCCGATTATTCACAACGCAGACAAAACTGGCATTTGTAAACGATCATAATTATGTTCGTGTGCTTGCTTGCGTGTTTGGTTTGGTAAGAGAAGTATTATAGGTAGGATTTTAATCTTATATGCGGTTGATATCAGGTGTCTACGGGCGTAAGAGGCCGCTTACCTACTTCTATAGTTTGAAAAATGCCCATGATATGTTAGTATGAAACTAGCTTGCAGTCCATCTGATGGTAACTGGTCATTGCCGTCTATGGACATCCGTAGTTAACCACACTGATGACTGAGTTTTACACCCTGCAAACCGGAACCGCATTGCCTAATTCTGCTGTTAGTCCTCGAGAGTAGCAACGTATCTATGATTGATTTCAGACAACAAGTTGCATTCTCGTTCGTTACTTCAATTATTAAAAAAACTCTTATCAAAAATCTGTAACGGACTGGTGGTGACTCTCATAATATTTTTTTATACATATTAAAATAACGTCTCTCCCGTAGAATATGCGGAGTTCCTGCACTGCAAGGGCAAGAAGTTCACAGATTTCAACGAAGTGCGGGGCGAGATTGAAGCCGAGACCGACCGCGTCACCGGCTCCAACAAAGGCATCTCGCCAGTGCCCATCAACCTGCGCGTCTACTCGCCAAATGGTATGTTATCTGCATTTACCATATATGGTTTTGAGCAATATGTTTGTGCAATTTTACCGTATATGCTTTGTGTTGCGCAACAAAATAATAGATTTAATTACAATGGAATGATTATGACGTGCACTAGGAAATAGTTTTAGGTTTCAAGGTGGTAAAACCAGTATAGTGCGACCGGGGAAGTACTATTGCCACACCTATTTCTAGCGTGAAAAATTTCTTGCGTTCCGATAGAAGGGTGTGGTTGTCGGCACACTTTAGCATGAGGCGACCATCGTAGTCCTCGGGAGTAGCAACGCATCTGTGATTGATTTCAGATGGAACCCATGTTCTGTATGAAGTTGATTACAGATATCTATGGGCGGCAGTGACCACTTACCATCAGGTGGACTGACTGCATGCTCGTTTGCTACTTCAGTCAGATAAAAAAAGGTTAATAGTAGTTTAGTTAAGAGGCTAGGCTATACTTGAATGTCTGATGAACCTAACTGCCTGCAACATATACATATTGTAGCAAATTTACAGGTTTAGGTCAAATTCATATGAAAACAGTTAGCTTTCAGGATGGAACTTCTATGTTCTTATACTGGTCCTTATGATTTTGCGTTTATTAAAGTTAAATAATCAAATTCTTTATTTTACGACATTAAAACAATAGATAGTCGAATCAAGACTACACAGCTTTGAAAAGGTGGAACTAGTATTTGGTTAAAATTTTAATTATAATATTTTCTAAATACTAGCTTAGTAGTGTTGCCCAAATGCAAGAACAAGACGAGACTTAGCCAGTCTTGGTCTTGGTCTTGCGCCAATACACCTGATCTTGGTCTTGGTCTTGGTCTTGCGCTCCCAGTCTTGGTCTTGGTCTTGGTCTTGCAGCAAGAGTCTTGCAAGTCTTGCAATTACCTATTAGTCTATTACTATTTATTAAAGTTTACTTTAAATCTTAGAAAAACGTATTAGAATTGGAACATTGTGAGCTTGAATTAACATAGCCATAGTAAAGATCCGCCGCAAATCAAACAATGCCGCGTGCGGCGTACAAACACACACTAAATATTACCTACTTGTACAGACGCGATGCGTGAATAAAATATATGTAAAGAATTAGTGCCAATCACTATTCTTTACATATAAGTGAATGTTTTGGCGTACATCTATACTAATATTATAAAGCTGAAGAGTTCGTTTGTATGTTTGATGACAGAAGTTTTAAAATAAATAAATAAGTCCTCAACGTCACTACACCTCAAAAGTTACTATTCCTCGTGACGAAGTCGCGGGCACAGCTAGTAAATACTTACTCTCATCATCTCTCTCAGAGATATTCGGGCTGGTAAGTAATACAAAACTCTTATCGCAGGCTTTTTATTTTATTAGTAGGTAAGTACCTACGCTACTTATATTATTTTATTAGTTTTGTAGAATTTTTTTACACGTTTCAAGTATATTTAAAAGTGGCTACAATATTTATTAAACGGGTGCGGGGTGTTATTTGAACACTTTTTTGCTATTTTTTCTTGTAAAAACTTAAGAAATATAATGACTAAATGTATAATAATAGTACCTAAGTAATTAGTTTAAAACCATATAAGTAATCAATATTATAATATATACTTACTAGAATGAATTAATATGACATCTACTACCTATCCTTACCATTTTATCCCAATCATAATACTACTTGCGTGATCAGTATAATGTATTCATTTTCATTCTAAGCACTCTGAAACTTATTTATTCTTTGGAATACCTGAAGGTACTCTTAAAAATCGAAATTATTTTGCATGAGTATACCTACGCCCTATGGCGGCAATCAAATAGTGTCAAATGTTATGATTTCGGCGTGGCGGCAACGATTGTTTTAGATTTCAAAAGAAGCCGCCGGCGCGTGTATCATAACCATGTACTTCCGAAAACCTGCAAATTTCTTTGAGAAGTAAGTACAAAACCTTTGATGCCGCATTATTAAAGTGCCGATGGTTAAAACATAACTATGCATGCACTCAGTTTGATTTTAATAGATATTTTTTTATTCGCTATGTTTATAGTATTAGTCGTAATGCGCATAGGTCCAGTTTTTCATATTCTTTGATACAGTTTTTTGCGTCTCATAGAATTCCTAAGCGTACCTACCTATACACCGAACTGTTACACCTAACTACTCAGTGAAATAGCGCTAAGTCCTAGCTGCAAGACGCAAGAGTCTTGCAGGCTATGTCTTGTTCTTGCTCAAGTCTTGCACGGTCAGTCTTGGTCTTGGTCTTGCTAAAAATACGCGGTCTTGTTCTTGGTCTTGGTCTTGCAAAAACGCAAGAACAAGACCAAGACTGCAAGACCAAGACTGAATTTGGGCAACACTATAGCTTAGTATGGTTCTACATTTCTATATATTTGTTTTGTTTAACTACATATTTCGTCTACTACTACATATGAATACATGTTTCTTCAGACCTTACTGTTGAATAAACAACTACGCAGATATTTCAAACAATTTATGATATAGTATAAGTTAGGTATGTGTATCTGTTTATACATAAATCTGTTTCTGTGATCATCAAGATTTTTTCAAACGTACCATGAGATAATTACGTTGGACTGACTCATACACTTTGTACGTCGTTCACCGTCCATCCAATAAGTTCTCGAGCGAATGGAAGCCTACTATTCAACTAGTACCTATATATTTTTTATTTTATTTATTTATTCATTTATGTCAGGCTACAAAGGCCCATATATAGTGACGCGTTATAGGAAATCTTTAGAATTTGAGTCAAAGGAGGACATATTGCAAAACGTACAACTGCATCTTTATTAATGCTGTTTGTCAT
Organism: Spicauda simplicius; assembly: GCA_949699795.1. Classification (NCBI taxonomy): domain Eukaryota; kingdom Metazoa; phylum Arthropoda; class Insecta; order Lepidoptera; family Hesperiidae; genus Spicauda; species Spicauda simplicius. The sequence continues at coordinate 16,335,784 of OX453060.1, read as the reverse complement.
TGTTACTGAACGTTTTTTATTTACTTAAATACTTGCTTCAGAAAAATCTTATACTCAAGGTACATCTCTTACAAAATTATTTTTATATCAGTAATGTACCACGATTTTGCAAAGTCTTTGATCATAGGGAAGAAGCGATGAAAAATTTCTGTTTGAAAGAACTATTGTATATTATGTATTTTAAAAAGGCATATATAGTATATATTAATGAACGTAGAAGCCCATATCATCTGGTGTTTACGACGGTATGTAGCCACGCATACTGCGGTGCTTCCAGGGATCGCTGGCTATATAGCTCGAGCTCCTACTTTTACCGCCCGCAACCCCATAAAACTTCTTCTAGTAGCCTGTTACGACGAGCAGGAGGTATTCTGATACCAAGACCACAGGGATAATGCCTACATTCCTATGAAAACCACAACTTTAATGGTTTTACGTTTGATCGTGTACTATTTCTTATGTCCCTGTATAATTGGAAAAAAAAACCAGGCTAAGTGGGAGTTGGATTCGCGCCTGCAGGGTTCCGTGCCATTTATAAAAACGGCGAAATATCACGTTTGTTGTATGGGATAATGGGATCACCCTGTAATATTTATTTTATTTTTAGTATTTGTTGCTATAGCGACAATAGAAGGACGTCATCTGTGAAAATTTCAAGTGTAGCTATCAAGGTTCATGATGTATAGCCTGGTGACAGACAGACGGACAGCAGAGTTTCAAACATAGGGTTCCATTTTCATCCTTTGGGTACGTAATCCTTTTTTTTTTGTTTATAAGGGGAAAACCTTCAAAAGGTACCCGACTTTTACTTTACCTTACTGACCATTATCTCACTAAAACTCTCCCGTTGGCCGTCCTCAGCGCTGCGTGGAGGACTCCGTGATCACCAATGGAATACAACCGGAGTCCTCCCAGCGCGATGCCCCTTTCGAGCTCTTCCCCGGTTAGCGAATACGCTCACCGCACCTACTCTTTACGGCGGCTTGAACACACATGACGCCGTCCTTCCCGGGGTCGCTTTAGTGGACGGTTCGAGCTCCCACTCTAGTCGCCTGCAACCACGGAAGCCCCTTTTACTCGCCTCATACGACAGGCAGGGGATACCGTAGCCCTATTCTGGTCCCGGAAATACAGGGTCATGGGTACGGAACCCTAACAAACAATCAAATCTATTGATTTCCTTGATTGACGTAGTATAATGTAATAGCATTAGAGCAGGCATGTGTAGTTATTAGTGGGTTGAAGTCGGCTGTTTACGATGGCCGCAGTTGTTTACTCGCCTAATCCCTATTACCTCGTTAAGCGTCTATTCCGTCATGTACTTGTAAATATTTTGTTATATAACTTTTAGATTAATTTTAGCTCCCTCTGAAGATACATTCTTTAAAGATTTTATACGTAATTCCGCAAGATATCTATCCTTCAAACTTTTTAAGGTCATTAGGGCTCAGGGCTATTGTGCCACTTAATAAGGTCACTCTGGTACCGATTGGCTGATTGTTTCTATGCACTATGAATCTGTTTCTTGTTGGCCTCGTCTGGGACATTACCATTAAGATTTAATATACATAACTTGTAACAATCAGCAGATTTGTGTTACGATAACGACACGTAATATTTAGATAGAAATTTTCATCGGCTTTTTGTCTGATAAATAAATGTATATACGTAACGCGACAATAACCTTTACTTTGGCCTATTATATTATATTAAGAGACATTGAGTTTTGAATTTTGTCGTGGGATTATAAAATAATTTTGATCTTTATTTTAATGTACGAAATACAAATAAAATTATAATGTACAGATTTCGGGTAGAAGTTGAAAGTTTTTTTATGTCGCAGGAGTAAACTACTTTAGATACAAAGTTGGCTCCAACCGTTAATTGTAGCCGAACCCCTAATATAATAGTAGTCCTGTCGTGCTAATTGTACTCCTATTTTATTTATATCACTTATTTTTATTTCTATTCTTTATCCTTAAAATTTACATCGATAGCTTAAAAATATCAACAGGGGTATTCCATATAACTTCCCGAGATTGTAAATATCATAAAAGCTAAAAAAATTCAACACATTTTGCGGTTATTTTTTTATTATTTCTAAAAATCTATGATTTTTTCTATCAACGTAAATGACTGTTAAACAAGGGTTACTCTTCTCCCGTCTAATCGTTAAGGGTTAATGTTAAGGATTGTCTGTTGAACAATAAATTGATGATGTGGTAGATAATTTCAGGATTTTGTATGATACAATTTTCACCTGGCCAGGGTTTCATACTATGGAAGACCCTTACCCAGCTGCGAGAAAGTCATGGGCTGACGACGATGACGACGATGATGGAGAGGCGTTCGATAAATCCTATTTACTTCCTTAATGGTTGTTTTCTGTCAAATAAGTTAACGTATTCCTTAAAAATATTACCGGATGTCTAATGTTTGCAGTGAACAGAATATTAGATTCCAGCAGTGACGCCATGTATGACGGGATCTTTATCGTGGCTGTTGAATACGTGACTCAGCTTTGATAAGTGTTTGAGATAAATTACAAGCTTGTTAATTTAATAGATGGATGCATTGAGTTATATTATGGATAGAAGACACCTATATATGGATATATAGACGTCTGTAGGTCTTGCTCTTTGTTATTTATATTATAATTGCGAAAGTTTGCAAGGATGTTTGTATGTGTGTTTGTTACTCTTTCACGCAAAAACAGCTGGTCGGATTTCGCTACAATTTGGCACACACATAGGTGATGACCTAGATTAACACATAGGATACTTATTAACATGGTAGACATGAATAAAGCGGGTGATGCCGCGGGTATCACTAGGTAGAATAAAACAAAATCGCATCTCGTTGCCTGTCCCTATGTATGCTTAGACCTTTAAAACTACGCTAAGGATTTTAATGCAGTTTTTTTTAATAGATAGTGATTCAAGAGGAAGCTTTTTATCTATAACACATGTATAATATAGTAAAGAATCACTGATATTTTTTAGATTTTTGACCTTTAGGCGGAACGAAGTTCGCTGGGTCTACTAGTAACCTAGTAAAATGTAAAACTGTTCGCTATAGAGTTTTTGTCGCAACGCCTTAATTACATTTTTAATGTTAGTATATAATGGAAAACATAAGACTTATTTAAAACGTTTAAGCTATTCTCAACTATGTAAATTCCGATTGAAAGAAGGCAAATGAATAGTCAGCTAAGTACCACTAACAGAGGCCTCTTCAGACATTGGAAATGAGTAGCGATGCCAAATGAATTCATAAGCATTCTTTTAAGCCACCAATAAAACGAAGTTGGAACATGTTCTTGGCATTGGTTTGTGTGAATGTATTTATTTATAAAGTTTTAGTTTTATGTGCATTTTCTGGAATGTCTATTTTGAAAGTATATAATATACACACACAATTATAATTAATATTTAGCTCAAATTGTTATTTCTCATTATTCATATTTATTTTACATTAATACAAAATAACTATCATGTTATTGTTATATTATACTTCTTTCCTTGTATGATAACAAGTAATTAATAAATAGTTAACGGAATGATAACCATAAAACTGGTTAACTGGTAACTTATAACACACATAACACCACAATAATTTATTCAAAAATATATTGGTAGCTATGCGTGTGTCTTTAATAAACTTAAGCTGTCGGTTAGGTGTGTTACAGATTTCCCTGGATGATTCACCATTTAGTATGAGGCCGTCTATAAGCCCGTTTGCCTATTTATAATATTGATGCATCAAACTAGCATGCAAGTAATCTGATGGGAAGTATACTCTGCCACCCATGTTCATCAGCAATCAATCCCAGATAAGCTCTTACTTACACAGATGCAACCCCTGAGGACTAAATTGAAAGCCTTGGCTAAGTATTTTTTGCTTATGACAAACTTGGACCAGAATACAGCAGAGCATATCTTTGCTGTTATTAGGCAGAAATAAGTGTGGTGGTGACGCTTAAATTCTTTATAGACTCACAATAAATTGTTGTCCATATGACAGAAGCAGTTACTTTCACTGTGTTGTACACTGCGATTTGATTATGCATTGTTCTCTGAATAGTCCAATCGGCCCGCGCATCTATTATTATTGTTCAATTGTTTTATAATTGTTTGTGAGTAAAACGTTCCGTTATCAATAGAGGCGCTTCGACAAATGCGATAAAATGTTCTTGAAAGCCGGAAACATATTGGGAATTCCACTTGTGTAGTAGAGGTCGCAAACGGTTTGTACGGTCTTTTTTGCCTCGAACATTAGACAAAATGTGCATTGAACTTTTTCGTAAGGCATTATATATTCGACACTATGACATGGCACACCAAATAAGGTGCAAAAACAGTTCGCCTTTCCGGTCGGTGTGGCTTTGGCGATTATTTAGTGATGCAAATTTTCCATTAAATAGCCCGCTTGATTTATTGTTAGGCTTAATAATAAAAAAAATAGTATTAGTATGTCTTCTATGTAATGTCTTGTACATTATATAACAGCGCTAGTAAACAGAAGCGATGTAAATAAAGTAGAAAGGGAAATGTATTTTCAATCCGCATACGGATAGACTTATTTCAGTATGTAACAAGATTGCAAAAGATTTATATGATACATTAGTATGCAATACATATGCGGGAGTGTCGACAGTGACCCAGTTATCCATTCAGTTCTCATTCAGTGCTCTACTATAGTACGATGTCTAAGTAGAACGTCTTAATCCCAAGCCAACCATGAATTCACGAGGCCGAAATAGGCAATAAATTTTGAATAGAATTTCGTTGTTTAAAATTCAAATATATTTCTATCAAATACTTGTTTGTATATCGATTCTATAAGTGTATAATATAGATGTAGGGGAAGGTGATCAAGAACGCACCTTTTCCTTAAGAGAATCAGAATCAGATTCTGCTTTAATGTTAGTTTCTACTGTTAAACTTACTATTAAATATTTTCATATGTTATATCATATGTTATAACCTATTACCATCTGTTACTTTTAGTTAGATATATTTAAAAGTTTCAAAGTGTTGTCCAACTGACGTTGATTGATAGACTTTACGAACGCTTCTGAGAGGCTGGACGTTTTTCTGGTTTATGAACGATATATTTGTAACAATTATAGTAGTAGTGATTTATATATAAAAGTATGTTATATATTATATTTCAGTCTGAATAGAATTATCAGTGGCGATCGAGATAACATAGATTTATTAAGTTTGTTATTTCGGTCAAAAAGATAAGAAATGATAACTATCGTGTGAAAATAGGCTATAATCTGAGGATTAATGTATTGTGTACAGCTCATTTCCCTTTTAACATAATTAGGATAGCAAATAAGGAGTTCCTATTGTAAGTGGATACTACAGACCACTCTCACTGCATTACCGGCTGTTTTACCTGAAGTCGATTACAATGTACCACTCCTGAGGACTAAGATGTTAGCTTCATACATATGAAAATCTAACATATGTATGTTAGCCGGCATAGATTTTTACAGAAGCGTAAGAACAATTTTGAAAATTGTGTATCCGTGTTCCTTGTCGGTTCCACATCACATATTGTTTCCACGACCACTCCGGTAATGATTTTATTGACTACAATTTAAATGACAATATGCTACCAGTTTCGGAGAGTCGGTCATTCCATATAATCATGTGTCATTCGAGAGCTTCACTTTATCTTATCGGTTTTAATTTTATCTCTTCTGATTCATGTTTGTTGTGACTCTGGAGTGTTATTGTTCGAAATATTATAATTAAACTACGATTTATGCGATTACGGCTTCTCCTTACTACGCCTTACTGCCTTTCATTAACAAATGGCAAAGGATAGTTTTATGCAGGTAGTGAGACCTATCCTAGGGTTACGAGCCTGGAAATTTCCAGAGCGACAGATGTAAAGGGCGGCAAAACGTGTTTCAGATAGCTAAGAGCTACCTGAAAGAATATAATAGAAATACATACATAGACTCTAAGAGTTTCGTAGGAGCATATATTTTTGTAGTCTATATTAATAATGGACAAACACGGGTTTTATTATAAAGTCTATTTATTATATCTATTTTTAATTTAAATAAAGTTAAGCAGTTAAGGCGTTAAATAAAGTTGAATGTTTTTATCCTTTCACATTATATTTTTACGTATACGAAAACTGGCAACGGTTTATGCCTAACAATTAAAGAAAATTCCCTTTATTTCAGTTCTTAACTTGACGCTGATCGACTTGCCCGGTCTGACGAAGGTGCCGATCGGTGACCAGCCGATCGACATCGAGCAGCAGATCAAAGCGATGATCTTCCAGTTCATCAGGCGCGAGTCTTGCCTCATCCTAGCCGTCACGCCCGCCAACACCGACTTGGCGAACAGCGATGCCTTGAAACTTGCCAAAGAAGTGGATCCCCAAGGTCTGTGAATACCGAACTATTTGTAACTATTTTCTTTATATGTCTCAGAATCCAATGAATTGTTATCGAATGGGCGCGATTGTCGTCCAACATATCGATACAGTTTAATTCCAAATCAGTGTACGTATTGACAAAACTATCACAAGCGCTATTGACAGATTCTCTGACATTGACAACAGACGTCGTAATATTCTTATAATATGAATGAGGTTGTATACCATGGTAAATTAAAGTAGAAAATCAGAACGCAATTCATTTTGCGGTGAGTGGTCACTGCCGCCATAGGATTCTGTGATGGAACCTCGAACGTATTAGTCCTACCCGAATTTGGCCACAGATTCGTAGCTACCCTATAGGATTTAGATAGAAAGCCTGCTGTTATTAAGTAAACAAAGGTGTGGCAGTGCTGCTTTCGGAGTCTAGCTATTAAGGATTCTACTGCTTTTACATGTTAGGGTTTAGGTTCATATTCATGAATAAACTCTCTATTTTTTGTTTGACTTAAAATCATGTCGGCATTTGTCAGCAAATATCAACAAACTGTTATATCAATTGTAAGTAAATTAGAATTAATTTTTAGATTGATAATGACGAAACTGACGAATACCTACTATTCCTTATGAACTGAGATGGAATGATGTACACAGACGTTTAGTAGTGGTGCTAATTCATACAGGTCTGCGGACGATCGGTGTGATCACAAAGCTAGATTTGATGGACGAAGGCACAGACGCTCGCGACGTGTTAGAGAACAAGCTACTGCCGCTGCGACGCGGCTACATCGGCGTTGTGAACCGCTCGCAGAAGGATATCGATGGCCGTAAGGACATATCCGCTGCTCTTGCCGCTGAGAGGAAGTTCTTCCTCAGGTAATTATAGATAATTATAGTGAAAGAACACAAAACATTATGTTTGCCATTACATATCTTATGCTTGATTTTTAGTGTTTCATTGGCGTCTTTTAAACGTTGATAGTTTTTGACTGTATATGGTTTAGGGGTACATGGTAGTTTTTAAAAATGTAGTAGTAACAACTCCATATGAAAATCTTAATATTCATTATTAAAATATTCATATGGGATCAAGAAGTTGAATTAATAGGTAATTATGATTATTCATTCACAAAAAATGAGACATACATATGAGTGTAGAATGTGACCGTTTGTGTAAATTTTTGCATCAGCATACAAATATTTGTAAAGACTTTTATTCTACAAAGATATTATTACATCTCAAAGTACTTTTATTTCTACAATATGGCGAAAAAGAAACTTAAGAAGAAATAAATATTTCATAAATTTCCAGCCATCCATCGTACCGACACATCGCGGACCGGCTGGGCACCCCCTACCTGCAGCGCGTGCTCAACCAGCAGCTCACCAACCACATCCGCGACACCCTGCCGGGTCTACGAGACAAGCTGCAGAAGCAACTCCTTACCCTCGAGAAAGATGTCGATCAATACAAGCACTTTCGCCCCGATGACCCCTCCATCAAGACCAAGGCCATGTTGCAGTAAGTAGGACGTGATACAGTTTTGGATAGTTTAGTTGACCAATTACGTCTGCGACACTGCCTGGTCTATGAGACAAGCTGCAGAAGAAACTCCTCTCTCTTAAGAAAGATGTCGGTCAATACAAGCACTTTCGCCCCGATGACCCCTCCATCAAGACCAAGGCCATGTTGCAGTAAGTAGGACGTGATACAGTTTTGGATAGTTTAGTTGACCAATTACGTCTGCGACACTGCCTGGTCTATGAGACAAGCTGCAGAAGAAACTCCTCTCTCTTAAGAAAGATGTCGGTCAATACAAGCACTTTTGCTCTGATGACCCCTCTATCAAGACCAAGGCCATGTTGCAGTAAGTAGGAAGTGATACAGTTTTGGATAGTTTAACTGACCAATTAAATCCGGGACACTCTGCCGGGACACTCTCCTCACTACGCGACAAGCTGCAGGAGTGTATCACGCTCGAGAAAGATGTCGATTAATACAAGCACTTTCGCTCTGAAGACCCATCCATCACGACCAAGGCTATGTTGCAGTAAGTAGGAAGTGATACAGTTTAGGATAGCTTGCGGGCCACTTCGGTTTTCTTTTAGTTTACTTAAAGGCGGAAGATGCAACTGACGATGAAATAATTAAGAAAGACTATTAATTAAGTTCTAGAATTTTTGCTACAGTGATCAAGGCTATATTGCATTAAGTAGGAAATAGATATTTAGGTGACGCGATAAAACTGAATTCGGTGACGTTAATCGATAGGTTAAATGATTTCCTGCACAGCTATAAAAACAGCAAAACAAACAGCAAATAGTTTGCAATATGAACATTTTCTGTACTATGGAAATTAAATAACAGATTTTATAAATCGCTTCTTTAATGTATTAAAAAAAACATTATTTCGGCAACAATTTCATTTTCAAATAATTAATAATAATATATTTTTCATCTACTTTGAACTAAGTGCGAAAATGAGCACAGGTTATTTTTTAGCTTGCTTTGGTTGACGTCACACCACAACCTAGTGTAGAAAAGTTGAAGGTCTCATCATGTCTATTGCATACAATTTTCAAATACAATACGATACAATACAATAGTCTTTATTTGCATATAAATAAGGTACATAGCGATCTTATATATTAATTACACAACCTCTTATTCTAATTTAAAGGCATGCAAATGTCATGAACTCTAATTCAAATAAGCATTTATTCACAGTTGACATAATACAATTCATAAGAATACCAATATGTTCTATTTCTGCCAGAATGATCCAAACACTGCAAACTGATTTCGAGAGGACTATCGAAGGCTCCGGTTCGGCGCAGATCAACACCAACGAGCTGTCTGGCGGTGCTAAGATCAACCGGCTCTTCCACGAACGGTTCCCCTTCGAAATTGTCAAGATGGAGTTTGATGAGAAGGAACTACGCAGGGAGATCGCGTTCGCCATTCGAAACATTCATGGTATTAGGGTATGTTTCCTTGATAACTCGACAGTATTATCATCACCAGTTCTTCTTTATAATCGCTATTTATGTGTGGGTTTATCTTGTAAAAAAAATTCTTAGTTAACAGCCAAACGAAGTTGCTTAGTAAACATACACATATATTTAAATAAAACATGTACCAGCCTCTGACATTTAAGAGTTTGATGAGCATACAAGTCCAAGGGATGTAATTCTTCAAACGGTTCACGCTTTTTACGCTTTAACCTCACGCTAGTCATGTTTATTTTGTCGTGTGTGCCAAGGCTACACATAAGAAGAAAACTCAAAGTGACGGACCGGGAACGGACCCAAAACGGAAATCTACACTTATCATTTAGACATTTGCTTTACTGCGGATCGAACCCAGAACCCACTGCATGTCAAACCTGTATGGTGAACTCCGCCTTTATAGTTTCAATATCATAAAAGTAATAGTTTAACAATTAGGTATTAATGTTGACCACTTTAATATCTTCAAAATATCGTTATTACTTTACCCATTAAGGATGTTAACAATCAAAATACAATTACCACATTACATTTTTTATAGACTCAAATTACCTACTCTAAATGTGAATGTCATTATAATATAAATTTACCATAACAGGTGGGTTTGTTCACCCCGGACATGGCGTTTGAGGCCATTGTGAAGAAGCAGATCGCCAGACTAAAGGAGCCGTGTATCAAGTGCGTCGATCTGGTGGTGCAGGAGCTCTCCAATGTTGTTCGCATTTGCACTGAGAGGGTATGATTTCTAACATTAAAGTTGGTAGAATTATGTAATTTGATTGTTGTATGATCTATGTTTTTATCTATCAGCCTCTTAAAATCTGTTGAGGGACATAGATCGTGTCGTAGAAATTTAAAAGCGTGAACAAAACAACTTTAGGACAATAGTCTAATTTCGTCATTTAGTTGTGGGTCAGGCCGCAAATTGAACTTGAAACCATAAATTTACTTAGCGAGCATGCACTTCATGATATATTTATAACTATGCCCGTTGATTCCTGTAATAAATAGATAGGATTGGAATCTTACTAGAGATATAAATATGCGCCTCTAACTCTGAGGCCTACGTTGCAGCAGCTAATATAAGTGTTTCCCTTACAACTCCATTAAAACTAGAATACAGTCATGGTTAACACTGATGTTATAAAGCAGAACTATCTATAGCAGTGAAAGGTCTTCACAGAGATCGTTAAATATTTGTTGTATAAAACATAAGCTTCAATAGCATTGCAATTAGCCAACTCTGGCCGTGTGCACGCAGAACATTCCTGTAAGATACAAAAAACATACCAACCGAATTGATAACCACTTTTTGATGTCGGTTAAAAATAACATAAAATTTGTATTTCCATTCCAAATTACCATTTCCGTCTTGTCCCGTCCCATGCAAACATTTCTATAAGATAAACTTCACAGGTCGTTAACCCATTATTGTCTCAGTGCTGGGCATGGGTCTTCTCTTAGAATGAGAGAGTTATAGGTCATTGTCCACCACGCTGGCCAAGTGCGAATTGGTGGGCTTCACACACCTCCGAGAACTTTTTTTTTAAAGAACTCTCGGGTGTGTTGGTTTCCTCATGATGTTTTCCTTCACTGAAAAGCAGCGATAATCAATTTTAATACGCACATAATTTTAGAAAAATCAGTGGTCTGTGTCTGGGTTTGATATGTCTGTCGGGGTTCCGCAAGAATTTAGAAACAAATAGTTTCATACCTCCCACTAGTTTGATTTTTTCTTTTTTCATGTTTTCTATTATTGTCCTTGCCAAGTGGTGAAGTAAATAATAATTAGTAACTGTTACATTGTACTTTTATTATGCTGATTAATAAAAAATACACTTATAAAAACAATTGTTTTATTTTAGGGTTCCATTAAGTATTTTGCTTCCCAAAAGGGTTCCGTCATTCAAAAAGTTTGAGAACCACTGTTATAAGCTATTTGTTAATGTACAGATGTCCCGCTACCCGCGGCTGCGCGAGGAGACGGAGCGCATCATCATGTCGCACGTGCGCTCGCGCGAGCAGCAGTGCAAGGACCAGCTCGTGCTGCTCATCGACTGCGAGCTCGCCTACATGAACACCAACCACGAGGACTTTATTGGATTCGCCAAGTTGGTTCATGTATTATGTGTTTTTTTTTGTTGCGTGTTATTGTGTATTTTTTTTACAAATAGTTGGTTTCCACTTTAAAGCCCTGATTATGTGTGCAATGATTCCACAACAGACGTGAAGGCAGAAAAGAATGTATTCTTTACAATATTTATGAATTTTTTTTCCGATTGAAGTGACTAATGTGTAGCATGCGGTCCACTTGATGGTAAGCAGTCTGTGCCGCCCATAGACATCTGTAAGCAATTTCATAAAGAAAATGTCATTTATTTTATTATTTTAATAACTACACACATCTAAAGCGATTGTGCGTGTTTTGCTATAAATCGAGCCGAGAATGAACTATTAAAAGGGTACTAAAGAAAATAAACTAAAATTTTATATTTTCAGCGCACAAAACCAGTCCGAGAACTCCACGAAATCAGGCCACCGCGCGCTTGGTAACCAGGTTATTAGGAAGGGATTCATGTGCATACACAATCTAGGAATTATGAAAGGTAAGAAGTAGAGAATATTAAGTATTCAATTAAGTATTTGATCAAAAAAACCATGAAAAAAGGAGCATAAATGTGATTCGAGCCAAAAATTTTCGAACAACAGTCTTAACCTTATGCCCCTGGACCATTGGGCTCGTTATACAGAATGTTGATATAAGGTACACAATCTGCTATCAAACTGTATTAACTTTAAATAGTGATATCAACTGATCGAGTGAGTTTAGGACGACCGATCACTTTATTTTTTCTATGCAGGCGGTTCCCGCGACTACTGGTTCGTGCTGACGTCGGAGAGCATCTCGTGGTTCAAGGACGAGGAGGAGCGCGAGAAGAAGTACATGTTGCCGCTGGACGGCCTCAAGCTGCGCGACCTCGAGCAGGGCTTCATGTCGCGGCGACACATGTTCGCGCTGTTCAACCCTGAGGGCCGGAACGTGTACAAGGTACATTGTACCGAACATTATCACGCCTATACCTCTTAGCCTTAGTACATGTTGCCGCTGGACGGCCTCAAGCTGCGCGACCTCGAGCAGGGCTTCATGTCGCGGCGACACATGTTCGCGCTGTTCAACCCCGAGGGCCGGAACGTGTACAAGGTACATTGTACCGAACATTATCACGCCTATACCTCTTAGCCTTAGTACATGTTGCCGCTGGACGGCCTCAAGCTGCGCGACCTCGAGCAGGGCTTCATGTCGCGGCGACACATGTTCGCGCTGTTCAACCCCGAGGGCCGGAACGTGTACAAGGTACATTGTACCAAACATTCCGAGAATAAACGGGGGTTAGGTTCTGCTCATATGCCACGAATATAGACATCCTGAATGACTAGGAGCACAGTGACAGTGCAGTAGCAAATGGGTATCAAATGAAAGGGTTCTCTTAGAATAATACGAAAATCAAATGATTTTATTCAAAAGCTTGTTTTTTTATAGAAGTGAAATTAAAATTATTTTAAAATAAGGGGAACAATAAATAGTATAAAACAATTAAAAAACTTATGTTACCTCTGATATAGGTACATGTCCAAATGTTTCTTATATACATTTTATTTAAAAAATAAGAATAGAAAACAAATCGTTACTTTATAGCAATTCTATTTGATATACAGGACTACAAACAATTGGAATTGTCTTGCGAGACCCAGGACGATGTGGACTCGTGGAAGGCGTCGTTCCTCCGCGCCGGCGTCTACCCCGAGAAGAACTCTGAAGCAGCCAACGGAGATGAGGTATACAAGCTTACAATATCTGCCTGTCTTGTCTTTAATATCTATCCTTTTTTCTATTCTTTCACCTTTTAAACAATTCCTTCTTTCATTCTTATTTTTCCTCATTTAAGCAGTATATTGCTTTATATTAAAGTGTTTTTAAATCTTTTCTTTCTGATTATTTATATAAAAATATTAGTATGTACCCTGTCAGTATTACGTTACACATTAATGTGTTGTTTTGTCATGCCATGCAGAATGAAGGATCTGAGGTTTGTCTAAACGAAAGCTTAGTTTCACGTCACATGCTTAATAGATTACAATTTCATGTCGGCTATGAACTTGGTAAGAGCAGATTGTAAAAAGAATCTGAGAATTTCGAGAGCCATGTATTTTTTATTGATGTGTTTCCGATAAATGTTTTTTATTGTTGATAGAATGATAATGAATTACTAGTGTGCTATGACCGGAAAGATGAAATATCCAGATGGTCGGTAATTTTCTTGATAATACATTATAGATAACTTTTAATGTAGCATGAGGCATGTAGAGAGTGCTAACTGGCTAATGTGTGTTAGTTGTTCACATCCTGCACTCCATTAACATTGTACCACAACGCGCTACTCTAACCTCAGCAATAACAGATGTCACAAAAATAATACAGATTAAAAACACTCACACGATCACAAACATTCCTAACCAGCTGGCATTGACAACTTTAAAACGGTTATTTTTGCAGATTATGTTAGCGTCATTTGTTTCTTTATTTTTAGTTATTTCTGCCTTCCCTGGGGTTGGGTGAGAATAAGAGAAGAGTAAGTCACCAGTATTTCAGAGCTTTGGTTTTTTGTATTTATTTTATATAATCAGCCAGAAAAGGACCACTGTGTTAGTTGTCATTTATAACGGATGTTATGTTAATAGATTATAGAATGTATTATTAATAATAATAACAATACAATTGCATTCTATTTATTAACGTCATTATATTTGCATGATACTATTACCCGCTAATTAAAAGCTACATACAAAAGTAGGTATGAACTTTTATTAAAAGCTTAATTCAAAACTTAATTATCGATATTGTTTCCTCTGTACTAAATAAATGTTGCCAACTCGTCTCACGTTCGTGAAAAACTGTTTTATTTTGCAATATCAAGTTATGATATCAAAGTCTGGCCAAATATCAAACATACTCAGACGATTGTAACTTGTAAATATTTTTCAGATAAAATTAGTCTAATAAAAACCCCCACATTTATCTGAATTACAAAAACTAACTCTCTGATTCTGGGTTTGTATCTACACTCTAAAAAGTTTTAAACGATGATAATCTCTTGAAATCCACTTAAATTAATCATAGTATCTGTTAATTTGGGAACCTTTCCTTTCATCCCATATAATTATTATACTTTTTTTTATAATTCATCCATACGTATACCTTATACATGAATCGAAAACCTTCGACACCTTTTTACGGATATTGTTACGAATGAGTGTAAAATTCTAGATGATTGATGATGATGAAAAAAGGAGTACAAAAAGATAATATTTATGTACAAAGTAAGTGTTGTAAAAATAAATTCAATTATACAAAATAAATGCCAGATGTCTATCTATAAATTTCATTTTTCATCATTCATTGAAATTGAGAGCATTGCATTTTATAGGCGAGTTTTAAGTTTTGTTTTTATTGTGTAATTTTGTTCGAATTTTTGCGACAGGCAACTAGTATTCGTTAAACTAAGTCTATCAGACGTATTACATTTTTCTTCAATATTAGCCCTAACTAGTTAGTATAGGAACAACACAATGGTCCAACCATCCGCAGTCATTAGAATCTTTAATAACAATGTAACAGCCCACTTATAAATATGAAGCTGAAAATAACAAGCAATTAGTAAGAGAGACAAATAAGCTTTGTGTGCTGGTTTTTTGCATAATTATGTAAATACTTGGTGAGGTGCATTAATAGTAGGTATGGTTATATTGGTAATTTTGCATGTACAATGCCAATATCACAGGTTTTATGGAAGGCAGTACACATTTTGACATGGTCATACATTGTTTTTTCGCAGTTTTTCTCATTTTTCAACAATACTATTTTTATTTCACGAGTATCTTAAGAGACTAACAGCAAAATGGGATTTGGTGAGTAGTGTTTGAGATGCGGTGTTGAATTAGTTTGAAATTCAAAACCGAAATAATGTTTTGTAGTTCTCATGTTCTCAAATCATTTTTGATTGCAAGCTTATGCATGGTATAGGATCGGTTTTATAAATTTCTCAAAATTTTAAAATTATTGCAAGATATTTTTGGCTCTAATATGAAATTGGGTTTTAAATTAGACGGTTTCAGTCGGACTGCTGCCGCACGACAGAAATTGTCGTTCTGCGTGTGGGCGATTCTTTTAGATGGCTCGTGTTAATAACAATGCGGTCGAAATATGGGTATGACTGTGTCTCGACTATATGCGAATACGTGTGATTTCCGCGTCGAGTAATGTTGTATGAAAAACATAACCACGCGTGCGCAGTATGATAGTCGTGCGGTTGTCGGACGGCAGCAGTCAGGCTCAGGACGCATAATTTCAGGGCACCCTAATTGTGTTGATGTTAATGTCCAGTTAATTTCGCTTGATAGCAGATTACATGGTTTTATTGATTGAAGGGTTCTGGTCTGTTGCCTATGCTGAGGTTGACTTCAAATATTTGTTAATTTAATAAGTACAGCAGGCGGAAGTTCCCATTGACTATATATTATGTACTTCGCAAGTGATAAGAAGGATAAACTCTGTTACAGAGCTCGGACAGTGCAGCCACAAGCAGCATGGACCCTCAGCTGGAGCGCCAAGTGGAGACCATCAGGAATCTTGTGGATTCGTACATGCGCATCGTGACTAAGACCACGCGTGACCTGGTGCCCAAGACTATTATGATGTTGATCATCAACAATGCCAAAGATTTTATTAACGGAGAGCTGCTCGCTCATCTCTATGCCTCTGGTGATCAGGTGAGTGATTTTGTAATTGTTTAGTGAAGCCACTTCGTATTTTAATCGTTTGTTTATGTGTAAGTTTCATCCTACTCTTTAAATACACGGAAATATTTACATTACCTTGTTTTGATTCAAAATTTGTTTCATAGTAATTTGACACGTACATGATTCCTTTTCATCGACGGTATTTTTGTATGTCTGTTGTACGCTTTTATCTGAAATTATTCATAGTTAACTTCTTCACTATATTTTTTTACCAACGTACACGTTTGACGGACGTTACTATTGTACAAACGTTGTGTTAGCGTCGGATATACGTAGCGGTGTCGCAGTGTCTGGGTGTTTTTTGCGCTTCTCTTATATACGATCTATCTATCGAACGCGTACGCTGGAGTTATAGTAGTACGAAGGAACCCTAAATGGAGACTGCCGATAGAAGTGAAAACATATATTGAAATACACTTTATAGCAGTTGGTATAACCTTATCAAGAGTATGTTGTTGATGCGAACGAGTCACAAAATTATAATGTAGGTGTTCGCCTATACTAATACAAACAAACAATTTCCTTGTCGTTCCTCAGTCGCAAATGATGGAAGAGTCGCCCGAGGAGGCGCAGAAGCGCGAGGAGATGCTGCGCATGTACCACGCGTGCAAGGAGGCGCTGCGGATCATCGGCGACGTGTCGATGGCGACGGTGAGCACGCCGGTGCCGCCGCCCGTCAAGAACGACTGGCTGGAGTCGCGGCTCGACTCCAACCCGCGCCTGTCCCCGCCCTCGCCCGGCGGCCCGCGACGCGCTGCGCCCGCGCAGCAGAGTGAGTGTTGACTGATGGAGAGTATTTAGGGTGATATTTGTAAAGTTGGGGTGAAGTTACAAAAGTAAAGCTGTAATGTCGATATTAAGGCAGAAAATGTAGAGTACATTCAGCTACCTCTCGTCTGTATTGCAATATGATGAAATTAAATTACATTTTTTATAATACACAACTACACTACTACTATACGATCACGCCATACATCTGAAGGTACGAAACAGCTATCATGTATGGACATCTGTAATCGATCTCGGATAAGATCGGAGTTCTATCTAAGGTAATTTGGACATATGTTGCACTATGACTAAAATCGTCTTATATTTACTTTCACATAACGTAACATTAATAGATTGTACTAATACAAAATTATGGATACGATGTATACTATTAAGTAACTAAAAAATAATAGTGGTAGTGTCTCCGCAGTTGAAAAATTAGGGATACTAACGGCTTGTGACTGATGTTAATGCGCATGCGCAGGCTCCCTCGGTCAGCGCGGCGCTCCGCCCCCGCCCGGCGCGGGCACGGGGCGGCCGGCGCCGCCGCTGCCCTCGCGGCCCGGCGGCGCCGCGCCCCCGCCGCCCGCCGGCCGCCCCGGCGCGCAGCCCGGCCTCCCCGCGCCGCTCATCCCCACGTGAGTACACACACGCACATACATATACATACACGCACACACACACGCACATACACACACGTACATACACACACGCACATACTCACACGCACATACACACACGCATATACACACACGCACATATACACACGCCGACAAACTGGCCCATAGTTTGGCAGAAGTTAAATAGGAAACTTTTGTTACTGTATTTTATATTAATAAATTTAAAAAAACTGACCGTACTGACTGACATGACCGAATATTCGCATTCGCAAGATTTGTATGAATGTTTTGTGAATATAGAACTACACCTCCACCTGGCGGGTTAGTTTTAAATTCATAAACTTTAAAATAGATTGTCTACTAGTATCTTATGTTGCAAAATATTAAATATTACACTAAAAACGATTATAACAGACGCTATGAAATAATTATAAAACGAAGTAATTAACTTAAATTCTAATTTTATCTAGATACCACGCAATACACACGTAACATACATTCACGAACACGCATATGTGTATGACATATGCACACAGAAACACACATAAACATATGCAAACGCGCAACACATACATACACAAACACACACTTCAGATCAACAACGATTTGACAGGATGATACAAATGTGGAATAACATTGTATTTTGTCAAGGGATAAAAATTAAATCTAATGTCTTTTTGTGATGTCTATTGCGTTTTACATTAATTACGACTTATTACACTATACTGAACATAAATACATATTTTAAAGGTAAAATTATTACACTTCATTTCTGTAGCGGCGAGAATACTGGGATATTATATGGTTATATCAATTATTTTAAGTTTTTCACATAAAGAAAACCTTCCGCCAAATACTTTATGAAATATTGGAATAACATTTTGATGACAATCTTTCTCTTCCTTAGTGTTCAGAATCAATTACAAACTTTTAACAGTCCTAAATACATAGATATAATTGAAAGTGTTTATAACAAATTGAAACCATACTATTAACATTTTAATGATGTTTGTTTGTTAAGGTTATTATGCAACAGAATTGAGTGATTTTATAACAATAATAATCTAAATTTGTTGCTTTTGTACTACATATGTTATTATGGTATTTTTACCATACTTTGTGCTTCGCTTAATATAATAATGAAGCAATTTGTGTGGGTGATGTAACCGCCATAATTTGCATTTGTAAGTGTGGGCCTGGTATGTTATTAAAGTACATTGAAACTTATTATATGTACATATATATTTCGCAAAGCTTGATATAATAGAATAACAAATAATTTTATTTGCGATTGTCTATTAATTATATTGTTATTGTTTAGGAATTACACTCGTCTTTGCTATGTTTATTTCATCCGTAAATAGTGTCTGTCCGGTTACTTGTAAAATTGTGATATGAGATCATTTGTGGTACATAATATAGTTGCATTATTATTATGATGGTTAACGGGTAATTCAGGCGGTCTCAAACAAACTAACAGGTAGATATTATCTCGAGACCTTAGCTTACGTAGTGGGTTGTAGTGGGTATCTATGTTAGTATGATTTTAGTAGTATACAGGAATGATGTTTGGCAAAGACAGTGTAAAATGGAGTGTGGTTGTTTTCGCAGACGGCGTTAAGCGTGCAGCCCCAGCGCGTCTAACTAACATATAAGTTACGTACGTTCACAAGGTACTAACTCTGACGGGCATGTTAACTTAGTGCAGTTGACAGTTGACAGTTGCTACTCGTGATCTACACTCGCGTACATACGCTTACATCGTCGACCACTAACGTTATTTTTGTATGTCTATATTGAAAGCAGATTATAAAGGATATTTTTTGAGAAATGATTTCGTGAATCCGTTTGAGATTATGTCGACACTTTACACTTTTATGTCTTGATAGACTGTATTTTGTTACTAATTTTATGTTAACGCATTAAGTAATGTACACGGTACTCACTAAATGTAATCCTTCTTTATATTTAGCGCAATGTAGTCAATATTATTTTATTACTGATCCCTTCTAAATCTACAAGTACTCTAGATAAAGTAATATAACATATATTTTTGTTAAAGGCTTACTACGGATATCTGTTACTAATACTTTTCACAGTGATATAAGTGTAAGCTTTGTAGTAAACATTTAAGGACATCAATTGTAATAAGTTAACAATCGGTCAGGAAAGTTATAAATATTTATACATATGTTATATACAATATTATTAGTTGTATAAATCATGAATACTTATGAGACGTCTGAAATAATGTTGCTTCCAAAGTTAAAATAAATTTTATGATGTAGGTACCGGTAGTGAATAGAAATTTATTGTCCTGAGAGCAGCCAGGTCAAATTAATGAAGAGTAGTTAGCCGCTCGTTTGACCTTGTATAGACAATTTCGTTCATTTGTGTTAGTGGCTATGTTCGATTGACTTTGTAAAGTTTGAATGTGATGGTGAGGCGGCAGCTGTCGTTCGAACGTAACGTTACAGTATTGTAGTTGTCTGCTGTAGATTTATTGTTATAATTACTATAATTCTGGACACGCACACTTAGTCACGTATATATACAAACTTAATTCGCACATAGCAAACACAAATGAGATGAAATTGACCATAATAAGCTTCAGATAAAACTAACAATGATTTGTCGGATAATTGATAATGTTATCAACTACTATCATGGGATTGTTATACGAGATATCAGACGGATGTATGTTGTTTTGTGAATACGTTTATTATATAAACGTATTAAACATACGAATGTTTGGAAATTGATCTGTGCTTTGTCATCCTTCTCGTTGATTTAATTTGGCTGCTCGTACGCAGGTTCTCTTTACAATAGCCCTTATTAGGTGTCTAGTTTATAAAAGTTATATCTTCTGACGCATTCAGCTAGTAAGGTGTTATCAATAGCTTCTCTATACAATTATACGCGCTATTTTGTAACAGTGTTTACGTCTTTATGATCAATATTCTCGTATTAAAATATTCTACAATAACTTAAGAGTAAATAGGATGCACTGCATGTGTTTGTCACTAATCTGTGTGTGATCTTCAACGTGACACATCTGATTTGCTGTATTACACTTCTTTAATATTAGTATGACTGAGAGTAGACAATAATACCTGTAGATGTATAGTTTGACACTTGAATTGTTCGTTTTCTTCTTTAAATCTGTTTTAATTGGTTGTTATGTGACAAATGAGCACCGGTTTGGATGTATTACAACACAGTTACCCTGTAAGAGGTATATTTTGGTTTCGGTTCGGTTGGGTCCTGCTTAGATTTGTGATTGTGGCAGTTACATTACTCCGAAACATCTTGCAGGGCAACTGTGAGACCGACTATGCCAATCTCCATGTTACCTGTAAGATGTCCGTTTAATTTACTATTGTATAATATGTTAATCAAACATTGTATCTAGGAAGGTTTCTACGCTCCCGTTACGGTAAATACCCTACTGTTATGTAACATTTAGATACTCGCCGAATACAGACGAATACGCGCGAATAGGAGGTGAGTTAGTAAAATAATTATCCAGGTGCATTTGCAACGAATACTATTTTATTATCAGAGGGGTGTTGTCAATTAACCGCGAAACAAAATATCGTAAAAAACGTCTTAATTTGTGCGCGGCGTTTCCATCGTCATATTCGCCAAGTTATCAAAATGTTGCACGTATCACTTCGCGTAGCAAAGTAACTCTTAATTAAACACGGCGAGTATCCAAATGTTGCACTTAACTTCGCGTAGCATGTAACTCTTACACGTGTACACACTAGGCGTCCCGGCGGAGGGTCGGCGGCGGGCGCGGCGGCGGGCGCGATGGGCCACCTGCCCCCGCACATGCGGCAGCAGATCAACCAGGCGGTGGGGCAGGCCGTCACCAACGCGGCCATGAACGAGCTCAGCTCCGCGTTCGCTAAGTTCAAGTAAACTAATCAAAGAATTCTCGTGTCGCATACGTGTCGTGTGCTGTACTGGCTTGATAATGTCAGATTTTGGATGATTGAGTTTTATATGACACAATGGAGGGTAGCTTTGTAGATGCCGCTACAATATGCCGCTGAACTTATTGAGAATATGATTTGAGTGAATGTTATCTGAAATTTACTACCGTGTTGGTGAATTTTTCATTTAAATTACACAGTCGTTACAATATTCATTTGATTAGGGAAAGGACATAGCGTGATGACTCTCGACATCTAGCGGCTAAAATAAGAAGCTATCCTCCCATTGAGACCTGTACCATGCAGCGAGCCCTGTAACTAGCCTTGACTGAAGTTTGTTTTTATTCAAGCTTAGTTACTAATGGTTAGTAATCCACATGCGTTGGATTTGTTTGTCTTAACTTTTAACCTTAAAACTCAATGTCAACTTACATGTGATTGTATAACAAACTTATGAACTATTCTCTATTTAGTTTCCTGTGTTATCTTTATACTAATGAACGTTATACTTCCTATTTGTGTTGACAATGTGAATGTTTAACGAAATATCAATAAAATTCTAATAATTTTTGTAATTACTAAAATAACGTCATATCAATACATAATAACTTGTTGCGTGTGTCCTAAAAATGTATGTATATCTTACAGAAGATGTATGCCCGGTGTTTATTTTAAACATTAATAGTGCCAAGTTAATTTGAACAATGATTAATTATGAGATGTAACACATGGCCCACATTTAAATGTGTTATATTAAAAATGGGTACTTGACACATTATTTATGATAATGTAAAAAAACTTTAATTTGCTAGATTAAAATTATGTTACATTTTTTGGAAAGAGATAAAACTCGTATTTAATAAAAAAAAACACATTTTGTAAATAAATTGATGGATTACATCAAAAACCACGCTTAGCAAAACATATCAATATACTCGTATTTCGGACCAGAACTGTTTTAGGAATGGAAGATAATGCGGTAGAGAAACCAGGGATCTTGTCATGTGCATATAATAGACAAATTGACTTTTTTATGAAACATTCAAAACATTACAGGGGGAATAGAATATTTACCTCTGCAGCCATTGCAATATTCTATATACATAGCTGTTTATGACAGACATACATTTTTTTCGAATAGTGTCAAGTATCCAATTTGTTCAAACGATGCTTACGCTTCCTTTGTTGACGCAATCGCTGTTTCTAATTGTGTTTGCAATATTAACGTTGTAACACTTTGTGATGTTTTGTGAAAGGCACTCCGATAAGATCGCTCTTTGAATGTACATAACACTAATTTTTTGTTGTTTATCTGGCGATTATTAATGACATCCAGTCAGTTTTGTTGTTCTGTAATTTTGGCTCACTGTGTATACGCAAGATAAAGTAAATTAACGTCGCCTTTAACATGTAATATTAATTGCTGTAATCTAAAATATGATGATTGTTGTACTAAATTATAATTGTTCTGTTGCGGAACACTTTATGTAATAGTGTAACTCTGTTTGTGATACATAACTGATGTTACCGTAGTGTAGATAATTAATGTTTAATTAATTATCGTTTGTTACGCTTTGCAAGTGTACTAGTTATAGTGTGAATTGGTCACATTTGGATTGTTGCGAAATAAAATATTATATAAAAATTAGTTTACACATAAACGTTAAATACATATGAAGATCACACACACTAAGATGACAAAAAAAAGTATTTGGTAGCGATTTTAACATCACAAATTAGCACATTATTGTTGTAAATTAGATATTGGATTTTTTCTCAAAATCCGCTAAACTAACATAATCAATTATATCATGCGGATTTTGTAGCTATAGACATTATGATATACATTCCAAGAAGTTTTGTGAAATTTTAATGTTTAAAAATTACAAGTTGCTATAATAAAAATTCAGTATTAACTGCAATTTGAATACGATTGTGCAGTGTTTTTAGGAGTATCGTTATAAGTGTAGGCGCGTGATTCCAACGCGTCGGGTGACCTATACAAATTCATAGTATTGCCTGTGCTATTACGGAAGTATGTAATTAAATTATTTTATGTAATAAATTGTAAAGGTTACATTCAGTGTCTTAAGATAATAGGTGTATATTGAATTATGTAGTTGAGTTTGTCCGAGGTGGGTGTCAGCTGGCATCCAGTGTGTCACGGTCTCGTAGCGTACCTACTGATGGGCAATGGGAAAAAACAGACGGCCAAGGAAAAAAATATTTTTAGAATAAATTCTTTTTTTCCATTATTTTGCTATATTTTTTGAGTTTAATAAAACTCACTCAAAAATATCAGTTTTAATTATTCTTTTGCAATTTTAAATTATTGCTTCTAATATTTAATTATGTGTGATATAAATATTACCTATGCATTTTAATGAAATATGTAAACAATAATAAAAAAAATACTGTTACCACTATATGTTACAATTTAAATTGTAAAGATACCATAGACAAGCATAGATTTAACTGATTGTTTTCATAAAAAATAACTCTGACACCCATCAGTAAGTACGCACGCCACAACTTCGCACGTCGCGTAGTGCCGTCGCGTAGAGCGGCCCGTAGCTGTCCGCAACTTGTTTCCACGATGTCTAGATGTTCCAGTAGCTTAGAGACTCGCACGTCTCTATCTTCTATATCTCGTATCTTCCGTCTCGTAGCGAACGAAATTATATGAATTGTACGCATTTATCCTATACACATAATTGTATCCAATTTTATCTCGTGTTGTATATTTACGGTTGCATCGATGTATTCCGGCGGTCTGATATTCACGTGTTACGTATGACTAGCTGCAAGTGTTGACTTTAAAAGTTTGTACGTAAATATTAATTGTATGTACTTATAATGGCTAAGACCAAAGCAGTTTTATCTTATATTGTTGCTGTTAGCGATACCTTTGGTCAATTACTAGAGCGTTTTATTGATGGTGATACAAAATGAAGTTAATAAAATAAATATATGAATAACACTTATAAACTAATAAATTTAATCTTGGAATTAATCGTTCGTGTAGATGCGACGCTTACGTCATCAAGTCATCGCGACCAATCGATCTCTCGTTAACTGTCATCACCCATCCTGCTGCGGAGAGTCATGGAACGTTTGAATTGTTCATAACTCATGAGTATATCTAAACGTACGAAGGGCGTAGTCGACGTTGATTCGTCGGAACTGCGTGTAACGCTCAAAGTGGCACCATCCTTAGAATAAGGCGGGCGTTAGTAAACCGAGTTCCTACAAGTTGAACGCTATATCTCATCGCTGTATCAATATAACGATATTATAATACGAAAGTAATTTATCATCTAACGTTTTGCTCTCTCTTGTTAATAGCGTTAGTACCATCGAAAAAGGTATAGGCAGAGATTGTTGGATTTGACATAGTTTATGAATATTGTTAATCTTATGCTGTATAAATAGAGTAATTAAATGCTATATGTGTACTAAAGATGTTTGATTTGTTCCAATAGGTTTTTCTTGTTTAACATAACCACACTTCCCTCTAATCGATTAATCCGAATAATTTCCTAAAGGACGTAATTATAGGTAAGCTATTTTGAATATCTAGTATATATTTCAATAAGATGTCTGGTTATTTAATCTTGTTGGTACGTATTTGCATTTGTGGTTATAACCCAATCGCTCCTCACTGTTGGGCATAGGGACTCCCGAAAACTCAGGTGGTCACAACTATACTCCATTACAAATATACAAGGATTGGTGGAGCCATTGCATTTATCTTATATTTTATATAATATGTATATTAATATTTTCTAATATTTTGGTTAGTTGGTTGAGTACCTGCAATATGAATATTTGTAATTTATTTATAACGTGTATAAAAAATGATAATCTTATTTATGAATCTTATTGAAATATATACATTAAGGCATGATAATTTGTTATATTAATACTAAATATGTATATAAATGCATGTATTTTGTGGAAACAGACAGCTCTCTTATATAATATTGCTTATTTTATGTAAATAGACATATAGTACCTAGTTATAGTATCATTACTCATTGGCTGCGCCCAGGCAAGTTAAATTAAATCAGTTTTTCATATTTATCCATAGTTCTAGGGTAAATCATAGCATGTAATGAAAGTTTTGTTGATCAATATGTACTTAACTGGAACCTCTTCGCTATATCCAAATATTTTTAATGTTTCATTTTATATGTTACTGTTTATATTTCTTCTCTTCATTTCTGCTCTCAAGTAGTTTTTCAAATTCACTCATAAATAAGTAATATGGCATTGTAAATATTTTGTTTTGTTATAAAGTCATGTGAAGAAACGTATGATGTACGACGTACGTATGTTTGAAATTATATTACTAATTATTTCCCCAGAGTTTCCGGAAATGCATACAGTACAGTCAGTACATCCATTTTAAATTATTCTATAGCAATGTCATGTTGTTTAAACGTTTCACTCATTGTAAATACATATTACTTCTATTTTATTTAGTTATATCTTATATTTATATATTGTTTCGTATGTTGATAGCCGACCGGTGCCAAACGTGCCACCAAAGCTGCCTGAGCGACCGCAGAATGGGCGGCCATTTTGAACGCGCCACATCTTCGCCGCCATCTCGTGATATGCTGCACTATATCTGTACATACTTACCTGTTCCTCTGTATATTGCTTTAGTGGAAATTAGCTGACAATTCCTAATTCTAGAAGATCGTCAAAGGGAGACTGTTATATATCTTTATTAAGCACTTCTAAAGAAGTGAATTCTTGCGATTCTTTTTTCAAAGAAAATATGTGTGATGAAATGTGTACCATATTCTGATTCCTTTGTTCAATTTTACTATAATACTATGTTTAAATGCATAAAATTATTGATAATCGACTGTTAATATATTATGACAATGTTATATTTGTTGCTATAACAAGTAGCTAACATCGTTCTTTTGTACCTATATGTATATTGTTTTAAAATTTAGTTAATTTAAGTCATTTTAGCTAGATGTTTTATTGTTAAAATACTATTATTAACAATACCTCAGTGATTTATTAATTGAGACAAATGCCGTGCGTGGATTTTAGCCATTTAGACACTGCCTAAAACGTAAATAGAAATGATTTTGTTAGAGCCTGGTTTAATAATGTGGAAAATTATACGAAGAAGATATAAAAGTTCTAGCTTCCTAATTAGGAAGCTTTTGTTATAAAACAGCGTTATATCCATGCTATCAAAGCTTAATAGCGTGAAATTTGCGTGCGATTCGTTTTAAAATTGTATTAGTCATAGATTTAAATTCTTAGACATGTCACTTTGAAGAGCAATGGTATTAGTAAATGTCAACTAAAAGGTGAGCCAGCTTTAATCATTTGAACGAAAGAGCAAATTGTCTCCACTAGTCCGGAAATATGATTTTTTATGTCACTCTTTATATGTAACTGTTACATTATCTATATTAATCATATCAATCAAATTTATATTACCGGATGAAATCCGAAAAAGCGTTTTGCATTTTTTACTGCATGGAGCTGTTTGATATCGTTTCTAAATATCTGCATGTCTTTTTAGTTTACGCCAAACCGAGTTGTTCTATAAATCCCCTGAACTAAGCGTTTCAAGATATTAATGTGTCTGGAAGTTTTTTATCTTTTAGTATCATATACTAAGCTGGGTATTCACGTTACTACGGTCGCAAGGACTGTCGAAGGGACTGTCGCAACGACAGTTCAAGTTGAATACTTCAACGGGCCTGCGACATGATCTTGCTCGTCCAGTCCGCCGTAGGACCAAGCCATTCACGATTGAAGTTGTCGCATACAACCGTAGTTCGTGCGACAGTCCGTGCGACCGTCCTTACGTGAATGCCCACCTTTAATTTTAGAGATAAAAGTCTATTAATTTATGTCTATGATTAAAATGTGACAAATATTGCATTATGGATATTGTGATAAAGGGGTGCTTGAGTTCATTTGAATGCGCCTTTATGAGATTGCACTATTTAATCATGTATTGTTGTTGTGGCATTTAGTGTTTTTACCTGCCACGTGAATAAGGAGTCGATATGTATGTGTTCTTATAATGGAGGTCTTGAAATTATTGTTTTTATGTTAGTAGTAGTTTTAGTTATCGTTATTCAGCAAAAAAAACATTATTGCGTTTATACATCAATTATTTGTATTCAGATTTTATAGTTTTTTTTTTCATTTTGGTTAGAAGGTACTTTCGAAGAACTATTTTTTTGCAACACTGGTTATTTTCATTTTTTTCTATTATGCCATAATATTAATTCATATCATGAACCAATCAAGGAAGAGTCAAGCAAACGCTTTAGGCAGTATTTATTAAAGAGTAAGGCTTTTGAGGCTAGTCAATGTGTATATTTATAGCAAATATTTGTATTATAAACTTGTATCTATTCTTGGCATATTTTATTATTGATTTTTGCCTAATAATGAATACGTTGAGGTGAATTATTATATTATTTATTTAATTTCTATACATTCCCTTCGGCTCTTTTGTTTACGCGGCAGAAACCAGGTACCTAAGTTGTATATAAATATTGTAGAGAAATTTAATGTGGACCTGTTTATATTTTGTGTACTATTCATGTATGCAATATGTAATAAATGTGTACATAAATAGTTGTATTGTTTCATTATGCAACTATACCCAAAATGATGTTGTTTTAAGGTTTTTATTATTGTATAAACTGTATACAATAAAGTATACTTTCTGGTATAAAGATGTTCTGGTGAGAAAAAAAATGCCTATATATCATATAAAAGTAGGTGTCACATCTATCACAACCATATCTAGATTTAATTAGAGGCGGCGCCAGGATTCCGGCAATAGCTGGGTACTCAACTGTCCCTCTCTAGCGATGGAGGAAGGTCGAGTAACCCGGCAACGGAGACCAAATACATCTCTCCGTTCCAGCCCATTGTTTGTTCCGGCTTGAGCTTTAGGTTCGCCATAACAAACCCGGTAAAGCTGTAAAGGCCACTAGGGCTAACGGCTACTACACAATGGATAAAAAAAATCATAACCACTCGACACAATTATAACGCTGTAAACTAAGACTACAAAAATAGGCAACAATTTATTCTCAATTTATTCTCCGAAGCGTTATTTTTCAATATTGACAGCTCTGCCACGTTAACCATCGCTCCTCTCATCTTAATCGCTCACACACCACACCTCACCTCCTTTGTTACCACACCTCACCTCACTCAACGTAAACGGCTGCTTTCTTTTCCGAAAGTACTTACTTTTATTCACACGGACCATACTCTGTAGTTTAAATTAAGAGCCTGGATGATACTGACCACATCGCACCTCGACTCTGCTCCATCGCAGACAGATTTTTGTAGCAAAAAGAAAATCAGAAATGACGCTATTACACGTAATCAATAATCTATTATCTATCTATATTCTATCATCTGCTATGTTGTGTAGTTGGGGTGTGTCTGAATAGGCACTAAATCTAACCAAGTGATTATAGTAAACCGTGGTTATGTTAATCGAGTTCATTTCGTTTTTTCACACACCGTGAACCGCGTACCTACTTAACTTTTTAAATATTTGGCACGTACCTAAATCTGATATTCCTACTGTACCGGTACCTACTATGAAAACAGATAACAGAAAAAAGGCATACCTATATAACGAATAAATAACCAATTTTCTACGGGGGGTCTATTAAAATGGTACTGTTAAAACTTCATGTTCTAAAAAAACTTCAGTTCTCTTTCTTCAATTGTCTTTTTTTAAATTTATTTTCACATGTTACCGCAAAGTCGTTTTTGTTACTTGCGAGAACGTAGGCCAGCGTAAAACATCGATTTACTCGTATTATTTTCCAGAAATTTAATTTAACCCACGTTTATGACACTAAAGCACTATAATCAAGTCGTCTTTATTACTAGCATTAGCCATTCTAAGTAGACTGGACACATTTACTCATTTTTTACTTTAATATGGAAGCTGTATTTAACCTGATAGTACCTACCTATCCTCGTGTTAATAATGGTTACAATATTTCGTAGATGTTTAGTATTCCTTCCAAAATATACTTACTTATTAAAAACGTAGTAAGATTTCTTGTAAGCGTCGTTTTACTTCAGTGACGCTTTGTTAATCCCTCTTGTGGAGACTTTGTAATAAATCTTGAATTCGACTATCACAGTGTGTGATAGCTGGTATAAATAGCTGGAATGGATAGGTAAGCCTAAAATCAGTGGTTGATCAAGGTTTAGGAGGAATGATTTAGTTGAGGTTGGTTTTTTTTAAAGAATTTATAACACCATCGGAATTTGTATATCGGCAAAAGTTGCATTATATAATTATGTAGTAGTGATGTAACGAAAATTCGCATTCGCATTCGCGAATATTCGCATGTTTTTTGATATTCGCATTCGCATGAATTGGTGCGAATGTTTTGCGAATATTGAATTCCAATGTTTCGCAAAAAAGGTCGCCAAATTGAAATCGAACTGTAACAAAAGGTGGTCAAATTTTGACCTTCCGGTCCCCTATACCGAAACCTAAAAAAAAAAACAACATTTGCATTTGCATTCGCGAATGTGCAAATGATGACATTCGTTTCTACTACTTTTCGAAGTTAGGTGTAAAATATTCCTATTTGGGATTCTGAAGTCCTCTAAAAGTTCACGAATGAACTGAAGGTAGGTATTATTCGATATTTTATTTAAATTTTTATTTAAATTTACAATGGAATAAATCTTAAGTCATCTATTTTAAGAAGTCAAATAGGTATCTTTCTACTTAGTAGGCAATATAAATTAAACTATAACTGAAATTTTGTTAAGAATATTTTTACACCTGTACCTACTAATATTAGATCGTATCTTAGTCCAAAAAAGGTCAACTGATCATCAGCTTTTATTTCTTTCTATATCTTTTGTCTTAATATTTAGTCTTCAAATATATTCATAATGACTTTAAGTAAAAGGCTCTTTTTATTAAGGCAGCCGGAAGATTTGCTGCATTAAGCTACGGACACGCCCATTGCGGCGAAGACAAAAACAGTGTCCATTATTACAATTTAATGAAGAGAGAAAGCCATTAGTAAGGAGTAGGTACTTGATTAAATCGTCGGTGAGCAATTGTCGGGTCCTGCGGCGGCGCCCTGTGACGCTGCCCACGGGGGCCTAATCGCTCTCGCACGATTCTGATTACTTGTGATTGTTGTATCAATCATTTCCCCTATCAAATTATTCAGTGGCCGGTAATTGTATCATAGGTAGGTCTGGTAATGGCGGCAAAGACGAGTCGAACGGAAACATTCGGCCGCACTTAGTCTCGGTTTGTTACTCAATACATTGTAATGCATATGCTATTAGAGGTAAGTAGGTAGGTACCTACTGACGAAAATTTAAGGCAGAGAAAAATGTTTTTGTGATGCTTTAATAATAGGTAAGTAGGTACCTAAATTGGAAACCTATTTATTTTATAAAAAAAAGATGATAGCATGAAATAATATTAATTATTGATTTAAAAAACTTTTGGATAAAGCTCTGCCAAATGTCAATCATGGCACTTCTCACCTCATCCCTCGTCTCAGCTTACCTCTTTCCCTCACTTCACCTCACTCCCTTTGTCACCACAACTTACCACATTGAGACATCTCACCACTACTGCGTTACATTATATGAAAAAAAAAAACTATTCGTCCTATAAGTCCTTATATAGTCCTTACATATAGTCCTTATTATTACCTCTACCTTTCCTACTATTAAAATATATTTTCATTCTCTATTATATTACCCTCCCTATTATAGGTATTTCCCTCGTCTCTGTATTTTTCTGTTACCTATACCCTTTTACTATTTTACGTCTACTATCATTGACTACTATTAGCTGCTGACATACTAAGTCATTATGTTATAATTTTGTACACCCTACTCTCTCTTGTCTCTCTCTCTTAAGGTTGTCTGGAAGAGATGGCTATTTTAGTCATAAGACTGCCTGTTGTACCTTTACTTTTTATGTCTTTTTATTATAATTTTTTGTTTGTTATATTTTGTCTTTGGTGTACAATAAAGATGTTTTGTATTGTATTGTATTGTATGTTTTTGTACACCTACATGTTTTTATACACTTATCACAGAATAAGTACTTAATGTAAGGTTCGACTTTGAAACGACTGCTACACCTCTTTCTAACGTAGAAGAGTTCTTGCGTTTCGGTGTAAAGATGAGTTTTCAGGCACAGGAACACTTCTAGATTTTTGTAAATATGATTGTAATGTAGGGAGATACAAAGGAACTATCAACATACCTCTACTGGCGTCATTAGGTTGTGTTTATTATGGTGACTTGACATAGTTTATGTAAACAGCATTAAATTTTCATTCTGGCTGGCTTATTTGAAGGTAGTAGAAGCAGTGTAGTTCGGCCGGGGAAGTACCAGCGCCGCACCTATTTCTAGCGTGAAGCATTTCTTGCGTTTCACATGAGGCGACCATCATAGTCCTCCGGAGTAGCAACGGATCTGTTGATTGACTTCAGATGGACCCATATTCTGTATGAAGTTGATTACAGACGTCCATGGGCGGCAGTGACCACTTACCATCAGGTGAGCTGCATGCTCGTTTGCTACTTTATTCAGATAAAAAAAAATATGAAAACAAGTTCATTAAAAAGTGTTTGTAAAATATAAGCAGGCGCGAGAAAAAATAAAAGTGTTATTGAGTAGAAAAATGCTGTAGGTATAAAAGGAGACTCATCGAACGTAGATACCTCGACCTATCAGTCACTTAAGGTAATCGCAACTTGACACCCTTGATAGGAATTACGAATTAATGGGTCCAATCCGCTGATAACATTTAAAATTATTTTGGCTTTAATTGGCAGTAAGTATTAAGTTTTATATTACTTCAATATAAGGATAGTTCAAAATTATTATGAATGAATAAAATAGTAGGTAATATTATTAAGCTAAAGTTTTGTGGTTCAATAATACCTATATTAGTAATTTAGGTACACATAGATTCGCTTAAAGATTTTTTGAAGACAAGCGAGTAGGTAAGGCGTGACGCATCATAATGAAAACAATGGCTTAAAATGTTTTAAAACGCATAATAATTGCAAGTATACCGATTACTTAGGTACTTAAAATATATATATTATCCTTAGACTGAAAAAACAATATAGGTACAGTTAATTATGCAAACTTGCATTTGCTGCCAAGATAATGAGTAAGTAGGTAAAATCAGAAAAGTAAGTACCTACCTAGAGATATGATGCGATGATATGATAGGTACTTGTTACCTATATTATTATTTATTTTTAATTTAGTAGTAACAAGTAGGTAATCGCAAAGATAAAACAGTAGGGCACTAGGAAACAACAACTGTTTAAACTAGTCTTAATATCATTATGCTACAGAAAATACTTACGTACATATCTTGGTTTTCAATTACGTGGTCAAATACCTACATTTGCATGGTTTAAATTAGCCTACTTCTTAAACCAATTAAATTTGAATCACCACCTATATTCCAATAGAAACAGAAAAAACGTTACAACTCGTGTGGGTTACCCTAATTAGGGCGGAGGGGCCCAATTAACGGGGATAAAATCGGTGGATATAATTAAACAGTTGTCTAATTTAATTGGCAATAGGCGCGTTCCCACAACGACGTTCTAAGGGTAAAACGTTCTAAGTTATAAATTCGAATTCTGTTTATTGTTTTTTCTTTTGGTTTTTAAGGTAGAAAACAATCACTCCAATGATCTAAAGTTTAAATTGTAATTGATAATATGTAATAAATAATAATTGGGTGTTTACCTATGTAACTATTTTTTAAAGTGGCTAATCCTCATGGATACCCGCCGTCCAGGGCAGCAGCTGGGTTATGTCGGACTCTTACTGGCTAAGACTACTGTGTTTTCACCTCGCACCGTACGACGGGAACCCGGGCACGCTTTCGCATTCATCCGTGAACCCGCCGGTGTCTGGCCGCTCCCGCAGCCCTTCCACGTGGAGCATGGAGCTCCCCTCCAACAGCAAGGCGCGCCAGAAATCAGAAAAGCGCGCCTTACCTCTTAGGCTCCCATCCGCACTGAACCGGGCGACGAGCCAACCCTGAGACCGCCACCCAGGGGCCGTGGGCAAGGGTAAGCCCACACCTGCAAAGCTTACCTATGTAGGTATGTATGTACCCACAAGGCATAAAAAAACTTTTATGCCAAATCTAAGCGGTATCACAGTGTATGACTTAAAATACTTAAATAATTAAAGTTCCTACCTAATGGTAACACGATCCAGGTGGTAGAGCGTATTTAGTTCGACCAGGGAGATACCACCGCCACAATTATTCGTAGCGTGAAGAGGTTCTTGCGTTTTTATCTCAGCTCTCGGAAGTGGTAACGTATTGATGATTAACTTTCGACCGAAACCTTATTGTTTGTCTATTAATTACTATTAAGTAGACTTTACCTAACCTCGTTTGACAATATCACTTAAATTTCAACCTTTAATACAAAAAAATACGAATATGTTCTAGAATTTATTATAGTATAGATCTAACAAAAGGAAAATACGAATTAATGTAACATAGCGACCTGTGTACTTACCTACATAAAGGCTCTAAAATTTATTACAAATGATTTGTTTACAATAGGAATTGCTATAAAATCTTAATTCAATAACATAAAACACAATGTGATTATTTTTTGTAAAATGTCGGTTATGATATTTACATATTCATACGTAGTTAAGTCAGAAAGTCACCCTCGCTCATTATCTGAATTCTCCCAACAGTTAGCATGCAAAGTTTATGTGTAATAATTACATATCGAACGGTAAACGGTCTCATTCTAATCACGTCACACGGTAGCGTAATTAATAGAGTGAAAAAAAAAATTAAGCGTAGTTGCTTAATTTTTTTTCACTCTGCAATTGCATTTGTTTTTAACATTTAGATACCTACTAGTCACCCGTCGCAACGGACGAAATTCGTTCGTAATTTAAATTAAAAAACTAAATATCATATTATCCAAAATAGCACCAATATTTTTTAATTTAAATAAATGAAATTGTAATAATTTTCAATTTAATTTGAACGCATCCGTTAAAGATAAAAAGAGGTTTATTAATTAAGCTGCATATAAAAGTAATAGCGGGTATTTTATTTTGACAAAGACATCTGACATTTTTGACGTTATGTGTTTTTATAGTAAGATAATGAATCTTCTATTTCATTTATTATGTATGTATTTGTGTCAAATGCAAGGTAGTGAGTGTAATGTGTTTTAGTTGATTTTATGTATGTTATATGCATTATTTGAAAATATTATTAGCATTGCGCAATCCTTCTCTATATCAACTATAACCGTGCGTAATTTCATACTCCTCCGCCTGCGGCAAGTATCTTAAAAACGAATCACAAATTTTTGCTTCACGTATTAATATATAGATTACATAAAGGAGCATGCTGACAATCTGATGGTATCTAAAGGCCTATCAATGCTGTTATATTGACATATGTAATTTACGTCATATTAAATTGGCGATGTACCCGCAACGATTGCGTTGCAATTCCCGTAAACTAAGACGATTGTCTTGTACATATTATGTAAGGCAAATAAGACAGTCTACTCCAATATGAAATATCTATCTCATCTATCCCGCAGCTATCCTGTATAAATTCTGTAGATAAGCTGTTAGTTGGGATAGTCTTAGAATAGTAGGGTTGCGAACTCTACTCGCTCCTAATTGTCGACGAAAAAAATAAAAAGAACGCTAAATATAAATTCAGCTCGGCTAATCAATAGGGCCCGGCGGGCCACATGCGGCCGCGGGCCGCAGGTTGACTACAGCTGGTCTAGTCGTTTGAAATTCGCCTCTGATTTTAAGGCTCATAATTTCAGAATGTCTGATTTAGATTTTTTGTAGTAAGGTACGCATTATAAATTATTTGTCATTTACTTTAAAAATACAGGAAAACATACCATGGAATTTATATACTACGAGTTAAAAGAAATTTGAGACGTGTGTAAAGACAATTTAGATACACTTGGTTAAGTGTGGCAGACTATCCTATAGGACTATCCTGTAGGTCTATGGTCTAAGGCTAAGGTCTGGGTGGGCTGACGATATACCTATATAAACGTATTTAGATAGGTAGGTACTACAGGTGTGCGAATACCGCTCGAATCGAATCGAATCGAATGTTAATATTCGATTCGAAATTCGAATCGAATAATTCGAACTTTCGAATAATTCGGCATTCGACGCAAATTCGAATGCAATCGAATAATTCGATAAACTTCGAATATTCGAAAAATTTCGAATAGTTCGTGAATGTTCGAATTTCTTTTAAATTCGAAACTTCGGAAGGCGGGAATTTATTGTCGTCTTCATGATCACTGAATACCATAGCAAAATAAATAACATAGACATTTTTTTTCTTTTAACAGCAAGATATATAAATTATACATCCTACATATATGTATTAAACGATTTAAGTGATTATTTATTCATGTAACTTTTTAATAAAAGGTAAGTATAAAATACATATTACTTATTTTAAACATTTTTATTGTTGATAATAATTGTAAATTATTTATTAGATTGTAATGATAAAAAAAATTTGTTTAACCCTAAACTTGTACAATTTTTAGAAAATATTTTAATATTATAATTGTAAAATCTGATATTAAAGGACGATGATGAATTATATTTATGCTGAAAAAGTAAGTCCCTATATAGGTTATCTTAGGTATTTAAAAAAATATTATGTCCGTACTGGAAAATACTTTAACAACTCACAGTGTTGCTATCATGATAATATATAAATTTAAATTACGTAATTGCATATATTTAAATAAAGATGAATATAGGAATCAATAAATTACTAAAAAAAAATCACAAAATATTATAAAGAGTACAAAAATATTATTAAGAGTTTTCAAAATAAATATAATTTATTTTCTTATTGTTAGTCGTAATACTCTTACGTTTCATACCTACTTTATTATAGGGAGGGTCGCACCAAAATATGTAATCTTTAATTTTTATGAGGGTGGCCATATTGGGCTTGATTTTTTTCCAAGTGTATTGTATTCTGCAAACTAAGGCCTCTCATTTCATACTCCTGATGGGTGTGTTGGACAAAAAATTTTGACATTCCAGTTTTTTTAAAGGCAGCCAGCCATCTTGCATTTAATAATTTGTTTTGTATTGTGTTCTACAAATGAAGCCCTTCTATTAGATACCAATAGTGGGTGGATCATACAAAAATATGTAATTTTCCGTTGTTTCAATGACGGCAATCTTGGATTTGATTTTTTTGTTACTAATAAGCGTAGGTATATACCAAATTTCAGCTCAATCGGTTAAAGATAACTGCTTAAAAACTCAGTCGCAAGATTCCACCTTGACAAACATACATGTTGCAAGTTAATAGAAATCTTGTAAAAATACAATTTATCACCAATCTTTCAGAAAATCTCTCATAAAATTCAAAATTCGTAAAAATTTGGGCAAATATTGTTTAAAGGGCAACACTGCCGAGAAAATGGCGCGAAGTTGTCATTAAACCAGAAATAAAAAAAACTCATAGACTGTCTTGAGTTCTGCCTAGAAATAAAATATAAATTAAATATAAATAGTTACAATCAATTTGGGTAACATTGAACAGCGGTGTAACTTTGAACAAAGTTGTGAAAAAAATATATTAATTTATTACATGGAAACTTCTTGTTGTTTCAATATCGTACCTGCGTAAAATGGATTGCCAAAATGTTGTAATAGCAATGAAAGTAAAAAAAAGGTACCTGTCAATGACATAATTTTAAAAAATACCGCCTTTTCCGTAGTGAAGTTGTTGCAAGTGTTTGATGCTCCGTTTTGAAATAACAATTATAATATAAAACTTACAGTAAACAGGTATGTTTTGGTGTTTAATCTTTAAAATGTATATTGTATATTATTATTTTGAAACTGTACTATCCGTATAACATGTTGAATATTGCGTAAAACTGTTAAACTTTTGACGACGTCGAAATTGGATGTAATACGGGTAACTTTGAACGGTTCAAAGTTA
Organism: Spicauda simplicius; assembly: GCA_949699795.1. Classification (NCBI taxonomy): domain Eukaryota; kingdom Metazoa; phylum Arthropoda; class Insecta; order Lepidoptera; family Hesperiidae; genus Spicauda; species Spicauda simplicius. The sequence goes on along the minus strand of OX453060.1, from coordinate 16,298,125 downwards.
CCTGTATCATAAAAAAATATTTTTTTCGGAGGCTCAGGGTCGCTCAGCGTGCTATGGAGAGGGTTATGCTCGGAATTTCGCTACGAGACATGATTCGCAACGATGAAATCCGTAGACGAACGAAGCTTACCGACATAGCTCTCAAAATTAGCTGGCTGAAGTGGCAATGGGCCGCCACATCGCTCGTAGGACCGATAACCGATGGGGAAGAAAGGTCCTCGAGTGGCGACCATGTTTAGGCAAAAGGAGTACCTGTCGCCCTCCTACTAGATGGACCGGTGACCTGAAGAAGACAGCGGGAAACCGTTGGATTCAGAGGACACAGGACCGGTTGGAGTGGCGTCATTTAGGGGAGGCCTATGTTATGTCCATGTTCCGTCCATCCTTTTTTTTTTTTGTTTTCGAGGGGGAAACCTTCCAAAGGTACCCGATGTTCCGTCCATCCTATGGATGGATGGAATAAATAATAAAAAAAAAACTAGTATCTTAATTTACCACCAAATTGATCGACCTTGATTCATATGGCAAGACCAAGTTGTCTATTGTATTTATATATCAAAATAAATGTATTTTTTATAGATTTGGTTTTAATTAACAAAAATATGTTAATTAATTTTACTCAGACCTTAAAATATTCGATTAATGACGGATTTTATATCCTCAAAAAATTATATTCAAAGTTACCCAAAACTAAGGATAACTTTGAATTTGAGTTTTAGGGGTAATTGTGGATAGTTTAATTGTTTTCTCCGTAAATTTATTGTGTTAGATTAATAAACCAGCTAAAAAGGACACTATTCATTTAATAAAAACAAGGTGCAATAAATATAAAACAGATTATAATATCACAAATATTGTAAAAAATGTTCAATGTTACCCAAATCGAGGTTAATTTAAATAATATAAATAATAAAATATAAATATAAATATGAATATTTTAAGAATATATTTTAAATTTATTTATCAACTGTAATGATCTATCGGCAGTTAGGCACAAAGTATCTGTGACCTTTGTCGAATTATTCGATATTTTTCGAATAGTTCGAATGTTTCGAATTATTCGAACTTTTTTCGAATTATTCGGGGACTTTCGAATATTCGAAAGTTCGGATTATTCGATTCGAGTTTCGAATCGAATATTAATATTCGATTCGGTACGAATAATTCGTAACTTCGAATTATTCGCACACCCCTAGTAGGTACCGATGTTGATCCCCCAATTTGTTTTCAAAGATATTTAAAATTGCATTAATTTCTCATTTGCTGTATAAACTACCAACCAAGTCATACCATCATATCGTTACTAGGTTTCGTGTTTATAATTTTTATTTCTTTGTTATTTGGTCCACCAATTCGGACGAAACCTAATTGAAAAAGTTTTTCATCGATATAGACGGCAAACTGTCGAAAATTACGTTCACTTTCATGTTTCATAGTCCACTGATTCGTATCGGCTTTATTTTAGCGGTTATTACAATTTGAACTTTTAATAATGAGTCGGCCGTGACGTACCTACCTATAATTGTGAGGAATTCTGGGCTTAATAACAGTCTGAAACTGTAATTTAAGAAGTTACAAAGTGATTACATTGTATTTCCTGATTTTATCTACATTTGTGTTTAATAAGCCTGACAGAAACTCGAAATTAACGTTGTAAGGGAAACATGTCGCCTACATAGTAATGGTGGTAATGGATAGTCGATAATACACTTGTGAGTTGCCTATTACGTACTTGTGAGACGTGAAATCATTAATTGCGGGCTTTGGACAAAAAGCGCAGCGGTTAACGAAATAACCGGCGAGTACTTGAGTACTGGTGAAGCGTTTTAACTTTTTGTAAAGTGCAACACTTTCCCAGCCCTCCATGAAGTGCCCTTCAAAACGCTACTGCGTTTAGACAAATGAACAGCGTTGCACCCTCCGCGGCACACGCCAACCTACACGCAATTACACTTACTGGAAGTAACAAAAGCTTTTAATTTTATTGAGCGTAGTTCAATGAAAGGTAGGTTAATTATAAGTAGTCAGGTGTAGTACCTTGACTACTTATAATTAACCTACCTTTAATGAACTACTTAATACTGAAATAAGGTTGTTTAGGCCTAATTTCAGGATTAAGCAGTTCACGCACATCAGCCCAATAGAAAATGCGGTTTTTCAGTTAGACTAAATACCTTTAACTTTTCGGTGTAATGTGTCTTTTAGAAACTAATTGTCACTTGCTTTAGCGCTTACTTTATTAAACACCTGACAGTTCCGACTCCGTACTTCTGTATAAAATAGACACACACGTACGCTCAAGCTTTCTACGCTCATAGCCCCAAACTAGGATTTTCTCCTGCGTCGTGGGTGCCATAGACACACACAAGACAAATACACGAACACCCAGACCCAGAACAGGAATCTAAACTCCTCATTCAGATACCTGTCCGGCCTTGAATCGAACCCAGGACCCATTGCGCGTCAGACCGGTATGGTAACCGCTCCGCCACGCGGGTCGCAAAGCTGACAGACAGCTGTTGTATTTTACGGAATTAGCTTGAAATTTTCTAAAACACTTCCAGTGATGTATAGTTGCTTGGAGAATGTAATAAAAGTCTACATAGAATGGCGGAACTCATGGGGCACAATAAATCAATTGGAGTGGGTGGTTGACTTTTCACTCAAATGTGTGGTTAATTGTAACCGAAAATGACTGTTGATCGAGCCACACTTAATTTGAGTGGTGCTTACTGTATTTGTGGGGTTGCGTTTTGTACTGATGGAGTGGAAAGTAAGTAATGGTTTTGTGAGTTTCAACGATTATTTGGTATTTGTATTTAACCAAGTTAGTAGATTTGTGGTTCAAGTCTAAATAATTACAAGAGTAGGTATGTTCATGTCACTGTTAAACTGGATTTTCTCGTTACAACACAAAGTACATATATTAGTACATAGTCTTCTAGTGTAGATTTGTGGGTATACAACTAAGTGACCAATCTGTCTAAGGTAATATTTTAAAGGCCCAGAGAAAATAGATTATTTAAGCCAATTTTAAAATTGTACCGAATGTGGTTTTTGAACTTAAAAATTAATAAGACTGTCTGGGCACAGCTAAGTCTTTCTCAAAGGTACCTAACATTCATTAGTCTCTGCCACCTATGACTCTCTATCTAACCATCATAACAGATTATAGATTTAAAGTCAATCAGATTGCGATAAGTTACCAATAAGAACAAGAATTTCTTGCTTGTTGGAACTTTTAAACCAGAGAGAGAGAGAGCTACTAAAAACAAGCTGACAATGACAATTTTGCATAACCCAGTGGTTTAGAATAAATATGACTGTATATCTTGTTGTCCTGCAATTAAATGAATTGAATTGAATTAAATTGAAGCTATAGCGGTCCTACAACCATACAACAATGAGTTTTACATTGTGCAACATTAAAAACAATTCGTTATTTGCTCCGTTCGCCCTCGAACTCACCCTCGCCACTGCCACTAAAACAAAATTACATTTTAATCGTCCACTTACATTATTTGACTTTATGCAATGTTTAATCACACACACCTGTATAATGTTCTGCGTTTATTGGCGCAGGGAATATTGATTGATTTAAGGGAAAATTATTACACACATTATCCATGACGCTATCTAGGAGAAACCTTACTACTCTATTTATTAGGTCACTTATTTAGTGATACATTTTCTCGTGATTAAGCCTATTAAGCATATAATTCATATCTACAAAAAGTATAACTTAAAAATGATATTTACACTTATATTTGAAGTTGTAAAAATTATACAGTCCGGAAATAATAAAGCTTATATTTAAAAAAGACATTTCATATAAAGTATTAAATACTTTTTTTTTATTCTACATTGGTACAAGAAGTTACATAAAGGATGGATAAATTGTGTTTGTCAATAATTGCCTAGTACATACAGAAATTTTCTTTTAAGTATCAACAGTACCTACATTTTTATGTTCTTACTCTGTAAACAAGTAGTATAACTAGTATGTATCACGGGAACTTTACATTTTTGGGATAAAAAGTCCTATCCTATAAAAAACCTATCCTATGCGTTAGTCCAGACAATTATCTACCTCTGTGCCAAATTTCATCCAGTTCAGACGTTATAGAGTGACATCAAAATTATCCATCTACCCATACTGACAAACTTTTCTTTGTAATATTATTAAGATAAAAAATAAGATATTAGAAAGATAAGAATAACCGTAAGATAAGATAAAATGAAAAGAAATAAATAAGAGATGACACGTGAAGTGTCTAATATTTATTGTAAACTGTATGTAATCATTATTTAAGAATATGTAAGCTGATTAACTTCTATTTTCTATCATTAGTGTTCCTCGGGCCAGTACAGTTCAATCATCTTCTTCACGCGCTGGTCGAGTTCCTTGCCCGCTGGTGGTTGCTTGCCGAGTAAGAACACGAACTTTTCGTGACAGTCCATCATTGCTAGGTATTGGCCCTCGATGATCTTCAACCGCATCGGATAGCGATGGAGCCCCATTAAGTCTAGTTTGGCTGTGATTAATAAAAAGGTATTTACATGGAATCGGCCGGAGATTGTCACCGTCGCTTACAAAGGAATATGTAGGTAAATAAGTACCTATGTAACAAAATGTATGTAAAAAATATATATTTACAAATAAATCAACTTAAAATATAGCGATTGATCGTAATCTGAAGTTTGTGTCAACTTAGAAAAAAGTCTATTGTATCATAATAAATTAATAGTAATTTTGTAAATCAATTTATATTAAAACGATGCAATGAGAGAGAATAAACTTTCTTTTTGAAACCTATAAATTCATTGTAATTCAGAAGTGGCAATATTGGAAATACCTATATGTGGTTTTTGTATTCACGGGGCAATTTACTTACAGTACTAGAGGGGGTGCAACCCATTATTGTCTCACTTTTAGGCACGGATCTTTTCACAGAGTGAGAGAGTTTTAGGCCATAGTCCACCGCGCTGACCAAGTGCGAATTGGTGTTACTAGAACAAATTCTAATTTCAGAAACTCACCCGTCGCTGGCGGCATTTGTAGGGTTCTGTAAGAGCCATTTCCTTCGACCCATTCCAGGTAATAGTCCCGAGTTTTGTTTGATTGGGAGCTGGCGCAAGGTATTTGCATTTTAAGAGTTAGGGTTTCCCATTTCAGATTTTCTACGTACATCCCGATGCGTTCTTCTAGCTCTTTTCGTTCCTAGAATCATTATAATCATCATATTATCCCACGTTATATTTATTTTACAATTGCACGAATTTTACACCATAATTGTAATTACGATGTCATTAACTTGAGGTTTAGTCACGGTAATTTTCATTGATACGGATATTTGTACATAATTCTTCCTGAGGCGGATGTGTATATTATTTTATTTTATGCGATAAATATTGAACAGAAATATTCTATACCTATTTTATATCAGATTTGATGCTGCTGGATCATCTGAAGCGTACTACGATACATAGGTAATAATTGACGTTGAAATTTAGTGATCATTGATAGCGAGGCACCTGTAGACGACTTAAGACAAGACTCCAATCCTATTCATCCGCCAATAACCCATAATGCTCATTAGCTATTTTTATATTCTCTAAGTTTCTCACGTTATAATATAGTTTAATTCAAATTCCATTAAGTATTTTTGCGATACCTATTAAACAATATATGTAATCACTACATAGTATAAAACAAAGTTGCTTCCCGCTGCCAGTCCCTATATCTGCTTAAATCTTTAAAACTACGCTACGGATGTTAATGCAGTTTTTTATATATAGAGTGATTCAAAGGGAAGGTTTGTATGTATAATAAATGCATAATATAGTGGAGGAAGGTCCTTGAGTGGCGACCACGTTTAGGCAAAAGGAGCACAGGTCGCCCCCCCCCACCAGGTCGACCGATGACCTGAAGAGGACAGCGGGAAACCGTTGGATTCAGAAGGCACAGGACCGGTTGGAGTGGCGTCATTTAGGAGAGGCGTATGTCTAGCAGTGGACCTCAAAGAGCTGATGGATGAATGGATGATAGTGGAGGAACACTGATAATTTTAGATTTTTGTTTTTTAGGCGAAACGAAGTTTGCCGGGTCGGCTAGGCAATATTTAGTTTTGGTTTAGTTTATACTCACCGCTTCACTAACTGGTTTGAACTCCACACAGTGTGTATCTCCCGATCCGTCAGTTTGTTCATTCCTGAAGTGTAGAAGATGCCAGATGCCAATAGCTTGACTGTCGTTGAATGTGACTCCTTTAGAGAACTCCTGGCAGCTAGGCTGGTTCGGGTCCTTGGCTGACTTCGCACATACTGCATGGCCTGTAAACTCCAGTAGCACTAATGCTACGAAAAGAACGATTTGGTATTGTTAATATATAATGTAACATGTAACTTAAATTGATGAAAAATCAACTGTACTTTGAGAATCTACCATCCATAAGATAGTATGTACGTTTGACATTCACAGGTTTAAACGTATACTGAAGCCATACCATATATAAATGTTTGTAGAATAAAAGCCATGTTGAGACCGACAGTGGGCAAGGTACGGCGAGAACTGTAGCTGTGTAATGAACAGAATGACTTGATTAGCCATGTCAATGGATAAAAGCATTAGCAACTCGCATTATGAACAGCAATCCCAATGGTTAGAGGCGGCACTTAAATACACCGATAAGAGGATAACTTTGTATTAATCGGGAACTAAAATCTCCATTCCGGTAGGGGATTCGATGGCTCTATATGATGCAGAGACGTAGTTAAAGTCAACTCAATTATTTAAATGCAGCGATAAGTAAGACTTTTAACTTTTAAATGTGTTCTATTAACATAAACGAACTGTTAATGTAGCATATTATAATAAATGTAGTAGTCTGTTTGTTTTAATCGTTTGAGTAAGTTTTAATGAAACTTTTGTTGTTTAGAAGCTTATTGTACAAAGACATTTTTTAACAGTTACATAATTAAGGAGGTCTTTTTTAAGTACGTTCATATTGCAGTAGCTTGCTAAATACAAGATAATAAATTATAATGAAGACAATCGATAAAATCGTCATAGATGTACTTATTTCTCCTAATTATATGTATGTATAGAAAAGACCTTGCTGCCAACTAACATAAAATGACAGTCTATCCCGACAAACTCACAGGAATAGCCTAGTACAAAGTTATGACATTAACAGGGTCGTAAGGGATTATTACACATGTAATATTTCGAACAGCACTTTTGTATTACATATTCGGTTTTTGTATATATAAAACAAATTTTCTTCAATTATAATATTACATGTAAGTATTTGTTAAAAGCTTTTAAATTATTTTTAAGTAAATGTGTAATTCTAATTTACTCAGATCTTTTATTGTTCTAGCAAAGAGATGTATTTTGATAAAACGGTAGAAAGATTTGAGGAGTCTCAAGGCATCTGTGATTGACTCGAAGAACCTCTGTTCTATGCCCATGGATGTCTGTATCTAATACCTACCTAAGTATTAGATACAGATATCCATGGGCGGCAGAGTACGCAGCAGGTGGATTGCGTATTCGTTGATTACTAATACACAAAAGTTTATAGCAAAATGTACCACTTACGAAATGTTGATATTATAGGTAAGTACATTTTTTTTATAAAAATAAAGTAGCAAATGAGCATGGAGTCCACCTGATGGTAGGTGGTCACCGGCGCCCATGGACATCTGTAAGCAACTTCATACAGAACAAAGGTTCTATCTGAAGTCAATCACAGATGCGTTGCTACTCCCGAGTAGGTAGATACTAAGATGGTCGCATCATAGAAAAGTGTGACGGCAACCACATCCTTCCATCGAAACGCAAGGAATGCTTCAAGTTAGAAATAGGTGTGGCGGTGGTACCTCCCCGGTTGAACTACACTTGTTCTACCACTTCGTAAATATACATAGTATGGCTTTGGCTATTTGCATTCTTTCTAAGGATTTCTGAAACATTTTTTCTCTATATTGATAATAACGGCGGGTTCTTCAGAAAAAACCGTTCGGAATTCCTTCAAAACGGTCACGCTTTGGCGAATATTCTGCTATTTGTGTGGCGCATAGAAAACAGTACGCCCAATTGGGTGGCAAAAATACTGATGTCCACTCCAAGTATTCGTATGGCTATCGCAAGTGCGTTGGAGTCGACGATGACTGGTAAACAGAATAATCGTCCACATCCCGTCCTCTTGTCCTTTCGCAATTGACGGGCCGTGCTGTCGTGTTACGTGATTAAGGAAAATCAATACCACGTGACATTTTATTAAATAAATGACATTAATAAAATAAATCTTTATATTAATACGTGAAGCAAAACTTGTGATCCGTTTTTAAGATACTTGCCGCAGACGGAGGAGTACGAAATTACGCACGGTTATAGTTTATGTATAGAATGTATATGGATTACGCTATTCTAATATTTTTTTAAATAAATCATGCGTAAAACATAAATCAAATTAACTAATAACACATTACACATACTACCTTGCATTTGACAAAAACACATACATAATTAACGAAATAAAACATTCAATGTCTTACTACGAAAACACATAACGTGAAAAATGTCAGATGTCTTTGTCAAAATACCCGCTATTGCTTTTAAATGCAGCTTAGCTAATTAAACCTCTTTTTACCCTTAACTGGTGCATTCAAAATAATTAGAAAATTTTCTGCATTTGAGAAATATTCGCGCTTCTTTAGACAATATCAAGTTTCCTTTTTTAAATTTAAATTATGATCGAATTTTGACCGTTGCGACGGATGACTAGTTCCATTTAAAGGCTCATAAGGAAGAACGATTATGGATCGAGATTGAAGTACCGCCCCGACACCTATTTCTACCCTGAAGCAGTTCTTGCATTTTAGTAGAAGAGGGTGGTTGCCGGCTTGCTTTCATATGAAGCGACTTTAATAGACCTCGAGAATAGCAACGCTTATGTGATTGAATTTAGCTACAATCTCTGTTCTTTGTGAAGATTTTTAAAAACGTCCAGCGGCGGCAATGACCTCTCACTATCAGATGAAGTACATTATATTTCCTACTTCAAGGTTACATATATCTCATTTTGCTTCCTATGACCTTCCTATGACTACAAGATTGCTTAGACATAGCTACCCATGACGATGTGGGAAGTACGAATTTAAATTAATTCAAAGTATCGCATATACCTAATACATGCAGAACATAGAACGCAAATTAGCTAAAATTTCTACGCTTATGTTCCACCTACTTACTGTTATTCAAAAGTAGGTACCGTCTCTTTAGTGTAATGTATATTACCGTGACCACGAACAAAAGGAATTAATGTAGGCAGGTATGTGTAGGTCGAACAATTTCAAGTTTTCAGTTGGAGCTGTCATAAAAGGAGATATTCGTTGTATGTTGGGACATTTTATTTTGTTTGTGGCACGCGTCTTGTGTTACCTACAGATGGACTACTTACGTTTTTTTAAACGTCGTCCGTCCTGTGTGGTTAACAACGACGAATGCGTTTCCTTTGTTCGTATTCTTTTTCTTGGAACGGTGAGTCAATCTTTAGGATTCCGTAATCATCTTGTTATTTTATTTAAATCTATTATCTACATGCAAATTGGTTGACCTCTGTTAATAAGAACAAATTGCTTGCTTAGATCATCTAATTATTTTTTAATTTATCATTATTTGTTAAATCTTCTTATATTGTTCTCCATTATTCAAGATATAAAGGCATCAAATGATTTACAAAAATAGCCAATGTTTAAAATGACAGAAACATATTTTTAACATTGAAAATATCTACTATGAATTTGCCATTACGAAACTTTATTGTTATTTAGACAATTCTCTCGATAAGATATCACTATAAGATACTGATTTTATGGGCAAAAACAGGAGTGGCCATAGTCTCTTCGGAATCCAACTGCAAAATGCTCTTCCTTTAACTCTATTAGTTTATTTTATATGCAACTAGGTCATTCTCGCGACTTTGCCCTCTTTTGTCACGTCTACCACGATAATAAGTTTCCTATGTGTTAATCTAGATCATAAATTATGTGTGTGCCTAATTTCAGCGAAATCCGATCGGTAGTTTTTGTGTGAAAGAGTAACAATTACATATACATTCCCACAAAAATAAATCCTTATTTGTATTGTCTACCTAATACGATTAATAATTGATCCAATACATGTTTATGATGAATCTGTTGTGTTTATATAGTTTTATGAAGCAACGTTATTAAAATGGTAGAAACGAGACGATGATATACTCAGCTTCATGTAGTTAACTCGAGTTCAACTCGAGTTACATGAATTTCAACTCGAGTTTACTCGAGTCATGTTTATCCCGATTTGGCACATCAGTATGTTGAATCATCACATTGAACCACCCATACAAAGGCCGTTATTGCCAATACCGGACTTAATTTCTTTTAGTTCTTGCAGATTTAAAAGTATTCGTTAAATAGGACGAAGGTGTATTTTGTTTCGATTCAGTTGGGCCAAAGTGTGGGGTTGTGGTTTTAGTGCACGCGTTACGTATAGACTTTCCTCCACATGTACTATTGGAGTTACAGATACTTGACCACCTGTCGCCATTGTACTACCGTTTTGTTTCTTTTAATCAATGACTCTATTTTAATTAAATGTATTTCGTATGGCATTTTGTTCTGCAAGATGTTTTCTTGAGATTTTAGTATAAGAAATTCATATGGACTAGTGATATTAAATTAAATATCCCTATGTTAATAAGTAATATATTGTCCCTATATGAGTTATAAGTTATTAAATTTCTGTTCTATTCTTGTTCAAACTTTTTGGTTTATAGGTATGAATTATGATTAAAAATAAATAACTAATATAATATTTACATTTTGTAGTAGGTACGTTAAGTTGTCACCCTAATTGTGTAAGTTTAGCTTTAAAAGCTTCATGCTTGAAATTCACATAAATTTTAAAAGTAATTTTAAGTATGTATTGAAACAATTTTAAAGTGAACTGAGCATTTCATTGATTTGTTTATCACGTTGCCTACGTCTAATCTCTACAGGCTTAAAACTAAAACAGAGAATTTTAATATGTTATTATGATATGTTTGTCACAATAGACCGTTCTGGAGTGTTTTGTATTATCGTAACCCATCAATTATTATGCCATATTTGTTAGTGGTACGAGGTTCATTCGAAACATCACAAACCATTACTATTTTCACATCGCTTCACTAGAACCACGGTACAAATATATTAATACTGTGCTAGAACCGACTAGACCACAGTTGAGAATCACCTCAAAACCAAGAACGTAGAGAATTCAAAGAATTCATTTATAGCTGTAGGTATAACCGTGCAGTTTATGCGTTGCGGGTGTCAGGAACGCTATCTCAACACGGCACCCGCCCACCGCTGGACAACGCTTGACGACAACTTATTACTGTTGCTCACTAAACTTGCGATATTCTGATAACCTCAAATGTAACTTAGCTGGAATGTCTGTCATTTTCAAGATCAATGTTACAGTTGGTTATATTAGTTTATATAGTTTATTATTATCTTCTTATATTGTTTACTTAGTTTAATCTTTTTTTATTATTATTTTTTTATCTGACTGAAGTAGCAAACGAGCATGCAGTCCGCCTGATGGTCAGTGGTCACTGCCACCTATGGACATCTGTAATCAACTTCATACAGAACATGGGTTCTATCTGAAGTCAATCAGAGATGCGTTGCTACTCCCGAGGGCTATGATGGTCGCCTCATATAAAAGTGTGCCGGCAACCACACCCTTTCATCGAAACGCAAGAAATGCTTCACGCTAGAAATAGGCGTGGCGGTGGTACTTCCCCGGTCGACATTCACTGGTTCTACCACCTTGGCAATTTTATCTTCGTTCTATCTTTTTTAATACAGGTAATTATTATCGATTCGTAATTGTTATATCCCTAGATGTAGGTATGATTACAAATCTTGCCGTATTGAATACCGTGGGCTACTAAATAGATAATTGGATGTCATTAAAAATAATTTCGTACTTTAGTTTTGTTACCTTTTAGATTTATATGACTATTCTTAGCTAGCTATCCATTCCTAATATACATATCATTTCAGAGATTTTGATTGAAAATTACTTACTGCGCGAACAGCTTTTTATTCGGCAGGTACTTTTTTTTTTTTGTTTTCGAGGGGGAAACCTTCAAAAGGTACCCGACGCCGTGGGAGCGACGCAGGGTTATGTGGGATTTTTACCGCACTAAAACCCCCCGGTGGCCGTCCTCGGCGCTGAAAAGGAGGACTCCGGGATCTCGAAACGACTTCAACCGGAATCCTCCGAGCGCGTTGCCCCATCAGACTCCCCCTAGATGGGCGGCTGGGCCCACCGCTCCGTCTAGTCTTTACGACGGTATGCGACCACACATACCGCCGTCCTTCCCGGGATTGCCTGGCCGAACGGTTTGAGCTCCCACTCTAGCCGTCTGCAACCCCGGGAGCCCCTTTTAGTCGCCTCTTACGACAGGCAGGGGATATTCGGCAGGTCCTACTATCACTTCACTGTTATTTTGGGTGGTTTACATAATAACATACTCCAAATACTCCAAATATTGATGGGAAATAAAATAACAAACAGGGAATATCAAAACTGTCAACACTATATTCCTTATTTCAGCGCGACTCTCTTCATCTGCAAATTACCACAAAGTTTTAAAGTATGTGGTATGTAGTAAAAGTTTAAGATTTAAGGTAATTTTGAGTATCGTCTTAGAATACGAAGTATATTGATTATTGACATATTCCTACCATGTATACATACCTAAAGACGCAATTTGTAAAAAGAAGAAAATAAATTAGTGTATGGTCTTATACGCAACTTTATTTTATTTAAATATTTATCCAAGAATTAGTTAATGTAACTTGTAACTTACAGATAAATATTATAACTGTAGGTTATTCAGTATTATTATTATTTTTCATTTATTTTTTTTGGGAAAACAGTATTGGCTTACCGAGTGGATCCCTAAGAGGATCGTTTCGATCAATCTAGATATAATTTTGTAAAGTTAGGGTAATAACGTTTCTTCGGGAATTCCTCGTTGTACACAGAAACGTGCAGTTTATGCACGCCAGGTATCTGTTTGAGATTAGCGAACGCCATATCTCTACAGCCCGTCCACCACTGACTAACATACGGATTTCTTCCTACAACTGTTTACATTGAAGGAAAATGAATGAAACACAAAATTTTACCTTTTGCCTTTTACAACACAGTTTATTTAATTAAGTAGAGCCAAGTTTTTGAAACCTTACTCAGGTAAATAGTGAAAAGGCATGTATGCCAACTTGTATATAATTATTCGCTGCGGTATAGGTATAAGTATAAGTATTCGTAAATATTATGTAATAACGTTTATTATATTATTTATTTCTTATATTATGTAGTAATTTTTGATATTTTTATTAAGAATCCTAGCGTAAAAATACATATTTGAACGGGGACCAATTTGGAAACCCTCGTAAGTGCCTAAATCTGCTATCACCCACTTCAAACGAATAGAGCAACGAACGACGAACTTCAAACGAACGACGAATAGAGCAACGCTGTGCTAGTGTTAGTAAAAATCTTTCTCTTAATAGTATTTTTGACTCAGTAGAACCTTACTTACTTACTTACTTCCTACGGCGCTACAACCCTTTGCGGGTCTTGGCCTCCTCAACAATCTCCCTCCATTTTGCTCTATTCACGGCTACCCTCCTCCAAGCTGTTTTTCTTCCCATCGTCTTAAGGTCTTCCTCTACACAGTCCTTCCAGCGTTTTCTGGGTCTTCCTTTTGGTCTTTTTTGTTGCGGGGTCCAGTCACTTATGGTCTTGACCGCTCTACTGCTATCCAATCTCTCTACGTGTCCCGCCCAACGTAGTCTCTGCGATTTGCAGAACCTGACAATTGTCTGCTTTTCAATTAAGGCATCTAGCTCGTGGTTCATTCTCGTACGGAATGTCCCGTCGTTCTCTTTTTTTGGGCCAAAGATCTTTCTGAGCACTTTTCTCTCGAAAAGTAATAGTTTGAGCTCGTCTTTTTGAGTCAAAGCCCATGTTTCACACGCATACGTTACAACTGGCCGAATTATTGTTTTATAAATTATTAGTTTTGTGCTATGTGTCAGTAGCTTGCTGCTTAGCATGCTCTTACATGCGTGGAAACATCTGTTACCGGCCGTTATCCGGGCTTTAATCTCCTCTTCGATCTGGTTCTGCTGAGGTGTCGGGTTCGAAATTAAAGATGTTTTGATTGAGACACGTGTTTATTGTGTGCCGATTACATTGCTACTCCACAAACATGTAATTATCCACTACATCTCCCCACAAACATAAAAAAAATGAATGAATATATGCATTCTTATTTTTTTTTTACATACAGGATTAGATAATATAAATTCATAAGGTTACAAATCTTATATCTAAAGATTACACAACGTTTTAATAATGCGGCTTGACATATTACACTTACATAACAATAATATGATGCTCAACAAAGACAAGGTACACTCGAAGACAAAAGTGATAAGTAAAGAGAATATAATTTAACTAAGAGTAATACGGTCTCGTTCTATTTTTATGAATCAAAATTTCTTTACAGTTTTTTAAAATTTTTACATTTGGAGATAAATCTTCTATTACAATAAATGGGCCTGAATATAAAGCATCTAATTTAGTACAATTTTCATTTTTTATCAATAAAAGATCACCTTTGTTGTATATTATAGGATTAATTTTATTGTCATAATTTAATTTTCTTTTATTCTTACTATTAATTAAATTTTGTCTCGCGTCTTGAAGCGCTCTTTGCAATCTGAATTTAAGTTCTATAGGATAACTGTCGAAGTTGTACATTTTATCAACACTACTTGTTAAATTATTAGGCAGCGTGCATACATGACCAAAGACAAGTTCATAGGGTGTATACTTAATTTCTGAATGCACCGTTATATTGTATGAAAATTGCCAAAACTTTAACCACTGACTCCATGATTTACAACTAGCGTTACAATATATTCTAAGATAGTTACCCAAACTTTTATGTGTGTTCTCCAGTGCTCCAATGCTTTCGTGATGATATGCTGTTGCAAAAACCTGATTAATATTTAAGAGTTTACTTACCTCTTTCATCGTCGAAGATATAAATTCCGAACCTTTATCTGAAGCAATAGTTTTAGGAATACCATATTTTAGAACAAAGTTCTCAACAAAAGCTTTTGAAACTTCGTTTGCTGCACATTGCATTGTCAAAATATAGCAATAACCTTCATCATCCTTATCGATTGGACCAACTAAATCTAAAAATATTTTTTCGAATGAATTTGTAGCAGTCGTTGTTATCGATAACGGCTGTTTAATGTATTTAAAATGTTTATTTTTTTGACATTTATCACAAGCATTGATAAAGTTGATAATGTCTTTTTCCATGCCAGGCCAGTAATAATATTTTCGTATATTATTTAATGTTCTCTTAATACCCGCATGGCCACTTGTAGGTAATAAGTGAAAGTCATTAATTATTACTCTCCTAGTTTCTTTATCCTCTATCCTATTTACCTCATTTATTACACATATTCTAGGGCCCTTCCAATTAGTTTTATTTTTTATTTCATCGTTATATATTCCGATAAGTTTAGTAGTTTCCTTCTTTTTAATTATAACGAGCTCGTTAATACCATTTTTCTTGCATAAATCCTCCAAATCTTTCAACAAAACGTCTCGCGTTATCGCTGATAAAGAAATTGGATCCACGTAAATCGTACGTTTTGAAGGAACATAAAGATATATTTTATTCTTAGACTCATAATATTTATCATTTTTATTTTTGAGACGTCTTATAAGGTCTGTATTAGGTATTACAATTTCAATGTCACTGTCAGATTTTTTAAGTACTTCGACTAAATTTGGTTGATCAGACCGTCTGTCGTCGAAAGAACTATTAGTCGTATCCGGTACTTTTTCACAATCATTCATTGCTCTCTTTTGTGCCCGCGTCATCACATAAATGCAATCTTCGTTCATAATCTTTAAATCATCACAATCAATAATTATACGCGACAACACGTCTGCTGCCACGTTATCCTTTCCTTTAATATACTCTATTTCAAAATTATATTCCTCGAGCGTTAAACGAAATTTTATTAGTCTGCTGCTTGGATCCTTCATACCAAACAAGTAGACTAAGGGTCGATGGTCTGTTTGTATTCTAAACTTACGACCAAATAGATAGGGACGAAAATATTTAATGGACCATACTATTGCCAATAGTTCTTTTTCTATGGTCGGATAGTTCTTTTCTGCTTTATTTAAAACCCTACTTGCATATGCAATTGGTCTACCATCACTGTTACTCAAAACGGAACCTATAGCATAGCCTGAAGCATCAGTTTTCAAAATGAAAATATTATTATCATCAAAGTTAGGATATTGAAGTAAGGGCGGTGACGTTAAACCTTTTTTAAGTGACATAAAGGAATTATTGCAGTCTTCAGTCCAATTAAAAGTAACATTTTTTCGACACAAGTTATTTAATGGATACGATAACAAAGCAAAATTTGGTATAAATTTTCTATAGTAGTTGGCAAAAGCTACAAATTTCTTAACATCATCGATGTTTTTAGGTATTGGATACTTCTCTAATACAGTTATTTTAGATGGATCTGGTTTTATACCTTCTGATGATACAACATGTCCTAAATATAAAATTTCTTTCCTTAGAAAATCGCATTTTTTAGGGTTAAGTTTCAAATTAACTTTTCGCAATCTAAACATAATATCTAACAGATTTTTATTGTGGTTTTCTAAATTTCGACCAAAACAAATCAAATCATCCAGGTAGATTAAACACTTGTCGTAATGCAAACCTGACATTGCAATTGTCATAGCTCTTGAAAAAGAACTGGGGCTAGTTTTCAATCCCATAGGCAATCTTGTCATTTGATATTGGCCTGATGGAGTGACAAAAGCTGTACAAGGTCTGCTTTCTGAAGAAAGTGACAATTGATAGTAGCCTTTAAATAAATCTAAATGGCTAAAATAAACAGAACCAGACAGGGAATCTAAAATATCACAGATATTTGGTAAAGGGAATTTATCATCTTGAATACAATTATTCAATTTTCTAAAGTCAATAACAAGTCGCATTTTCTTTTCACCCTCGCTACTATCCCTTTTTGGTACCAGCAATACAGGGCTACACCATTCACTACTACTCGGTTCTATAATTTCATCTTTTAACATTTCCTCTATTTGGAGATCTAATTCCTTACGCTGAGAAAATGGCAAACGGTAAGGTTTAGTGTATATTGGTGTTGAATTCGATTTTAAGTGTATCTTTTGGTCACAAACTTTTGCTACTTGTAATTTATCACCTGGTATATGGAAAACATCTGAGAATTTTGCGCAGATATTGATAATGGAAGATTTTTCATCAGTGTTTAAATGACTCAAATTTAATGAATTAAGAACTTTTTTTACTCTTTCAGCGTCAACCGATGTTTTGCTAAAACAACTGATATTATAACAATTTAATTTTTCAATATGGGGTTTAAAATAACTCAACGAAACTGATGTATCGCGTGTGTTTAATATTTGAATAGGTATTTTATGGTTAAATGGTTTAGTTATTCCTCCTGCTAGAAAAACTCCTTCACACAATTCGTTAGAAATTACAACACAATCCTCTGTGAAATTACAATCAATGAAATATATTTTCTCACATCTGGGTGGTACTTTAATGTAATTATTACTTCCTAATTTACCCATATACAATGGCAAAACTAAATTTTTGTTTATAGTTAAAGTGTTATGTTCATAATTTAAAATACATTTATAAAAACTGAGAAAATCCTGACCTAATATTCCTTCGGTAGTGCATGGTAAATTTTTAATTACGTAAAACTTGTGTTTTAATATTTGACCATATACACATAATTCTAAATAAACATGGCCTACTGTCGTTATACAGCCACCAATTCCATTTATCGTTACGTTTTGTTCATAGATTGGCAAATTCCATTGCAAAATCGTCTCTAATTTCACTGCTGATATACTAGCTCCTGAGTCAACTATCCAAGTGCAATGCGTGTCATTAATAGAAATGTTAACATAATTGCTAAGTTCAAATGTAAAAATATTATTCACGAAAAAACGATTCCTGATTAATAGTAGATGTAGAAGGCTCAGCCGAATTGTTATTTGTCGTATCCGACGGAGAGTTGATATGATCTATAAAATACATACCTCTCCTTTGGTACCTTCCTCTTTGACCATTATAGGCACGACGACCACGCGATCGAGGATACCTAAATGTCTCGACTCGTTGTTCTTTAGGATAAGTTTTCTGATTATAGAAATAACGACGTCCTCCTCTGTTCCGATAGTTATGAGACCTATTAGATCGATATTGATTTGACATACCTGATCTTCCTCTTGTTCTGCCAGATATAAACATCTCACCTTCGAGTCCGTTTTGTCCAAATAATAACTCCTCCTCTTTTGCTGCTTGTATCACATCTTTGACCGCTGTGTAATTTCTAGCTGCTAAAATAATAGATAAATTTTTATTACGCAAACCATTTATAAACTTATTTACCGCAAGTTTCTCGTTTATTGGTTTTAAAATGTTAAAAGCTTCCGTATTATCACCCGCTTGTGTAATGGTAAGATCAACGAATAGTTGTTCTATAGTTTTACCAAATTCATCAATCGAACTAGAACTCTGTCGAATATTGAGCATTTGAGAATGAAGTGCATTACTAGATTTTTTTGTTAATAGATGCAAACGCATATCAGCGATCAACTTGTCACAAGATGCGTACGAGTTATTTAAACGTAATTTTGCACTTTCTGACAAGCGCGTTTTTAAAATAAAATTAATTAACAACTGTTCATCGTCTTTGTTAATCATAGTACTATATAAGTCAATTGCAGAAATCAACTTTTTTGTTATTGCTTCCTCATTATTCATAACTGGTAACAGAGATACTGCTGTATTTAAATTAAATTTTTCCATTTTGGCAATTTTCTCTACTGTATCACTTGTAGAACAAATTTGACAAATTTTTGAATACAACCCACTAATTTCCTCACAAAATGATTGAATAATATTTAAATCCTTATCCTTAATGCTCCCTTTTTTTATTTGTATATCTATATCAAGCTTGAACTTTAAAAATTTTTCGTAAATAATTTTACATTCCTGACTTTTCTTTTCAACTAACGCCTTAGTTCTTCGGCTAGGTCCCACTTTAATTAAATATTCTTTTATTGCATACAGCTTATCATAGACATCTTTTAAATTTTCAGCCATAACATGTAATGTAATACATAATAATATTACTAGAATGTAAAATGCAAAAAATATACTGTAAACTAAAATATATATATGTAAATATGTAAAAATATGTAGAACTTGTATAAGTATTACAATTAAGTATTATGCGAGTTAACAATAAAAATATATAAGTCCATAACCATTATGCACGTGACTGTACTGCACTTTTAATCATTTTCACATATTTCCACTTTCAATACACTCTATATTTTTCCACTGCGTCGATACCATAGGGGGGAAGTCCAACAGCTAATGGCATTTAAACTTGCTGCTCCTGGTGAACTCCAGACATAGCTCTTCTCTCAGCTCTTCTCAAAGAGTGTCTTAATATTTCTCTCCTCGTCAGAAATCCATGGCACCGGTAATATAGTTTTATTATTATGTAGCAAATTCCCAGCAGAATCGTTGCCAAGATGATTATCAAAACAATGCTGGTGCTGCTCACATGCGCTATTAATTGCTGTATGTCGGCGCTGTTCGAACCCGCGGCATTTTGAGCTATCACTACTTCTTCTTTTGATACCGTTTTTCCCATTTTCTTTGTTTTTCTTCACGAAGACAACTCAATGAAACAAAGCCTTTGTTCTAATCGAGACTAATATGGTAAATGGAATGCGCGTCGATGCCACCCGCATCGCGCCTCTGGCCGGGTCGCCATGAGGTGTCGGGTTCGAAATTAAAGATGTTTTGATTGAGACACGTGTTTATTGTGTGCCGATTACATTGCTACTCCACAAACATGTAATTATCCACTACACTGCGAGTTCAGTATTGAACCTAGGTACTGAAATGATGTTACACCCTCAATCGATTCACCTCCCACAGCCACACTCTCAGCCGGAGCTACGTTACGGCTACTAGCCATGTATTTTGTTTTAGTAGCATTAACCTTCAGCCCAAACTTATCCGATTCCGAGGATAGTATTCCTCCAAGATTGATCATACTCTGTTTGGATCGACTAGATATAACAATGTCGTCTGCGTAAGCAGCCAGCTGGGATGTGTTGTAGTTAATGAGACCCTTAAGATTGAGTTTTCGCGTAACAGCTTCCAAGACCAGGTTAAAGACGATCGTTGATAACGAGTCTCCCTGTTTCACGCCCGTGTCAATAGAGAACGGTTCAGAGCGATCGTTCTGGATGGCTACTATAGCCTTAGAGTTGTGCATTGTCATATTTACAAGGCGCACAATCTTGCTTGGTACTCCCAGTATCAACATGGCGTGGAGTATGCGGGTGCGGTTGACACTGTCGAACGCTTGTTGATAGTCGATGAACAAATGATGCAGGTTGATATCAAATTCATAGGTTTTCTCTAGAGTTTGCCGCATCAGGTAGATTTGGTCCGCAGTTGAGCGGTTTGGCCTAAAACCACACTGATAATCGCCTAAGATTCGCTCAGCATATTCCAAAAGCCTCAAATAAAGAACTCCTGAAAAGATCTTGTATGCTGCAGATAGGATGGTGATGCCTCGATAATTGGAGCAGATCGTTTTGTCTCCTTTTTTAAAAATTGGGACTATGATACCCAATCGCCATTCCTGAGGCATATCTTCTGTTTTCCATATCTCTTTAACGAGCATAAAAATTCTTTCATACAGCGCGGGTCCTCCTTCTTTTAACAGTTCAGCGTTGATGCTGTCTAGGCCTGGTGCTTTGTTGTTTTTCAAGAATTTTATACATCGTTCAATTTCAAGGAGGGTGGGCTCTTTCAGTTCTTCCTCGACGTCATAGAAGATGAGGTCACTGTTGGGCTTGTCATCAAGACGCGTAGGTCGTAGGAGCTGTTGGAAGTGCTCTTTCCATCTGTTCACAACCTCGTCTTTTTCAGTAAGGGCCTCGCCGTTCGTGTTCTTTATTGTACCTGTACGAGGTTGATACCCACTACGAAGAGCATTAACCCTTTTGTAGAAGGCTCTACTACGATTGTTCATGCGTGAACTTTCTAATTCTCTAATCCGGTTGTTTTCAAGGATCCGCTTTTTCCTCCTTGCTGTTTTTCTGCACAAATCACGAGCTTCTTTATATATCGCCATCTTTTCGTCTGAGTCATTTTGGAAGTATTCCAATCTAGCTTCATTTTTCCTACGTAGCAGTCGTGCATATTCTTCGTCATACCACTCTTCCTTTCGAGTTTTTTTTTTTTTTTCACTCAGTAGAACCATCTAACAGAATACAGTTATTTGTAAATTGTTTAACTACCATCATATTTATGAAGCAAGTAATTAAAATCAGCTACAAATGTATTTAATTAAGCACAAATTTTCATTTCGTAATTACCCTATTGGGTGGTGTTTTTTTTAATATCTTTATTTAGCACTTAGTAATGTTACATATGAAAATATTTTAGCAACATTCCATGCCTCTAAATTCGCGTGGCGGAGCGGTTACCATACCGGTCTGTCCCGGGTTCGATTCCCGGCCAGGCAAGTATCTGATTGATGAGTTTAGATTAGTGTTCTGGGTCTGGGTGTTTGCGTATTCGTCTTGTGTATGTCCATGATACCCACGATACAGGAGAAAATCCTAGTTTGGGGCTATGCGCGTAGAAAGCGTGTTTAAATAAAAAAGAAAACAAAAAAAACCTTGACAGTCAATGTTGCCGTTTTACTAAATAGCTATACGTATTTGAATCCAACATACAATATAGCATTGCGCACAGTTTATGCGCATCTGGTATCGGAGAGATATGCGCCCTATCTCAACACGGCCACCGCCCACCGCTGGACTAACATGGCGCGACGTTGCTCAGGAAACTTACGACTATTACTGTTCCTTATATATTTTTTGTTAAATAAATAGAGGTGTTATAAAATAGATTTACTTTTACCTTTATTTGAATGAATTAATCGTGGTTGTTGTTTTTAAAATGCTATTTATAAGCAACTACTAACGATAGTAGTAGGTATTATCATATTTTTTTGTGCATTAGGCTCTATCTAATATGCATGAACTTGAATATTGATGCAACAATCAAAATATTTAGGAAAAGATGACAAAATAATTTATATATCTAGCCATTAACGTACTATTTTACTTACTATTTTTCTTACTATTTACGTTTTTATTTCGTCTAGTTTATGATATCTAATTTTATTTACTTTTTTTGTTGTATCTATATAAATAAATGTTATAATGTTTAAAAAAAACATTACCTACTTATATAAGTTGTATATTTCGCCCAATCTTTATATTATAGAAACGTATTTAAGTATATCATTATCATTTAATCAAGTATATCATGTCACCATCTTTGGGTTAATATCAAACATAATATGTATCGCAATGCATTAATCTTTTACGATTTAACGTACTTTATTCAATAAAATATCACTATTAATGCTTGTTAATATTTTAACGGCTTTAAACGTTTTGGGTTACTGAATATACAAGTTTATTTTTAATCGAAGTGCCAGAATTAAAAACTTACAATTCCTAGGGATATACTCGTATTAGCTAATAATTATCTACATAAGTAGGATACTTCTGGTGGATACTACGAAGACTAAACATATATTAATTATTTAATTTAATAAGCCAGTACATAAATGTAAATTGACTTTATATCAAAGTGCGTACTAAGATAAACTACTTACTCATGATTTTAAAAACATATTTTAATGGTGAGATTTTCATTGCTATTTTTGATTTAGTCTTTTATAAGTCTTGTCGAATGGTTAGTGCATATATCATGGCCTAAATAAAATAGGGGTTACTGGAGTAAACCTCAGATACGTTGCTCTGCATAATCCGAGGGTCACGAAACATTCGCTTGGCGCTGCAAGTTTCTGCAAATTACGCTACAATTTGCAGCGAATTTTGTGGTGTTATCCAGGACACATACATTTGTTTTTAACTCTGAATGCTGACGCTTGAAGCTAATTTCGTGACTTTCTGCTGATAGTTTGTATAGTTGGAGCTTCCAGGGGCCCATATCTAAATATGTGCTTTACCATACAAACCAGAAGTTGTAAAATTGCCTTATACTACAAAGACCTACTATTATTTTTGGCAGCGCTTTAATTTCCATCAGGTGCTTCGAGTGTTAGTAATACGGCAGGTGCCTGCATCAGCGAAACCATATTTCATAGAATGTCATTAGGAGGTAATACCAAATTAGTGTTTCTTGCGCGTATCGAGGAGCTTTTGTTCTTTGCGCAGACATCCCGGCGAGGTATTAATTACTGAGGGCCGAATACATTAATGTAATCAAAGCTCGATACATCATACTCGCGCTATCGCTCCGCCTTGGTTTGATTAATAATTCTAATGAGCGGCGGTGCCAAACGAGTTAATTAAGCGTTCGTTTTTTACCGGTCCGTGCCACTGCGACCGGTAAACGGGCGCATCAATCACCGCTTTGAGCCCGCCGCCGAAAATCTTAATGATTGAAATGACGGCTGCGCCCGTTCGCGCTGGGCTCGGCGCAGGATAGCACAGGACGATGGTAAGCCTTCCTCTGAACTCTATCTATGTTAAGCGAACTGTTGGGTTTAGGTGTTACGCGTACAGATTGACAAATAACAATTCAGATTGGGAATCACTTCCTTCTTTTAACACATCAACTTAGTCTTGACTTTTAAATTGTTATATCCAGTAAAGCGCTCACTTCATATCTTTCATATTATTTTGTAATATAACGTACTGGTGTTGTGTCAAGGTTTCAGTTTAAAATGTACCTAACTTTGGCTATTTATTTTTGTTTCACCCAATAAGTTTAAAAACGTTCACATTGAATAAGACATAGAGTCACGTACCTACGTGTAGGTATCTATGTATATATGTACCTAATAATTATTTGAGAAATATCTTGTTAACACCATCCATCAATATTACAAATGTAATTACATATTTGCTACATTATTAATAACATATTTGCATAAGATCTTAAATGTTCCAAAAATGTAACACACGCCTCAAAATAAAGAACTATCTATGATTAATTTGGCCATAATTAATTTAACTTTCAAAGGTCATGTTACAAGACTGATGACAAAAATTTGTGTAAATCAAAACAGTTTATTCTGTAAAACTAAGGTAAAAACGATACTCGTCAAACATTATCAATCACGCGCTGTCGGCCGCGGGCGGAATTGCTTTAATTTGATAAAATGCAATTAGCTACCAAAAGAAATCTAATCTCAGGAGGCTGCCCAATTTTTTTGGCGCTTCTCTTTTTTAGAACTTTGACGGCTAAACAGATAGAAGCCTTAAATCAAAGAATATTTTACATCATTGGTGTGAAACGGGTAACTGAAAGATTGTCAATATTTCACATAAAAGGATACAAGCTGACTTAAAAGCGGTTGCTAGACATAAAGAAACAGGTTAGGAGTAACGTTCAATAATCAATTAATATTGAAGTCTTGCTACTATAATAATTATCTTATATTAAATTATATTACAAATTTTATTGGCCTAGTCGACACCGATCTACCTACTTACTTATATTTTGCTTTGTCCATAATTTGATCGCGGTTAAACGTTTATCACATTAGAAATATGCAGTATAATTCAATGACCTATGTTTTCGGCGAGTCATTCCAGTGGCAGTATCAAGTGAAACGCTGCGGGGTTCAATGTCTAATTCACCGCGCTACCAACAGGTGGCAGCAGTGCGGCTTTTCAAATCTGACAGACGCCATTGCTTTTACGTCAGAAAGCCGCGAATAAAATTAATGATGTTCGCGCCTTAATGACGTTTCACGACGCCGCTCCATTGTGTCCGTAATACAACAATTATTGAGATCATTTATTAAGTTTATTGATCTTTTAAGTTAATCTTTTATTTCGTAATTTAGCTTCGTGCGAGCGCGCGAACTCATGAAAAAATATCTCATATGCGGAGCCATTTTTTGGACTATTTTTGTCATTATACGGCGTGATGTGAGCGGGTCTTTGAATGTGGAGGCAATTACTGCCCCGCATGTGGTTTGATTATGTACGACGGTTCCATTCCATCTAGCGGTGAGGCTATAAAACGCCGGTAAAAACATTACTAAAATCTTTGCCGATGGTAGTTTTTGAGCTTCCGTTGCTAAATTGACGTTGATATTAAGAGCCATTGTTACAAAGGTAGGTAGACACGCGTGTGAGTAGGTACGTTTTGATGTCGAAATTAAATTAAGAGGCAAGTTTATTGTATTCGTAAAAAATATAAAACTGGTCGATAGAAATTAAGAACACCTACTTATTCCTTATAGGTGTGTAATTGTGTATATACTCATACATATTTGGATATGTACAGGGTTTAGAATTTGGTTAGGTTAGTTAGTCGTGCCAGCTATTATGAGTTGTTCGAAAGCTTGAAGGCGACAGTTTGGCAGTTTGAAGACGACACGCTCATACATAATTACCGTCAAGACCTTTAGATGCATCCTCTTTGATGTTGAATAACCTGAAGCTTTAGCATGACTTCCAATTATAGACTTCACTAACTAATGCATAAAACCATTGCATCTATTTACTGCAGATGAAAATACGGAAAACACGTTCGATAAAATAATGTCTAACAACGCAAAGTTAAGATTACAGACGTGATATAATTTCCTCAACAAGGACTGATTTCTCAATAATGGCGAAGTATTATAATTCCAATGGCCTCGCGTGGCCGTGTAGATGTATCAGATATAGGTACCTAACTTCCACGATCTTCGGAAATCAGCGCAATTAGACGCAATCGTGTTGGAATTATTGTAATAACCAAAAAGAATCGATCGTCTAACGATCGTTGATCGCTGCGCGGCGATTGGCGCAGAACTCGCCAATGCGCGTGCGCACGACTTCTCGACGTAAGGCGATCCTCAGACGATAAGCTAATTATACCACCACGGTGGACGTTGATTGCTATTCCACTATTCTCTTCTATTTTTCAGATGTTAAGCTTTTGAAGGACGCTTATAACTCCCTGGGTTCTTAACTTTATGGCTTTTATGGTACGTCGATTGGAAATGAAAAAGTGTACCCACTTGTTTATAGGTGATCCCGAAGTTATAGTCAATGAATGAGATTTAAATGTATTTTTTGTACGAATTGACGACGGGTCCGTAAAATTAATTTAATATTGAAAACATAATAGCAAAATAAATGTTATCTAACAATTAGATATATTAAAAAAACCTTTCGCGAACCTAAGCTTGTGTTTGTGTGATGTAAACATTGTTTGTACATATGTATTGAGGCGATGTGTCACATAAATATCCGCGTCAAGGGTTCTAGTACGTACCCTGTTATTACCTATAGATTGGCGGTATGGTGGTCACGTAGTCTCCATCGCCTGCATAGCTCGATTCTCTTCATTTACTCGTACGTGCCTGTGAGAAGCCTTCAGAATTGCCGCTACATTACAGCGGGTAGGCATTAAACGCGCCATGTGTAGAAACACCTATTATTTGTAAGCCATTTGTGATAGTCATGTGCCCGTGTAAATATCCCGTGTAACATAGTAAAGGTAAGTAACTCTTTATGGATCGACTCCGGAGGCTTCAACGCCAATCCTATTTCTACGTAATTAAAGCAATGTTTAGCAACGCCGTGTTCTGGTTTGATACTAGTGGCCACAGAGACATACGTATCCAAGGCGTTTCAACCTAGTCCTCAGGGAAGATAGAGTGTCTGTGGTTCACACAGGTATCTAAGGTCAGTGGCGTAGTAGGGGTGGGCGCAGTGGGACATCGCCCACGGCCTCGCACTCAAAGGGGCCTCGTAAGGCCTCTTTGGAGGAGGAGGCGGAGGCTTTGTCAAAAGCACCATCCAATGGAATCATGCAAAGGGGCCTCGCTGATAGGAGTTTGCCCACGTCTACTTGGTCCGCGCTCCGCCACTGTCTAAGGTTAATTGCAAATGTTCATGGGCGGCGATAGCTATTTACCATCAGCGGACAGCGTTCTCATCAGCTTAATAGACGCACAAAAATATTAAATTAAATGATCGATATAAGGAAGAACACAATGCAAGATTGAAATTACTTGAGTTTACGTTAGCCTGTAACTGCTCTACAAGGCATTAAAAAAAAGCTAAAGAAATTTGGGTCTATTTTTAGATGTTCAGTTCAGTTCAATGTTTCATGTTTCTTGAGTATCTTTTTTAACTAATTTTAGAGAAGAGTAATTACGTCCTCCAAGTTATCAAAAGTAACTATTATGACTCTCAAAAGGAATGGTAACTTAGTATGTTTTTTAATAATTATAATAATCTCATATTATCTGTAAGTACGTTGTTTAAACAAAAACATCTCTTAATAGTAAATTTGATTGACGTCAGTTTTATAATATGTTATGACATAAGGATGCCAGTCCCCTAAACTGTAACCGCATTGTAACAATCGAACGTAATGAGCCAAATTGTTTGTGGATGCACCAAACCGTAGTGTCGCCGCACACGGGCCACTTGTGGCGGCCATAAACGCCTCCTCTAGAAGCTAGAAGCCTTCACCGTGTGTAGCGAGTCTATATAAAATATATAAATACTATAGGGAATATACCATTGGCGGCGTTTTGTGGTTGTGGCCGGTGGCCCGTGTGCGGCGACGCTTAAATGCTTAAACGAAACGGGTGCGATCAAAGCGCATTGCGAATAAGTCTTACTGCACCCTATAATAACGGAATCTAAATACGTATTATTAAGTACATGTCATTTAATAATTTTCTTTTTTATATTGTCTTCCGCGGCCTCGGGGAACCCAAACAGCGGCGACATTAAACTAATTATTGTTTTGCAAATACATATACCAATTGGTGTCCCTGTTTAGTTGATGCAAATTGTGAATTTCCTTTGTAATTTTGTTAAAAGATGTCATATATGCAACATCGAATGTATATATGTTTATTGCTTAAATGTTTTTTTTTTATTTTGAATGTTAGCGTGACAATATACTTCTCGTCTCATCGTAAAGTGACATTTTTTTTAAATTTAGGTAGAGCACTTGGTCTTTTAAAGTTACTTAAGCAGTACAAGGAATTACCACGTTTACCATGGTTATGAGTATCTTGGTTATGAGCTATGAGTATTTACTTAGGCCATAAACATAAGATATCTGTGTGCCAATTTTTTGTGAAATTCAACCAGAAGTTTTTGCGTAAAACAAACAAATGAACTTACGTCCTGACAAATCTTCTTATTTATAATATAAATAAGATAAGATTTATTACAAAGATAGGTCAAAGTTAGTAGTTTAGATAGATATAAGCTCTTAGACATGTTTCAATAAGTCTTATGGTATTTAATTGTAGTTCTGACATATATTTTCAAGATAAAAATTTTTAACTCTACAATTTACTTTGATATATTTTTCTAGTTCCGTTAGGTGTTATATAAGTAAACATTTAATGAAATATTGTAAAATAAAACGCAGATGTATACATGCACATAATCCTTGAGAGAACTAGTAGAGATTGAAGAAATCTTGAATAAAATAGGCTATCTATCGAGTAACGTTAGTGTGAATTTTTGCAAACAGTAAACGATAACATAACAAGTATCAATATATGGGTATAAATCTCATAGTATAAATATAAATAAACTAATTCATTATCTTACTATTAACTATTAAGAAATAAGTCAATAAATAGAATGTAATAATAATACTAATATTATATTACACATTTATACTTTATACATGGCCAAACCCACACATACATACACACATGCAAACCCACTCTTAATTTTGTACTGAAAAATGTCGCAGAATTTAATTATGTCATAGGAATGTAGTATTAAGTTTCTCATTGTAAGTGACAATGTACTTGTGTATGTCTTATGAGAAAAAAAATATCCTTTAACCCGAAAGCTGTATGCCTAGACTGCGTGCCAGAACGCACCAATATTTTATGGGAGCTAGTATATTTTTACATATTTATGGCTTTATCTTTTGGTATCACTTAAGAACGTGTAGCGAGGCGACGCCGGCGCGGGCGCAGCGGCGTGGGCGGCGACATGTACAACCCATTTGTTCCGATGAGGATCGACGCGATTTTATTATAATTCATTTACCGTGTTTTTGGAACACGGTGCTTCAATCATTCATATCCACGTCGTGGCTGCTTTTGTTTGATTACTTTGTAAAGTTAGGATTTGGAGCGACTTTCACTTTAAATAGACTCTTAAATACTAAGAAGCAGTAAGTGTTACTAAATCAATGCTTACTTCGTTCCCACTTAATAGCACAAAATTAATTTTTCACTGTGTTTAATCTAATACATAAAGGCGTTCAATTTTATGTGCATCGTTTTCTTTAATTCCAGTATCCTTTTGACGTCTACAGTTGGAGATAGAGTTGATCAGATATAAAACATATGCCATCCTCGGGAAGTGAGAAAATGGTTGCTGCTTAAAATAGAAACTACACGGCACAAGTCTAATGACAGATAGACTATTAAGAGTATAGTATTTCTATATATTTTTACATATTTAAACTGAAATACGTAGACACCAGATTCTATATTTCAAAAGACTTCAACAAATGTTTACATTTAAAATATTGTTCATATTATATTTACAGTTATGGAATATTCCTCCAATAATGTAACGATTTTATAGCTTTTTAGCCTCACACAAAGATGGACACACACATAGAATTCAACTAAACATCCAGATTTAGAACATAAATGTAATAGAATCCGAGATCGAATCCGGAACTCACAGCGTGTCGGGATAGTCTAGCGACTGTTTTCTGTGCGAGTAGTTAAGAAAGACACTCGGATTCGAGGCAAGCCAAATTAGTTATCATCTGTAGCAACACATCTGTGGCAGTGTTGGTCGTCTCAGTTTAGATTCTGGGCTTATCTATGTATTACTGTCGCCTATGGACCTCAATTACAGAGGTCCATAGGCATAAGTGGTTACTACTATCATATGACCTGCATAAGCGTTTGGTATATCTATATTATTAAGAAAAAGGTTAGCGTAATCACGTTAATAATTATATAAAATATTTTTTTGAAAAGTTGAAAGATGGTAGTCTCTCATTCTGCAACGGCACCGTTACCTACTACATAGAGACATATATTTCTATTACCTTCTAGTATCAGGAGAGCTCTACAATATTTTATTACAGACAAGTAGCCTGGGCTAATTTCTGAAAGACTTCAGGTAGGTCCTTTATTCTACATTTTGCGGTTAATTATAAATATCTATTTGGGTTACATTGACCACTTAAAATCAATCTGCATGTATATTATTCGTTTAAAAATGTTTCTCAGTAATTACTTAACACATTAGCTCTGTTAATTAATAAATAATTAGTATCTAATATTTCTTGTCTCTAGCTGTGTTTATTGTTTTTCTACAGGAAAATAGAATTAAATTGAATAACCTAAGGGTTATTACAATTTAATGGTCATATATGTTATGTAGTTGTGTCTAATGTGTGATCATTAATTGTTTTTATTGCATCATACATTGCTTTAATAGGTTCATAATAAATGTAAGTTATTTGCTCGCACGGGTCGTATTACCCTGAAGTGTGTATAAAAACTCGATCGTCTTCGGTTCACCCATGGGAAATAATTGCCATACAGAAAAATACAGGAAGTCATTAGTGGCAAAACGAGCGGCATCTATTTCACGACCATAGTTGGATATTTCCATGGATGTGTGGTGCGCCTGTCACACCGCATTGCAACGTTCACGATTCTTTTACATTTTTATAGACTGTAAAAATAATATCATGAGCGAACGTTCGTTTAGTTAAATTAAGTTAATAAATATGACAGGTTTTCAAGTTATGGAATTGGAAAAACATTGTGGAATAAGGACTAGCACATCTGCAATCTCACTAACGTAACTAAGTATAGTAATGTTATTTCAGAAATAAAAAAGAATCAGAAAACACGCTTTTGTCACAAAATCATAGGTCTCGTCAAAAGGAATCATACGAACTCAATTTGGGTTCAATTAAGTATCAGATAAGTTTAAAGATGTGTGTCATTCAAATTAAAGTATTGTCATTCAAACTACTTGTACTCACAGTCTCATTTCCATGCGATAATTAGAAGAAGGTTAACATTGCCCTCCAAGTTAGTGAAGCTTACATGAAGTGTGTAAAATTAGTAGAATTTTTTAGCGGATTGATTGATCTTTGTTAATTTTAAACGCAAAAAATACCAATCAGGTTGGACACAAAATTTAGCACATAGATAGTTTATGACTTGGATTAACAAATAGAAACCACTTCACCAAGTAAAACATGACATGGCGGCTAGTAAATTAATTATTAATTATTCGGGTTACTTTATTCTACAATACATTTATATCTGAAAATCAATAAGTAACTGATTATTATTTTTCTTGTGTTCTTAACAAAAATGTATCACTGTTGTCGATAATAAGCGAATTTAATTACGCTATAAAACATAGGATACATAACATCTTTGGTATACGAGTATGTCATTGATTCTTCATTTTTCGCTATCCAGAACTAGGTTATTATGTTACACACGCTTGTAGCGGGCGGTCGTTATAGTGGCTTATAATAAGCCATGCGTCCTCGCAATTTGACATTTTAGACATTTTAATACGCTTTTAATTCGCCTTATGAATAGCGCTTTTACGCCGTTTGTATCATTTTGTTCATTAATATAATATTAATGCGGCTCGTTATGTGTGGGCAATGAATGGTAGAGCCGTTAGCGATCTATGTCAACCATTGTGAACACTAATGTACTCAGCGCTGACTTTACTCTTTGTTACTACAAAATTGTTGAATTTGGCCGAACAGAAAACAGTTAAAAGTAATTTGTACAATAAAGATTATCTAGAGCGTATCTTAATTTGTATTTTATAACTTAGCTTTATCAACTCCGGCAATCATACAGTTTTTGTGGCGCTGATGGCAAAGCTCATTACGATGTTATAAAGGTAAATTGGGTAAGTTAATTTTTGTAATTTATGCGAACTGAAGCGAACTTAATTTTTATAGGAAATGATAGGTAGTTGGTAATAGGTAGGGTTTGTTACTAAAACATGTAATGTTTTACCCGCATAGCGCATTACTTATATTGGTTATCTATGCAAAGAGTTCAGGGTTCGACTCTTACTCAGGCAAATACTTCTAAATTCTGTTGTAGTTTTTAATACAATTATTTGATTGTCTTAGCACCAACATTACCTATAACGCGTCCCAGTCTATGCCAGTAATTATTAAACGCCTATTAGAAATGCTTCTGCATTGTATAACATGCAAAGAATGTTGTTAATAGACAGTTATATCTCGTGATAAAAAAGAGGTCAAAGAAATTCTTCTCTCCAAATTGTTGGCTAATGTATGCTGTCACAAGCTCATTTACCTTAATGACAGATCGGCGTTACTATTGATGCGCGTGTGACATAAACACACATTTTATTGTGCACTTAAATATTCACAGATTTAATTTGTCAATCAAGATCGGAACGCAGCGGATTACATGTAAAGTTAGTATGATAAATTTACATTTAAACTCGTTTGATGGTTTTATTGACTGTTTATGCATCAAATTTGACATCACGGGAAATAGGCAAGACTCCGTCATAAAGCGAGTATTCAGAGACACCCATAAAACCTTTATGATTAGTCAAACCGCTAGCGAGGACGATTCATTATGGACCATTATGCGTCGTGTTTATCGACTTACTCTCTACAAGCCAATAAAATAACGAACGACCGAGATAAGAGCCGGACAGTCCTGTAATCTCTGGAACAAGGGACACTAATTCGATTGTGGTTTCGTTCGAAACTTTTTTGGGGTTTACGGCACAAATTGAAGTGTTAAAAAAACTACAAATTGGCTTTTTCGAGGGCCATTCATTAGTTGGACGCTGAATGGCGTGTTGTGTCGTTTTCGCTCAATTAGTTAAACGGAAATTCGAGCCTGACCGCTCACACAAGGCGTCTGCCCGAACGTGAGACGACATTATCCTCATGATATTACGAGTGAGAGCATTGATAGCTCCGTGGTATACATTTCAACTCCGGCCTCCGGTCTTTAAAAGTTCAAGCTCATGTTCCACACATGCTGTAACTTTTAGTGATTAATAAATTCAATATCTTTAATAGAGAAGGAAGGAAAATAATTCTAGTAAACCTAACTACTGGATGGTTTTGTCATAATGTACTTAAATTGTGTGAAGTTTTCAATCCGAACTTAGCCAGCTTGGAAATAATTGTTTCTGCTCTAACCTAACCTTCAATACTAAAGAATATTTACGATCAAAAGTGTAATATCAATGATGATCATCATGATATCATATTGTATATGCGATAATGCTACAAGACATTTATAAGTAATATGTAAATGGTACAGCGTGTCCGTAATTATGTGTTAAAAATCGTTTAGATATATTATAGAATATTTGTCGTTTTGCTCAATTGGGTCAACGGAATAAGTTTAATTCAAGCCTGCTCAGATGTATGTACTTAGTGCTCGATATTGGAATAATATCTTCCTTGTGGTTCATTCTTATGGTTCATTAACACCATACCATACCTCTAATTGTAAATTGGTATACAAAGAATCTATATATTAATACATATAATATTATGATCCCTTTATGCATGAGAGGTGTATGAGATTACGCATGGTTATAGTTGATGTAGAGAAGGATTACCAAATGCTATTTTTTTTTCAAATAATGTTTAGAACATACATAAAATCAACTAAAATCTCATTAAACACATCACCTTGCATTTGACACAAACACATACATAATAAACGAAATAAAACATTCAATGAAAACACATAACGTCAAAAATGTCAGATGTCTTTGTCAAAATACCAGCTATTGCTTGTAAATGCAACTATAGTTAATTATACCTCTTTTTAACCGACTTCAAAAAGGAGGTGTTTCTCAATTCGGCCGGTATATGTTTTTTAACTTTAACGGGTGTATTCAAAATAGCTTAAAAATCCTCATAATTTGATTGAATTTGAGAAATATTCGTGCTACTTTGGACATTATGAAGTTTAGTTTTTGAGTAAAGTTACGGTCAAATTTCGACCGTTGCGACCGGTGACTAGTAACTATAATTATTACTCATGTCCATTAATAGAACGAATTTACAAGTTATTTTTTTTATAACCTATGGTAGGGTAACAGGGGATTCGAAATAATTAGAATCCGAGATTTGTGGAAAAACATATAAAGAAAGTACTCTTGTCTTAAGAATTTTCATGTAGGTAATAGGTAAGTGATTTACCTGATATATAAATAAAATCAATAGTCACGACTGTGTAATGTTTCCGTAAAAGGAGGTGGGTTGATAAAGTGTGATTAGGTTAATATAATCCAGTCATCACACACTCGAAAAAAACATTTGATTTCCGACTTTTATTTATTAAATATAGGCCAATTTTACATATAACATTTGACTTGGTAATAATTAAATATTTCTGAAACTGTACACAACAATAGTCGGAATCAAAACATTCTTTTACGAGTTCCTTTTTTACGATGAGCGGGAAATGGTCCTTCCTGATACTTGAGTACCCATCCCCTTTATGATGGTTCCTATTGCGCCTTGTTCCTATTACACTTCTATAATTTCGGTCTGAAGCAAGAATGTACTAACTTTGCTTTACCTATTAGTTATCAAGGGATTATGTTATCCAAGGAATAGGTGGATTTCGAAAGTTTCCCTTTGAACAGTAAGTTGAATGAGGTAAGTAGGTAGGTACCTATTCGCACGCTGCTAGCGAGGTGGACTGTTGCCTATATCCCTCTTACTCAAAGAGGAGATTTGTGTCTAATTTGAGATAATACTCGTAATCGGATGACGATAAGTAGCTTTCTTTTACCGAATATCACCTAGAATTTTCTGATGTAGTAAGAGTTGCT
This sequence comes from Spicauda simplicius, assembly GCA_949699795.1. NCBI lineage: Eukaryota > Metazoa > Arthropoda > Insecta > Lepidoptera > Hesperiidae > Spicauda > Spicauda simplicius. The sequence continues at coordinate 16,262,961 of OX453060.1, read as the reverse complement.
GAAGCACACTTACGTGACAGGCATTTTATGACTTTTGACTTTTGGATTCGAATTAAATAGGCATAATTGTTCCTAGAGCTGTGATAACCTAATGGTTGAAACTTGCCCTCTCGATCGGGAGGTCCGAGGTTCAATCCCAGGCATGCACGACTGATTTATGTGCGTATTAGAAATTAAATATCACTGCTTCTCGGCGAAGGAAAACATCGTGAAGAAACTTACATACCCGAGAGTTCTTAAAAAAAAAGTTCTCAGAGGTATTTGAAGTTTACCAATTCGCACTTGGCCAGCGCGGTGGACTATGGCCTAAAACTCTCTCATTCTGAGAGAAGACCTGTGCCCAACAGTGGGACAGTAAGGGGTTGGCACCAATTACTAGCCTATTAAATTTTCTACTGAATGTTTTTAAATCTGCATGCATGTTTTGGTGTATACAAATCACATGACATCATATCACACACTGTCAACGGTTTATAAACATTATACTACAAAGTTTCGTGCCATTGTGATAAATAAATTAACATAATGTGTACCTACTTACTTTTCTTAATGCATGTTAATATATTGTTTTGATATGGGTAAGAATACACCTGCACCAATCTGTTTTCATGATTTTAACAATATGGAGTGCTATATAATGGAGTGTTATTTTATTTATATTAAGTTTAATAGAATTTTAAATTAAACAAATTATTGTTTTAGAGAACTAACCGTACTAATAGTAGGAACTCAATAAATATTTAAGTAACATGCTCATTAAAACGAATATGTATTGGTATATTTTTAACCGACTTCCCAAAGGAAAGAGGTTATCTATTCGTCACGTATATTTTTTTTTTTTTTTTTTTTTTTTTTTTTTTTTTTTTTTTTTTAGTATAACATATTAAATTTAGGTAAGGTTAGGTTAGAATGATACAATTAAAGTTAAAAACCATCAAATGTAGACGTAAATGCCTTATTAAGCCTTACAAGCGAAAGAAAGAGATATTTCAGGAGCTACGTATTCCACATTAATTTAAATTAACGATGCAAAATTTAACCTCAGCTAATAATGAGAGTACCTACTTATCTTTGCCCTCGTAAAATAAATAAAAAAAAACAAAAGAAACTTATATCTATAGGATTCACAATCACTGTTACATTATACATGTACTTACCTAGATAAACAAAATTATACTGAAAGTTAAAAAAATATATTGACCTATTTAAGTTCTAACAGAATTTGAAAACATATTCTAAAACATTTGAAAAGCAATAATGGCAGACAACACTTTTCCGTATCTCAAAAAGCCACAATAAGGTGATTTTAAATACATTTAGCGTATCGTCAGTATAGTTAAAAGCTGTATAATAGCGTTATCTCCGGGCCGGCACTAAATTGGGATGTCTCGGACGAGGCGAGGCTCTTATCAGTTTTGTCGTGTTCATCTTGAGTTGTGTTAGGCTTTACTCGGGATATTTACGTCGCTCCACGCCGGGGTGGCAAGCCTACATGTGACAATGTCGGAAACTTATTGCCTATACGCTAGCGGAATGCCTCTCAATGGTGTTTTAATATTGGATAACAATATCTCGCCTCGACTGAAATATTGGAGATTACGTGAACAAGAGACACAAACTTATAGAATTATGCAGATCGTTTTACAAGTTTACGAGTTCAGTATTTTGTCATTTTTATTCGTATGGCATAAACATAGATCGTTTCATAGACGGTACGGGAAATAGGAAGTAGACCGGTCTATTATATTCGACCTACGCGACAACCCTTGCCGGACGCATCGGATTGATGAAGTGCTTTTTTAATATTTTTTCTTGTTCTTTTTTCAACTTATTGTCCACGGTCCATTGATAAACGGACAGGTATACGTACTCAGACAGGCGCCAACATTCCTCGCCCCGACCTCACACTTACTCGTGGCGTTATAAAAACGGGCACACTTTTTTATATTAGCGCTTTTTGGCCTTATTTGCGTCCCTTTGTGTTCGTCGTGGTTGTTTGTTTTGGTTATTAGCGCGGCTGTAGGAAGTGGACGCGATAAACCTATTGGGCCTAAGCGTTTTATTGTACCAATTTCGAATATCCGTTTTCATTTATTTCACGACAGATTCTCGAGTTGTCTCAATCCCAACAGGATAATGAGCACTTAAAAGTAATGGTCACCCATTAGCACCTCGCATCGCCGTCGTAAATTGAATTACTTTTATAACCACTATTACTAATTATAATAAATCGTGTAAGAACACTTTCACATCACATCTAAAATTAAATAGAGTTTGTCAGGTGCTAATTAGTTCTAATCACATAAATTATGGCCGCGGTTAAATTTGTTGCCGCGAGCCGTAAATTTTGCGAGAAAAAATCCGGAACTTGTAGTCGTATTAGCATTTTATGAAGTTAAAAGCGTAAAGTAAACATTTGAAAGTTCGGCCGTCGTCGCGGCCGTGCGGGCGACGTTGGCTCAAATCAATGGCACCGGTTTCTTGACATCGATTGAGCGTATAAATAAAATTTGTCAACGCTTTCTTATTTATTGGTTTTTAAAATCAAAATGTTGTTATGATATAAAATTTAAATATGCCTTTAAGCGTATGTAGGCAATTTGTATAAAATTATTTCTTTTAGATCTACCGCAGTGAGCAAAATTTGTGAATGGTTTTACTGTCGTTTGGAGAGGTCATCCGAAGATTTGAAAGGTAATAGCAAATTATAGATGATGAGCGTCTGTCCGCCTGGTCACTTCTCATGGGCTTAATGAATAGTCCAGAATCGTCGGGTCCTTTACGTCCTGCGACCGCTCGCCTAATGGTGCAATTTTGATTTACTGATAGTCCTATTTCCGGTGTTAAATTTGCGTGATTGTTTCTAAGTTTTTTGTACACATTTTTTTGTAACGGATTTTAACATTTTTTGAATATTGTTTACGCTTGTATAGGAACAGGAAAGGCCGTTCCGGTTTCATAAAATGAGATGAACATTCAAAGTGATCGATTATTATCGATAGTCGAAAATGACTAGAGATAGGTAACAGGTTATAATGATAAAATTTTGTTATTGTAATATTAGATTACTGGATATAAATTGGTATTAATTAAAAATTATAACAAAAATTTAATTATTTAATTTGTAATCTACATTTCGACCTTACTGTTATATCTCTGTTAGGTAAAATGTACATAGATATTTATTAGCTTATAGTTTTAAATTGTTTCTGAATAAGTCTTGCGTATGTGTTGATAAATAATACACCTGAGCCCTCAGGAGTGGCGATGCATCGGTGATCAAATTGAGGGAAAACCCCTGTTATGTGTGGAGTTAATTACAGATGTCCATATTTCTCTCTATTTGTGATATTAAAACAGCAAATGAACGTGCAGTCCGCCTAATAGAAACTCCATACAGAACAAAGGTTCTTTGTTCAGTAAATTTGCAGGAGCTTTGCTTCTCCCGAGGACTAAGTTGATCTGCTCAAAAGTGAGATGTCAACCATAATAATGGATGTTAATGTGGATTGAATATTCGTTTGCTACTTCAATGTATTAAATGAAAAATAAATCACACATGGTTTTATGAAATTAATGTAAATAAAACTAACACCTAGCCCTTATCCACAATATTCTTATTTTTTTGGATTAATTAGAAGCCATCTGTGACATAGATTTATTTTAAATAACGGGAAATTAGAGCAGTAATGGAAAACGTAATTCATATTGCTTAGTAAAGCATCGAATCTAAGAAACTTCACAGCACGCGGGCGTAGCCAGGAGTGAATCTAACAGTTAAATAATTATTAAATACAGTATTGAATCAAGGCTTACGTCATCATAAATTAGCCTTCAGTGTGCCTTAATCTATTCGAATAATTTGCTGTGACCGCGATCGTGCAGGCATTCCGATAAAGGTTTGTTTGTTTTCTACTTTTATTATTGACAAAGGACGATATTCGTTTCGTTTGATCAGAGCCAACGCAAATATTTTGTTATATTGTTGTTTTCTGGAGCTGACGATAAATCGGCAGGGTTTAAGAGTGTTTACATTCTACTCTTCTTAACTTTGACATGCCTTTGTAACATTTCGACACAAACTGCACATTTTAATACGTTTAATGGAACGATAAATATTAGGTTACGGAGAAAATGCTATTAGCTTTTGCTTAATTTTTTGTAGTTCCTACTAATTCTAATAGCGCCATTTAATGGGCGTAGAGCCTATCCGTGAAGGTTTTTTGACATTCAGTTGAATTGTTATTCGTTCTTGGAAAAAAAAATAGATTCACACGGACCATACTCCATGTCCAAATAAACAGTTTTTATCATACTAACTACATCGTAACCTCAACGCAACTACAAGCGACAAATAGCAGACAGGCTGGCCACTATATCTCATGTACCTATATATTTTTGTAGTTGCGTTGTAACCACAACGCTACAACGTTATTCTCTTTATACTTGCATTGTTCCAATTCTAACCACAATACAAATGCTGCGACGAGAATTTGCAGCGATTCTCTTCGCACGCGACAACACCTTAGCGACATTTTGTCGCTACCGTGCGGTGTGGTTGTCGTACGTCTTAATAGACACTTCATATGAGATATCTGTAGCTTCTATAACGCCTTATATTACGGTATAATCATAATATATTTGGCTGCGTTCGGGAAATTACGTAGTATCTTCTCGTCCAAAATTCCTTAGTGCCTGAAGTCGAAATAATTCGAGCAATGTGTGTTGCCAGTGATGACCTACGGCGCGCAAACGTGGTCCTTCACTGTAGGCCACATTCGGAGACTTAGGGTCGCTCAGCGTGCTATGGAGAGGGTTATGCTCAGAATTTCGCTACGAGACATGATTCGCAACGATGAAATTCGTAGACAAACGAAGCTTACCGACATAATTAGCAGGCTGGCAATGGGCCGGCCACATCGCTCGTAGGACCGATAACCGATGGGGATGAAAGGTCCTCGAGTGGCGACCACGTTTAGGCAAAAGGAGTACAGGTTACCCCCCTACCAGGTGGACCGATGTCCTGAAGAAGACAGCGCGAAACCGTTGGATTCAGAGGGCACAGGACCGGTTGGAGTGGCGCCATTTAGGGGAGGCCTAAGTTCCGCAGTGGACATCAAAAGGCTGATGGATGGACGGATGGATAATATATTTGTATGAATTGTTTTTTTCATCAGTAACATTATTTGTGTAATATAACCTAATGAATATCCATAGATGATGTTGTTGCAAAATTTGTTTAATAATTTCAAATTCATAAACATAAATAACTACTTGTTTTGAAAGTATTTTATGTTTTCTGCCGGTATACATCTGCTCAGTAAAACTATAAAAAAGTATTTAGTTCGACATGTTTACGAAAACTAGTGAATTCGATATCCAATATGAAAATAAAAATAAATCAACCGCACTAAATGGTAGAGTCATAAAAGTCGATCGTAAAATCAAAAGTTGGTAAACATTATTCCGATAAATACAAATTAGCTAATGAAAACAACATAAAACGAATATATTTCACATTCCGACACGTTTTGTGGATCGAACATTCTCACAGAGTCGAGCATTTAATAATAAGAATGATTATAATGCGAATCAAACGATTTATTTTCCGTGTAAGCACGTCACGTACGATCTAAATGATCGGTCAGTGGTCTGAAATATACGAAATAGGTCCTATTAACCTACGATCATTCGGATCGGATCATTCGATACAAATCGTATGAAATCGATTCGTATCGAGCGTAAACACTGCAATCAAGCAGTGAGCCGCAGCTGTTAGACCCCGATCGGCGTCATCCACTAAAATAATATGACACAGCCGTTTTCGGATCGTCTTCGCGTACCTTGGATCCTTTGATATAGTCGTATAATTACAATATTATAGCGTCTGCATACAAGGTTTTAACAGTAGTGATGCTTAAAATATAGCAAAACTGTGTTTAGAATAATCTGCGAGACAGTAGGTTTATTATGACATATTCTACCTAATAATCCTTAAAACGAACTCCTATTACAAATACTATCGCAAATACTAAAATGCCAACATTCCTACACAACATTATAGGTACCAATAAATAAATAAGCAAAATCTATATCTAAGTAGAGTAACGGCTATATACATTGTGTATAGTGTTGTATCGGGAACACCTAATACAAAGTAAATACTTTATTGTAAACCACAAAAAACATAAGCAGTTACAGTTAGTTACAGTTACTTTTTTATTACGAAAAATTTTATTCGTCAAATAAAATCAAGTGTAGGTATTGGGCAAGCTAAGTACGGTAGTCACAATATAAATATCTATACCTCATTTTTCCATACTTGATCTATTTGGTAAATAAACATGGCCGACTCGAACTGTCATTTAAATGTCAATGAGATACTGTCAATCAATAGGGATTGGGAAGTATCAAAATAACTTGCTTTGGGAAGCTACCGCAAATTGTTGTATCGAATCGTATCAACATCGATTATACTCAACGATATTTTTTTTCGAATTTAATAAAATATTTTTAATAAAACAATGTATTTGTTTCAAATATGCACTAGTAAATGTAATATTAACGATAAATGAGAGTAGCATAGATGTTTAAAATATCTTTTACTCGCTTATAAATTAATTGTATTTCATCTTATTTTTTTACCTGACGTAAATAGTGAAATTATTGTTGGGTATACTTTTAGGGTGATAGCCTAATGGTTGAAACTTGCCCTCTCGATCGGGAGGTCCGAGGTTCAAACCCAGGCACCACTGATTCATGTGCGTATTAGAAAATAATTATCACTGCTTTTCGGTAAAGGAAAACATCGTGAGGAAACGTTCTCGGAGTTTGTTCAAAAAAAGTTCTCGGAGGTGTGTGAAGTCTACCACTTCGCACTTGGCCAGAGCGGTGGGCTGTTGCCTAAACTCTCTCATTCTGAGAGAAGACCCGTGCCCAGCAGTGGGACAATAATGGGTTGACAAGACGAGAGATACTTTTACGGACTAAATGCTTTGATCTCGTATTTCTAATAATAAAAATAAATTGTTGTGGCCACTTTATACTGTTGCCAGCTCAGATAATTTTTGAGAAGTCATTTGAATTTTGTTATTATTTCACTTCTTAATTAATCACTCAATTCATATTTTTCTTAAAATATTTTATTATTTGTGATAATTTATCTTAATTTATTTTGTAGGTATATTTTCGTGAATTTTATTTTTTCAGAAGTCTATTAATTAAAATCTTGTATTAAAAATATATCTGTAATACTTCATATTAATTTATTTTTTATGTATTTTTGAGTTACTTTAGTTTTAATTTTTTGAAGTTTACGTTATAATATGTCAGATTAATAATTTTCTATTCGTCAATTTTCATACGTAATACTTTTGTGCTTTAACAGAGTAGTTAAATTATCTCGATATGTTTCGTCATTCTCGCGACATCAAGAAAGCAAACATAAATTTTATGAGTTTATACCACGAACAAATATATCGATTAATGTCACTTAGCAAAATCATGAAACCAATGTAACAAATCGTTTCGTCTTTCCCATCACTAATTTGCAAATGACCGAAATGTCAAATTTATGTTGAAATAAATTATCTGTGCAAATTAGTTTCGCCGGTTTTGCAACTTTAATTAATTTTATCTATTATAATTGTAAATTTAAAGCAGTTTTTGTTGTGAATCAAAGTGTAATACATCAAGTGAACCGATGTAATTGTTTGCAGGTCGTTTGACGCGTGTAACTGTGTGAAAATGTGATGTTTCGAAAGTTAGGTGGTTTGTTTACTAAATAACTCAACTGTGGAAAAATGGACTATATTTATATTGTGCGGTAGTGATCCGTGATATTTACCTACATACCTACTTACCTATAGTGCATATTTATTACAAGCCATATTGTTAAGATCATGCATATTATTAGCTAAATGCGGTAATTATCCGTCCTATGCACCTACCTATGGTGGTAGGTTTTATTTAATTGTTGCTAGTAATAGGTGTGTAGTACTAGCTACAATAAAATAATACCTATACTAATATAATTAACCCTTTATATTCCTCAGAGACTATAGGATTCGCCCCGGGCTTCTAGTAATATAATAAATCTCATCGGAACGTGACTTGCTGACGGTACGCGCGGGATCAACGACAGACATTGTAAGTGGTTACTCATGCTTTCAGAGCCTATAATTTGACAATATTTTGTGTCATTTGGGCATTATTATTACTTATGCCATTACACGACTGTGGATATAACGTTAATACAAGAACTCAAGCCGTGGGGGCGATTAAGGGCGAAATAACTACAGGTTACCCTAATTCAATATTAAAAGCATCCTACGACGTGATCGGCAACTAATAATAGTCTAATTTGAGGAAATGTCCCTGAGAAAACGTAGGAATGTCATCCTATCTCTCGACTTTTATTAGTTTTTATGTTCGGCCAAAATAAAACGATTTCGTAATTGTAGGTGGGATTATTTTGAGTTTTTATTATGTTATCGCTATATACTTAGACGAGTCCTTTTGAGTTAATTTTGTGTAAAAAAATAATTAGGTACCATTCAAGTAACACAATTTCGTAATAAATTGGTATGTTAGGTATTTGTAAATGTCCATTCTTAGTACAAATGAGCTTGTTATGGACCGCAGAGATTCGTGAGAATTTGTAAATAACTTTTACACAATCAAACAATTATGACGGCGATAACTTTACACAGCGTTTCTGTTATATAAATTAGCCAAAGAGATTAAATTTATAAGTAATAAGGTTTTTTAATGTAGGATTGAATTAACTTTCAAGCATGCTCATGCCAACTCGTGATAAATGATAGTTGCATTGATGCGTTGCATAGATACATCTGTAATCAACCCCAAATTTAGGTGGGTGTGCATCATTTGTGTATGTGTGGGTAACCTAATGCATCCCTAAAAATAAATAAAAAGAACTTAATATAGGTAATCATTTTCAATTAATTTCTTAATGGTAATTAGTTTTCAGAATCAAGCGTCATTATTCAACGATACAAGGTCAATTCGTTTTCAGAATAAAGTAGTGTGATTCCCGACGAGAAAAATACTTATTTTTATATATATAATTATATCCTTTCAGTTTTTTACTATTCCTTACTTTCAGATTTGACTTTCGACACTTACTAGAAAAAAATACAATGTATTTATACATTGTATTTTTTTCTAGTATGTATATTTGTCTAGAATGTATATTTGTCTATGTCTTTTCTTATATTCTCAAAAATACAAGCCATAATTTCAAGGGGATTACAGAAAGTAGGTACTTTTAAAATAATGTGCATTTCGAAGCAGTATAACTTTAGTTATGTGTAGACCATCTCAACTATAAGCTGGCTTAATGTAAACCTAAGGATATTGCAGATGCAGGGCTCTGCGCAGGGCACCGGGATCCCAGCCTATGCATACTAACAAGTACGTAATAAGAATCCTTAGACATGTTTACAATCCTTGCCCCCTGAATAATATCCAGTTGAATTTTGCGTTCTTATGTCAATGTCGTAGGTATTATATTTCACTCTACATTACGTAAACGATATAATTTGGTTGTACATTTATTTAGACTTATAGAAGATTTGAAAGAAAGAAGACATTTTTTTTTTCATATGTGTAAGTAAAATAGTGTTTAAAGTTGATTCCTCCCATCAGTTTTGTAAAACTTTTTTTGTTTGTTTTTTTTTTGTTTTTAAAATACACGCTTTCTACACTCATAGCCCCACACTAGGATTTTCTCCTGTGTCGTGGGTACTATGGACACACATAAGACGAATACACAAACACCCAGACCCAGAACATGAATCTAAACTCATCATTCAGATACCTGTCTGGCCGGGAATCGAACCCGAGACCCATTGCGCGTCAGACCGGTATGGTAATCGTTCCACCACGCGGGTCGTCCACTAAAAAACTAAAAATTGTAATACAAGATTTTTTTAACATTCCTACGAAATATTTTAGTTACATTTAAAGAAAATAAGGTAGGTACTAAAAGTATCTACATTTAGCTAAACAAATATATTTTCTTAACGTGAAATATCAATTGGGGTGCCTTGTTAGTAAAATAGGCTCGAGTACCATAATGGCAAACGGTATGAAAATTTTAAGCTCTCACTATATGATACTGTTTTCTACTCATTGTACTCTTGTGTGTTATAAAATCGCTCAATTAGCGTTAACTTTGAAGTTACTTTGCCAGATTACGTTACATTTTATTACATTGCAAGTAACTTTAAATTATATTATGCAAACAAAACTTATGCCTTACTATACCCGCGGCTCTACCCGCTTTGGCCACATCTATCACGGTAACGTGAAAGAGTAAAAACACACATCCTTACGAACTTTGCATTTATAATATGTAATAATAAAATCCTGTAATATGTAATAACTCAATCCTGTCGAGACACAGATTGATTTAAAATATATTAAATTGTTCTTTTGTTTCAATATTATTCGCATTCTGTAAATCATCGCTAATATACGTATCCGTGTATACACGGTCGGCCATGTTGTAGGGCGCCGCGCAGGGCGCCTCGGTCCCAGCCCATGCATACTAACGTAATAAGTAGCCTCATTCCGTGTTTATCCCCTTTGCTGCCTCCTGGATATCATTCCGATAAACTCCAGCCTCTCGCCAAATCACTTTCAGCCTCGTAATGATACACTCCATAGCTTTACATTGTTGATTTCATGCGGGAATAAACGGCGTAAATGCTACGTTATTTCTCTGTCGGGTCGTGCTAGATTTATGTGGTAGTTCTCAAGTCATCTACATAACCAGCCACAGTATAAGATCATTTTACAATTTCGTTATTACATGACTGTTATTGTAAGTTTGATCATTATTTTCTTTACTCACACATTATGGACTATGTGTGAAATAAATGATTAAGTATTATTCACGGTATCTCCATTTACAACACGTTTTTAAAAAGATTAAAATATATTATTAGTTTTTAAATCTTTAAAGGTTTTGACCTTTATGCAAGTATGAGATTCTTACATCTCATACTTACATCGCATAATATAATTTAAAGAGAATATGTCTGCGTAAAGTAATAAGTACTACCTACACACAGAAATATTCTCTTTTATTGGCGTGATATAATCAATTCGACATTATCTTGCTATGAGACGTATGTGACCCAGCTTTTTTGAGTACACCATTCAATAAGAGATGCAATATTGTAATCACGGCAATAATTATGTTAAATTAGTATTACGCCGATAAATAGAACGAATTTTACAAAAACAAGGTTCACAATTTAAACGTGCGTCTACGATGTAAGGTAATTGACAAAAGCAATTATTCTCGGTTGAGGCTGCAAGAAATGAAGCCAATTGCTTAGTTCATTACTGATTGTGTGCGGAAACTAGCGAATAATCATCATAAGAACAATTACGCAATGAAATCATTACAATAGATAGAACACATATTAACTTTATCAAATGTGAAGCGGATATTTAACGTTGCTTAGCGCGTAATGAGAAAATAAATATGTCCGCAAAAAACAACAAAACGTTCATATGATTTTTTGCTGCTGAAATAACATTTAATATACATTCGATACAGAATTAAATTTCATTGTTGGGGCTTGCTATTATATTATTAATAGCATTATAAATGGCGGTGAATTGTCATAGAAGAGGATAATGAGGCGGTTTTTGTCATCTGTCCTTTGCCGTCACCGGCCATTACGTGTCGCCGGCGGCCACGCACCGTCATCTCGTGAAGGCAATCCTAAATTAGTATTTTAGGCTCAATTTCAACAAATTATAGGCTTTAAATTGACAATATTTATTAGGTTGCACACAAGTATATTAAAAATGAAAGCACCGCCTGTCTATACATCGCATAATTTGCAGAAAAGAAGCTGTGTGACTGACAATAGGCAATAATTTTTATCGCTCTGTTTGTCTGTACTTGTACTCTGTACTTGTATTCACATGAGATCAAAAATACTTAGTTTAATGTAATATTTATGCTCTCTTTCATAATCATCCAACTACTGTATCGAAAGCTATTAAGCAATTTAAATTTATGTTTAATTTTTAAAAGCGGGTAAAACCGCGGGACCCTTCTAGTTAGTTAATTACTGCAAATGTATCCCACATAATTAGATTTGATGCCGTGAGATTAGTCTTACTTTTTTCTTTGAGTATATTAGTTTTTGACAGCCTTAAGATTCTCTATGAATTTGTACAAAATAAATATCTCTATCTATCTACCTACCTACTTTTGTGGCAAGAAAGTAAATTATAATAGATTTGCTGGTGCTGTTGCTCAAATTCTAAATCAATAATAATTAAATTATATTGAATCTGTATACATCTAAAAACTTGTTTCATTAATCTCAATATCAAAATATACAGTACTATTGTAATTTTTATGAACCCTTATATTAAAATGTTATATAAAAAAGGAAACACATATGTAAGTACATACATAATATGCATGTACTTACTCTCAAAAAACATTACCGCCCTGACGCATTCGGGGAACAAAAACATCAGGTAGGTACTTCCAGCAGGAGTACTAAGTCCGATTGTAATGAATTACTTTAATCGGTAGCATGGGTATGATGAATACAACATTGAAGTGGTCGGTGGGCAGCGAGCGGCGCCGAGCTGCGCACACGCATTATGAATCTGGCAGTGCGGGCAGCGTTGCGTAAAAAGCACTAAGCCGAGAGTGGAGAGCCGAGCGCTACTTAATGCAGATAATGGGACCATCATCGTTTACAGAAGTAAGTTTAATTAACGTAAAAAAAGCGTTTTACTCTAACCGCCACCTTATCGCTCACATCTCGCCACTTATAATGACTTTTGTTCATTATTTTGTTGCGGGTTCTACATGCTCGTACCGTTTCCGGTCCCGCGTTGCTCCTAAACACCAATTTTATGGTTATGCGACTGTTTGACTCCGCTAAGCTCGGAGTTTTTTAGTTCACGAGGAATCTGATTAATTAATATCCACCTGTGAAACTGTTGTTTCATGTTTGATACAATCACCGCGCTCACAAATAGAGATTCCGCTTATGCTAGATTTAATTACCCTTATTATTTCATATGAGTACAAAATACGTAGCTAATCTGTTAAGCAAATCCCCGGATTTAGGCCCATTAGCATAACAATAGTTTTCATAAACAGTTTCGAGTTTTATTTATTTACGAGGCTCATTTATCTCTTGTATCACTAACATCTAGTAAGATGTAGTAATTTAATTTCACAGTTATGTTTATTCTTAAACACTTGTCCGTTATGTAGGCTTAATAATGAATTTAAAACACAGTAAGTAGACTAAATGAAAGCAATTACTACGGTCTACGGTCTACGGAATAGGTATGCACATTACCTGACTGCCATTATATTTTCACGGTTGAAGAATTCGATTACCCAATAGAACTTTCCGAACTACTTGATCATTTTAATTTAAAATTCGTCGCGTAGTTAAGTATATTTTAAAGAATCGGATTTTTTCTTATAACATTGACTCAAACATGCTGTTCACCTGATGCTAATTGGTAACTGCTGCCCATAGGCATCTGTAAACAGCTTCCTATAAAACAAGGGGTCTTTCTAATAATCAAAGATTCGTTGCAACTCCCGAGAAGTAACTTGATAATAATGATCAGGTGAAGTCCTGTCTTCTGTTTACTGTTCTGTCCAGTTTTTCCTTTTAAAGATTAAATATATACTAACCAAATAAGCTATGTATAATGACAAATAATTTATATCTATATTTTACATTACATTTTTATGTATTAAACTATTACTAAAACAACAAAAAACTCTACTTAAAGTCATCGCATTTGCGTTGCACTTTCTGAAAACTAACAGTGCCTAAATACTGCTGCTATGTACGTACATCTATCATTTTCTCCTTGTAGAGAAGACTATAGTGTTGGTTTGTTTTGGTCGGTAGAATATCATTGAAGCCTAAAACTACGTTCGTTGGTTATTTACAGCCTGTAATGTTAACGTGTTCTGCCAAATCAATTCCGAAAATCACGCGGTAGTAAAAAGTAAATGTCTACTTTTTTTCGTATTGTGTTTTTGTTGTAGGCCCCATTTACAGGCTCATCGAGTTGTATTGACACGGAGCTCAGTCTGGAAATGGCTGTGCATTAAAATCAGTCAAAGGGAAAGATGGTTTTGGTCACCATTTTCTAGACCTTTCATTTTCATTTCACGAATAAGATTTTATTCTCAGTTCCTTAATTTTAATTTTAACAATCACCATTTCATATTTTAAACTAAATACTAGTTGTCTGTGAACTTCTTACACTTGGACACCCTTCTTATAATATAAAAAATCTTATTATGGTCTTTTTACCGTTATCAAAAATACTACAGTTGCGTGAGAGTCAATACTGTCAGAAATTTCGAAATGCATTCATAAATAAATCTCAATTACACATATAATCAACGTCAGTTACCATAACTATGCAAACAAAGTCATATCAGTATTTAGCCCGCTCATTACATTTCATGCGTTTACAAAACTGTATTTATCTTTCCCTGACGAGCAATCAAATCTGATGCAAGTAGAGTTCCAGTTGGTTTCATTCCCCAGCATTATCCAATTGCTATGTATACTGCCGAGTTCTTCAAACGCAATGAATTTATCAACCAATACGCGTATTAGCAAACTAACCAAGCGAAGAAATGACCTATCATTAAGTTTTTACCGTACGATAAGAATTGCAAGTGAAAGAATGCATCAATAACATGCATAGATAATATCACCCTTGAATGCCTTAGGACTTGTTCGATGGTAACTTAAGTACCTAGTTACTAGAATAAATTTAAAATATGTATTATTTAAAAAAACTGTTAAAATTCGATTACACTTCCCATACAATAGATTTTTTTATGAAATTGATACCTTAATTTCTAAATAGTTATTTTTTGAATACCTAAATAACTTAGATTTTTATCATTAGCGTGTCATTTTTGACGACGGTTCGTTACTTACGACATAATTATGGATCTTTGCACAAAACGAAAAGAGCAGTGCACCTTTTAGTGCTCATCTAATTACTTTGAATGAGCAAGTCTATTTCCATAGACTAACCGCAAATGCAAAAAAACCTATACCTATTCAGTTCCTATGATGCAATGTCTATTAGCTTACATCTTAGTCTCCGATGCCGCAATACGATAGCGCGGTTAACTTGTTCGTCTAATGACAAGAAAATCTGATTAGAGGCAGAACACGCGAGTGAGCGCACCAAAGACTTTACTTTTTCCTCTCTTATGAGACAGTTTGCTTACACAACGATCAAAATTGTCTGCTTGTACCCACGGTTGCATCACCGCAGTAGGTGGAACAAAGAGAGGAGCAATTAAATAAGTATTTGTTAAGCTGGCTGCGGGCAAAAACGCTCGCTAAATTAATGTGCGCCACCCGCTTCCTGATAATGAGTAATTATTGCAATTAGAGTACCGTCAGCATGTTTGTATCGAAATATTAAAAAGATTTTACTTTCTCTCATCGCGATTTATTTTAACGAGTATACTTAATGCAATTCATAAACTGAATAAAAATAACATGAACTAGTTTTATTTAAACGTAGATTTTAATATGTATCTTTCAGTACATTGTTACCTTGCATAGAGTTTATAAATGCGTGTACTTATATGAATCTATTATACGGATCTTTTTATCCCATGTTACTTCATATCATCGATATAAAAGTTACTTTGAAAATTTAAGCGATCGATTACTCATGTATAAATATTTATTTGCTGTCGCTACAGAGAGCGTCGCGCGGGAGGGAACGGTGAGCGCGACTCTACTCGATTATGTCATCCGGGCACATCGATATCGACGTGGGAATACATTGCATCTTCAACACGATCCACCACACGCCATGTCTCTCATATGCAACCATTACTATCTTTAATAACTGTAAATTGTAACAAATTCGGACTAATCATTAATTTAAGAATGCTTATCGTTTCCGCAGTTATAAGAACATAACGTGACCTATTAATAACTACAGACGACAAATACCGATATAGTTCCAAAATAATTTCGACACTCGCAATATTGTCCAACGTTTAAAAACATAAAAGAGCAGCCGCGCCGGAAAAGTGCACGAACGTTACGATTTTAATTAAAACAGCAATTCTGTGAAAATCGATAGCAAAAAAGCGAGGCGATACCGAGAACGGAAACGCTCGATAAACGGTCTAGTTGCCCAGTTATATAATTTTATTATCATTCGAAATTATCATATTTGTAGTATAAATTGCGCATGGTCGCCATAAAACGGGCATGATTAGAGTTTTTCAGCGAAGAGCGGCGCCGGAGACCGTAAAATTACTGCCGATGCATAAGTAAGCGTTCGCGTTTTTGTTACGAAACCGATGTATTTATTCAATGTGTACACCGTGTGGCCATTTATGCTCGCATTCACCGTACTTTCAATAAACGCTTAGGCGTAAGTACTTATATGCAATTAAACAGAATGCGATTAGGAACCCACACGACCGTGAAATCAAAACTCTTAATAACTCCCGATACGTTGCAATTGCTGGAATCGTTTTTTTGTGTCGTCTGAATTGATATGAATCTATTAACAGATATTTATATGATTATTTTTTTCCAAAGTCGTATTATTTTGTACTATGTAGGTACAGCTAAAAATAATTGGAATTTATGCATAAATTCTTTCATTATAATTACGATTCTAAATCCGAGTTTTAAGTATTTCTTAAGTTATAAGAAACTATGTATTTCAAATGATAAATATTTTGACTTTTTCATTTTCTTATAACAAAATATTTTTCATTATATATTTATCAGATTAAAATTACCTAATTACATTCCTAGTAGGTACATAGGTATAAGAAACATTCTACTGGTTTTGATTTTTTTAGGTTTGTGGGCAGTCACGTCAACTGTCGTTATTGCGAACGGCCATTTTGTTTTTGGCGATATAGGTACTTACGGATTTAGCTACCTAAAATATAAGCATAAATTGGGTGCTAGGTCCAGTATGGTTCCACAAGGAAGTTACCACCGCCAAGGGTACTTATTTCAACCGCGAAGGTGTTCTTGCTTTCGGTGGTAAGACCAGCTCACTTTCATTTTGGTTAACCATCTTAGTCCTTCGGAGTAGCAACGCATCTGTGATTGATTTCAGGTAGAACCCCCGTTTTATATAAAATTGCTAACAGATATCCATGGGCGTATCCAGAGTAACCAGTTTTCATCAGATGGTCTGCATGCTCGTTTGCTATATCAATTACGTGAAAATGTAAGAAGTACAGATATTCATAAATGTTTCACTTTGTATCAACAAAGGTTACGTGTGACTTTGGTTGCATGAGAAGTGGAAATTATGTTCAAAAGTAGTGTAAATGATTAGTAGCATTCCGCCAATGCAGTGCATGCCGGTATTTCTGGAACCATTTTAGTGTTTATTCACATTTAGCCACAATTGAACGACAAAGCAACCTTTTAGATGGGCTCAAATTTGTTGAAAATTAGTTTAGTTTAGTCACATGGACGACATTTTGCTGTTAAAATCTCTGTATGGACCACATTGACCAACCAACTACAGCAACTAAAATTACAATGCAACTGCAAGCCACGCTGTACATGAGGGAGAGGTCAGTATGTCATAGGCATATTTTTGTAGCCGTATCATCTTAATCGCAACGAAGCGATAAAAATACAGCTGCGTCTTTTTTCATGAAATAGCGAACGAGCAGTTATCTGCCTGATGGTAAGTGGCTGCCAACCATGGACATCTGTTAACAACTTTATATAGAACGTGAGTTCTTAATGAAGTCAATCACAGATGCGTTGCTACTCCCAAGGACTACGATGGTCGCCTCATATAAAAGTGTGCCGGCAACCACACGCTTCCACCGAAACGCAAGAACTGCTTCACGCTAGGAATAGGGTAAGGTACTTCTCCGGTCGATATACACTGGTTCTACCACCTTCAGAAGGACATATGTAAGAGTATTCATACAGAAAAGTCTTTCTGTGTGAAATCGAACACAGTTCCGTTACAACTCTCGAGGATCAAGGTGGTAATTTTATATGAAAGTGACTTTTATTCACTCCTTATGGTTATGACTTACGGAAATTTCGACCGTGCGAACAGATAATTTATTGTTACTATTTAAATTTCGCTTCTGGTGGCGCTTTCCTTTATAAAGTGCTTACAGCTATTACGTTCAGGTGTAGGTATATCAAATGATATGTAACTTGAGTGTCAACGGTAGCCAGAAAGCACTTATAAAAATCTGCTAGCGGACACCTGCTCTAGTTGACTTTATAAGCGCTTTCGTGCGTTGAAGAATTTAGTTAAGAAACCGTACTTTTGTTATCATGATGTAATTAAATGTAGTCTTAAAACTTTGATATTGATGGGTTTAATTTTTTTCTTTCTATACATGGTCTGTTAGCATAAGTTGACATTGCAATGATACTCTTTATGAGATGTTTGCTGTAGACTCTCTTTGGCCGCTTTCTGTCCATAACAACACATATTCCGAAGTTGTGGTATTTTATTTTCGTTTAATAATAATTCTATATTAAATTAAAATATTTTTTTTTTATCTGACTGAAGTAGCAATCGAGCATGCAGTCCACCTGATGCAGGCCACTGCCACCCATGGACATCTGTAATCAACTACATACAGAACATTTGTTCTATCTGAAGTCAATCACAGATGCGTTGCTACTCCCGAGGACTGCACACCGAGGAGGCACACTTTCACGTGAGGCGACCATCAGCCTTACGTGAAAGTGTGCCGGCAACCACAACCATCTTTGCTATCAATACATTATTTTTGATTAGATTTATTAAAATTGTCAGAGAAAGCATATGTTTTCTGAGTATTCATGAGACATTAATAAGAACGCATATGCAATCACAATTATATAATTGTGATTCTTGTATGACCAATTCATATAAGAATCATCACTACATATAGATGTCGCATAAACAAGTATAGGTCTATTAGTTATGGGACTGTTTCTAACGGTGAAACGTATTACGTTTAAATTTATCTTTATAAGTATACGTTATAGTAAGATTTCGGTGTGACATACCTTTGAATATTTACCAAAACTAGAAATGCCAGGATTTCCGTGTAGCCACCGTATTTGCTGTTACATATTCTGATTGGCAGACTGTCTTCGGGTACAGTACCTTCCATCTATTATATTTGGACAGAATCTCAGTATCAACTCATTATCCATTCGATTCCTTGTTCGTTTGATATTTGCTATACATATGTAGGTACACAAACATGAGTAATATAGGACTTAAGAATAAACGTTAAAACTATGTACACTAAATATTAAATATTCTGTGCCCTGATCGACCTTTTTGATCAACCATCCGCATGATTTGACATGCGGATGTTTTTTTTAATAAAGATACATGGTATTAAAATGAAGGAATAATATAGATATACATATTGTGAATATCATTAATTCAGCCTATTTTAGATAAATTGTGGCTGTCTACTACTGGTATTTTTTTCATTTTTCAAAAATATTTCCGTAATTCATCAATATACCCTTTAAGATTTATTTTTACGTTCATCTCTTATTCTTCAAGCCTCCTTAACTAATTTGTACCTATTTATTTTTTTATTTATTTAATCTTTATTAACATAAGTAAGTTATATATAAGAATTTTAAGTATATTTTTGTGAACTTAAAGTAAGTGGAATATAAAATAAAAGTTGGTACATATAATTGATGTTAATTTTTTCTCTATATACAATGGTTACCTGCTAACATGATTCATACAAAATGATAGAGTGAATTATTTTTAATTGTCTTTATAATCGTAATATAAGGTGGTTGACGCACGTCGATTCGCTCTGTGACCTAACAGTAATTGCGGCATTTATTGCAATTTTTTCTTCACCCATTAGTCCTCTTTACGAGCTGCACTGCGCAAGTCATACGGTATTAAATATATGACGATTACAAATGTGCGACTTTTTAAGACTCAAATCACCAAGATATTTGTATGTAGATAGCGTTTAAATGTCTTCAAGAGCTACAACGTAATTGTTATATGACTAGCTTCTTGTCGTATTTGTAGCTAAAAATCATTTATTAACATTATATTAAAAATAAAATTAATATAATTAAAATAATAATTAAAAGGTAACCTAATTATGCAGGCAGTGGATTAATATTTATTGATATTTATTTTATATATATGTATTGATATAATATATATATTGTCTATATAATATATAGATTGCCTATAATAGTTAAAAATATTCAAATCAATATAAAATAAAAAAAAATGCAGAGCACAGAAGGGTAAGTTATGGTTAAGTATTAAGGGTAAGAAGACCTATATGTGTAATGATAACTGTTTGTATAGTTTGAATAGGTCAACTGCAATGGTTTCGTAAATTCTGTATTATCTGATGTACCTACTCGTGATTCACACGTTAGGCTTAACTTATCTCCTAGTTGATCACAGTAAAAACGGAATAAATGTAGTTTTAAAAACTAACCGTAACCATCATCATCTTATTTAACGGGTTTAAAAATAAAGTAGTAGCAAGTTGAGTATAAATAGGTAATACAAATCGTTGCTACGCGTGTTACTTATAGGAAAAAATACAACACACGCGTACCGACCAATCGCAATTTTGTAGTCACCCTTATTTCGATAACGCCACTTATTTATTATTTTATCTGCAGCTTTTTATTTTTAATATAGCTATTATTGTCTGGTTTTAATGTCTTCAATTACATTTTTTTACAGGATCGCGAACTTAATAAATTAAAAATTATACAGGACTATAAATGTAGGTACTTTCCACTTTTAAAAGTGCTTTGCGTGCTGTAGATAACGCAATATTAGGTTTTACTTACAGCTTTTATTGATCATAACTTGACTGGGGATAAAATTGACTTTTTGAACTCTTTAAAATAAGTATTAAAGGAAATTTGGTTTATTCGTACTTGCGCCTAAATCGTACCTCGGCTAAATCTCGGCTTAGGTAATAGTAACAACCTCCTCTAGTGGTCATATATGTTAATAATAGTGGGTCATATTGGTAGGGAACATTATAACTCTTGGTACGCTGCTCCCGACAAAAGTTTTTTCACCTTTTTTGTAATCATTTGCACATTTTATAAGGGCTTGCATCAAAGTATATTGTTTGTAACTTGTTTAACTGTCGTCAACCTATTATTTTCCCACTGCTGGGCATGGGTCTTGTCTCATAATGAGAGAGTTTAGGCCATAGGCCACCGCGCTGGCCAAGTGCGAATTGGTGGACTTCACATACCTCCGAGAACCTTTTTTTTTAAGAACTCTCGGGTGTGTGTTTCCTCACGATGTTTTCCTTCACCGAAGAGCAGTGATAATTAATTTCTAATACGCATATAAATCAGTGGTGCGTGCCTAAGTTTGAACCTCGGACCTTCCGATTGAGAATGCAAGTTTCAACCATTAGGCTATCACTGCTCACTTGTTTAACTATTTCTGATGTACCTATTGATGCGTATAATTGTGAATCTTTTTTGACGTTGTAAAACGTCGACAATTACGTTGCGGCAATTTTTAAATTTGTTCGACAATTGCGCCTATTTCTTATTGGAGCAAGTTCTTACAACGTACCGGTATGATTTAAATTGCGAAAAAAATGTTGGCGAAGTCAATCTACCGGAATACTAAGGCTTAATTTAAATACGTACTTTATACTATTAATTATGCCGATTATAATTGTTATGATTCAAAATCAATGTTGAAATTTTAAAGAACGATTTAAAAATAGTAGTTCTAAATCTTAATTTTTTAAGGTTTTGCATTTAAAACTAATAAAACATTAGGTAAATAAAGAGAAGTTAAAATAAAAAATGATGGGCCTTTACAATTTCCAAAATATTAAAGGTTTTCCTTAGAGGGGACGATTTAGGTAAGTTTGCTAGTGATGTGTCGGATCGTTAAAATCACAGATCCGTATACGGATATGGATTATTTCTGTCAAGATCCGCGGATACGGATCTCAACTTTTGTACAAATTTACGTATCAAGCACATGTTCTTGAAGTTTTATTGACATGTTTCGTCTGTACCATTACTACGAGTTTATTATCTTTCTTCAAAACAATCACTGATTACGATTTTTCCCATAATTCCCAAAAACCATTGTCATCATGTATAACAAATGAGTTAAATGTGTTATTTATTCTAATAAGCCATTTGGAATTTAATAACACTTATAAAGTGGAAAGTGTGATGAATTTACATGTTATATACATTTAAAAACGTGTGTGTCTGTATTTATGTATACGGATTAGAAGTTACAGTTCATTGGCGTAACAAGATAAAAATCTTTAAAAAATTTTTTGTCGCCTTATTCTACGTTTGTAGAAAAAACGACTCTAACAATAGAAAAAAATATGAACCTAAAAATTGATTTAGGTACCTATTTTTATGTTCACGACTTCTGAAAAAACTGTTACGTACCCCTGTTCTCAACTTACCAAAAAACTACTGCGAATCTCTGTTCACCACTTTTAAAAAAAGTTATGAATCTTTCACCTGTTCACAATTTTGTATCAAAATCTTGCATTCTGATTGACAATATTGTATGAAAAGTAAAATATGTCTGTAAAAATCTACTCTCATATTTTTCCCTGAGGCGCCAAAAGAAGTAAAACATCAATAATAGGTATAAAAGATCCGTTTGAGAACCGTCTAAAAAGTAATGGATACGGATTTTTCTACTGCCGCGGATATACGCGGATACGGATCTCGGGCACATCACTACTTATTACTAATAATATATTGAAATTCAGTGACCACACTTATTCTAATGCTGACTAAATATTTTTTTACATTTTGGTGCAATGGAAAAATTCTAATTAACGAGCCACGCTGTTAAGTAGGTATATTCGAGTTTGTTAACTATGAATATATTTAAAAAGAGTTGTATAGATTATGTTATGAAACCCTTTAAATAGTTAACATAAATAAAATTAAAAAAGTACCTTTGGGTATAATTATAATTTTGTAGTTCAAGTGTTTTTACAAGTAAGAAGTAAGTTTCAACAATTGGTTTTTTGATCATCAATTTAGTGAGAAAGATGACATGTTTCTGTATTTGCCGATTTCCTATAAGACTTTGTTTGAAAATTTCTTAGCTGAACTAAACTGTTTCAAATCCATAGTAAAAGACTTTCCGTGGCTATGTCGACGTTTGAAATAGTTCTATAGAAATTAACTTAATATTAAAATTATTTTTATCTTTTGGTAATATTTCTCGTTGGAAAGATGGGGTGGGGTAGAAGAGTCATGAAATGGAGACCACATCTGGGCAAAAGGAGTTTAGGTCGCCCCACAATCAAGTGAACTGATGGAGGTCGGTTTGGTTCCCGGTTTACGGTTATATGAGACGACCATGTTGGTCCTCGGGAGTAGAAACGCATCTGTGGTTGTCTTTAGATACTTGTTCTATTTGAAGTGGCTTATAGATGTCCATGAGCGGCAGTGGCCACTTACAATCAGAGGGCTGCATGCATATGCCACTTCAATGTAATAAATAGGTGGTAATCACTGAATTCAGATGGCTCATGACCAGTCAGAGTTATGCAGGTTAGAGAACACCTGATGGATACTTGGATGATATTTGAATTAGATTTTTATTTCAGAAATACGTATGTATTATAATCAATATAAATGTATAGATATTTATGACATAGAATAAACTATTTTTTTTAATTATGTTTGATTTTAAAGTAGATATTAAAAATGTAATAATATTAAATATTGCATAAAATTATATAAAAATTGCACGCCCATAGTGTATATACAGTTGAAACAATATTTGTAAATACCATCGCCCAATGTACCTGTACTTATACAATAAAATACTGATTACTGTACATCTCATCCAAAAGTATGTTTTGGTTTTTAAAATACTTACCTATATCTTACAATTTGATCATATTAGAATAAATATTCACACGTAGAATTGATATTACCTACTTAATTTCTGCTTACCTACTTATTTACTTGACTGATAGTAATAATAATAAATGGAAACAAAACGTCATGTTAATTTAGACTATAAATTAATCAAATTCAATTAAGTATATTGTACTAAATTCGAGTTAGTTTAAAACATCCATTTGAGGGAAAAGGAGGCTTAATTTATTAAGCTGCATCTTACACAAAGGAATCTGATATTTTTTACATTATGTATTTTCAAATTAAGACGTGAACGTTTTATTTCGTTTGTATTATGCGTTTGTGTCAAATGCATTGTAGTGTGCGTAATGAGTTTTTAATTGATTTTATGTATGTTCTATGCATTATTTAAAAAATTATGTATGTAATGTATTGACATCCTTCGCTTATCTCTTTATATAGTATCCATCCATCCAACAGCCTTTTGATGTCCACTGCGGAACGTAGGCTTCCCTTAAATGGCGCCAATCCAACCGGTCCTGTGCCCTCTGAATCCTACGGTTTACCTGGTACGGGGGCGACTTGTACTCCTTTTGCCTAAACGTGATCGCCATTCGAGGACCTTTCTTCCCCATATCGGTCCTACGAGCGATGTCCTTATTATTTTTATAAAGTATAACCCTGCTAAATTCTACATTCGTCTGCCCGCGATTTTTTTTCTTTATAAACGGATCTTAAGTTTTTGCTTCACGTATTAATATACAGAATATTCCGAACCAGAACATAGTATAAAAGCAGTAGCCATTGGACTAGTGCTGTTACATGACAGAAACAGAAGTCGTGTTGGAGGCAACACCACCAGGTGATACCACCAACCTCGAAGGACGAATTCACGAAGGATTATATACTACACGCTTTCTACATTCATAGCCCAGCATTAGGATTTTCTCCTGTGTCGCGGGTACCATGAACACACACAAGACGAACACAAAAACCCAGACCCAGAACATGAATCTAAACTCAACATTATGACACCTGTCTGGCCGGGAATCGAACTCGGGATCCATTGCGCGTCGGTGTGGTAACCGCTCCACCACACACATTATACAAACTTTAAATAAAGCATAAACGACATATATTGTAATAATTACAGATCAATTTATTCACCTTACTACACAAATAGATTTTTAATAGGTAAATAGGTTTTATTATAAATAACTATTAATAATTAGATAATATAATTAAAACTTAAATGATCGTTAATGTAATTAATACACATAAAAATACGTAATGATACGAATAATGTTATCAGTATCTATATCTACTTGTTTTGATATTTAGTAGCTATTCATTTGTTAAAGTGGGTAAATAATATATTTTTTCCTCTAATCGCCTCACTCAGACGATGTTATTTTTTTAGGTAAAATCCTAAAAAAATAACATCGACTAATTAATATAATATAATCAAAAAATATTATAAACTGTAGCAGTTAATTCTATTTTTGTCCTATAGACCAAATTTAATTATGGCCCACCGTAAGCTCATTTTCCCATACATAGGTATAGGACGTGAAATATACATAATGATTGTAAACTAATTATAAATGCTACGAAATTTACACAAACAATTGAAAGCGTGTTGGTTTTATGGTGCGTATCCATCAAACCCAAGACGTTTCAATTATATTAAGATCTGGGAACTTAGGTGCCCATGGAATGAGAGCTGTCTGCCTACTTAAAAAACTTAAAAACTTAAAACGCTGCCACACTCATAGCCCCACAGTAGGATTTTCTCCTGTGTCGTGGGTGCCATGGACACACACAAAGACGAATACACAAGCACCCAGACCCAGAACAAGAATCTAAACTCATCATTCAGAGACCTGTCTGGCCGGGAATCGAACCCGGGACCCACTGCGTGTCAGACCGGTGCGGTAACCGCTGCGTCACGCGGGTCGTCATGGTCGTCTACTGGCGGTTGTGTAAGTTGTGACAAATTAAGACGTATGTAGTTTCAAGGTGGTAGAACCAGTGTAGTTCAACCGGGGAAGTACCACCGCCACACCTATTTCTAGCGTGAAGCATCTTGCGTTTCGATGGAAAGGTGTGGTTGCCGGCACACTTTCACATGAGGCGACCATAATAGTCCTCGGGAGTAGCAATGCATCTGTGATAGACTTCAGATGGAACCCATGTTCTGTAGGATGTTGATTACAGATGTCCACGAGCGGCAGTGACCACTTACCATCACAAATTAAGACATATGTAGTTTCATATGGACTCTACGGTTATCATGATATGAATACGTTGGTATTTCGTTGGTTGCTGATACATATAACACATTTTATGGTAATGTCGTCAGTTGTGTTTCATCTTCTTCGCAGTATGTCTGATCCATGTTTTCATTGTATTCCGAGATACACAGGTGGATTGCATGATCGTTTGCTACTGCAATTAAGTAGATACTTAAGAATATTTTTACTTATTTGAATGCCTTTATTTAAAAGTTTCTTAGTTAAGAATATGTTATATATTTTAAAATAATATCTAATTTTTTACAGCGGCTTTGCGACCGCCTTCTTTAAGAGTAACCATAGTATTATAAATGTTAACACCCATTAATCGCTAAAAATATATATGTACAATAATTATTGTAAGTTGGATTGATCAGAATGAGCTTCTAATGTCGTTGGCTTTTTAAAGGCAGAGCATGATCGTACCATGTACCATGAGCATGTGTCCACCAATTCGCACTTGGCCAGCGCGGTGGACTATGGCCTAAACTCTCTCATTCTGAGAGAAGACCCGTGTCCAGCAGTGGGCCAATAATGGGTTGATGAGAGAGATGATCGTACCTACTCAGATGTACCTATAATTAATGACTTATTTAAATATAATTCATATTTTATAATACACAGCTTGCCTCCGTGGTGGATTATTTTAAATACGAAACCTGTAAATATTTCACTGTAACTAATGAGCAAGCTATTAATGTACAAATATTTCACAAAATCTATTTATTTTCATTTTACTACGATTTAGAGTTGGTATTGAAGTTTTCATCAATTTCTACAAATGCAGAATAAAAATAAGTATTTTTTTTTGTAGTTTGTATTAACCCATTGTACCTGGATGTTAAAATTAGGCATTTGTTCTAATATTTTATTAACATCATATAACAGCAATAGGCAATAGCAATAGGTCAGCACCTTGTTTATCTGAGTACAATTCTGCTATTGAATAAGGACCTCCATCCTAAAATAACAGTGTAGATAATTATTAACCATAAGCCAAGCGAAAATGAAAAAAATAGTACCCAAGCAAAAAAAAATCTCTCCTTTGAAAAGCTTATATATTTGGCATTAAAAAATGTTATAAATGCGTTGACCATATTTATGAATAAAATTAAATGCACATTCAACTACTGGTTTATCATTGAATATACCTTCCGAATTAAAAATATCAAGAACATTGCTGTTGACTAAACTTATAGTTATCCTTGTTCTACAGTTTCACCTGATAATTAGTACCTACCTATTGCGTTATGCATAGGTACAATGCGTGTACAAGAATAGTTGAAAATAATAAATATTATTTTGAACTTAGGTAGATTCGATAAAATTAAATAAATTTGAGTAGGTACGTAGATCAGTCATTAAAGATGCTGCAGTTATTACGGTCGCTTTATATAAAGAAGGTAATATGAGATGCACGCATAGTTTTAAAGCTTACTGCATACGAACATCTACATTTAAATATCCAAATAATATTACATTCGCGACACGCTCGCCTCAATTTGGCCAACGCGAAGCAATTACGAGTGTGGAGTGTCGCCAATTTTCAGTAAAACGCCGTCGTAAAGCGCGATATCCCGCTGCGAAAACGCTTTATTTTCCTATAAAAGCGTTTTATCCACGTATAAAAGCTTAAATCCGCGCGGAGCTTTCTCCCGACGGCGACTCGGCAAAAAGAGCATTAGCGCGGCCCCGAGGCAACATGGCAGCGGCACGCCCCAGCGCCGGGCGCCGCGCGCCGTTGGCCGCCGCCTCCCGCGCCCATTGGCCGGCGCCGCCTCCTGCCCGCGCCGCGCCGCCGGCTCAGTCGCCTCCGACACTTCGCACGGCTCGCTTGCGCGCCAGCCGCCGGCAACTACTTCGCGCTACACCGACACGATCTATTTCCAATCGGAACTTCTGACTTCCGCACGACTCTACCGCTCGGCCACCAGTGAACTCAGTTACATTTCAATCGAGTGCTTTCATTGATCTTCGATTCGAAACTTTACGTGCAGTGAACTCTGAAGACGGTTCGGTGAATTCTGCGGTCGGACTGGATCTGAGGGCTGGCGCGCGGAGATGCGCGCACGGAGAAGACTGGCCAGCAGCAGGACAGTGTGCTGAGTGGAGAGGCCTCGTCGTGCTGAAGTGTGATGTGCCGTGTGCGGTGACGGACGGCGGCAGCGAGCTGGGGGCGAGCGAGGTGCAGGGCGCGGGGCGGTGGCGCGCGCGTGCGCTGGATGCGGTAGGAGCGGCGGCGAGCGCAGGCGGCGCGGGCCCCGCCGGCGGCGCCGTGGCGATGACGGTGCAACGGGACGAGCGCGACGCGCGCGCTCCACGCACGAGGTTCATGATCACGGATATCCTCGACGCAGCGCCGAGGGACCTCAGCGCGCACAGGGACTCCGACTCCGATAGGTCGGCCACCGACTCTCCAGGTTAGATATCTTACACATTATGTTTTCATATATTTAATCTTTGTCGAACTTGAGGCTTACTGTACGTAAACGTAAAATAAATGGAAATATAGAGCAACGCTCTCGATCAAACTATAGAATCGATCTTACGACTTTAGGTCATGTTGATTTTTGAGTGATAAATAATTAGGACTATGCCTTCATGTAATCGTAGCACATGTTAGAAAAAGCTACTAGTGTCACTATGTTTAAATATCTTCGCAACTTAAGAAGTTCGCTCATCATGACTGTAACTCTATCTTACACGTATATTAATTTCAATACAATAGCATACCATAAATAAATAAGTGAGAAACTATGCAGTTGTCATTAGATTATATATTAATCTTGATGGCTTTTAAATAGTGTAGAATAATCAAAAAAATAATCAATCAAGCTAATGAACGATCAAAAGCGATTTAACCGTAACGTCTAAGAAAAGACTTCAACGTCGGCGCGCTCTTACACCGCCCAGTTCAATCAATCGTGTCATTAATGTTCTTTATAATTTTAAGTCACTACTAACCCATTGCTGGGATTACTTACAGTATAAAAGCTATAGTCTACCATGCTGCTCAAGTGCCAGCTGCACATATCACATATTTAAAATCATTGTGCGTAACATAGGATTTGTTAGAATATTTTTCTACACCGTTCAAGTGACCTCTGATTAGCATATCGCATTTCTAATTGAATATGACAATGTATTTTGTAGTAATGTGATGGTTTTCCATGCGGTTGTAAGGAGGGAATTGTACCTTTAAGGAGGTCATAAAAAGAATCGCCAAATATTATTTACTTAAATATATGTGGTCGGGGATGGAATCTAAGATTCATAAAGGGTTGCAAATGTAGAAAGTCCAATTTCATTCTCATTAGGACATGATTGTATATTTATTTAAACTAGTTTATTTCCGCGGCTTCGCTACGATTTCGTTTAACATGGTAATGAGTTAGGTGTGTTCATTAAGATCATAAATAGGTAATGCGTGTGCCAAATTTTGCCAAAATGCTATCGGTAGTTTTGTGAAAAAGTAAAAAACTCACATCCTCTAATACTTTCACATTTATATTATAAAGAAATAAGATAAATTATATTTGCGTTACATAAAGCAGTACATCAAAATGTCTTTATCTCCATAAAACTGTATCAGTCTACGATTTAGTGTTCTATCCTCACAATACTGGGAATCGCGATAGCATCCAACAAGAGTCACGCAAATTATTGCCATCGCTCCAAGTGTACTCAGAAACTTATTAAAACAATGAATGGTTGTTAAAAGGCTTATTAACATGGTTGCGGTAAATAACTGCAACAATTTCTTTGATGAGATTTTCTTACTAAATCAAGTTTTTAGTATATTATTAGTTAGTTACAGGGGCATACATATCATTTGTACTGATTTTCTCTACAAGTAGTAGGTACGTATATATCATCAACCCATTATTGTCCCTC
Source organism: Spicauda simplicius (assembly GCA_949699795.1). Lineage (NCBI taxonomy): Eukaryota > Metazoa > Arthropoda > Insecta > Lepidoptera > Hesperiidae > Spicauda > Spicauda simplicius. The sequence goes on along the minus strand of OX453060.1, from coordinate 16,232,828 downwards.
TGATGGGCACGGGTCTTGATTAATGAGAGAGTTTTTTAGGCCCTAGTCCACCGCGCTCGCCAAGTGCGAATTGGTGGAGGTACGTATATTATCTCGTAAAATAGGTTCGTGCTCTTTGTACAATTGAAAATATTTCTTTATCAAATCCACATTTATCACTAATGCCAAGTCATTTTCCTGTTAGTTTCTAGGGTCCGTACTCAAATGGTAAGAACGATTTTTGCACAGATGATAAATTTCTGTTGCCGCGTTAACAACAAATACTAAAAACAGAATAAAATATTTTTTTAAGCGATTCTCTTATACAACAAACTCATTATTTAATTGTTTTATAGATAATGCTACGGAACGTTTTGTGCGCGAGTCCGTCTCGCACTTGGCGGGTTTTTTTAGATAATTATGATTTGTATTCAAATCCCTATATCTTTTAGAAGTTACAAATTGTTTAATCTATTTATATTGCTGTCTTAGAATAAACTATTATTCTAATATACACATTAATAAAAAAACAAATATGTATTAAAAGATAAAGCAATAAATTCGTACCCACGCGCTTAATCTATTTTAATACAAATAAATAATAGAGAAGTGACAGTTGGTTTTAATTCATAATAAATGCCTTTGTGAAGTTGATGATATATTGTTTATTTGCAATTTACAAAAGCATAAAAACCGGTCGTTAATTTTCGCCTATTTGTCAATTTGGAAACTCCTAAAAACACTTAAAATTTTGACAGAACTTTCTCTTAAAGATAGTAGGATTTATGGATAGCGGGATTAATATATTTCTTTGTAAAATCTATTCCTAATAACGAGCAAAGTCGCGCTATAAAGACAGTCTTAAAATAAACTTAAAGATTTCATTCCATTATCGGATTGTAACAAACGAAGCCGGTTCGAATGTGATATTTTTTGACCTTGTTGAGGTCACTCGGCCAGGTGGCGAGGACGCAATTTGATCCTGGGTAAAGCTTTTGTCACTGCGTTCAACGATCCGCCTCGAATTTGACCGAGTGTGACAAATTTTGTGTGACGGATGTTGAAAAACATTCGATTTATGTTACTTTAAAATTACGACAGCCTTCCATATTGATTAAGCAATATCTTGATCTGATGGTATGTTTAATTTTATTGTGTCTAGGCAAAGGTGTTACTGTAATGTAAATACGTATTGAGTATTTGGAGATCTAGATAAAATGTCGTTTATTACGTTTTTTTTATCTGACTGAAGTAGCTGGTATGTGGTCACTGCCGCCCATGGTCATCTTTAATCAACGTCTTACAGAACATGGGTTCCATCTGAAGTCCATCACAGATGCATTGCTACTCGCGAGGACTATGATGGCCACCTCATGTGAAAGTGTGCCGGCCACCACACCCTTCTATCGAAACGCAAGAAATGCTTCACGCTAGAAATAAGTGTGGCGGAGTTACTTCCCCGGTCGAACTACACTGGTTCTACCACCTTGAAAATTATCTATGTACGTATAATAATGATGATTAAGTTTATTATACTAAGCATAAAGCTAGTATTTGTGTGTAGCGGTGCTAGTCTGGAACATTACAGTATTCCGAAGAAATGGCGAGCTACTTTTGAAAAGAGTGGCTGAAATTTCCCAACAATAAAATTTGACGGAAAAAGGTTACTTAGAAAATTTGACGGTGAAAAAATGGTTTCTGGAAGGTCTATCGATTCTTAGGAGAAATTCTAGTAAGACTTGCGGTTGGCAAGGAATATATCGCAGTCAGTGGGCTTCCAACCGGTGTTTCTTTGGAAAAACGGATACCACCTCTGAATCAGAGGGTCCGAGGTTTAAATGCCGAGCACGCACCTCTGCGTGTTTAAAATTATTATCGCTCGTTTAAAAGTGAAAGAAAACATTGTGAGATAATACGACAGATTCTTTAAAATGATGTGCATTCTCAAAGATGTGCAGCCAGGCACTTTGTGATGTGCACCCCATTTACCTACTATACTTTGATGTGACTTAAATCTTCCTCACTGAGAGGAGACTCGTGTTACTCAGTGACTTGCAAAAACTAAGTTACTTTGTACGAGTAAATAATTTCAATATATATTATGGGCGTAGTTAGGTAAGCTCGTATTTCAAGTAGGAAGTTGTACTTAGAATCGTTAAATATGTTTGCATACATGTTAATCGTAATAATGAATTTAATATGTTAATAGGACACATATTAGTCACAATTAACATAATATATTTCAGTTATAATCACTGCTTTGCTCTATTTTAATATTATAGAAAGGGTGATAATTAAACGTTCTTTAAATATTATATTATATCATATAAATCAGAATAATCTTTATTACCCGACTGCATAATATAATGGGCTTAAATTTAAGGTAATGCTTATACAAAAGATTATAGAAGCGTTCGTGATTCGAACACATAGGCAGAACCGCTATCCCAAAGTCAGCCGTACGACAATGTGCGGTGTCTCCTCTATACATCTTAATTATTATTATATTAATACTATTATTTTTATTACGTATACTATAGTATTATGTTAATCCTCTTAAGTAATATGTTGGTACGAGTATGTTCTGATTTGAAGGTTGTGGTAATGTAGAGTTAAAGTTAATGGGAAACCATTGGATTCAGAAGGCACAGGACCGGTTGGAGTGGCATCATTTAGGAGAGGCCTATGTCCAGCAGTGCACCTCAAAGGGCTGATGGATGGATGGATGATAATGGAGAGTCACATGTATGAGGCGTTCCAACAGTCCTCTGACCAGGGTTGCCAGACATCCCGTTTTTGGCGGAACCGTCCCGATTTCTTAATCAAAATCAGATGTCCCGTGCGGGACACAAATTCCGGCCCCCTATAACAAGGAGAATTTTTCCTGTGTCCGAGGCTCCTTGTACCGCGAGGGCTACTGTCCCGGTTTTGACTATGGAATCCCTCTTTTTTCACTCAAAAAGTTACTAAATCCCGACTTACTAAAAAAAAATCCGGCAACGCTGCCTCTGGTAGCAACTCATCTGCAGCCGGCTACATTTTCTACTTGGGATTGATTACAAATGCCCAAGGACTGTCGTGCCAACAAGCGACTGCATGCTTGTTTAATACTTCTTTTTTTTTTTAAAGTAGGAGAGATTTGATTTAACTGTTTATAATTCTAGCAATACAACAATGTAATAAATTAGTCTTTATTTAATAAAGTGCCATTAAATGTTAATTGAAATTAAATCGAATATTAATTGTTATGATTATACGTTAATTTAGCGTGCCTCCAATTAACAGTCGTGCTACAGTTTGCATGCTGCAACTCTTTGGTATTTTAATAGAAATATGTTATGTCCATTAAATTAATAGTTCGTAGAAACTATAGTGTAATTTCAATTTATGTATGAATGTAAATATATTATTTATTACTATTATATTTATTTAATTCAGATTTACTTTCATATCCATAGCATATACTTAAAATACTATGTTAGTAATGTGGCGACCTCCCGAAACTCATCAAGAGATGGCGCTACTAATATTCTGAAACACGCTATCGAAGTATTCTCAATACCCTGCATATATACAAGTTCCGAACAACGACTGTCGGAGCACGGCCGCTCCCCAGGCATGGTCACCTAGCCTGGCGGGAGATCTCCCTTTGCCAAAGTAATTTATTTATAATCTGGTTAAATGTAAATTGTTCCAGTGCCTCCATATGGGGTTTCTAACTGTAAAACAATTACTCTCAGATATCTGTTGGGACTGTGTCGCACCCTGCACATCATAGATGCGGCTCTATTGCGGAGTATAGCTGCAAAGCCATTTCGAGCCTAATAAAAATAATTATTGATGGTACCTTTAATCAATTTTGTTGCTGCATACCGACTGCTTCCTATCGCAGAGGTCACTAGTGGACCTTCAGATTTTATCATTAGGTCGATGTTATCATCTGTAATTTTTTTTTAAAACTAAATAAAAGGGGCTAGGTCGGTCCTTAATTTCTTTAAAATTTCCATGAAGGAATGCCGTTGAACATCTTTATTTAAAAAATATGAATTTGAAATTTTCAGTTGTTTATATATATAGTCAATGTAACATTCATTGCAAAAAAATGTATTGCTAAAGGACTAATTCACTCTGGTGTTTGATATTTAGAGATTGCATCGCATTCATTAAGTAATGCAATTCCACATGTGATCTTTATAATAGCCGTATGACCTTAATATTACCTACTAATACATTTCTTTAATCTATAATGTTAGTACTAATGCTAATAAGATTATCGTAATTAATGCTACGTATTGCGGAAGGTTGGAAACCAAATCCGAAGCGCCCAGCGTGACATTTCATAGGTGAAACTCATTATGCTTTAATGGTGAAAGTAAATATATTTAAACTTCTTTATGAAGCTTGTAATGATCTTAAAAACTACGCACGCGAAATAATCAACTATAGTCCTAATGCTTCTAATTCAAAATCATTGTACAATAGAATTAGCCTATTGATCGCGAAATATAGATAAGTCTAATTTAAAAAATACTGAACGTATAGACCTAATATTATGAAGATACTAAGTTTCTTTGTACTTATTGATGTCACCTGGTAGATAATTTTGGTAGATAACGTCGATATTTAGACTCGAACCCATATCGACAGAACTACACAGCATAAATATTTGTGTTAATATAATTTAGTAGACGAAACCGCTGCCATGTCTAGTAAATTTATAATGAGAATAGTTTGTCGGGTGTGAGCTATATCCATTTATAATTAGATTCAAAGCAACGTGCTGATAGTGTTTTTAATTTATGAAAAACAATGATACCCACGCTTACATATTTTAAAATTTGGTCGAGTGTCTCGACAGAACAAGTTTGTTACACTAAAAAAGTCTAATGCGCGCCAACGGTTAATAATTCATTATCTACGACGGTTGCATATTATAATATTGTATTCATATTTATTAATTTGGAATTACTGCATGTAATCTGTACGTCAGTAATTAAAACTGCTCATTAATTTTTAATTTGACCAAAATGAAAACTAATTATAGTGTATGAGACATGCTCGTTATCTGACTTTATAAGTCGTGGGTACATCAAATGTTTTTAAATATTGAAAAACATTAGATATAGCGAAGTGATTCTACTAATTACCTCATTTGTTTACTTCTAACACGCACCCGTCGGCATTACTTCGTATTAAAATTACTATGTACTCTGTACATTATCAATTTAACACAGGAATGCATATACGAAACACATTTTTCAAGTTTCTTGTTGTTATGGGGTAAAATCAACCCAACTCTAAACCGTACTTAACAATATAACGGCCGACGGAAGTAGAGAAATTTATAAGTACGATTTTCTATAATATCTATTTAGTCATATTTCCGTGTCTTTTCTTGAATAAAATTATAATATGCACTTAGAACTTAGATAATGTCCTTACATTATCTAAGTTGTAAATACAGTCTACAGCATTGAGATGTATTTAACTGTAGTACCTACCTACTCCAAAATATCCGACCAATAGAAATAAATGTATTGAATCTGTACCCTTATATTAAGCCGTTAATGTAGGTACAACAAAGCGTATAAATTATCAACATAAATATAAATTAACAATTTAGAGTATCTCAGATAGAATGTTTGAGTTTCGATCGCATTATCCCGTCGACGATTTAATAGACAAGCCGATAAACCCGGGCGTTAAATAAATTAAATAATAAAACGCATAATGGGTGCGATAAATACAACCCGTTCGTAACACTCTGCCTCCTGATAAGTAAACCCTTATAAAACGGACCAAATTAATCCTGGTTGAAAGGACTCTCAGTATACCTACAAGAGGGCACGGAAAAAAGTGACGTCATAATCAGCTTTTTGTCAAATGTCAAGCTAAGTTCACTTTTGAAATTTTAAACAGCCCACCGAAAACTTGGATGTGAACGACACGATTCCGAGTACAATCGCGCTCATTTTCATAGCGATTTATAGAATTAATAACGAGTAATAAACTTCTACACTCAGTTAAATACGCACATTTAGTTATTATCTTTCTGACTATATGCGTTATCTTGAGAATTTACCTCTCAATTACCGTTTTCAACATCCGCCGCCAGCAATTAAACCTCCACATGCAACTGTAAATACGAACCTTCTGGCATTATAATTTGAAAAACCCACTCACCGAGAATGTGAAAAATACAATCATTAAGGCAATTAGTGCTCATACAAATCTGGCTGACATTTAATAAAACTATTAATGTGTGGCAGTTAAGCTGGTATCATACAATTAGCTCGCTTTATAAGTAACTAACAATATCTATCTAACTTTGCAATCAAATAGAACTGATGTGTCCTATTTGAACATAATGAAAAATATTTATAATAATTTTTTTTTTTGAGATTATCAGATAATTTTGAAATGCGCTAAATCGAAATTGATTAATCTTTTGCATAAAGGTCGCATAGAGTCCTAAAAAATTACTAAGTGAATTCAAAATATGTGGGATATCAGAGAAGATATTTAAAAAGTATTTTATATTATGAATATGACAGCACATATTGTTTTTTTACTTTAGCTATTTTTAACACGACTTATGACACCTTTTAATTATTGATAGATGTATAATCATACTTCATTTAAATAATGTAACAACATCTGTAAGTAGCCTTAATATAAAAAGTAAGAGGTACCTCATAAAAATGAACTATTTGCATAAACGGAACGACTCGGTGAAAACAAAAGGTACTTAAAGCGATAACGGAAAGTTAATGAATAAAACTTATGACTTCGTCTGTACCTCGCCAGCCGAGCACCCAAGTCGCTGGGTCGTTAGAAACGTCAAGCCTAACCTCAACCGCGCACCATCGCTTCCATAATCTGCTTAGCATACCACACTTGCAATACTGCCTCACTCCATACTGATCTTTAAAGAACGCCCCGTAAAGCTCAAACGTATAAACAGACTTCCCTCCGTGACTTTTGGCATCGCGATAAGCAGAAGGTGACAATTCTTTCATCGCGCTCACTTGATAAAATCAAAACTTTTTAGTATGACAATAAATAGATTATCAATGATATAAATAGGACCAGTCCGAATTCTCATAATACCATTCCTATTCGCGGCTTTGTGTCGCATTTGACAGGCGATGTGAGCTGTGAAATTGGGTTCGATTTAAAATATAAAAGTTCGTCTTAAGACTTTTCGGATTTATTTTTTCTCTAAAGAGGATTACTTACAGTTTGTTTGGTTACACTAATGTTAAAACTGTCAGGCCACTGGCTCGATAATTGAACGGACCCCCAGAAAAAATTGAATGTGATCTAATTTTGTTTTGGTGGGACAGCTTTTGTATTAAAATTATACTGATCCGACCTAGTGATCATGATGGGTGTATTTACAAATATAGAAAATGAAATTACTATTTTAGGCAGGTTGATGCCTTGGTACATTATAACTTAAGTATGCATTAGATAGTAGGCCTTCGTGGAACGTAGTCGAGATTCTGTAATTTCAATGCAACACCTAATAATACAATTTGGAGGTGGTAGAACCAGTGTAGTTCGACTGGAGAGGTACCACCGCCACACCTATTTTTAGCGTGAAGCATTTCATGCGTTTCGGTGGAAGGGTTTAGTTACCGGCACACTTTTATATGAGGCGACCATCATAGTCTTCGGGAGTAGCAACGCATCTGTGATTGACTTCAGATAAAACCTATGTTCTGTGTGAAGTTGATTACAGAGGACCATGAGCGGCAGTGACCAATGACCATCAGGTGGACTGCATGCTCGTTTGCTACTTCAGTCAGATAAAAAAAAAAAACTAGTGATAAGCACTGCTAGATTCTGGTTGGGAAGGTATGCCAGGTAAGAGACAGTTTACGAATTATTTCAACTTAGTCCTCACGAGTATCTACCCATCCGTGGACGACGGTAGGACTCTAATCCTATCAGAACTGTTTACATATTGCCAAGTACTATTAAGTGAACTGCTTGTTCTTTTGCTAAACCTACTTTAAAAAATATTTGATATAACTTCTATTACATATCATTCGTATGCTTTGAGTGAAGGGTCCGTGTAATAGCTTTTGAGAACCCACTTGAACGGAAACTAGGAAATATCAGAAAATGCATGATTTTTCATCCGATTACACATCGATATAGGAAACATTATTGCGAATCTGCGTCCCTTTGACTAACTTCTACATTATGTTACGATACATTTAATATAAACTATCGGGATTTTCGGCATGTTCCTATTAGATTCCTACCACCCATTATTTTCAATAAAGCTAATATTTTACGTTCAATGATTTTGATTTATACTATATTTAAATTAAATTGTCATAAGCGCTTACTGTAATAATCATTTAGCTATTATAAATTGTTATTACGACCATGTAGATTTTTAAGTGACTGTCAATAATCTCATTAGTGTACCTACGTCGTAAAAAATGATAAATGGCGTCCGACCGAGTGGCAACGAAACAAAGCGTCGTTTACACGAAGGCCAATATATTTAAAATTGCAAATTCATAAAAATACCCCGTAGCATGTATTTAAAGGAACGTTACAAACTAACAACCGTATATAAAATGTTCATTTAATTACACACGTTTTCTAGGTAATTGGTATCGTGGCAAAATCGCAGATTGCGTTTAAGTATTGTCTTACGATTATTAAAGTAAACGTAATCACTAATTACGGGAAATTTTGTGTCGATGTGGAACATTCTTGCACATCACACTGTTTCTGTACCCTTACCACGAGTTTTAGGTTTCAACGAAACAAATATCGTTCTTGTCGCTCATACATTGTGATGTATATTGCACGTTTACCTAAGTGTCACTACCCTAACACTATTCCCTTTGTAAGCCACTAACTAACCTAGATAGTAAGCATAATTTATAATGATGTTAGCGTAATGTATGAAAAGTAATTAGTATATAAAGATGCTGTATTTATTATTTAATCAATATTGTCTTAGCCAGTAATGAGGATAAACCTCTCTAATTTTGCCTTTGAATAAATAAATCTTTTTAAATTTAAAATCACGATTACGTTATCGCTTTCGGCAACTTGCAATGTTCTGTGAAATGATGAGTGTAAATAAGAACAATGCTTGTTTTGAGGAAATTTAATAAACTCGTACTAAGGGTACTGTACTCTACAACAATGTAATACACCGTTTATCCTAATAAAGTCGCAAACCCACACCGCAAATTATATCATTATAACAAATCTTTACCTTTTTATATCAAATTGTTTTGTGTATCAAAATTATACTTCTAATAATTAAACCATTGTATTTAAATATATTTGCTTTAAGTGTCTCTATTATGTCTTAAGCTTATCTTGGTGACTTTGGTATAATAAGGTGACTATTGTAAGTGGCAAGAAATATTTATCTGTTAAGTTCCAACTCCTAAAACATTATTCGTATAGCATTTTCTCTATGACATTAATTGTAGTTAATTATGTTTGTGTAAAGCTGATAAAACCTTATAAAACATGTATCGTATTAGCTCAATTATAATTTTTATAAGTTCAAAGAAAGATATACTGCAATCAGAAGCTTAGGTACTTACGATTCAAACGTCGATCTCTGCTTTGCAGGTTTGCTTTACTGTTGAGCATAAAAAAATATATGTATGTGATCTTTTTAAATGTTTTGTGGCCTAGCGGAAAGTATCTCGCTAATTCCAGAGTGAAAGTGAAGCAGTTCTTGCGTTTCGTTGGAAGGGTGTGGTTGCCGGCTGACATTATCTCGACCGTATCAATCCGCAGCAGCAGTGCATTTTTCATTGATTTCATATAGAATCTCTGTTCTGTATGAGGATGCTTACAGATATGGGTGGCAGTGATCACTTACCACTAGGTGCAATGCATGCTTGTTTGCGGCACACTTTTACATGAGGCGACCATCATAGTCCTCGGGATTAGCAACGCATCTGTGTTTGACTTCAGATAGAAGCCATGGGCGGCAGTGACCACTTACCATCAGGTGAACTGCATGCTCGTTTGCTACTTCAGTGAAATAAAAAAAAAAAACGATTTTATAAAAAAAGTGCGGTCTTATTCAAAATTTGGGGCAACAGTGTATGACTGGTTCCTTACATAAATTAAAAAAAAATAAGAACCCAACCGTTCCTTTAAACATTACACGCACATTTATCAATTTGTTTATTGTTTATGTATCTTATAATTAATGTACAGAGGTGGAATTAATGCTATAAGTATTATCTGCCAGAATTCCACATTCGACGCTTCTAAAACAAAAAACAACTTAACAAAATTGAAACGAATACTTAATAGACAGTGTGTTATGCTACTATAAGTATAATGCAACTATCATCTCATGGTAACGTTACGTTCATGACATAACGTTCACTGTATTGTTACTCCCTCTACCGCTTATGCATCAATTAATTCCTACTATGCCGCTCTGTAAAGCATGCTCTGTAATTAGGTAAATTTATAAATGCCAAGACAATTACTTATAAACCCACTGCCGGTTTAGATAATAATTCCAATTAAAACAGATACCTAGATTTAACTGCGTGTTACTCTTTTTATGTAGGTATCTAATTAAAATAACTACAATAATTACACATTTAAGCAATATTTGTGTATAACATTCGTTAATTCGAATTTTTTTGTGGCTGTAAAGCCACCAGATCGTTAATATTGTTAAATTTTTGTTGTATAAAAAAAATACTCGTATACGAGTACTTAGGTGTTGAAAGGAATTTTCTGCTAAGTTAGTATTGATTTTTTAGAAATGTCTTAAACTATGTATTAATTGGTTCGAGAATTCGTAGAAACCCTTTAGAGATGGAATATTAAAAAATCTTTTTAGTAGATGTCATCATAGCATGAGCTTATTTTAGAAAAATTATGGCTTTAGTTTAAGTAGTTTTTTAGCCTAAAAGTTGCTTAATCAGAAAAGAGCATCCATTCCATAACTGTCTCATTTTTTTCTACTTATAGAAAATATTATAGTTATAACAAAAATAATACGAAATATAAATGTTTAATGACTTTTTTCATATTAATCAACAAGTTTTAATAAATGATGCATAAATCCAAATGTTACAAGCAAGGATCAAGATATTAAGTACACCTAAGCATGTATTCCGAAGTCAGGTACCCACAATTTATTTAAAAACAAAGTTTAGTCTCTGTATGGAGATTGCGGTTAAATTATCGTGATTTTGTACTGATGATCGAGGCGATAAATCATATAATGATGGCCTATGTAATTTTCCAGTGAACTTGTGAGCGTCAAGCAGTCGCAGCCTATATTCTGATTTGTTATCCATTAAAATTAAATAAATATATTATAAAAACAAAAAAAACAACTTATTATAAATAACTAGCTGTGCCCGCGACTTCGTCCGCGTGGCACGCAACGCAAGCCCTCAAGGATGAATAATTTTCCCCGTTTTTTTTTCATCGTTTTTGTTTCACATTTTCCATTATTTCTTCGCTCCTAATAGTTGCAGCGTGATGTTATATAGCCTAAAGCCTTCCTCGATAAATGGTCTATTCAATACAAAAATAATTTTTAAATTCGAACCAGTAGTTCCTGAGATTAGCGCGTTCAAACAAACAAACAAACTCTTCAGCTTTATATATTAGTATAGGATTATATGAAAAGAGATACATGTTATACTACCCACTGCAGGCAAGGATAAATAAAAATTAGAGAAAAAAAAACAATCAAAACTACGTTTATCAATAGCATTTGAATTTTTGTTTTTATAACGAGTATGTAATTTAATTAAACAGTTTTTGAGTTTGCGTCAAAACAGTAACATAAAATGTTTTAATATACATAAGGTAATAAATGTGTTTTCTAATTATCATTCTACCCGCTTTTATTTAATATTAACATTGTTATGATTAAAGAAATCGTAAAGTTCTCCTCTTCTCCCTTCTTTTCTATTTCCATCCAGTATATTTAAAAATACTATAATAATAATAATAATACTAAAATAAAAATAATAAGTTGTCGTCCACCAATTCGCACTTGGCCAGCGCGGTGGGCTATGGCCCAAACTCTCTCTTTCTGAGAGAAGACCCGTGCCCAGCAGTGGGACAATAATGGGTTGACGAGAGAGAGATATTTAAATATATCTAACAACGCCTCATACGTTATACGTCCTTTTAGCCGCTTTGGCTGTAAAACGGACGAAAGAAATGGACAGCACATATATACCAACATACGCTTGCAAAACATTACCTTTGACACATTCTGGTAATCTACTTATTCCTAATAGTTATGATAAGATAGGACAGAAGATTGAGGTTGGTGGAATGTCTTAATTTTGGTTATCTAAGTTTTTTTTTTTTTAACTTTTACGTCAGATCTGAGTAGGTACCTACTGAATCGGACTTTCTGAGAAGTGACAAAAATGAAGACGTTTTGCTCTCTACAGTTATTTACCGTTGTTCTAGGAAATATTTTATAGATAAAGATCGCATCAACCCATTATTGGCCCACTGCTGGGCACGAGTCTTCTCCCAGAATGAGAGAGTTTAGGCCATAGTCCACCGCGCTGGCCAAGTGCGAATTGGTGGATTTCACACACCTCCGAGAACTTTTTTTTTTCTTTTAAGAACTCTCGGGTGTGTAGGTTTCCTCGCGATGTTTTTCTTCACCGAAAAGCAGTGATAATTAATTGCTAATACCACAATACTGTGCTAATACGCACATAAATCATTGGTGCGTGCCTGTGTTTGAACCTCGGACCTCCCGATCGAGAGAGCAAGTTTCAACCATTAGGCTATCACTGCTCTATCGATAAAGATACTAGTATGTAATTCAGTAATTAGTTAATCAGTATACAAAATATCTAAATATTTAGGTTCAATGCTATCGTCACATTCCATTCTAGAACGTGGAACCGAGGTCAGTATAACAATTTAATTAATAATGTAATTAGATCAGGTGAAAGTCGCCAAAATAAAAGTATCAGTCATCAGTAATGTAAAGATCAATCAAGAGTGAGCTGTCGCTAAGGTCCGTCTAAACATTGGTTCTCAAACTGTAGTCTGCAGCTTGATATAATCTATATTATCATATTATATTTGACGACCCGCGTGGCGGAGCGGTTACCATACCCGTGTGACGCGCAATAGATCCCGGGTTCGATTCCCGGTCAGACAGGTATCTGAATGATGAGTTTAGATTCATGTTTTGGGTATGGGTGTTTGTGTATTCGTCTTGTGTGTGTCCATGGTACCCACGACACAGGAGAAAATTTTATTGTGGGGCTATGAGTGTAGAATGCGTGTTTTTTTTAATTATAATTTTGCATGGCAAATTACAGTTTAACATTCTAGTGAGTATAATTTGATAGTAATACATAGAGTAAGATACATAAAGTGAAACACTACTTAAGTTAAAAATATGTATTATAATAAAATAAAAGTAAATTAATAAAATGATTAATTTTAACAATATTTTGAGAGTTAATAAGATCAGCTAATTTTAACACAAGTTTTAAGAGTGAAGAAAAATACCGACAGCTCTAAGGATAAGGGAATGTTAAATGCCTCTTTTATTATGAGAGTATTCTTGTGTCTAAAGGTGGCACTGTACAGAATCAAATCTTCAAATAAAATCTTCAAATCAAATATTCAAAATATGGAACAATCTTGTAATTGTTTAGGACAAAATAATTCTGAGATGTAGTAAGGTTGAGAGCCACTCTAAAACATGCTCAGCTAACATTATCATAACGTTATAATGTAAGTAGGTACTCAGCCATTGAATAACAAAATGTCCATATCATACAGTACGGCTACGTGGTACAGCGATGTAAATCAGATAAATAATAAATAATTATTATGTGCGTATTAGAAATTAATTATCACTGTTTTTCGGCGAAAGAAAACATCGCGAGGAAACTTACACACCCGAGAGTTCTTTGGAAAAAAAAGTTCTCGGAGTTGTGTGAAGTCCACCAATTCGCACTTGGCACGCGCGGTGCGGCCTAAATCTCTCTCATTCTGAGAGAAGAGTTTGTCGTCAACCCATTATTGTCACGGCAACATTATTAGCACGGGGCCCAGCAGTGGGACAATAATGGGTTGACGACAAACGTGAAAAATATAAATAGGTAAATTGGACGACTAAAATAAATTGAAGGCAGTTTTTTAAGTTAAGCAGTTTATTAGATTAAGGCCTTTATTTTTGCACAGTTTCATTTCACGCTTATTTTATTATGATAGGTATGTAGAGTAACTGTCAACACGTATTTCATGCCTCGTGGGATCCGCAATCATGGTTCCTTCTATTTTTTTGATTTTTATCATTTTGGAAACTAGATTTTTTTTAACATATAAATAATTACATAGCTATACCGTTATGAGAAAATAAACGCAAATAAAAATACCGTATAATAAAATTACAAACATTACATCCTCTTTTGATTTAAACATGTACACACTGCATATAAATAAGTATTAATATGTATAAGTAGAATAATTTTTTAATACTAATCTTTTTGGTATTAAATTTGAAAGTTTGCGAAGATGTATGTGAGTATGTTACTCATTTACGCAAAAACTATATTATGCAAACTTAGACCATGTTACGAAAATATTACCGGACAGATTTCGCTGAAATTTTGTATACGCATAGTTTATGACATTAATATATAAGGTACCTACTCATTACCATGGTACGTGACCGAAGTGGACAATACTTCGGGAATTACCTAAAATAATTAACAGTATAGATTCTTTTCCTAAGCACAAACACACATATAGTTATTAAATACCTGTAAGTAGATTATGTTTTTATTTCTTAAAAAAGTGTTAACAGGCATATTTTACCGTCCACTTCTCAAAAGCAAAGAAAAAAATTAAGATGTTAGTAATGTAACGGATGTTACCACCGTTTATTTGTCGATAAACTGCACTTCGACAACTTCGATTTTGTTGGATAGATATGGCGGCCTTTTTTGGAGAGCACTGCAATTCAACGTTCGCATTCGCAATATTCTTACGAATACGAAATCGAATATCTAAATATATATATCTGGAGCTAACTTTCATTACAATGTAAAAAAAACATGAAAGAAAAAAAACTATTATACAACATAAAAAAAGACAAACCCGCTGAGTTTCTTACCGGATCTTCTCAGTTGAGGTAGTCCGATCCGTTGGTAGTGTAAAAAAATGTGTAACTGACAATTTGTAAGTGCCCCCATAGGACTATACAAAATAAAGTCATTTCATTTCATAAAAACATGCAAATATTCTCGAATGCGAAAGCGAATTTTCTTTACATCACTATAATGTATGCATCAGCTGATTGTTTTCTGATAGATCACGGAAGCGTCACGGACTCGCTCGTTCAGTAACTGACCTAAACATACGATTCGTGGTTCACTGAGCCGCAGGCGTGTGATCGCTCACGCTATAACGAAAGGATATAGTTACAAAGCTCGCCCATGAAAGCTTTGCGGTATAAAAAGCGTTTTTAGGGATTTATAAACGTATTTTGTGATGTTATTGTTTAGTCAATTATTTTAACACTATTGCACCAAGTGGCCTTAAGTGTGAAAATAATATTGAAGTAAATCATTATAGTTTATATACAAGTATAGTATAGAAGTAGCGAATGAGAGTGCAGTATATCTAATGGTAAGCGGCCAAGCCAATGCCTTTGGGCATATGTAATTAACCCTAGATAAGTAAGAGTTTCTAATTCCTGTTGTTCGAACAATCGTTAGACCGGGGATCTACTACCGTATCAAATTTTAGCAGTTCTTGCGTTTCGTTTAAAGGGTGTGGTTGCACTTTGACTTCAAATTGTACTATTCTTTTATTTGAAGCTGCTTACAAATGTCCATGCGCCATGTCAGTGACCACTTACCATCAAGTGGACTGTATGTGATTCCCTAAAGTACTTTTTTCTACTGCAATAAAATTCGAAGTAACTAACCTTAAATCGTACACATTTGATGTAATCTCGTTCGACTACCTTTCTTAAGTTAACAAACTATTATTATTCGTATTAGAATTGATCTCAGCTCTTTTATACAATGAGCACTTGTCTATGAAACAAACGGTTGTATTCTAATCCCTTTACAGGCAGCCGTCCCTCCTAACCTAAGCTACTAAGCTACGTCACCTAAGCTAAATTAGCTACTGGCGTTTTTTAATCAACGTCATAGCAGGCGCTGACCTTAATCGCCACAGATTAATTCTTGTACAGATTGGAGTGTTTATTGATCAATTAAATATTCTCGAAATCAATCAAGCCATCGTAAGTAACTTAATATTCAATTAACGGCTTAACTTATCTATTAGATACGCCATGTCCTTTGCGGAGCTCACAGTGACAGTGCATGGACGAGGTCAAACTAAACTCACTGATTATAAACACATTAGCAGGTTGCTTCTATTTTATTTTAGGGAGCTCGTAAACGGAGTAAATATTGCTTGTGGCAGTTTTGCTGGCAATCTTGTCAATATACGACCTTGGTATATTGACAGCGATGGACTTGTTGCAAGAACTTCGAAAAAGAATTGTCAACACCATGTTGACGACGATATCGGCTCACTGTAGTAAAAATAGTTAAAAGTAAGTTAAGGATGTAAAATATATTTTAAACATTTCCATGCGATAAAGCTTTCACCGTTAAAAGACGTCACAGTTATATTAATTTTATTTTAATTTTATTTTATTTTTGTTTGCGAAACATACAATATAAATTAAGACATATATAGGTTCTAAAATTAGGGCACATATCAGTAGTTTCCACTAAAAACTTATTCACTAAAATGCATGGTAAGAGTGATGTGGAGCAAAACAATAAGTATTAAGGGTTTCTTAAGGGTATCTTACATATTAGACAATTTAAAATCGAATACAATATGCTGAGTTTTTTTTTTTATAATTTAACCTAAAGGCAGACGGGCTACCTGATGGAAAGTAGTCACTGTCGCCTGTGGACATTCGCAACTGCATCGCCGGCTTTGTAGGAGAGCTCTTTTCGCACCTTTCTTGAAGAACCCCATGTCATAGCGCTCCGGAAATGCTGAGTTATAGAAAATCGTTAATGTACAAAAATAAACACACATTAAAGTATATCAATTTCACTCACTTTAAAGTATATTAATCTTACATATTTTATAAAATTAGAAGTGTGTTGAATAGGAACGTATCTCAACTGCCACTAGACTTACTTTTTGTTGCTATGAATAACGACAAAGAAAATCACATATAAAGTAAGTGTAGATCATAAGTTAAACATTTTTGTTTGCATAATTTAATAGAAACAAAAAAGAGAACATACATACGCTCGAAAAACTTCTTACGCAGTCGGATAAGAAAATAATACTTCTGGTTTTTGTGAGACTTAAATTGTTCGAGAATTAAATACACGTATTTAAACACTTAAATGAACAATTTAATTTTTATAAATGCAGTCAAATGCATTTCCAGTCACTAGCTGACATTTAATAGCTAATGTTTAAATTATTATAATTTAAAAAATGCTAAGTGTGATAGACATGTGAGCGTGGAAAAAACATGTTTTAAATCCTATATTTGCTGGCAGTAGGAATTTGACACCGACAATGTTTATCCTAAACCATAGCCATATTTATACTCGAATCTTAGTTTAGTTTCCATATACCATAAACCAATTTTGTAAATCTTATTTGTAGCCAAGTTTCGAAGTCACTAAAGTTAGAAACTAATCTGATCGTCTCAGAATTATGATTGAAATCATTCAAAAACCGCATCCTTGGTACAATTACCTGAAAAGAATTAATTGTCAATTTTCTAAAGTAATTTATATTTTGGAAAAAGCTGTATAATAAAAAATAAATGTTGTAATTATTGTCCCACTGCTGGATCTGGGTCTTCTCTAAGAATGAGAGAGTTATAGGCCATAGTTCACCGCGCTGGTCATGTGCGAATTGGTGGACTTCACATACCTCTGAGAACTTTTTTTGAGGAACTCTCGGGTGTGTAGGTTTTCTCACTATGTTTTCCTTCTACGAAAAGCAGTGATAATTCCTAATAGGTACATGATTTTAGAAAGAGCAGTGGTGCGTGCCTAGGTTTGAACCTCGGACCTCCCGATCGAGAGGGCAAGTTTCAACCATTAGGCGATCACTGCTCTCTATAATAAATAATATGATAAAAGTGGCCAACAAGTATGAGGTTCACATGATGATTTACCATTAGACAAATGCACATGGGCTTTATAATAGACTCCAGATAAGATGAAAAACGCACTCGCGGTCGGTCACAGACGCTATGCTTTTCCTAAGAACTAAGATGGAACTTTTTCTTTTTATCTGACTGAAGTAGCAAACGAGCATGCAGTTCACCTGATGGTAAGTGGCCACTTCACACCGAACATGGTTTCCATCTGAAGTCAATGACAGATGCGTTGCTACTCCCGAGGACTATGATCGTCGCCTCATGTGAAAGTGAAAAAGGAACGCTTCGAATAAGTACGTTTCCCTTCAGATCTGGTTTAAATACATGAGCTTAAATTGTTGTTATTAAACAGAAGTATGACGTATACCCGGTGTCGAACTTCATAGGGTTATGCTTAGACCTAGTTTTTAGACTATAGGCTTTATCTACAAGATCAGTTCAACTAGTTTATAAATAATATCGAATAATAATTAGTTTTGCAACCACTCTATAAATGTATATCGGAGTATAATCGATCAGAACCGGATCACAATCGCTTCCCGGGTCACTTCCGGTGGCATTCCTTCAGAGAATTGGATTTTTGTTTACATCAGGATTCCGCGAAGTTCTTATCTTATAATTAAAATTATTTCCCTATATATTTAATTGTATACCTAAATTGATACACAAAACTCATTAAAAATCATTATTTATGATTCATCAACGTATAAATCATAATTTACTTATAAACGATTCTTTAATCAACACATTAATAAGTCTTAAGTTCCAGCTACGCAACTCATGAAGCCATATTATATAATACTGGTGTTTATTACTAGAAAAGCGTGAATGATTAATCACATTTTTTATATTCTTTGTATAATATCAGTCTTTAATTTTTTGTTAATTATATGAAAGTAGTAAACGAACATTCAGTCCACCCATTACGGCCGCCATTGTATATATCTACCCAACTCTATATAGGAAAGCGGTCCTTTCGGAAGTCGATCACAGATTCGTTGCTACTCCCGAGGACTAAGATGGTGGTGTTATATATGAATGAGCCGGCAACGGAAACCAAGGAACTGCTTTACGCTAAATCTAGATTTAAAGTATAGACTATAAATAGGTATAAGTAGGTATATTCAGTTCTTCAAATTAAATTTAGTATTTTATTAAACTTAGTATTTGTGGTGCTTTTAGAGAGATAAATTTAACCTCGTCCTCTGATTTTTTTACAAATATATTTGAAGTTCGGACACAGTGTCGGTAGGTTGATCAAACCACGAGAGATTCTAACCTCTAACCTTTACATAAATTGCTGTGATCACTCTTCGCTTACCGGTTCTACTACAGTTTCGCATTTTTTTTCTAACGATAGCTATATTACCTAGCCACAAGCAACGTTTGTGACCAAACGTTATTTCCTCAATGATTATCGATAGCACTTCCTGGGTTTAAGTTCCCAAAATAGTGCTATAATATTAATGAACTGTTATTGTGTGATTAAAATATTGTGTGCCTAATTGCATGATTTAATCTTCTTTATAAAAATGAATGTTTGTCTGTATGTCCTCTATAGAATCGTAAACTATTCATTTGATCATGTGATCTTTAGCAAAGTTGTTATTCATGAGCTCGCGAAGGTTTCTGGTATATTTTTTTTCTTAGTGTAGCAACAAAGTTAGTTTTTTTTATATAATAGCTGTCGCCCGCAACTTAGTTTTTTGTTATTTGGACTTCCACAAACGACGAAACAAACGTAAACGAGCATGCAGTCAATTCTATGGTGTGTAAGATCATGGTTTTACCTGACTTTATCGTGACTTAGTAGGTCACAATTATTTTAATTTCTTAAATAACGTTCTTCAAGTTAAGTCAGTGATTTAGAACTCATTGACGTAATCACTACATAGTATAAAACAAAGTCGCTTCCCGTTGTCTGTCCCTATGTATGCTTAGACCTATAAAACTACGTTACGAATTTTAATGTTTTTTTTTAATAGATACAGTGATTCAAGAGGAAGGTTTTTATGTATAAAACATTTATAATATAGAGGAGATCATTTTATATTTTTGACTTTTAGACGGAATGAAGTTCGCCGGGTTAGCTAATATACAATATAAAAGACAAAAATGACGTATTTGGGTGTCGAGTTTTATACTAGGGTAGGTAACGTTCGTAGACACATTATAATCCACTAAATGATAATAATTTTCACGGTCGAGTAAGTGCAGTCGGCAGTTGGACCTTATTATAATAAATTAACGGCGTACCCTAATGGGCCTTGTTCAACTCATAATTATACTCGATATTACAAACTGCTAAAGGGTCGTTGAAAAAATCACCAGGTCGCGAGCAATTTGTAGCCAAGGTTATTCCACTGAGGAAAACATTTACTTAATGAATATAGTTTAAGCACGTGTAAGAATTTTTTGTTCCGATTTATTTACTTTGCGAAAAAACGTTTTACGGAAAATATGATAGTATTTTGAATTGTATGGAAAATATGACGGATTTTTTGTAAATATATGTGCACTGTATGGTAAGTGCTATTGCCATTTAGTTATTACCAGATATTTTTTGACAATTATGGAATGCATCGTATGTCTTCCTCACAAAGCCTTAAATCTTTATACATAGGCGCTTATCATTGCAGTTATTAAGTGGAAATAGGTGTACAAATAGTACTACCAAAATCGGATTAAATAAAGTTCTACCTTGTTCGAAAATTTGTCCCTTATAATATTTAAGTATTTTTATTACGGTTTAAGGATAATTTACCTAGCAATATCGTCCACCAATTCGCACTTGGCTAGCGCGGTGGACACCGGCCTAAACTCTCTCATTCTGAGAGAAGCCCCGTGCGCAGCAGTGGGACAATAATAGGTTGACGAGAGACCTAGCAATATACAAATATTATTCTTCCATTAAAGAAAACAGTTACATAACCGAATACACTTAACTAAAGCTCTTGTACAGTTTTTTGTTTTATTTAATTTCCGATAAAAGGATATTGTATGTATTACACATTAAGTTTCCTCTTTCCGGATTAACGAAATGAAGTATTATACCTACAATTAAACTAATCTCATAGCAGTGAACCAATATATAGTTACTATAAAACGTATTTCTGTTATATATATGCGTCATATTACAATTATGAAAGGCAAACATTTATAGAAAAAATACACATACATTTAATAAATTATCATCTTATACAGCTACCCAACTATTTAGATTTAACATTTACCTTCTTTGCCGTTCTAAATATCATTGTATCCATTGTAACTACTGACAAAGTCATGATCCAACGCACGATGTTAAAATAAAATTATGAAGCCAAGCGTCAACATTAAGTCCTCAGGTTACCACAGATGACTTTAAAATCCATCAGCGATATTTAGCCATTATAATTATTAAAATAAACAAGCTGAAAGTGTCACGTCACCGTGAGAGGCTCGCGGGTGGCAAACCGCAACCGCGTCTACACTCCGCTGCGCTAATACCCTACACGATATGCTATAATCCTTTGTTTCACCACTTGTAACCATTTAATGGGACCTCCGCATAGTGAAGACTTCGGTTATACGTTTCTATGTTTTTAAAAAAAAATGCTGACCTTATCTGAAGTGGAGAAGGTTACTACCGCCACACCTATATCTACCGTGAAGCATTTCTTGCGATTCGATAGAAGGGTGTGGTTGCCGGCACACTTTCTCATGACCATCATAGTATTCATAGTCCTTGGGAGTAACAACGCATCCGTGATTGAATTCAGGTGGAACCTATGTTCTGTATGTAGTTGATTACAGATGTCCATGGGGCAGTCCATGACCACTTACCATCAGGTGGACTGCATGTTCGTTTGCTACTTCAGTCCGATAAAAAACGGGTTCAGGCTATGATCATAGTCTAGGGACTAATTAGAAAGTAAATATTTGCCTAACCGTTCAAAATATGGATATTAATTTTCACTAGTCACCCGTAGCATCGGCCGAAATTCGACCGTAATTTAAATTAAAAATCAAATGTCATCTGACATTCTTGACGTTGTGTCTTTTCATTTTCATTTACTAAGTACATATGTGTTTGTGACAAATGCAAGGCAGTGTGTGTAATGTGTTTTTAGTTGATTTTATGTATGAAAAATACATTATTTGAAAAAAATATTAACATTCTGCACTCCTTCTCTACGTCCACTATAACCGTGCAAAATTTCATACTAATCCGTCCGCGGCATATTACTTAAAAATCCGTCACAAATTTTTGCTTCACGTACTCGTATTAATATAATAATTACTGTTCAATTACTTTAGTATAATAAATATCAAAAACTGTTTTTAAGATATTTTTAAGAATTGCTTGGCAAAGGATCGTATGTACTTGGTTTTGTGATTCGTATTAAACTAAGAGATTATTTATTTTTTACTTTTATGCTTATATAATGAGATTACATCTCGGTAGAATGTTATACGCGAAGCTAAAAAAATGAGTGCTAAACAATTAACAAAATTTCGCATGCTTTACAATATAACGATAACCATATCTTGTGTTTTTACTTGCAAAAATCAAATTTCAATACTCGCTTTATCCAAAAAGCCTTTGCAGTTAAGAAAAAGTCTTCCGAAAGCAGTCACGGCTATGAAATGTCAACATTATTATCCATGTGGTCTGTGGTGACCGATCCATCCTGTACTCATACAGGGTAACGGTTTTGATTTCCGCCCAGGCAGATAATTAAATCACTAATTTAAATACTTATTTCTAGTATTAGCATAAATGTAGGCTCTACGAGTTTTTGACAAATGGGTAACATGATTATCAGTTTTTATCGATAGTTGATCATTAATGTATAATCAATCGTTCAATTTTTATTCACTATTTTTTATAGCTTTTTCGAAGGCTCTACTTGTAACAGTGAACCTGTATGTGTTATTATCGTAGCTTCTAGATGTTTTTATTAGTTTTTCATTATGAAGTTGAATTAATCCAAAGTATACGTTAACTCGCATTTCTTCCTCATTATTGACCCGTTGATGGACTCAGGTCTCTTTGAGCGAGAAGGTTATAGGTCCACTATGACAGTCAAGGGTGAATATGTAGGCTACTTATAATTAAAGGAAAAATATTCAGCAATTCAAATACTACGAGGTCCATGATAATGTTACGGAGGTTTTTATAAATTTTAAATCAAATTTCCTTAGTTAATATACTAAGGAAATTTGATTTTGGCCCGTGCATTAAGTTGCTAAGTAAGGATGTCGAAGGAAGTACGGGCAGGCCGCCGACCGCGAAGCCCCGCGTTAGCATGGCTTCGGCGAGGACACCACGTTTTGAGAAACAAGTTTCAGCTTAAGTTACAACACTACAGCTCACGGCAACCGCGTAAGCGTCTTAGCAAGCCCTTTACGTAAATCGGTAAAGCAAGCTTACTACAGTAATATTTAAATTGGGTTACTATTTTTTCACACGCCCAAAGATTAGGATCGTAATTAAGAGCTTAAGATATTTTATCTCTGATAACTATTGAGTAGCACCTTAATACAATTCGAGCTCTGTAATACAAATAGTATCGTATAGATAATTTAGGTTATATTACAATTCAGATAATATTTTTATATAATGCTTAGCGGGTCATGTTTGCCTACTTAATTTTATTCTTCTACAATTATATTGTCTTGAATCTCCTTCTTAATTACAAATCCTTATCCAATAGGTGTGAAAGATGACTCAGACGACGTATCAAGTAAGGGCTGCGGCGACGCATCAGGTCTCGCCAAGAAGCAGCGGAAGGCGCGGACGGCGTTCACGGACCACCAGCTGCAAACGCTGGAGAAGTCCTTCGAGAGACAGAAGTACCTCAGCGTACAAGACAGGATGGAGCTGGCCGCGAAACTGGGCCTCACTGACACGCAAGTCAAGACCTGGTACCAGAACAGACGGTGAGTTGTTCAATTTTGCAAATCAGTTTAGGACGATGTTTTCAGGACAAACAGACACACAGTCAAACATTAATATTCGCTTCGGCCATGTCTACTAATGTATTATGTGATAACTAGTTTGTTCCTGAATTAAATTTCCGTCATGAAAATCTTAAAACCTCTAAAACTTCAAGAATTTTCATCAGACAATGATATTTTGACGTCCAATAAAACTACTCTATTTTAAGATGAACATCGTTCTGCGCATATAAATAAAATATTGTCGCACTGTTTATTGGCTTTGGGATGATTTTCACCATTAACGATCGATCAATCGGTTCAGGTAGAGTCCATTAATTTCTATTGATATACCTACATTTTAAGAAAATATAAATCAAATCTCATACCTTCACTATCACTATCCTTACTAATATTATAAATGTGAAAGTAACTCTGTCTGTCTGTCTGTCTGTCTGTCTGTCTGTCTGCTACTTATTCACGCCTAAACAACTGAACCGATCCTTATGAAATTGGGCACACAGATAGTGTTGACCTCGAGAAAGGACATAGGCTGCTTTTTATCGAAAAAAATGGGTTGAAAGCGTTAAAATCAGGCATAAATATTTGCATGGAAGTTCGTTTTTGACAAAGTCCCATATTGACAAGTCCGTCAAGGGGTACGATAGACTTACTTAAAACCTTATCTAAATAATAAAACATAAAAAAACATTGATTTCGAGTCGACAACATATATCCGTAAAATTCGGATTGTTGCGTATTTTGTTAAATTCTAATGTAAACATGTGTGACATGACAGTAGCCATAATGGCCGCCCGGATGCCATTCTGAATTCATTCAAAAATAATACGTATAAATTTGTAACTATCAATTATCATAAATATAGATGTGATTCAAATTGATTTTAATTTAATTTATGAATTTATGAAATATTTCAATAATATAAAAGCATCCGTTGACGCGCTGCGGCCGCGCTACTTGCGACCTAATGTAAAATCGCTCTTTGAGTACAGGGATTCCCAATTAATGACAGATGGCGCGTCATACTATTATAGTAAAATAGTTATTCGAATCCAATAATTCAAAGGCGATAAAATGTTTTAACATTGTTTCAAAATAAAAATATCGACTCCATTTGTCACTCCATGTTCATGTTACATAAATAGTTTCTTAACTGTTATTGCATAAATAAAGTTATGTTATTGACCACACCCGTACATTTTTAGCGAAAATAAATATTAAGGACAAAATACAATTGATAGTCTTTTAAGCAAAATACTAACATTAATAAGTCGATCAGTGTCTAAATAAGATATAACAATTATATCATGAATTATTATTATAAAGAAGCTTTTGCAACTTTTGTGATAAATAATTGCATTTATGAATATTGAAGCATGGTTGATGAACACTTGGCTCTAATAACAAACGAGCAAGGTCAACATTATTGTTCTTTTTATATTTATGATATGTTCATTATAAATAATGTTATAGAAAACATGCATTTAAATAACAACATATTTTAAATTAATTTTAGAATAACAAAGTGTGTCAAAATAAGCCAAAATAGATGATGTTCTTAACTCATAAGTATGTGAATTTCGCATGTGTTATTAAAATCGTTATAGCCGTGTGGTGCCAAGTCGGGCGGATTAAAAACGCGAGGTCTGGGGTTCGAATCCAGTTGTCTTATGTACATTATTGTTATTATTATTATAACCTGTAGTTTTCATAAATACTAATTTTAGTATTATTTTTTTAATAAACAGCTCATTTTTAAATATTATTTAGTATCGGAAATGCAAAGCTTTCGCCCGCCTGGGAATCAATGTGTCACAAAGATTATATTAAATTAATAGAGGTTTAACCTCTGTCAGGTTCAGGTCAAATTCAAATTTTAATGTAATGAACCACAAGCAAGGCTTAATAAAGATAAACTATAAACATACCTGAGCGCCGCTTAAATGTTAGTAGAACCAAAATTAGTTTACGTATCATTGATACTGTCATTAGATTTTTAGTTTTAGTTAGATGCACCAGGGGGCACGGGTAAAATGTTTATAATAAATTTACTATTAGCGAAAAATATAAGATCTGATAGAAAAATAGCTATTGCCGTGGCGTCGTCCAGCGTTGCGCCCACACCTTTGAAAAGCGGTCATAATGCCTGCCTATTCGCCTTTGAGCCTCCACTCAAGATTTGTAGCAACGATTTCTCTAACATTTTTAATATTTCAAATCAAAGGAATACTGGAAATTCAATGCGGGATTGTTATTTGACTATTTGGGATGAAGATTCTGTAGATACAGCCATCGAGTTCGAAGAGATTATCCAACAAAATTTTTGGATTCCTTCAACCCGCCTCCCGGTACTTCTCCACACAAACTTTTTTTAAAAATAAAAATACGCTTTCTACACTCAATAAAATAGAAAATTTCTAAAATTTAAATTTCTATAATAGGATTTTTTCCTGTGTCGTGGGTACCATGGACACACAAGACGTATATAGAAACACCCAGACCAAGAATATGAATCATGAATTCAGATTCCTGTCTGGCCGGGAATCGAACCGGGTGTGGTAGCAACGCGGGTCGTCAAGGTTGTCAAATTAATGTTAAAAGTAGGTTCACCTATATGTAATCTTACTCAGAAATTTAAAAGGACCAAAATTAGTCTAAATAGTATTTTTCAATTCATAAAAGTTAAAATCCAACTTTATAATCGATGCGCTTTGGTTTAAATGTGGAGGCGTTGTTTGAAAAGACGTATTCCGATATTGTTAATGTGACCACTAAGACTGTAAATTGGTTCAAAAAAGGGGTTTACGATATTCTGATTCGTCTTATTTTCATAACATTTTATATAACAATATGCACCTACCCACAAATACACACTTAAAATTCGTTTTTTCACTCTGTGTTTGTCCGGGTAATCCTTGACCGGCTAAACCGATTTTTACAGGATTTTTACTATAGAAAATGTTATGGAACAACATGTAGACTACTTTTATGGTAGAATTCCCACCGAGTGGAGATTTGCGCGGGAAAAACTTTGCGATACATTGATTTGCACGCGGCCGTAGCCGCGGGTACAGCTAGTATAGTATAAAACAAAGTCGCTTCCCGCTGTCTGTCCCTATGTATGCTTAGATTTAAAAAATTATGCTACGGATTTTAATGCAGATTTTTTAAAAGATAGAGTGATTCAAAAGTAAAGTTTTTATATATAACGCATGCTTAATATGTGGAGGAACACTGTCAATTTTTGATGTTGGACTTTTAGGCGGAAGGAAGTTCGCCGGGTCAACTAGTTAAATACTTATAAAAACAAGAGAAACCTATTAATAAACTAAATAATTTAAGCTGCCTTCACATTGTATTTCGTGTGTACCTGTATACACTATCTCCCACACTGTAATGGGATTATTAGAGTAGATACGTGTGTAAGAAGGTTTCAGTGAAAAAGCAATTATAGAACGCTTTTGCTGTTTGGTTCAAGGCACTGCTGCGGGCGAGATACGTACTTGATTGTTACTATTTTCCACAAATTATCTATATATTCGAAAGTACCTTTGCTAATTATATAGTAACATTTCTTTCGTTCGGTTATCTTGATTATTGCTATGTTGCTGTAGTGCTTATGTCATTTATAAACTGTTGTTTTGTAAATGTAACATTAAAACTACTACTAGAATAAACTTGATTACATAGTGTAGAGTAATGTGAAGACGTGTTTGCGTATGCGCATATTATAAGATTTTAGATCTACGTTAGAAGCATGACGAAAAACACAACATTACGATGCATGAAATTTATAGAAGACATTACTATTTATAGCAGTTATTTTCTTTTCTAGTTTTATCGTATGAGTATAATGTTATAAAAACAATGCAGGTATTTTTTGGCAATTTGATTAATTCAAATCAAACGAACATTTAAAACTAATATTAACGTTACTATTTTGTTTTAATTTAATGTAAAGCCATTAATAAGACTACGTTTAAACAGGTGAATCCAGGGGATAAATTAAGTAAAAACCACTCATCAAAACTAATATGTCAATACCACTTAAAAAGATGTATATAACGTTGTATCCTTCTTCGTTGCATTCGATATAACACTAAACAACATTTACACTTAGACAATCAATAAACAAAACAATGTTTGTTTGCGTTTGCTCCATTGCAAACGCTTGTGACTTAGAGCCGAGAGGGTTCGTGACATAGTTCGTGAGATAGTCGGCGAGCTACGTAGAACAATGCTGAGTCAGTAAGTCGGGCTCACTGCTACTGGCGTCTGCTTCCAACTTATATGCGTGGTTCCGCAGAATAGCGTTTTAATTTGGTACAACGCAAACGCTTGTGACTTAGAGTCGAGAGGGATCGTGACGTAGTTCGTGAGATAGTCGGCGAGTCACACAGAACAATGCTGAGTCAGCGAGTCGGGCTCACTGCTACCGGCGTCTGCTTCCAACTTGTATGCGTGGTTCTGCAGAATAGCGTTTTCATTTGTTAGACTCTTAACAAATAGTGTACTAATAACGTTATAATATACGTGAGATTTATGTTACTACGTGAAAATAGTATTTTATGTCTTGTGTATTGTGAAGTGTTTAATCTCATTAATAAAATTAAATTGCTTTTATATAGACCACACTTTATACGTGGTTATATTATGGGTAATGTGACTTCTGTAGTTATATCAAAAAAGAATTTTTTCTTTAACTGTGAAAGTAGTATCGACAAACTTAACCTCAAAAAACGTATATTACCAATTGACAAGGTTTAGTATCAATAATTGAAAAAATGCTTATAAATTGTTTACCTAATCAAGTTATGGCCTCGCCTATGATTTTGAAGACTTGCTGTGAATACTAAAAGTTTCTATAACTATTACCTACTAGTATAAAGTCCCTTACTACTATTATTTATTTCATATTATCAAAAACAAATTTCGATGGCGACCGTACCTGGGCGGTTATTTCAAAAACAAACGTTTGTAATTAGGCCTTTGCCGGCCGCCGCCTGCCACCTTCAGACGCTCCGATAAAAACTACGGTAGCTAAAAAACCGACTACCCGTAGTAATTTTGTGTTTTTTCATGCCATTTTTTATTCTATTTCTGTGTTTATTAATCGACTTCTATTAAGTGAATATTAAGCGATATTGAAGTCACGTACAAGTGTAGTTTATAGCTCACCAGGTCACTTGATTTTGCTTTTATTTGCTAAGACAAAGGTTAATATAAACGCTGCTTCACTCTTATATGGAGTTGGAATTATTTCGCATTATATTTTGATGCAAAATATAACCCATAATAACACCAACTCCCAATATAGAAATGTGATTTTTTAATTGGTATATTCTAAGTGTATGTGTAATGAATAACATACGTTATTCTATATTTGTATCTATGTGATAGATTCTTAAAAAATATATCTCAATAGAGTCAACGTTGATCGTTGTGAATGTGTCAGACGTTACATATGGTTAAAACTGATTCAATTTTACACATCAACATCGACACTTTAAATGATCTTAAACGTACTTAAAAAGCACAGGTATATTTTAATGGTACTGATATATACGATAAATTTTAATGTTCATTAACATGATTTTGGGAAACATATTGCTTGTTCTGCGGATGTCCGCGAGGCGCCGCACACGGCGTCGCCCGCCCCGTCTCGAGCTTTTTCAATCAACCTCACTTTTTGCCACGCTTTTTGTTGGTTTTCTATAATTTCGGTTAAACTAATGTTTGGTCTTCGATTTTTCGGTTCGTGAAAGGGTGTGAAATCGGAGTTAATTGTACGATGTAATAGCTTTTGTGTGCGGTCACTCTTTTTGTTTTTATGCTGACAAAGCACGAAAAACGAGTACCTACCCACTAATTTGTAACCCTGGGAGCGGCTGATCGACGATAATACGCTCGTTTTGTATGTATTGCCGTTTTAAATTACACAAAGCAAAATTCTCATTAAGCGTTCACTTAAAGAACTGAACGGAGATAATTTGTTTTAATTACAGACATGCCGATGTTGTTACCTTCGGGGTCGTTGTTAATAAAAAATAATTACATACTAAAGTATTTTTAACTGAATGGCTAG
Organism: Spicauda simplicius; assembly: GCA_949699795.1. Classification (NCBI taxonomy): domain Eukaryota; kingdom Metazoa; phylum Arthropoda; class Insecta; order Lepidoptera; family Hesperiidae; genus Spicauda; species Spicauda simplicius. The sequence continues at coordinate 16,202,625 of OX453060.1, read as the reverse complement.
TTTTATGTTGTAGCATTTTACTGTTGGTTACGTACACGTATATACATACTTTTAAATATACTAACAAGTTAAATGTTATTGAAAATATAGATCTTCATTTATATGTATTCATTTTGTACTGTAGATTTTTAGCATTTCCATTTCCCTTTACCGCAGTTGCTATACCTTCAAAATCTCATTCTGTTTGTGAGGTGTCTGAGTGGCTTGATCTGGGCCGTACGTGTGAATCCACCGTCGTCGCTCGGCACTGATCTAAGGAGACTTGCAAGTCACGGCCGCGGCGGCGCCACCTCCAACCTCTTATTAAAGACCTTTCGACAATTTAAAATTTAAATTTTTTACAAATGGTATCATTCACGTGTTTACTAAGGCCACTTCAAATAAATGCCCATTGATGTTGAAACAAACCGCATTTCTCAACTGACACTAGAGAGACAGCTACATACCTTTTATTACGAGTAATGGCGGCGTGCAATTAAGCTTCTTGCTACTGTATTTAAATTCCTTATGATTTATGGATCAATACGAATCAACCGGAGGTTTTCCTGCAACTGCGGCCATTATACAATTACACGAAATTAGTCGACGCTCGCGAAGCGTCTTGCCATTTATTCAAATATCATAAATCAGGCTCGATACGCGGTGTGATTGAACTGAGGCATTAAATACTAAAATCGTATTGTCCGTCGGTCGTAAATTCGTAATGGGCTGGGGGCTGCAGCGGGACCGTTTATCGGCGTTTAGTCGGCGGCGACGTGTAATCCGCAACGATTACATAATGATGCGTTCTATAATGACATGTGCACGACGAGCCAATATATCTACGTACGGCGCGCCTCCCCACGAACTTGACTGTACAAGAAAAATAGTTTTTTTTTCTGACTAAAGTAGCAAACGAGCATGCAGTCCACCTGATGGTAAGTAGTCACTGCCGCTCATGGACACCTGAAATCAACTTCATGCAGAACATGGGTTCCATCTGAAGTCCTGTCTAGGAAACAACACACATACGTAAAAGCAGAGATAGCGAAGACTTTGCTACTAAAAAGACATTCAAAAGCTAAAATGTACGTATAGTATGTTTCAAAAACATTTAAGTAGAACTAAATAAACATACCCATGACTTAATAAAGTTAACCCTCATAAATAGAGCATTTTCTTTATTTAGGAGTTTAGTGAGTAAAATTGATTTCCTCCGCATTCATTTAAACTTTAACTGAATGAAACCTTTCCAGGTATGAATAAAATTTATTGACAGCCAATTTAGTGCTCTTAACTCTTTTTTCGATGAGAAACGTAAAGATAAACGCTTTGGCAAATAATCCCTAATGGCTTAACATAACAGGGTGCTGTTTATTCGTATCATTTGTATAAATAATGTGCACAAACCTATACAAGCGTTTATGTGACCGTATTTTTCGGCATGGTCTACACTGGTCGAATATTCAACATAGAGAGATCTGGTAGGCAGTAGATTTCTAAATAGGATTTCAAATGGATTATGGGAATATTAATTTTATTATCACAGCACAACGATGTTGGTACATCTACTCGAAATAATTTTGTTTGCCTAATTAATTTTGTCTACCTAATTCATATTTACCTAATTGGATACTGTGCCAATTATTTATGAAAGGCAACGTTTTATTGTATGGGTACAGAATCGTAAACGCTAAACTCTAACCTATTGTAAAACTTTTAAGGTAGCAATCAAGTAAATTACCTATTGTTTACAAGATGGTATTTTCCCTATTTCGAATAATAGCTTAACTACGTTAGTTACCTAAACCGTACATGAGTTTCGCTAATATACATGCCTTAATTTTTTTATATAATAACAGGTTAGCCTGCAGTTCACCTGATTGTAAGTGGCCATAACCATCCATGGACATCTTTAATAAATGTTATATGAAGTCAATTACACATGCGTTGCTTCTCCCGAAGAATAATATGGTTTCCTCATTTGAAAGTAGTCACACCCTTCCACCGAAACGCAAGAACTTTAACACGCTAGAAATAGATATGGCGATGGTCCCTCCTCGATGGACTCATAGTTACTAGTACTCTATCGCCTGTCAAATTGTCTTATCTATTAGACTGTATAAGATGCATTGCCCTTCTTATTAGGACTCTTCTCAAATTTCATATCTAAATTGAATAATTCGATTACATCATTGATTCGATTCGATTGTAATGAAAGTTTGCAATGAAACTTTTTGCGATTTTTCTGACACGTTTAAGTTTAAGCTTATTATGTTAGTTTAAGTTATGAATTGTCGTGTTTCGCCATAGATCTTGTAATTACAGTGATCGGTTGGAAAAAGCATGATATCAACATGCCCGTACGTTGACTTGGCAAAAAGTGGATTGATTTGTTATCTCTTTGTTACACTGGGAAATATTATTGCGCTTAACAAGAAGCACCCTTTTTCATTCTATTAAGCTAATATTAATATACCTACATGTAATATATAAAATTCTCGTGTCACAGTTTTTGTTGCCATACTCCTCCGAAACGGCTTGAGCGATATTTACAAATTTTATATGCTTATTCAGTAGGTCTGAGAAGCGGCCAACATCTATTTTTCATACCCCTTAAGGGTTGTCCACCCTTAACATTTTTTTAAATTTTTATATGGCAAAACAACGTTTTGTCGGGACAGCTAGTAACGTATAAAATGAGATACTGTACTGTACTAATCTTCGTAATTATTCAACCAATTCGGATACAATTGAACGTTCATACAAATAAAATTCAAATACAATTCATACAAGTAAAAAAAACAAAAGTAGTATTCTTTGCGATAAAAAACAAAAAGCTACGTTACACACATAATGATAAAACATAACTATAAGATACCCGTTTATGATTCTAGGATAAACACAGGCACCATAAGTCCTCTATATTTGTAAAAATTAAAATGCAATACGTGTGACCCACGCGCTTGTAATGACATAATGCGGGGGCTCCGCTCTTAGCTACCAAGAAGCAAGCTAATCGGTTATAGCGAACCCATCCAAATTACACCTCCAGAGACACGGGAATCGAACCAAGGACGCTCAGGTCGCCTGGCTTATCATTTAGCCTCTAATCATCATACTGCAAATGCCATTTCAGTTTTGGTCCGATTTTAATAGCCGACTGCGAGTCCTTTTAATGCTTACTTTATAATTTAGCCGGTCTAACTTCGGATCGTAAGATTAGTATGGAAACGATAATTTAATATGACCAAATGCTACTTCTAAATATGTCTAAATTCAATCTTAACTGTGACTCATAAGATTTTTATTGGTCAATATTTAAACTGACTTTTGAACGTTAAAATACGAGTGACTAGGTTTGACATTTAAGTTTGTTTCACGTAATTATGTTATTAATAAATATGAACATGTTTTCTCTACAACAGTACTTAGTGTAACTTAAGTTGTTATTTACGATGTACTCCTGTTACTTAGTGTTTACTAGTAAAGAATGGCTCTACATATTTTGTTAATTACCTACATACAGTACGGACGTAAACTCTACCTGAAAAATTACTTTCGCCGCTATGTACACGTACAATCAATGTGAAATTGCTTAGAAGTCTTTCCGGAACGTATTTATAGATAGCGTTTTTTATCGGAAATTAGGCTGGAGGAGTTATGTTTATCTACCCTCTTTAAACCTAAATTGTGCCTTACCTTAGTAATTACAGCCTACTACGTATGGCAGTAGTACCTCCCTCCGTCGTCGAAGGGAGAAACGAAGTAATAAAAAATAACTCATAAAACCATTTTATCTTCTTCGTGTTATGCAAACCTAATACAGTTCATCATAACCATAAAGGCGCTCTAACTTCTAACAATTCCCATAAGAACTCGTTCAAACATGTTTCTGAAACTTTCTAAGCAGCGTATAAATAACGTTCGAACAAAGCTCAAATTGGCCCGCCGGCTCCAAAACGAACGAGCCTAAGTGCCAAGTGTAGCGCAAACGGTTCGGATCGATGAGTGTGCTCTTTGTTTGTCGGTTATACAAGCCGAATTCGCATCACGTCGCCCAAAAACTCAACTCGAGATAAACAACCTCCCCCTCGGAGAGGTCGTAAGCGGGACCGTTTTACCGGACGATTTTAGTCTTTAACTTGAACGGTTAAGGCGCGTTTCGGACTGATCCGCCTCGAACAACAATTGAATCAGTTCACGCAGCATCAAATCACTAAACCGCTGGGCGGAGCGTACTCAGACTCCACCGGGGGACGCGAGACAGGGACGAAAGAGGCGCTCTAATCTTGACTCGTTCGCGTCGAAGAGAGAGGAGCGTACTGTCTAGAGATCTCGAGATGGAAGGCCAAAGCGAGCTTTTTGTTCAAAGCCCGCGGCTAATAAAAAGAATAGTGTCACTGAGCAGATTGCCTCTCATTCAACACTTGACAATTAAATAAGTGCTCTTGAATGTTCGCTCCTCAGAATAACCCGTCATAATAGATGATTAATGTGAGCAAGATGCATTCTATCTGGTGTCAGCTACTGATATAATTACAAAAACAAAATAACTCGTCTCGTCTTTTTAGTTTTGTAGACGTTCATTAAGAAGTATTTCGTGTGAACGATTTGCATTACATAACACAATTACTTTTACAACTTATATTAATTAAAATTTTCGTTTCTTTTCTACTGCTGAGATTAACGTTCCAAATGCGGATGAATTTAATATGGATTGTAAATGAATGTAGTAATATGATATAAATCTACCTAGATTTGTTTAACTTATTGCGTTATTACTATCCCAAACGAATAAAACAACATTAATAAAACTTAATATAGCTAGCCAAACAATGGTCTAAAGTCCCTCTCATTTACATTTAATAAAATTAAATGATCCATTTACAAAAATTAATTAACGAGGTAACCAGTGATGCGTCTCCCCGCTTCCCTGCGGCATTATGCTCATCCCCGGAATTATAGTCACAATGATAATGCAATGCAATAAAAGCTCCCTTCGAATTAATAAAAACCTCACTAGATGACAATAACCAACCACTTCGGAACTAATCGACAACTGGAGAGCGAATTTAATTTAATTTGCCATCGGGGAAATTATTTTTAGCAGCCGTCGTGTTTTGTATTTTTTATTTTATTCGTATTAAAACTATATTATTGTTATTCGTTCCAGTGTTGTTAACCTTTTTAAATTTGAAAATAAGTTTGCCCTAAAATACCTATTAGATGTTTATCTATATAAAATTTATTGACTGATTGACTCGTTGATTGACAATTCAGCTAAGATTATGCAGTTTATTTCTGGATCCATATTATTATTCGACAGTTATTTCAGTAAGAATTTTAAGCGAGGTAACGACAATTTTATGCATAAAAAATGTAGAACTCACATTACATACATTATACAATGTAAAATGATGTCGAGAGAGTAGCGGTACCTACCAATAATAGTATTATTGCTTTTAATATGAAAAGTTTTTGCTTAAGTAGCCACTTAAAATGATAAAATACAGCATTTAAAAAAATCAGTGCCATCCCCGTAGCAATATCGCGTAATTTATACCAGTTCACCCTTTCCAACTAAATCATATAAATCAAATTAAAGCACTCTACCACGCTCCAGCGAACATACGAGTGCCCAAGACGTTTTGTCAAATTTATTATTTTATTTATTTTTTATTACACAATTCATTGTGGTATCTTCATTGTGCTCTCGAGTAGCCTGTGACAAATTTGATGACGATTGGGGTCACAAGCTCGCTCCGTGATGTATGGGTTTGGGGTAAGCGATACGTTAGTGAATTTTAGACTCGATTTACGTGTCCAATGCACCATAAATAGTTTTGAACAAATTCTCGGCGGTCGCACAATTATTGTGTCAATTTATTTGATATCCTAATGGAGCGTGAAGGCTTTGTCGAACTCTTTAGTTCACGTATGTTTTTTTTATTGATAAACGGTATGTGCTCAAACAAATCTTAAGCATATTCTCATGCAGGCGTTCTTGAATTTATAACATTGCAGAACGTTCCTTAACGTCTGGTATTAATCTAACATCTTTTTAATGCTAATGCGTATTCTCTATTACATGTATTATCCCAATCATATAGGGCTGTGATTCCGCGAACAAGGAATTCCGTAGAATGTCTATTAACTCTTATTTACCTATGTGGATTTTTTTTTCACGGTAGCAAAATCTAAAACTATTTAAATTTCTATGAGATTCGAGTACAAGTTCTAATTGTACGAGATTATGACCGAGATTTATGACAGAATTTTCTTGCTCTTACATGAACCTACATTGTAATAAAAACCTGTATGTAGTAAACTGTCAACCATATATTGTATCTAATTAAGGTATTTTGCACACAGGACGAAATGGAAGCGCCAAACCGCGGTTGGGTTGGAGTTGTTAGCGGAGGCAGGCAACTACGCGGCGCTACAGAGACTGTATGGGGGCTACTGGCCAGCGGTGCCCACGTACCCCGCGCAGCCGGCTCCAGCCGCCGCGGACCTCTACTACCGACAGGCTGCCGCCACCGCCGCCGCTGCTGCCTCGGCTAGTGCTAACACTTTACCGAAGCCGTTGCCATATCGGTGAGTTGAAACTTTTTCTATCCAAATGGCAGTTCAGAGTTTCAAATATGAGTCTCATCAACCCATTATTGGCCCACTCGCGTGTGTAGGTTTCCACACGATGTATTCCTTCATCGAAAAGCAGTGATAATTAATTTCTAATACGCACATAAATCAGGTATGCGTGCCTGGTTTTGAACCTCGGACCTCCCGATCGAGAGGGCAAGTTTCAACCAATAGTCTATCACTTATCTCCATCCATCAGCCCTTTGATGTCCACTGCTGGCTCCCCTAAATGGCGCCACTCCAACCGGTCCTGTGCCCTCTGAATCCAACGGTTTCCCGCTGTCTTCTTCAGGTCATCGGTCCACCTGGTAGGGGGGCGACCTGTACTCCTTTTGCCTAAACGTGGTCGCCACTCGAGGACCTTTCTTCCCCATCGGTTATCGGTCCTTCGAGCGATATGGCCGGCCCATTGCCACTTCAGCTTGCTGATTTTGAGAGCTATGTCGGTAACCTTCGTTCGTCTACGGATTTCATCGTTGCGAATCATGTCATCACTGCTCTACTATATGACTAATAATCTAAAAAGCTAGTGGAACTATGGATCAACAGTGAGGAAATGGGAGAATGTAACGTCCACACTAAGGAATTCTAAAGTTAAGCCGTTCTTGCGTGTTAGGTGTGGGTATAACTAACGTATACATGAGATAATAAGCAAAGCGAAATAGGTAAAGTATCGGCATTGATTCTCTTCAGGTAGAACAGTCTATAAAATTATATCAAAATGGATGCTACAGATGTCTATGGTCGGCTGTGACCACGTACTTTCTTTTATGGAAAAAAAAACTGATAAGTAAATGATACGATATTAGTAAAAATATCTGCATGATTTGTGTTCGAAGATACCGTTGGAATTATATAAGGAAACACTGTAAAAAAATAACTGAAACACTATGTCACATGTTTGCTATATATGATATCAATAAATTCAATAGGTACTTAACAGTTTAACTTTATTCAACTGTAATTACGAACCATTGTACAGTGAGTTAGATCTCATAATAGCGTCGATGTTTTCATTTATTTATCTGAAAGCGAAGCAGACAGCTTGTTTAAGTTTTCCTTTAAATAAAACGTTTACCAACTTGCTTAAATGTTACATAAATTGTGTATCTTTTGTTGTTATTTTGTTATATTTAAATGTTTAACATTACATAAACATCGAAATGCCCTAGATACCTACCTACTGTTTCGTTATAAAAATCCACCGAAATATCTTATGTCATCAAGTCGGTAACATTGAGCTATTTGTGCAGGTTATACCCAGGCGCGACACTAGCTGGTGTTCCCCCCCTTGGGCTGGGTCTGCCGGGTCCTTCTGCACATCTCGGGTCCCTCGGGGCGCCGGGGCTGGGGGCTCTCGGGTACTACGCCCAGGCGCGGCGCACGCCCTCGCCCGAGGTGGACCCGGGGAGCCCCGCGCCGCCCCCCAGGTCCCCCAGGGAGCCCTCCCTGGAAAGACGCTCCGACGACGAGGATGACGACGAACCCATACACGTCTAAATCCAGTGATTTGTGAAGGACTAAATTCAACAAAGTTATTTTACGTACAAGTGATTGTAGAACTGAAAGTGACTCTCGTGACTTAAACGATTTCGAAGTCTAAAGAAGACATGTTAGTGCACAAACGCGGCGGAATTTCGTGAAGCCATCATTTTTTTGGAAGCCACAGTGGTTTTCATCAGTTACAGTTTCCATAAAGACTTACGGTACTTAAAATTCTTTGCACTTCTGTTTTTTTCGCACTGTATAGCGCAAGGACTTTTGCGTTTTCGAGTTTAGTGTTCTCGAGAGGATTTGTTCATAGAGGACGACGCTTGTCCTAAATAATTAATGTGATATTATAAGCTCAGAGTAGATTTACATAATATAAGAGACCTTATGTATAATATAGTTTTGATGTCGTGTAAGTAATAGATACAAAGTACACAAATAAACGTGCTTCGAACATTAATATGTATAAATTTATAAAACTGATCCTATATATTATTTAACCGTACTTAATTTAATTGCACATGGCGCGTTGACTTAAATAATATGTAACATCTTTGTAAATTTTTTAAGATCTTAACTCGCGTTCAAACTGTTACACATTTCAGAAAAATACATTGAATCGCGATTAAAATATTTACAATGTGTAAATAACTACCCACAATTTTATTTGCGGTGAACACTTGTCGCTGTATATAAAACAAATACAAATACCAAAAGGTAGGTATGTGACTAGAAGAAGTAATTACATATTTCGATTCTACGTTTTATATAGACGTTTTTTGATCACAAAAATGCTGAAACAAGCTAATTAATGTTGTGTCGAGTGCGAAAGCGGGGTATTCAGATTGTTGAAATGAGATAAACATACCTAGTAGCTATATGATTAAAGTATTTAACAGATACTGCCTCTGTAAGTAATAGAACAAAATTATAAATATTACAAATCATTTTGTTTTTCAAATGAATCTACAAGAAAATTTAAAAGCTAAATTTTAAAACTAAAGTTCTGTTTGAGTTAGTTCAAGATTCTATTTTGAGTGAACTATTCGTTGTGTTTTTTAGAATTGAAACGTATAATTTACCTAATTGTCAATATTATATTGTTGTTTACATTTAAATATCTTTGTAATTACGAAAATACTAAAAACATCATCTCTACAAAGTATTTCCTTACACCATTGACACAACATAATGTTGACATAACTTATTGTGCAAAGTAAATTGTGTAAAATAATATGGATATGTTATGATGTATGTATTGTTAGTATTAAATACACAATTTTAAACTAAGTTTAGGTATACATATTGTACCTACAAACTATTGTAGCTATGTACTTAAGCAATCCGAAACGTGGCATTTTATGTCCAATAGATTTTGTGGTGTTTTGTAATTAAAATGTTGTCAATTAATCTGATTTTGTTTTTCCGTACATCCCTACTCTTGGTTTAAAAAATATCTAAGAAGACAGGTAACATAAACTTCCCGTAACATTTATCTTTAAGGAAAATGAATCAAAATCAATTTAATCCTAAGAGAAGATATCAAAATTTTATCCATCTCCAATTAATCATCCTCACATCACAAAATATTATAATTATTTTTTAAGTGATAAAACTTAAAGGAGTCAGGGCTCTTCGTTTCAAATGTAGGTACTCTCATTTATGGTCAATAAACATTTATTATTATAAAACTGTTGAACAGTTAATTATTCCCTGTTACGTGGATAACATTACCAACTTGAAACTGAGAACACTTTATTTTTAGATAACACATACATATTTAGCAATTTTTTCCCCACTAAAACCCGTTGCTTTTAATTCTTGGTCGTGGGAAGCCTTATTAATTCAAAATTCAAGCTGAGTGAACAACACGCTACCACAAAATCGAAAAATCTAGCCTCCAAACACAAAAACTGTTTATTATAACATCCGGGCACACATGCTCAAGATGTTAACGAAAAATACGTTATGATACCATGTAGGTATCAACATAAATTAATATGAACATTAATTTTAATATCTATGTTTAATTTTAAACTTCCTTCTCGTAATTTTTATATTAATTACGAACATAAAGACTTTTAAGAGATAAAGTAAGTACCAAGGTATCACTCATAATTTTATTGTTGTATTTATCCTCAATTTACGGTACAACTTCGCATTATTCGCCCTTATCTTATATTATTTATCACTTAACAAACCGTAAGGTGAATGCAAACATAAAGCATAAAACACATAAATATCTTTCCAAGCAAAACGGAGAGAGATTATGATTGTAGATTAAACGTGTAATATTGTAAAAAGCCGTCTAGTTCATTAGTTTCGGCAGTTAAGACTCGTAACAAACACACCTAAATCTAGTAGCAGTGTAGAGTAAAAACGTCGTGTAGTCACGCCATCGACTCACTCGGCTAATAGAAGCATGTTAAATTGTGTGTGCTATCTCCATTCGTTAGTCCAGGGCTGCACTCGGCGAGTTTAAGCTGACCGTAACGTGCGATCATACTGAAAAAATGGTCAATTTTACTCGTCTTACTTGCAAAAGTGTATTCTACACTTAGGGTTAGAATGGTATGTAATAGAAATTAACGGATACAACCTTCATAATTTATTTTACATAACTGAAACTTTTTCTTGTTCTACTTATTGCCTACTCTTACGATTTTATTTTGCACTTCGTTTCTCCACCGACTGTTTAGTCAATTGTGAATATTCGCAAAAGTCCCATATCAATTTCAAATCCTAAAACTCTTATCGTACCGACATACTCGTATACCTACCTTTTATGTATGTAGGTAGTCGTATTACTCGACTTATAAAAACAAAAATATATATATTTGCTACACAAGGTTCAATACATTTGTTCATAGCTAATAGATTCTTGGCTCCGAATATCTAATTGAACTACACATGTTGCAAAATCAGAATCGGTTCGCCCAGTACGAATAAGGCCTTAAGCGGCGGTGCCGGCTACCTGGGTTCCGGACGATGTAACTTACAACTTCTACTAAGTTGCAAAATGTTCGTAATCGTCGGAGCTGTACGTACAGTCAGGAGCATAGCATGTTGGTATGGTACGGACGCAGTAGGTAATAATAATCTACCCCACGTATACGTTCAATAATACCTATAAGCATAGACGTACAAAAAATATGTAAGCCTTCATAGACAACCTAGTGGTGTCGTTGCGACAAAATCCTATTAGAAAAAGTTATTTTTATATTAATAAGGTAGCAAAGGAGCATGTAATCCACCTCACATGATAAGTAACAATATTTTAGTTAGCAGTGTCGGTGATATGTTATGACAATACTGGAAATATGTCGAATACATATGCCCAAGAGCGGCAAATTCTACTCAACATTCGGTAGAGAACAATTTAGTTACATATTTAATATATATATAAAAAAAACAAAAATCTTTTTTACTTGAATATTTAACCTATAGTAGATCAAATATCATTGCTGACGTGTCAATGACAACATATTTATGCTCGTGACTGTACATACTATACTGGACTTATGTACACAGTAAGTACAATATACACCGTACAATTTTGACCGTCACGATCGCAGGCAGACAGACGATATTGAAAGTAATTAAATGCAGAAAGATTGCTAAGCAGAGATACAGCGAAAACCTCATTGAATCTTGCAAATTGAAATGCAAATTTCTAAGTAGCTCTGTTACCAATGAAAAGTATGACTAATCGGCCATTTATGTTTTATTTATCAACAAAATCGAAATTAATTTAAGTTGTATCAGAGCGGCAAATAGAGATAGACTAATAATAATAATAATAAGCCCCTCACAAATCTAACTCCACGTCCGGCCCGAACACCAGTGGTCACGTGAGGGGCGGACTTAGGCAGCTTCTAGCTAATTACATACCTAAGACTAACGGAGCAATAGTAAACAGTTAAATGCGATGCGATTAAGAAGCGGAAATAAACTACCCCAGGCGGGTACCGGAGCGAACCGCAATGGAGAATCCCGCCCCGAGCAATCCCGCTCGGGCTGTCCCACGTATTCTGGGGGGGACACCGTGTCGCAAACATCTGCCCAGAATGAAACTGTTGCAGATCACAATCACGACTCAACATCAGTGATTGAAACAGAAAATACCCGACCAACTTCAATTTCATCTACGTCAGCAAATGTTGTACAGGAGGCACAAGCCAAGAATCCAGTACCCATTGCTGATTCCAAATGTGTGCGAAAAAAGTGGACAGCAGAAATGAACCAATTTATTTGGCGCACTTACTTAATAGCAACTAATATGGAGACAAATACTCGTCATTACTTAGATACACTATACAGCGAATTTAATCGTAAATTCCCACATATGAATTCCTCCAAGCAAAGAATAGGAGATCAAAGAAGAATAATCTTAAGAAATAAACTACTAGACCACGACACTTTAGAAAAAATAAAATCAGATGCTCATAATCATATACAAACTCATCCTAATCTCCAAACACAATCAAACGACAATAGCCAAAACACCCAACGTAGAAGAATGAGATGGACCAATGAAATGAATGAGACCCTAATAAAATGTTATTACGAAATTACAGACTTGGAAACGAATAGGACTGCTTATAGATGTCAGCTTAGGAACAAATTTCTTGACATATACCCCCAACATTCCGATCTATCGGAACAGCATATTTCAGACCAGACGCGATCTATTATACATAATAAATATATACCAGATAATAGACTACAGGAAATAGTTAAAGAAATAAAAAATTCAAGAAAATCACATCAGCCACAAAATAACAGTAACAAAAATTCTCCGGAAAATAACGACAATTTACTTAACACATTTAGTAACGAGATCAGTCATACGGATACACAAAACATCACTTGTAATTTCCAAAATGAGCATAGTTCTCGTAATTTCAATTCATTTACACTACATGCAAACAACACAAATATAGAAAAAATATTCCGAGAAACATTAGACCGATTCAAACACTCTAATCCAGTTAGTCGGCCCTATATACCTAAACAAAAAACTTGTAAGAGATTAGGTTTCATAGTTCATTATATAAATACCAATATCCTGCCAAAATATATATCAGTTGAACAAGATTTCATAATAACACAAACTATAATTTATTGTGCAGCTTATACAGCTGCCATATGTAATGGTACAAGAATACGGGAAACTGCTAATCCATTACAAAATAATAGGCAAAATACACCAGCGTGGCAGAAAAGAATGGAAAATAAAATACAGTTGCTTCTAAAAGAGATCGGGAGAATGACGCAATATATACAAGGAAACAGAAGTAGAAAATTAAAGAAACACATAGAGGATATAAAAAATAAATATACAACTCATTCGAAACATGAAGGTCCCAATGTTACACCAGAATTAATTCTAGATACAATGAAACAAAAACTAAACGTTTTTGCGAGTAGACTGAAAAGATACCTAATTTGTAATTTAAGAAAAACACAAAATAATCAATTCATTAATAACGAGAAACTATTTTACAGACAGCTTAATTTAAATACACAAAAATCTCAAGTTACCACACCAAACACTAATGACAGTAACAGAAATGTAAATTTAACACCGAGCGAAGAAAATATGCAACGCTTTTGGTCCAGAATATGGGCGGATTCTATTCAGCACAATGTGTCGGCTAAATGGATTAAATCAGAAAGTGTAGAAAAAATTACTCCAATGCCATATGAATACATCCCAGAAAACGTATTTTTGAAAGTCCTTAAAAAATGTCATAACTGGAAAAGTCCTGGAACCGATAATCTACATAACTTTTGGTATAAACAATTTACAGAAATTCACTTTATACTACATAAACATATTAATAGCTTCATAAACAACCCAGAAATAATACCGGAATTCATAATGCAGGGCGTCACCTATTTGATCCCCAAACAAAAAGGCTCCACGGATCCTTCTAAATACCGGCCAATTACTTGCTTACAGACTATATACAAAATACTTACAGGATGCATATCAGATATTATTTACCAACACATCACACAAAATAACATATTAGCGGAACAACAGAAAGGGTGTAGAAAAGGTAGCCAAGGTTGCAAGGAACAACTAATAATAGATTCAGTCGTTATAAACAGTGCTCATAAACAGAAAAAAGATATTAGTATAATGTACATAGACTATCAAAAAGCGTTTGACTCGGTGCCGCACTCCTGGTTAATATACATACTAAATCATTATAAAATACATCCAACAATAGTATCATTCCTTGAAAAAGCTATGGGTCACTGGTCAACAATATTAAAAACACACAACAATCAAATCACACAAAACACTCCTTCTATCCCTATTCGGCGAGGCATTTTCCAAGGTGATGCCTTTAGCCCATTATGGTTTTGCTTAGCCCTCAACCCCCTTTCTCTAATGTTAAACAAAGCAAAAGCCGGATTTCAAATTAAAATAAATGAGAATAAAACGAAACTTACACATCTAATGTACATGGATGATATTAAATTATACAGCAATAACACCAAAACACTACATATTTTAGCTGATATCACGCAAACGTTTTCAACAGATATAAAAATGAATTTTGGTGTAGATAAATGCAAAACGCTAACAGTTAGGAATGGCTCAATAGTACAAAATGATTATGCTTTAGACTCAGGACAAATTATAGAATCACTTGATCATAACACATATTATAAATATTTAGGAATTCAACAATATCAACGAATTAATCATAAAGAGATAAAAAATGATATTTTACAGAAATTTAAACATAGGCTTAACATCATCCTTCGGTCTCAACTTAACGCACGTAACTTGATTAAAGCACTTAACACTTACGCTATCCCATTACTAACATATTCATTTGGAACTATTAAGTGGTCACAGACGGAACTCAAACATATTCAGCGTACCATCAACACGTCTCTAACAACTCACCGAAAACATCACCCTAGATCCTGCATACAAAGACTAACACTACCCAGAATTGAAGGTGGAAGAGGAATAACAGACGTAGTTAATTTACATAACAAGCAAATAACATCTTTACGCGCATTCTTCTTTGACCAAACCCTAAGATCCAACCTACATAAAGTAATCACTGCAGCCGATGTCCAAATAACACCACTCAATCTCAGTGATAGAACACCACAACGCAATGAGCAATTAGTAAACATGTCGGCAAAAACAATTACATGGGAGAACAAGTCCATGCATGGGAGACACTATAAAGATTTACACCTACCTCACGTTGATAAGATAGCCTCAAATGAGTGGTTGAGACGCGGAGAGCTATTTCCGGAAACGGAGGCTTTCATAATAGCAATTCAGGATCAAACCATAAACACCCGAAACTATCAGAAATATATCATCCAAAATCCTAATATGTTAAGTGATCTATGTCGGCGACGTCAGAGTAATTCAGAGACTATACAACACATAACAGGTGCTTGTAAATCCATAGTTCAATCAGATTATAAACATAGACATGACCAATTTCAATAAGTTCATTACACACAAAATACCTTATTATAAATATATACCTAACACTATACTAGAGAATGATAATTATAAGATATATTGGGATAGAACAATTATGACCGACAAAACAGTACATTTTAACAGACCGGACATTACATTACTGGATAAAATCAACAAGAAGGTTTTCATAATAGACATAGCTGTATGTAACACCCACAACTTGGTCAGTACACACACAGAAAAAATGGCCAAATACAATGAATTGGCACTCGAAATAAAAAGACAATGGCAAGTAAGCTCAGTACAATCAGTTCCAATTATAATTTCGACAACAGGTATCATTCCTAAAACATTACACACAAGTCTTAACATATTACAGATGCCACCATATACACAAACACTCTTGCAAAAAGCTGCCATTCTGAATACTTGTCGTATAACGCGCAAGTTTTTAGATTTATAACAAAAAAGTCTCCTCCTTCTTCGCTTGGCTAAGGCCCGCGCAGATGGATATTGTACCCCTCAAAAGGGAGCATGAAAACAAAACATAGATAAATAATAATAATAATAATAATCATTTATTTGTCAGTAAGCACAATATATAGATGGTTACAGTAGTAGGAGCAACGCTTACTGTTGCCTAATGTTGGCGTACAAATGTCAAATTGCGATGCATTAATATTAAAATCTAATGAGATGAATGAGAATCGAGAATACATTAATAGGTACTTAATTAAGAATGTTTGAACTTACTAGCAAATCAGATGGCCGTGTTAGGTATATGCATTACTGTCATTAAGATATTCGTTAATGTTATAGTAACATTTTTCTGTTAGATACGTGCGGAGCTTTTGTTTAAATAAATAAATGTCGACTAAGTTACGTATTCCTATTGGAATTTTATTATATACATTTGAGATCATTCCAAAGAAGCTTTTCCTAAATAAACGAGTATTTGCCGTTATACTTGTGAGCTTGTCTGTATGTCTTGCTCTTGTTTTAAATGTGAACATATGACTATTTGTTTTTACAAAATTTGCACATTCAAGTATGTAAAGAGCCGGTAAAGTTAGAATGTTTAGTCTCTTAAAGTGTGGCCTACAAGAATCACTTTGTTTGAGATTGCACATAGCACGTATGCATCTTTTTTGAGCTCGGAATACAATTTCTTTATCCGAAGAGTTGCCCCAAAATAATATACCATATCGTAGCGTTGCAGCAACATAGCTGTGATATGCTGTCATTACAGCTGCTAGATCAACTACATTTTTTAGTTTTCGTAAGAGGAATGAATATGTATTTAATTTTTTGCAAATATGATTGATATGATATTTCCAGTTAATTTTTTTGTCAATGTGTAGTCCGAGGAATTTAATATTTTCTGTTTCGGCAATTTTATTGTCAATATATTTAATATTAAGAAATTTACTATTATCATTGAGTTTGGGATTAAAATAAATTATTTTGGTTTTTGATAAGTTAATATTTAAATTATTGAATTCGAACCATTGTATTATTTCTGTCAATGTACTATTAATGTCTTTTTCTAAAGCTTTATGGTCGTTATTAGTAAACAGAGCCGTGCTATCATCAGCGAACAAAGTCATGTGACGGTTTATTTTATTAGGTAGGTCGTTTATATAAGCTAAGAATAGTAGTGGTCCTAAAATACTGCCTTGTGGCACTCCATAAGATATTTTTTTACACCCTGATTCATATAACCGTTTATTGTTAGTTTTTAAACATATTCTCTCTATTTGTGTGTATTGTTCTCTATCAGTAAGGTAAGATTTTATAAAATTTAAGGCATTTCCTCTTATGCCATATTTGTACATTTTATTTAATAGAATTTCATGGTTTACAAAGTCAAAAGCCTTACTAATGTCCATGAATAGGGCTGCTACTAGACGTTTTTTGTCTAAATTAATCATAATTGTTGATAATAGCCTAAAAATTGCTAGGTTTATACTTTTATTTCGTCTGAATCCAAATTGACAAGGACTTAAAATAGAATTTGATTCGAAGAAAGCATAAAAACAATTGTAAATATATTTCTCAAATATCTTCGAGAAAACTGGCAGTAGCGCTATTGGTCTATAGTTATTAACATTTGTTGAGTCTTCTTTTTTAAATAAGGGTTTGATTACAGCTCGTTTTAATTTGGTAGGGAATACTCCATTTTCGATACAAATATTCAATATATAACTCAAGACTGGCGCAATTTGATTTGAGACTTCTTTAATAATTTTTGTCTCTATACCGTCATAGCCTGAGCTATTTGTGTTACGTAATGTACTAATACTAGTAAGTTTCAAAATTATATTAAATACTGTTTAGATTACTTTCTTTCAACATGCCGACGAAAACTTGTAGACGTCATCGATCGACGCTCAAACGACTATAGTTACACAATTGTATCCAAACTTGCGTTTCTGGCTTTCTTGATTTCCTACGAAACATTTTTAGTGGGCATAAAACCTATTTAAAAAGCAATCAGTCAGCAGTTGCTGATTACCCATGGAGCACGCCACCGGCCGTGTTCACAAAACGGGGCAATTAACAGCACCCCCTGCCTTCGTTTCCTGCCCCTCTCATGCTGGCCAGCTGATCTAATCGCAAAACGACCGTTTTCTGGAATCGCCTCTACAAACTATTGCGTGTTTTATCGGCCACGGCTTGACGGTCAACTTATATCGCCTTAGCCGACAATGTTACGTGAATTTCAGTTTTCTATAACGCTTTTACAAGTTTATACTTGATTTTTAACGGTTGATTAAAACAAGCTGTGCGGTAATAAGTATATATTATGTTATTTACCAAAGGTTACTTTTTAAAGTGAGTAATCTTAATAACGAACATTGTTTTCATCACGATCTTTTTCAATATAATGCCGACTAACTTATATCCGCGGCCTGCCCGCTTTGATTACGTTTACCATCGTAATGAATAACAAAAAGATTATCATACTTCATACTTCATATCATACTATACTATATATTTAATATTATAGAGGCAAAAGTTTGTGAGTGTGTATGTTTGTCACTTCTTCGCGTCTAAACGGCTGGAGAGATTTTCATAAAATTTGGTAGGTAGCTGACGCTCTGGATTAACGTATACGCTACGTTTTAATGTGGGAAAATCTTATTACCACGGGACGATCGATTCATCATTTTAACGCGGGCGAAGCTGCGGGGTTTAGCTAGTAAACTATATTTGTGCCAAATTTCAGCGCAAGCGACCCATAATATTTGTGTGAAAGAGTAATAAACAGACAAACATCTTCACAAACTTTCACAATTTATGTAACATTATTTAGAACTGGCATTTAAAATCAAATCAATTTATAATTTGCAAGTAGAAACAAAAAGCGACAAGGTTTTGTACTACGTAAAAAAATCCACATGTCAGCGGAAACGAGTGATGGTTGCATATTTTCCGTCAGTTGGTCGTTTATGTGAGATGTTCAATGTTGGATAAAAAGGCAAACACTCGTTTAGCACGCTACGAGCTGCACAATGAATATTAACACCATTTAAACGTTCCTTAATCACGACCGTCACGGATCTTTTTAGGGTTCCGTAGGGGTAAAAACGGAACCCTATTACTAAGTCTCCGCTGTCCGGGCGTCTGTCTGTCGCCAGGCTGTTTCTCATGAACCGTGATAGCTAGATAATTGAAGTTTTCACAGATAATGTATATCTGATGCCGCTATAACAACAAATACTAAAACCGAAAACAAAATATGTTTTATCACGGACTCCTATACATCAAACGTATTTTTTGCCGTTTTTTTATAGATAATAAATAGTACAGACTCCTCTGTGCACGAGTCCGACTCCCGCTTTGCCGGTCTTTTTACTGAAGCGTACATTCTACGTGGCTGTAATCAATACGAACAAGCCATCTCCATCATTCGGCCATTACAAAGCGGATGTGTTGCGAACAATTACTAATACGGACATAATCTTCACAATTTTCTTGCCCGAATAGATTCTAACGGTGGTACTTACAAAATACAAGTAACAAAAAGTAGATACTATTTTCAGCACACGGCTGTGGTAACGTGTTAAATGTAGTTATGTCTTGAAATGCTTATCAAAATATGTTCATTTGTATCATAATTAATGATAATAACGTATCTAGAATAAAATTAATCATTTTAGGTATATGATTTATACGAATAAAAACTGCCTGTCAGCAAATGTCATAGACATTTAAATAAATACAAAACACATGAAATTAATAAATAAATATGTAGTTATCACGTTAGACATTAATTAATGACTACAATCTCTATATGATACTGTTGAACTGCAATTGAATTATATTATAGCCTTTATTTACCTACCATGTAGAGCAGCTATACTCCAAGTGTGTTCCGCGGAACCCTAGGGTTCCGTGATACCTCTGTCGGGGTTCCGCAAGAATTTAGAAAAAAAAAATTTCATACCTCCCACTAGTTTGATTTTTTCTTTTTTCATATTTTCTATTATAGTCCCTGCCAAGTGGTGAAGTAAATAATAATTAGTAACTGTTACATTGTACTTTTATTGTGCTGATTAATAGAAAATACACTTATAAAAACAATTGTTTTATTTTAGGGTTCCATGAAGTATTTTGCTTCCCAAAAGGGTTCCGTCATTCAAAAAGTTTGAGAACCACTGATGTAGAGAGTTCTGGATTCAGTACCTGGTTAAGAAAATGTTTAAGTTAGTTAGTAAGCGGATAAGCGGTGAGCGGATGTATATGTATATCATGTATTCATTTTAATATGGCGACCTAAAAAAAATAGTTCAGATTCCCTAACCGATCAATTCAGATTAAACAAACACTAGCTTGGAATAATATTTGAGTCAATGTTGCTTTAACTTTAAATTTTTTCTAAAGAGTAATTAATATCTAATCAACGCACATATTATTTACTTTAACAACTCACTTTTTCTTTAAATTTTCCTATTCCTGTTAACTTTCAAATGATGATCTTTATGTAAACAGTATTAAAGGCGGAACACACGAGCCGTTGGTTAATTACATGAGTTGTTCTATTCTGGGTTAAAAGATGTGTTAAGGGTAACCTAATTATTCGAAGCTTTCCAACTTAGTCTTCAGGGGTAGCATGGTAGCATCTGTGGTTCAACCCTAGATAACATTCTTCTCTATGGTAAACTGTATCTATCTTTGAGAATTGGTGACCGCTTAGCATAGATCCCGTGGACTGCATGCTTGTTTACCACTTCTACATTATATAAAAAAATAGTTTTGCATGAATTTACCTTTATTAGTTTTCTTAATTTACGTAAGTGCCTCGTTCATCGAAGCAATTAATGACTACTTATGTATAACTATCTTGATTTCCGATTGATAGATACTCGTATCCGGTTTAATGATCGCTAGTTATATGGAATCATTTTGTTCCTTTAGAAACCAATCTGACAATTTGAATCATTAGGATGATTTTCAATTAATTGGTACATGGGTACTAGACATGAAACTTTAACATTTATGTTGTTTTTATAATAGATGCACCAAAGAGCATGTAGGTAGTATGAATAACGTTCACGTGATACTTGGTTAAATGGTTACCTGAGGACATATATGAGTTGCGACCTATGAAGAATAAGCGTGAGCTTCTTGCACAATTTTCTTTGTTACCACACCCTTGAAACGAAAAGAGAGCAGAGCTTGATATAAATTATATAGAGTCTATTTGTTAAATACATAGGTAGATACACAGAAAATCATGTCACAGACAGTCATATTATATTATATTTTTTAAGTATGCTCCCTAAGGGTAACGTATGTTTTATAATCAGAAATATGCAATCAATCGATAGCATTGTGCTTAAATAATGCTTAAAACAAATAACCTCAAATCAAATTCTAAATTATCAAGCCTTTAACACAATTGTTTAGGTAAATAATTAAAATAAGTGTCCTTGATACAAACTACACGTGAAATTTTGGCTTTAATTCGTTCCCACGGCTGGACAAAAGCGGTGTAGGTAGCCGTGAAACAGTGACTGTTTATATTTAGTGATTTGCCGAGTGTTTAGCACTAAATCAATGGTCAACAGTCGCCCCAGTGCGGTGTAGATCTGTATCGCTTCCGGTCGCGCCGCCGCATGCCTCGTAATTACTCATTACCAACCGTTTTAGACCTTTTGTCCAGCGCTGTCACTGGCGCCCGTAAACGCTCGCCCGACTTGTCCCTATTTACTACAAATTTTATTTTTTATAGCGGAGATGTTGCAAACAAGTGTAGTCATGTTATATTATGTTTTTTTTAAATTTATACCGATTGAGTCACAAGTTTTTTTTACGTACTTAATATCATTTATTGCTTTTGTTTTATAATTAATCTAATTTTATTACGGTGTTTGGATCACACGAAAGTAATTATAGCGTATATTTTAGTAACGTTTATAATGTGTAGATTATGTTTGTTTTGTAACCTATTTTTATGTTTTAGACTGGCGCTAATAATGCTCACCAAATTTAACTAGGTACTTAAGTTATATGGAATATTCTTTAAAAAAATACTTATATTTTTAAGCTAAAATAACGGTGCAAATAAAATAAAAATTCATTCGGATTTTGGAACAAGAAATAGTTTTCGCTTAATCTGGACTATCTCTTCACACATAATATTACTTTTATCTTTTAATATACTTCATTTTATTTAATTAGTATTTGAAGCACTATATTTGTATAACAATGGGCTTTTCACATGAAATTTTCTAGAAAAGTGGAAAACTTTATTGTTCAATTGTGGCGGTTTCACCGCTACTTTTTCGTAACAGAAGTGTAGCGCACGATTAGTACTTAAACATTAATTTTATGTTTTGATAAGTTATTTACTCACCTAATAGTAATAATTTAATTTACATATTGTAATATATGTTGCTAACTCACGCGAATGTTTAGGAAACCATAAGGAAGCGCATAAATGAGCTTGAAACTAAATCCGGGCTATTTGTAACATAATAATACATGAATTTTATTTTTACTTTAAACTAGAGATGCGTGGAATAGTGGTTTCACCCAATAACCGAATACCGAATATTATACGGTTTAACTTTTACCGAACCGGATATTCGGCCGAATTATTCGGCTTGCCATTTCTTATTAAGAAACAACTGTAAAAGTATGTTCATAAAAAACAAAAATGTCGATTTGACGTTTAAAAATAAATGTTGATTTAAGAATGTAACGTTTAGGAAAAATATGAATTTGATTGAGGTTTCAAAAATTTTGATTTTATTTTTTTATATTATTGGCTTAATTCAACGCACTCTGCATAGGATTTCTTTGACTTATAACATAAATCTTACGTAAAATGTTTTCTCTCTTTGTTCTATATCGTGACGTGTAGTCAAGAAAATGAAAATACTCGAGCCGAATATATTCGGCACCAAAACTGAATAATTCGGCCGAATACGAATAGTGAAAATGATGCCGAATACGCCGAATACCGAATAACAACCGAATATTCGGCGCATCTCTACCTTAAACTATTAGAACATGAACTTAGGCGATACGTAAAGAAACTTAAGTTTTCATATTAAAAGATGTCTGTTTGTAGTAAATTTCAAATACTACTTTATTTTAAATTTGTAAGATACGAGTATAGACATATTTTGGGATTCTCAAAATATGTCAAGCAAGAACTTGACATCACAAATTATTTTCCCCTTGCAAGAGCTAAGCAGAGCCGTTATTTATTCTTGTATACTTTGTACTGTAAAATTAAAATATTTTATACCTTACCATGTACCTACTTCTACTTAGTAAGGTTATAGTCACCGCAATAAGTAAAGCTGGCACTTATTCTATGATGTAGAAATAGATGCGACGATAAAAAGACTATTAATATTTTTAGAAGCGAACTTATTTACCTGTCTACAATTAGTGTGCACCTATATATTGGACAGGTGCCTGTAAATTATATATTTTTAGAAACGATTCAATTTCAGATACTATCGATATGACATGGCAAATGTGTTGGTTTTTACACTTTACTTTGTAGGCTGTTACGGATGCGCGTTTTAGAATCATTATATTTTCTGATTTCTTTTTCTTTACTACATAGTATAAATACTAAGTCGCTTTTTCCTGTCTGTCCCTATGTATGCTTAGATCTTTACAACTACGCTACGGTTTTTAATGCAATTTTACTAGGCAGAGTGATTTAAGAGGAAGGTTTTTATGTATAATAGTATATATATATATATATATATATATATATATATATATATATATATGTATATATATATATATATATGTATAATAAAGTGGAGAAACACTAATCATTTTAGAGTTTTGACTCTTAGGCGGAACGGAGTTCGTCGAGTCTACTAGTATTATTATAAATGTGAACGTTTGTGAGGATGTATGTTTGTTGAACCAGCTCATGACCTGGATTAACACGTTGGATACTCATTACCGTGTATACGCAAACAAAGCGGCGGAAATAAGTTAGTAGCGATATAAAATAATGCATTATGATATAATAACAACCACAAGTACATCACAAAAGCAGTTAAGTCAATTTATTCATGAATAGAGTTTGAGTCAATTGTTTATCGGTCGTTTTCCCGGCATGATACGTAATTAAGCAGTACGATTTGAATAGCAAAACGGAGCAATTTTTATTTTACACGAACGCGATAGTATCGTCAGCATAATTAACCATACCGTTTAGTCGCGCCCGTAAACGGTTCCAGCGAGTTTGTACACGCCACACCGCAAGTTGTGACGCAAAAACTAATGATTTATTCTGTAGATCGATTAGTGATGTACCAACTCGGAATGAACATGACTCGATTTAAAATGCACGTAACCCGAGTGAACTCGATTCAACTCGAGTAACCTGCATGACTTTTTTTGGTGGCCATACTTGAATCAGTATAGATTTGACAACCTTTTTTTTGGGTCGTCAAGCTTAAGAACCACTGAGCTATTCTTCAACGCTTTTACAAAACTCGAGTTCAAAGTATTAGACTCGAGTTGACCATCACTAAGGTGGATACTTCACTGTACGCCTCGTTGGAGCATACCTTGATGTTAGAGGAAAGAATAACGTTTAAAAGCTAAATAAGAATATCTTTTCTTTAAACTACAACACTCGCAGGCAGTGGCCATGATACGGATCTGAGAGGGTTTCAAGTAGGCACTATTCGTGATCATACAAACGTGTATAAATAAAAAAATGTTTTCTTTTCTAAATTAGATGTGCATAGGTATCTACTTGTATTTTTATGCATTCCTACTTCATAGAGTTATGAAGTGTAGCTCTGTGTCAAGAAAGCTTCATTACCTATATCGACAGTTCAAAATAGATTTCAATAGATAATTTAACTTTTCTTAAAATTTATTCCGCTTAAGTACATTTTTCTACAAATCAATTTGAACAAACATATGGAAATATGGCTAAGTTCTCTCTTGACTAAATTAAAAATATTTTAATAGGAAGACTACTTTTTAAAACAAGATAATTATGGTTTATTTACTTCGTGGCAAAAAATCAATACTGAAAGAAGAAAATAAAAGAAAATAATGCATGCAAGTACACAAATAGCTTTTAAGTGATTTGACAAAATTTAACCTGTACTTTAAGCAAAATTCTGTTCAATAACACTTAAAAATATTATGCGCCCGTGAAAAATAAACGACGTTTATATAGGTGATTTTTTCTAGAGTCCGGTACTGCAAATATCTTTTTGTTTTTTTTTTTAATACATATCTGAATCTATATTTTTAAATCAAAATTAAAACTCTATCATGATATTTTTATAAAATTTCCTATTCGGGAGTAAGTTCATATTTGCTTATTTTGAAGAAGAAACCTATTTTTCATACTAACCTATACTAATTAGTTAATATTATGTCGATTAGTTTCTTTACTCCATAACTCTTGACTTTTGCATTAATTAACTCGTTCGATCCCTGGTTAGAGGACTACATTTTTGTAATGTAGAGTTAGGTGGGGTACAGTTTTGTAAAAAAAAATTAAACCAGTGTCATGGAATAAGTATGCATAAAATTAACTTTATTATTATTTTAGTGTTAATATTATTTATCGTTCTTTATATTAAAACTATAAAAACCTAATGATGCGGTAAGTAATAGTTTTGTCAAAGTTGGCCTATTAGTCTCTTTCACTAATTCTTATATTTTCGAATTTAAACATCCAGGCCTTTGAAAAACACATCCTGTATACCTACCACGAACCACATTACATTAAAATTTTAATCACCGTTTTTAATTTAAATGAACCCTAGATGTAGGTACATTCAATACATACATTCTAACAATCAGTAGATAGTATCTGCCGACCGTGCATTAAAGTGCGCAATTTGTTGTCCATACCCACACCACCCTTGGGAAAGTTACATTTTACTAGAATTGCCTATTGATATTGTGATTCCCATTTGATCAAACACCAACATGTATAATAATGTTATGCTCAGTTCACATTATTTCATTCGATAGATCTATAATTGAATGACTTCTGTTGTCTATGGTCTTTAATGAAATGGGTGTTTATGTAACATTTTTTTTCTTTTACTCGGTTGAAGTAGATAAACCAATCTATATGTTCAGCCAACGAACACTTTAACTTCGAAAGAAAATATTAAAATACTGTCTATTTTAAAATATATCATTTACTAGCTGTACCCGCGGCTACGCCCGCGTGCAAATCAATGTATCGCAACGTTTTTCCCGCGCAAATCTCCACTCAGTGGGAATTCTACGATAAAAGTAGTCTACATGTTGTTCCATAACATTTTCTATAGTAAAAAACCCGTAAAAATCGGTTTAGGCAGTCAAGGATTACCCGGACAAACACAGAGTGAAAAAAACGGATTTTAAGTGTGTATTTGTGGGTAGGTGCATATTGTTATGTAAAATGTTATGAAAATAAGACGAATCAGAATATCGTAAACCCCTTTTTTGAACCAATTTTTCAGTCTTAGTGGTCACATTAGCAATATCGGAATACATATTTTTAAACAACGCCTCCACATTTAAACCAAGGCGCATCGATTATAAAGATGGATTTTAACTTTTATGAATTGAAAAATACTATTTTAAGTAACTTTGGTCCTTATAAATTTCTGAGTTAGATTACATATAGGTGAACCTACTTTTAACATTAATTTGACAACCTTGATGACCCGCGTTGCGGAGCACACCCGGTTCGATTCCCGGCCAGACAGGAATCTGAATAGATTCATGTTCTGGGTCTGGGTGTTTCTATATACGTCTTGTGTGTGGGGCTATTGTAGAAATTTTCTGTTTTATTGAGTGTAGAAAGCGTATTTTTATTAAAAATAAAAGTTTGTGTGGAGGAGTACCGGGAGGCGGGTTGAAGGAATCCAAAAATTTTGTTGGATAATGTCTTCGATCTCGATGGCTGTATCTACAGAATCTTCATCCCAAATAGTCAAATAACAATCCCGCATTGAATTTCCAGTATTCCTTTGATTTGAAATATTAAAAATGTTAGAGAAATCGTTGCTACAAATCTTGAGTGGACGCTCAAACGCGAATAGGCAGGCATTATGACCGCTTTTTAAAAGTTTGGGCGCAACGCTGGACGACGCCATGGCAATAGCTATTTTTCTATCAGTTCTTATATTTTTCGCTAATAGTAAATTTATTAAAAACGTTTTACCCGTGCCTCCTAATGCATCTAACTAAAACTAAAAATCTAATGACAGTGTCAATGATACGTAAAGTAATTTTGGTTCTACTAACATTTAAGCGGCGCTCAGGTATGTTTATAGTTTATCTTTATTAAGCCTTGTTTGTGGTTCATTACATTAAAATTTGAATTTGTCGGCAAGGTAAATCCAAATTATTTTGTACTTTTACCTGACAGAGGTTAAACGTCTATTAATTTCGTATAAACTTTGTGACACATTGATTCCCAGGCGGGCGAAAGGTTTGCATTTCCGATACTAAATAATATTTAAAAATGAGCTGGTTATTAAAAAAAAAATACTAAAATTAGTATTTATGAAAACTACAGATTATAATAATAATAATAATGTGCATAAGACAATTGGATTCGAACCCCAGACCTCGCGTTTCTAATCCGCCCGACTTGGCACCACACGGCTATCACGATTTTAATAACAGATGCGAAATTCACATACTTATTGAGTTAAGAACATCATCTATTTTGGCTTATTTTAACACACTAATAATCTAAAATTAATTTCAAATATGTTGTTATTTATATGCATGTTTTCTATAACATTATTTAAAATGAACATATCATAAATATAAAAAGAACAATAATGTTGACCTTGCTCGTTTGTTAATAGAGCCAAGTGTTCATCAACCATGCTTCAATATTCATAAATGCAATTATTTATCACAAAAGTTACAAAAGCTTCTTTATAATAATAATTCATGATATAATTGTTATATCTTATTTAGATACTGATCGACTTATTAATGTTAGTATTTTGCATAAAATACTATCAATTGTATTTTGTCCATAATATTTATTTTCGCTAAAGATGTACGGGTGTGGTCAATAACATAACTTTATTTATGCAATAATAGTTAAAAAACTATTTATGTAACATGAACATGGAGTGACAAATGGAGTCGATAATTTTATTTTGAAACAATGTTAAAAACATTTTATCGCCTTTGAATTATTGGATTCGAATAACTATTTTACTATAATAGTATGACGCGCCATCTGTTATCAATTGGGAATCCCTGTACTCTAAGAGCGATTTTACATTAGGTCGCAAGCTGTGCGGCCGCAGCGCGTCAACTAATGCTTTTTTACTATTGAAATATTTCATAAATCCATAAATTAAATTAAAATCAATTTGAATCACATCTATTTTTATGATAATTGATAGTTACAAATTTATCCGTATCATTTTTGAATGAATTCAGAATGGCATCCGGGCGGCCATTATGGCTACTGTCATGTCACACTACTGTCATGTCACACATGTTTACATTACAATTTAACAAAATACTCGACAATCCGAATTTTACGGATATATGTTGTCGACTCGAAATCAATGTTTTTTTATGTTTTATTATTTAGATAAGGTTTTAAGTAAGTCTATCTTACCCCTTGACGGACTTGTCAATATGGGACTTTGTCAAAAACGAACTTCCATACAAACATTTATGCCCGATTTTAACGCTTTCAACCCATTTTTTTCGATAAAATGCAGCCTATGTCCTTTCTCGAGTTCAAAACTATCTGTGTGTCCAATTTCATAAAGATCGGTTCAGTTGTTTAGTCGTGAATAAGTAGCAGACAGACAGACAGACAGACAGACAGACAGAGTCACTTTCACATTTATAATATTAGTAGGGATTTAAAATATTTTATTATGATTTATTGCATAGATAAAGAAACAAGTTTGTTACAAGCTAAACTACATATAACAATGCAATATATCTATTTCACAATAAGTTACGATTAGTAACATATTAGCAGACATGTTGCAGATACGCACCGTTACTTATGGGTATTAAATGTAGGTCAAGGACAGCTATTGACGTAATGATCGTGACAATTGAATCAACGACAATCAATCACTTAATAAATTAATCAACAACAATCAATAATTTCAACAACCACCAGATAACAAAACAACGATCAGTATGGTATTAATTACTAGTGTTTGAAATTCAATCATACTTATCGTTATTGATTTTTTTTATTAAAATGAAGTAGCAAACGAGCATGAAGTCCACCTGATGGTAAATGGTTACTGTCGCCCATGGACATCTGTAAGCAACTTCGATTAGAAAAGGGGTTCTGAAGAGAGTATCTGAAGTCAATCACAGATGCGTTGCCACTCCCGAGGACTATGATCTCACATCAAGAGTGCCGGCATCCACACCCTTCTATCGAAACGCAAAAAATGCTTCACGCTAGAAATAGGTGTGAAGATGGTACTACCCCGGTCGAACTACACTGGTTCTACCACCTGCAGAAGTGCGTATGAAAATCTGTCTTATTTTAGGAGGAGGTTATTGTTTATGAACTAAGGTAGTAAATGGTTACGGTACTATATTACGGTATAAACTACCTTCATGTAACGTGCTAGTAAAATTGAAGTAAGTATTATGTAATAAAGAGCAGCTGTTTCACTTTAATGACCCTTTAATCATTACGAGATTGCGTTATTTGATAGGTAAGTAAGCTGTAAATATTTATTAAACACAGTATTTAAATTAAGTTGTTTGTAAGTATATTTACGACCACATAACTGTAAAACAGGAAACGGTAGAAAGCAAGTCAATCAATGAGGCAAACATAATTTTATTTTGATTGCAAATACTGCAAATGACTAAGCCTGAATGTTTGTTTGAACGATAAGATTGTTTGATAGCAGGACAAACGAAAATCAACATTGAATTGTAAATAGTCTTCATAATTTTCTATTACTGCCATGTTTTCCAATACAAACACAAACGCAGTTGCAACTTTGTAAAATGACTCAAACATTTTCTATGAAATGATTGAATTTCGAAACGGTGCGATTGTGGGTTGTATAATTTTCATTACTGTAATGGTCGATTCACATTAATGCAGATGTTAATACAGTCAACATCGGATTGCTACTGAACTATTCAACAGGATTAAAAAGTATTCAAACCTAAGCTATTAACTATTAAGCTACACTACTTGTATACCTACTTTATATAGGTAACAATGCAAACAGCGCTACTGAATAGTTTCCATTTGAACACTTCTTTGATTTTAAAAGATTGAATTAGTTAAATTAAACCATTCAAAGCAATAACTACATTAGTAGTGTACTGCTCCACACATCAATGCAAAATTGCTATCTACTGCATATACCTTCTTTCGATTTTAAGCACTGTTTGATTTTAGTACAGCGAATTGGCTTAGTTGGTCTATTCAAACCAATCACTGGCTTAGTAACGTACATACTTTATATTTCTGTGCAATCAGCTGTAATATATCTAGCCTGTAGTATATCATAGTTTCAATTTTCTTCATCCATTTTTTTATCTGACTGAAGTAGCAAACGAACATGCAGTCCACCTGATTGTAAGTGGTCACTGCCGCCCGTGGCCATCTGTAATGAACTACATACAGAACATGGGTTCTGAAGTTAATCGCAGATGCTTTGGTACTCCAGAGGACTATGATGGTCTCCTCATGATGGTCATCTTTATAAGACTGAACTTTTATAAAACTGAAGTAGCAAACGAGTCTATAGTCCACCGCATGGTGAGTGGTTACTTTCGCCAAAGACATCTGTAGCCAACTTCATAGAGAGAACAGGGGTTCTCTCTGAAGTCAATCTCATATGCGTTGTTACTCCCGAGAACTAAGATAGTCGCTTTTTATGAGATTGATGGGTGGTAGAACCTGTTACATTTTTTAATTCTAAAAGTATAAAGTATAAGAAAAGTATAAAAAGTATAAACTATGTAACAGATCGGACTTATTTATATACTTATTTAAACTCTTAAAATTTTCGTTGCTCACAGTCTTAAAATATCTTAAAAAAAATAATAATAATATCCTACTAGATCAATAGTTAAAACAAATAGCAATTAGTACATACAAATTCTATTAAATCAGTACACTGGCACTAAAGGTACATCGACACAAGATTGTATCGGCCGGTAATTAGTCGTTTCATTTTAGCAACGTTCTGTCGCGATAACCGCTGCACGCTTTGTGTGCACAGCGCCACAAACGTATTTGTAATTATTTTCCCTGTATTGATTGATTTTTCCGTTTAATTGTAGGTAATACAAGGCAGTTAGATATCGTCGCTTAAGTTCTAACACCGCGTTACTCAAAAAATGGATTTGGAGTCAATAAAATAATGGTATCTCAAAATAATATAGGAACATGTTAAATTTTCATAAAAAATATTATTTTAATATGAGTATAATAATATTTTAAACGCAATATATTATTTGGTAGTTGTAGAATTAAAAATAACTATTTGTGACAGTTTATTTGTTCTCCTGAAAAGTTGCTAATTTTGAGATCCGCGGTGTTAGAACTTAAGACGATATGTTGAACGGTGTGAGCGCTACTTTGAATTGAAATAAAGATAACCACCAAAATACCATGCGAATTAATAAACGTCGCAACTATAATCTTTAAATCAAAGGTTAGTACTAGTTACTACACTGCCGCTCTAAGACAAATAAATGTTTGAACACCATCTATTACACACACACGCACACACGCTATCTACACTCATAGCCCCACAGTAGGATTTTCTCCTGTGTCGTGGGTTCCATGGACACACACAAGACGAACACACAAACACCCAGACCCAGAACAGGAATCTAAACTCATCATTCAGATACCTGTCTGGCCGGGAATCGAACCCGGGACCCATTGCGCGTCAGACCGGTATGGTAACCGCTGCGCCACGCGGGTCGTCAAATCACTATAATTTGTTCTCAATTTGTAGTGTTCGTTTCTCCAAAAGGATTTCAAAGTAGCTAAAACTTAACTTTTGACTTTAATTAGTGATTTAAATTTAGCTCATGAATCTCATGAGGTATTCCTTACTACTTCAATTGCTTAATGTTTACATCCATCAGTCTTTGGAGGTCCGCTGCTGGAAATAGGCCTCCCCTAAATGACGCCACGCCAACCGGTCCTGTGCCCTCTGAATCCTACGTCTTCATATTCTTGATGTATTTTTCACGTCATCAGTCCACCTGGTGAGGTGCTACCTGTGTTCCTTTTGCTTAATCGTGGTTGTCACTCGAGGACCTTTCCTCCCCATCAGTTTTTTGTCCTACTAAAGATGTGATGTTTCACTTAACATAAATTAAGTACACCCAAAATCCTTATAGTAAGGTTTATCCAATATAGCACATAGTATTATATTATATCATAAGTACATATTATAAGAACATGGAGATTAAGTAAACCTGAGTCTTTCTGATCTGCTTTAGATACCTGAATAATGATTTGGAAGATATTACCATATACCTAATCTAATCACAAATATTTATAACTTCGTTTGAAGATAGCGTAATGCTTTATAAACCGTTTGCCCCATAAAATAGAATAATGAGCCATTATAAAATTTAATACAATCATGGTTTTCATGGCGCGCGCACACGCAATATTTTTGACAAGCAAATTGGATAATGCGCGGGAAACGCAAAAGAATACATTTAATACATTGTTCTGTCACAAGCGCTCGATTGTCGGTGCTCTTTCCAATTTTAATCCGCCATTTTTGAAATTATGGAAATAAAATGGACGTTTCGCGGTTAGCTACCTCCGGCTGTAACGGCGAAGTGTGATGCCATTCGTAATTTCCATTACAATTTGTAACAAAATTGTTCCAACTTTGCAGTAAATATTAAATAACAACCAAATAATCGTTCAGAATTATTATTTAGTTGTTATCTTATTGTTAACTTGAAAAAATATATTTTAAAAACGATTACATAAATATTTTAAACGTAACATCTGTTATCCGATAATTTTCCAGAGCGCTAAACTCATTTATAGGTATAACAGCGACTTGTCTAAGAGCTTAAAGTTGCTATATGGCTTTAAAGACAGGCATAAGAATAAAGCAATTAGAGGAATTGTATACTACCTACTCTATAAATAAATTTATATGAATGAAGTTGCCGTATTGTAAGTTTTTAAATGTTCTCACTGTGTATGTATCAAATGATAACTACAAAGTTGTTTTCGTATTCAGATTTGTTAAATGTATGTTTCTACTTAATACATGCACAGTACAGCGGGCGAAATTCGTTAGAATGACAAAGTATAACCTATGTTTATAAAGTGTAACAGGTAGTAATAAAGTACCTAATTAATCGATTAACATTAAAGTCAATTCGTTGTAACACTTTCGGTCGTTCAAGACTAAATTTAGTCAATTTTTAGCGAAATTTAGGTTCCAGTTATTAACATTAAGAACACTAATGAAAATAATATTCCAACATAAGGTCATATATTGAGGAGATAATTTGCGTCTTAAAAATTGATTATCTCTGATCTATTTTTACCTTTTAAAATTCTTATAAGTGTGAAGAAGTAGGGGTACTGAAGAAGAAGGGGGTTTGTCTTTGTACTACTAAGTACAAACCATCATGAACTATGTACTATAAGTCTTTACCTTCTATAAATAAACCCGCGTCCAACAGCAAGCATACCTGCGTGCGTCCAGTAAAAAAACCCACGTACGATTAAAAACACCTCACCGTAAACCGTAAATATCCATTATGCGGCTAACCTGTGCCCGTAATGAGGGCGATATCGCCGTTTTGTAGCGAGTAATCGCGATGTTATCGCCACCCCCTCCCCCGCGCCGCCGACCGTGACCCTACCAAATACTCAGCTTGAGGTTATTCTAACATATCGAAAGACTACCACTGTCAAGGATTATTTTAAGGATGTTACTATGTCTTAAAAACTTATTGCAATTTAAAAAAAAAAACATCAATTTGTACATTTAAAAAAATCGATAAGTATAGTAATTTATTATTAGAAGACTGAAATGTTATGGAGACTGAACTAATTAGCTTTTTGAATCCAGTCAATCAGCCAATCAAGAAAAATAAAAAGTTATTTAATGAATTCTGATATATTTCACATATAATTTTGTTCACCAACTACCCAAAGCGTTTATTCTTAAGAAAAAAAAAAGAGCTTTACGATAAAATTATAAAGTATATACATAATGCACAAAAGACAATTAATTGGCTGAATCAAATTATGACGACAAAAATAAATAATTAAAACTATATTCACTTGTCTCTGGCACGAAACATTCTGATGACGTAATTAGGAAAAAGCAGTTAACCGAATAGCCCCAACAATGTCGCTAAAATGTAAGCATTAATGTCTTAAGAACAATTGCTTCCCCACATGTTTTAATGGCGCGCTTAATTATCATACAGACTGGTTTTATTTCGAGACTGAACGCATCAAAATTCGTTATGAATAATGAGGTTGGATTTTAAGCTTCGTTACATCTTGTCAGTTAAATGAGCTTTTATAAGAAAAAAGGTTTGTATGAACTGATTATAATTACAGACTTCGTTGAATATTTAATTAAGCATGAGGCGTGGGTGTAGATATTTTCTAGACAATCGCGGTGACTTAGCGCTGTTTTTTTCTTTATATACGAGTTGTATGAATATTTATTTTCAGTTAATATTTTTATTACAAGCTTTTTATTGGTCTGGGTGGAATCTTTGAAGACAGTTATGTTTAACTGATTGAGTTGATTCTTGGGGATAATTTCAACATAGAGTTGACTATACTACCCAGGAACACGATATCATACGGTACTGCACCATAAATCTTCACGAAAAATCTACTTACTTAGACTTTTTTTCGTATTTAGTTTTTATGTATTACTTATCTAATTCAATTTGATAACGAGCATGTATTCAACCCCCAACATTTTTTAGTAGACGTCGATACGGGATAAGAAGAAAATATTGCCAATGACAAATCGTCGATGCGTCCGTGCATCTATAAAGATTTGAAGCGTCTTCTTCTTATAAGCTGAGCTAAAGAACGGCTTCCAAGACGAAATATTTAGTCGTATTTTTGGACGCAAAAAAAATTGTATTAAGGTGCCAAAAAGCCTTTCTAGAATAAGTGTTGGGGGCGACATACATCAAAACTTATTAGCGGCGCTCATCTATAGCCACGAGGATAACTAGCCTCGTGGCTCCGTAGTGATGATTCTTGAAATTCATTCTTGATATTCTTGAAATTGAAGCTTAGTGGAAAATGTCAGAAGAATAAATGAAATATTTTAGACACTTTTAAAAGCTTTTATTTAGTTGTTTGTGGATAAGTATATATGAATAGGTCAAATCTAAGATTGAGCTGAAATTAAAAGCATAGAATAAAATCTTGGTTTAAAAAATATTTTTTAAATATTATTTTATATAGTTACTTTCTATACCTTTACTTCCCGAAATAAAAATGAAAAATGTGAAATTTTTGGTATCTTAAAATATTTTCAAAAAAGTACCGTTGTTATTTTCATAAAATAGTAACAGTAATTTAATATATAATAGTAAGTTTACAGTAATTTTATAGAAAATGCTACTAGGTTATCTATTCCGTATGAATAATTGTGAATTCTATTCTTTGGGGTTCTTTCTTTTTAATGATAAGAACTTATCTTAAGTTTACCCACGCGTAATAAAACGAAGTCCTAATAAGAATAATTGGCTTTGTAGTTCAGCCGTATCTCATATAATTATATTTTATATACTGTTAAATCATATACTTAAATACAATTTAATAAAACGATTAGAGATATGAAGATTACGAAGGTGACAAGGAGATTTGATTTAAGTAATATTAACAAGTCTTATACCTCACTTTTATATACCTCCTAGCATCCCACAATCGTTATATCTACCATCTTTTTCGGAAAGCTACCCATTGATATACATATTGTTATACCTAGTCAGGTCAAAATTCGTAGATAGCATATAATTAACACATTCATATATAGTCGTAATGGTGCAGTGATAGCCTGGTTAAAACTTGTTCTCGCGATTGGGAGGTCCGAGGTTCAAATCCCAGGCACGCACCACTGATTTTTTCTAAAATTATGTGCGTACTAGAAATTAATTATCACTGATATCGGCGAAGGAAAATATTGTGAGTAAACCTACACACCCGGGAGTTTAAAAAAAAAATCTAAGAGGTGTGTACTCTACCAATTCGCACTTGGCCAGCATGGTAGACTCTGGTCTAAAACTCTCTCATTCTTAGAGAAGACGTGCCCAACAGTGGGACAATTATGAGTGGATGAGATACCTCGTTAGGTATGTATGTGCTTATGTAACAAGTCTGTAAATCAACTATTAACATTAGACGTTAAATACAAGAATACACGTATTTACGCAAATTTAACTAATTAACACGCGATTAAAAAATATAATGATCTCTTTTGTTTTTACGTGCACTGTTTAGTTAATGAATGACCTCCTCGTAGAATTTGCGTGTAACATTTTTTTTCCTTCCTGTGGCATGTGTAGGTAATGTGGAATAGTTTTTGTCCCACAAGTACATATATTATTAGCAATAACATTAAGATGTTATCACGACGGGCAAAAGCTGATCGTCATTAAGACATATGAATGACATTTATCTATAAGTGTCCATTACAGATCATGAAATTATGATGTGTATGTATGATTTAAAGGAACCTACCGGAATATAAATGTATGTGATACGTGATACACTGTATATAAAAACTATATAGCTATTTTTTGAAGTTTTAGGCCCGGTCGAAGAGATTTTGTACAGAACTTTATTCAATGATGCTGCCAGCCCATTCTGGCATGGTTTGTTTCTTACAATTTTCAGAGTTCTTTCAAAGTTTCAATATATTATAATTGTGAATTTTAGCTCCCTAATTAATATTTTGTCTACGGCTTGATATTTTATATCAGATTTATTAAACTCTACCTTATCAAGTAGCACTCTAGAGTTAATGATCTACAGGCTGAAAATAATTCATATTTCACGACTCCTATAAAAAAAAACATAAAAATACTGGCCAGTTCGCGCGCAAACCTAATTCCATTAGAAGTCAATTACGAGTAGTTTGAAATTGACAAAGCGTACACGTTCGTTGTGTGTGCGTGTGGTGTGGATGTGTGCGTCACTAATTGCCCCGTCCGGCGGAAGTGGCCGGTTCCGATGGTGTCAGGTGACGTTGGCCACCTGTGTCTGTGTCCAACGATCCGATAGCTTTCTAACTGATATTTGAATGATTGCGCAGAGAAATTGCCGTAGATTAATCCTAGATAAATCTATGTTCATATGGAATTAAAGACGCCATTTTGCAAGCTAATAATTATAAGTAAGTCCAGAATTTATAAAACATGTGAATTGATAAACGTTTTGAAAACGTTTGGGTATTAGTCGAAGCTGATTTTTGAAACAGAACTTATTTTAAAATTACTTTTAAATTTGTTAACGAAAGGGCCTACTTTTAATCGTTAAACATTTAAGATTCAAGGCAGAGGACAGTTCTTTTTATTTACTATAAAATATATTATTACAGATTGCTAAAACATACATCCATAACCATCACCATACAATGAACATCTAAAAAGCAATAAGATATAAATCCATAAATCAAAATGCCAATGTGTTCTTTGACATATTTATTTCCACGAATTGCAACAAATAACTAATTCTTATCTGTAACTTAACACGGCTATAATTTATTTCGTAAAATACATACAAAGGCATACTAGAAGTTACTCAAAACACTTACAAACCTTATAACCTTTCCAATAAGAAATCATGACCGCAGAGCTCGGTTCTCATACAATTGTGATACTGATCGATCAATACCTCCATTACCGTTTACTGTTACGTGTAGTCGTGTAGGTTCCTGATATCGACACTGACCTTTCAACAATTGATGTGTTAGGGTTCATTTACATCTAGACATAAAACAATGGCAGACGAATGATAGTTTTCTATACGATTCTGGCAGTTCCGTGGCTGCGTAATGATACGAGATATCTATTAAATACGTGACACAGTAAGGAGGAGTTGATTAAAATGTCATTTCATCTCATTTGGAGGGCGGGGTGGCTGGCTTAATATCACTTTTTCGGAACACCGTGAAAATTTGCAAGAAAACCGATTTATGTCAAGTAAAACATGTTCCTCTGCATACCCCAAAAATTTTGTCAGATTTTAAAGGTTGAGGCCACTCGGCAGATCACACTACATCTCAACAAGGAGGAGGGGAATCAAAATATCTCCAAAATCATTCTACGTAAGTAATTGTAGCTTACGGTAGATATAAAATTGCCTGAATAAAGTATAGAAGAATCCTATTTTATTTGCTATGGTACTTGTTAGCTACATTCAATGTCTATCGATATAAATGGGAAGTTATTAGTAAAACAATACAACGGTTCCGATATGGCCCGACGCATTACTTAGACTTGATTTTAAAATAAGCTACTACACGTTACATATATGTCATTTAAATACAAAATATATTTTTATTTAAATGAAGAAAAAAATTGAATCCTAATAAACATCTATTTTGACACATAGTAAATTAATACATACAGTATTAACCAGTCTACAAGAGAACGATGCGTAGGTGTTTAATTAATGGCTCGCTGTATAACCAAGTAATTAACAAAATTAATTAGCACATATTATGTGTAGCGCAAATAAAATTATTGAAGTAATTTCGCAAAAAACTACCTATATATAACATTATATGCCAAAATTTTAATTACCCACAAAAAGTTTGAGAATCAGTATCATTATGTAACACGATTTATACAATAGATAATAATTGTAAGCTGTAATTGTATTATTAATGTTAATATATTTGAATGAGTTTTTTTTATAGTGTAATCTACCTATAATAAAGGAAATACTTAGCTTACTTGTCGTCATGTGCTTAATCCAGCCAAAATATAAATGTACAAAGTTGTTTATCAATGAGTGGGACTATGATGAGACCATCTTTTAAAAGGACAATAAATTCATTGTTATTTATTTAAACTAAAAGTTATTTTCTGAAACATAACAAATTGCATTGTCATTGCAATTCTTTTCATTTATCTTGTGAAAAAGCAACGTCGAAGACTGTAATTGTAACTTTGCTTACACACATATTCTTATCATTTTTTTTTTAACTAAATTAAATAATACCGAAGCATTATCGCATTTGATTTGTTTATTCACGATTGTTAGTCACGATCATTCTTGGTCTGCGATACGTCAGGTGCACTGCAGCCTTTGCTAAAAACCTTTTCCAGCCCCTATTCATAATTTTCAATTTGCGGAAAAAACGTTACGATCAAGAAATGTCGTGAGCTAATGTGTCGACTGGACGCCCGGAATGCTCGCCATTTTATTTTTTCCGTCTCCCCCATAATTACGTAATTAGTGGCGATGAATTGGAAGTGCATTTAATGTGGGATCTTTTGTGCGCGGTCGCCTGCGCTCGCGCACTTTGTTAATTCCTCCACCAGCTGTTATGGAAGGATAACTTTGCAAGTTTCGTACGACAGTTCCTTTTAAGTGAACATCAATAGGACTTATTACCTCTTGGATAAATAGAAATTTATTGTTAATTTATTTTAAACGAACAGACTATTGATATGTATATATATTACTAAAACAAATGAATATCTACTGCTGCTGTCACCACATGAACGTTTCGGATATAAATCGTTTTATTTTCTATACTTAAATTCGGACGTTATAATTATTGTACTCGATATTTAGTTGGTATAATTACTCTACACTGCAATAAGAACTATTTCTAGACAGTGTAGGTACATGCTTGCTTTTTTTCTCAATTGCAGCATAAATCTGAATAAATTAAATAAGTAATGGCGGCGAAAATTTTTGTAAACATTATATTAAAAAGATATTCGTTTATTATTGTCTTTCTCAAAGTGTAGTCACGTCAAGTCGTAGAAGTTCACAAGAAAAAAATCCATACTGGTGTCTGTTTAGCTTCCTTATACGTAACACACATATGTATATAGTTTCCTTTTTTTATAATATTGAAGTAGCAAACGAGCATGCAGTCCACCTGATGGTAAGTGGTCACTGCTGCCCATGGACATCTGTAACCAACTTCATATAGAACATAGGTTCTATCTGAAGTCAAACACAGATACGTTGCTATTCCCGAGGACTGAGACGGTCGCCTCATGTAAAAGTGTTTCGGCAACCACATCTTTCCATTGAAACGCAAGAAATGCTTCACGCTAGAAATAGGTGTGGCGGTGGTACTTCCCCGGTTGAACTACCACCTGGAAAACCACCTACACGTGGTTCCTAGAATCTACCTAACTTAACACACGACACAAGCTCACCAATCGCATAAGTTAATAATAATAATAATAACATTGTTTACGTCTATTTCCCAGGCGGTTTGAGAGGTGAACTTCAAGAATTAAAAAATATGTTATTCCCTATACTTATAATAGCATTAATACATTACTATATTTAAAATTCGATAGCTGATCGTCAACCCATTATTGTCCTACTGCTGGGCACGGGTCTTCTCTCAGAATGAGAGAGTTTTTTTTAATTCGATAGCTATTCGTGGAATATTATTATTACTATTACTTCTTATTTAAATTTTCCCATACGATCTCTCTACCTTTACTCTATGCTTTCTCTCTTACTGGTACCGGCGTTATTTCATAGTAGATAGTGCTTTTTAATATAAAGCTGCCTTTTATACTACAGGGCATTATGGCGTTTAACACTTTTGGTGCTGCAACGTTCCAACAGAATTTTGTAATATGACGGTAGTGGTCCAGGAAATTTAGACGATACGGCGTAATGACAAAACTAACCAATAACCTTATGAGAAGCAGGCGTTATAGAATGTAGCGCCATTTTTTTTATCTGACGTGGTTGCACGTTTTGCCGCAACACAATGATTTTGACGTGACACACCGTTGTAACACCAAAAGTGATCAATAGATATTATTTAACACAACTTTTATAGCTTTTGTTTAACGTTATTTATTTATTTAGGGTTTGCTGTTGTTTTAAGAATCTTACCGGGGTTCGCGACGACTGGAGTTTTACCCACTTTGAGAAACTCTGCGTCAACGTATGCGTTAGTGTTTCATTAACTGTATAACAATCGTCCCCGACGCAATCAGCAGCCACCGCAATATTCCTGTTCAATGAACAGGATGGGGAGAAGGGTAAATTTTTACGCTATTTTATTTAATGAAAGTACGTGATATAAATAGTAGAAGTTTTGAATACTTGTTTGTTTAACTTTCACTTTGACTTAGACGCTATAGGATCACTCTCATAATAGATACTGAAAAAACGGCTCAAGGATCTATTCATTGTTTATACGTTTACTTAAATTAATTAATTATCTGACATTTCTAACAAATCATTAGTCATTAACTGAGACTCCTAAGATTTCTTAAGGGCTCTACGCTACACTAAGCGTACTCTAGATGCTTCACTTTTATTATTAGCTTTTTATTAGCTTCACCTGTATGTTTGTTTGTATGTTTGTATGTTTGTAACCGACTTCTTTGGGCGCGATTTTGACCCACTTTAAACGGCCAGATTTCGTTCAAACTTCGTAAATTTATTGAGGACCGATGACAATACACTAATTTGATAAAATTATTCCATTTTTTAAATTTACTAAAAAGTAGAAAATAAATGATAGGTAGTTTAAAAAAACTAAAAAACACGCTTTTTATAGAAAACCGAACTAAAAAATAGAAAATAAATTTAAATGAATTTAAATTATGAAAATAGTGTTAAAAATTTCAATGAATATAAATTAATAATAGTGTGAATAAAAAAAATATATTTTATTTAAAAAAAGGCGTGGGGTGCTTTTTAAGATATTATCGAAATGATAATCACTCTACTCATATCTGTCAATAAAATATCTATAACCATTGACACCATGCACCTTAAGCTTTTTTTTAAATAAAATAATTATTTTTTATTCACACTGTTATTATTTTATATTCATTGAAATTTTTAACACTATTTTCTTAATTTAAATTCATTTAAATTTATTTTCTATTTTTTAGTTCGGTTTTCTTTAAAAAGCGTGTTTTTTAGTTTTTTTTTTAACTATTATTTATATAAGACGATGATCTTTTACTCGGAAGCAACAACGAATCTGTGACTTCAGATTGAACCCCTGTTCATTTTGAAATTGCTTACAGATGTTCATGAGCAATAGTAACCTTATTCGCGTGTATTTCAAACCGACTGCTAAAACTATAATTTGCAATCGAGTATTTAGTTTTTTAATTATTTATTTCAGTTGATACTTTTCTGAGTTTGGGTCAAAATAGTGGCATAGGTAAAAGTGTAATATTTTGTTTTTCTTTTTTTGTTGGATTGGCGTCATTTAGGGGAGGCCTATGTCCAGCAGTGGGTCTTAAAAGACTGATAGATGGATGGACTA
The DNA here is from genome assembly GCA_949699795.1 of Spicauda simplicius. Taxonomy (NCBI): domain Eukaryota; kingdom Metazoa; phylum Arthropoda; class Insecta; order Lepidoptera; family Hesperiidae; genus Spicauda; species Spicauda simplicius. Next base: position 16,160,061 of record OX453060.1, on the reverse strand, counting down.
TTTATATTTTTAATGGTTTACTGACAAGCTTTCATTTGACACATATATAATTATCATAATAATAAATGACCTCCCTCGCTCCTTTTTCTCTGATCACAGACGCCATATCTAAAAATAATATAATTATAATACTCAGCAAACTTAATTAATTCCAGTGAAATGTATGTTATAGTCAGTCTAGACGTTTAGGCTGTAGCGCGTGCTAAAGAAATGAACATATATACCTACACATATACACATACCTACATACGCTCGAAAAACATAAACCCTGCTTCTGACGCGTTTGGGTAAAAATGCTCCTAATACAAAAGTAATAAATATTATACGTGTGGTGTCCGACCAAAACTGGTTTTTCGACCGAAACCGAAACCGAAACCGAATTTCGGCAACTGTCTGAGTTTCGGCCGAAACCGAAACCGAAACTTCCTTACAAGGATCAAGTTTTGAGGGAAAAAGAAAAAAAACCTTTATAAAATCATCAGTCCTTTATTTTTCATCTTTAAATCACAGCTATTCAGTCATCTACATTTTCACATAAGGATAATTAATAATAATCAACGTAACCACATATAATTTAAGAAATAAACGTACGGTATTCAATTTGCCGAACATGACCGATCACAGCGCGAGAACTCCCGAATGCAGTTTCAGTTTCGGTCGTAGTTTCGGCAGGTTTTCCTCCGAAACCGAAACTAAACCGAAACACGTATTTTTGCCGAAACTCTACCGAAACCGAATATTCGGTCGGACACTAACGTCATGTAATACATGTTTCTAGTTTCGTAATATCCCCATTAGCCACGGCCGTGGAAGGGTTAGCGCGGCATTTGGTTCTGCGGCCTGCGGTCACACGCAAGTTAGGGAACCAAATGTTCCGATATTGATAGTTAATTAATTGAACTATGATAATATGAAGTCATGCTTATATTCAAACTTAACAAAAAAGTGTAACGCATAAATATAAATGCGTTACACTTTCTTGTTAAGTTTGATTAGGTATATTCGATGCGTGCAAACTAGGTACCTACCTACCCTTTATAGGTTCGTTACTTTATTACCCGTTTTCTATAAAGAAAAAAATATTGAGACACTCGTTTAATTAGTCCGGTATTAATTTTCGTACATACAGTAGAGAGCAAGAGGTGTTTTAACTTTTGTTGGTTGGTTGGACTAACGAGTAAAATAACGAGCAAACGAGTAAAATAAATATAAATAAAGTAGGGACATATAAACACTTGATAATATTTCTTATTATTAAGTATTACTTTTCTTAATACTGAAAGAAATACTGAATGATCTAGAGCGTGGAAGCCAATTTATAAAAAAAAACAATATATGTAACCTAATTATGTTTAATATACAAATAAAAAGCGTGTAAGATTTACGATCGTCTTGAATGCTAAGATTGTCATATCGAGAGCGCCCCAGTTGGCGTTAGATTTATAGCAGGACGTGAGATAATAATAATTCCCTTTCAATTAGCACTCAATGAATATCGTAGTCGTATTGCGTTGAGCGGTTGCACGATTCGACACGCAATATCGACGCGAACAGCCGATGGATCCATTCATCATTATTATAAATGTGCTACACTCACTTATTTACGGAAATCGATATTTTTTTCGGTATTGACTATGAATGCACGATTACGCCGCATCGGTAAACGTCACGGTATTGTGTGAGATGACCCCGGCATTGTTGCGCTCGCCTGCTGAGCACCATCGGCTCCCGACACCACCGCATGAAACTGGGAACCGCATATTTAGTTCCGCCTCTGCCTAATGTAATTTTGTAATTATTGATTATAATAAGTCACGGTCTTATGATCGCTTTAAGATATTAATGACGGCTGACTTAATTAATGATCTCAATCTGTGAAAAAATATTTCATATTTCATTACCATTGTGCTTTTTGCGGCGCAAGTCTATCGGTGAATTTCAATAGCGATATAGGAAGCTGTATAGTTCCGCAAATTCAAATAGCTGGAATATCGATAAACGTCAGTGGGCAATCAGTGGCCGGGCAATTTGCGAGCGATTGTCCGTGGTGAGACGCGAGCTAACGTAAATTGGACGGGAGCTATTCACGCACAAAACAGTGTTATTTGGCCCTTATAACAACTACCTAGTTCCTGATGTTATGGCAACTACGTAGCTCCGTACATACATGCGTACGAAGCGATCTAATGCCACTTAACGGTTTCCGCAAACACAGCCCGGAGAGGTTGATCTCTGTACTGAATTTAAATTGGTAAGTACCCGCTACTACATTACAAGGCATTGATAAACAAGAGTAGTAAACAAAGATGCAGAAAAGCTCTCACGGGGTCACACATCCATTTCCAATAGGAAGTACTGTTGCGCAAGAAAATAATATCGATATCAATTTTATTCAAGTCAATATTCGTTCCAAAGCTCGCAATCACGAAAACAAATTTGCGTTCATTTCCTTTCCCTCGGAACAAACGTACTTATAGCGGATCCGGCGTAGCAATATCTTTTATAAGGCGGTACGTCGTAATGGAAACCATTTCTCATCAATTTTCTAAATAAAGGCGCACAGAAGCCAGCGGATAAAACAAAGCGCGAGCGCTCACGACATAGATTGAGCTGAATTATCGCTTTACCGCAGAACACAATCTGCCCGTAGGAACGTACCCCGCTATAGCACTACGTGCTGCTTGTATCGGCCTATCGCTCGCACCGAACCGACTTGAGCACTCCACTCCTGGCGAGATAACACGTGTGAATTATGTTAAACCAAGACTGTTTTTCTCTCTTTATCAATTGACTTCACATCTCCAACGTTTCGTACTGATTAGATCCGAGTAATCTTTCTCTTGGAGCGTTTAAACCCAGGGATGCCCATCTCTGCCTACTTTCGCAATACGTTTTGCACTTACCGTTATCAGCCGGTGTTCATTATGTAACACCATTGTATTATATGCTTACTTACCTATTCTGCTTTGCGATCGATTTTGTGATATCACAACAATAAGATATATGTAAGTATGTTAGTAAGTACATTCGAAACGAAACAGAGTAGGTAATTTGAGTAAATAAAAGAAACAGTAATTTAAGTAACTGAGCAATCAAAGTGTCACGTAACCACAAATAAGGTGAAAGTGTGACGCTAATCGGCATACACTGTCGTACACATGACAAATGGCAGGCATCTTGCTTATACTTAATATTGGGCAAGAATAATGAGCCAAAATCAAACGGTGAAGCATTGTTATTCGCATGTCACAAGTTTCATTACGAGTGTGCGTGTCGGGCCGCATTACCGGCGAACCGGGCCGCTGTCAACCGGGCTTGTAAAAACAAAATTATAGGCGCCCAAATTAGTGACGCGACTCGAGTCCTGGCTTGCTCGAGCCACTCGAGTGAATTTGTCAAACGAGTAGTCGATTAAAAATTCATCGACTCAACTCACAGAATCAACCAAAGATCGACCGATTCAACTTACAGAATTGATTTTATTTGTTGTCACTGGATGTCCCTTGACTTTTCTATTTTCTTATCAATGCCGTGCCGGCTGCTTTTGCAAACCGCGACCGGTAGATTTAAACTTGTATGTTAAAGTTCTTCTACTTTTATCAGAAAATAGATTGATTGAAAATTAGTGTATAAAAGTGCGAGATACACGTAATTTTGAGTTCGACGTTTGTTGATATTTAGAATATTGGCGTATATTAATAACAGCGTTACTAAATAAATAACTCGAATTGTAAACATTGTTGCTCGAGTGAGGTTTCTTTTGAGTGACACGAAAACTCGGATATAACTCGAGTAATGTAGCATAACTCGAGTGACTCGAGTCACAGAATTCTATTCAAGTCGCAACACTAGCCCAAATGCAATCTGTTACGACATCTTTGAGAAAACGGAACTACGGAACTTGCGTGTCGTCACTAAACTAATAAAGCGGAAACTCAACATAATTGACACACAATTAAAATTTTAATGCGCTATTACTTTGATGCGTGTTAACAAGTTGTTATAGTGTAGGTACTTACGTAGTGCGGAAAAAATATTTTATTCCTACGCATGCCGGCTTAGATGTACGAGCTAATTGTAAAGTTATTGAATACTGCCTGTTGCTGTGAGTTTAAATATCTGCTTCTCATTCTCCTACATTTCCCTACATGCAGCATGCAACTTAGTTATTTGTGATGAACTAAGGTAGTAACTTAAATGACTAGGTGAGGTCGAGGATTACAACCACGAAAACCATAAAAAGATGAAAACAAAGTGTAAGGCCCGGGTCGAAAAAATTACATCCTGAATGTGACGATTAGACATCGTCAAAAGCTTAATTCGGCCACAAACCGACTCGTAGCTACAACGCAGTGTACACCATAATTTTCCGTAATCACATTAGCTGGTACAAACTGGGCTCGGCTCACCGCCTACTGTCACAGAAGCGTGGCTAACTCGGCGACACCTGCGCTGCCTCTAATGGACTCTAATGCGCCAGGCTCTGTCTTACGCTAATACCGTGACCGATTCGAATTGTCGTCCTTATATGTTTACCGCTTCTGGTACGCGTTAGTACGTAACGCACTCGTACGACGTAAGCACACTTGTTGATGTGTTTGAATCTGAGATGAGATTGGAAATCTCTTAGGGTTAAGGCCAATTTGATCTAAAAAGACAGTCATCATATTTGGAAAGAAATATTATAACATGAGTAACGTCCTGTCAATTCCTGGCTACAATAAAAACCAAGGTAAATTTTAATAACTTCTTATTCTATAAAAACTGTAGTAAACTTTGTATATTAGATCAATTACTTGATTACAAAACCGTTACACAAATTCAACTAAAGACCGTTAACATAAAGGGCATCCATAAATAGAACGTATTGTTGGCATTGGCAAGATTATGAAAGATCTTGCAAGAAAATATAATAAATGGAAACACAACAAAAAAACCTAGGCGGTAAGTTCATTTAAAAATGTAATCTCTCGCGTCACAAAAGCTCGGGGTAATCAAGGAATACGGCGTATCTAACTACAACTTTATAGCTCGCGTTATCATCGCCGTATAATGAGTTATGAGAGGATTCCGTTGCTCGTTTTGTGTCCGTCACGAGGTATCGAAGGGCGTCATCCATCATCCGCGGCGACTAATTGCCTGCTACCTTGCTTCGCCTCTCTTATCCTTTTAATTCGTCCTCCGACGACCTTTATGACGCGAGGTGAGCTGTTATGTATAATTGCTTGCGAGAGGCGTATTACCTCCGCCTTGATTGCAAAAATCCGCGCGTTTATTACAATGTCGGGTGTTTGTTGTTAATGAATAATTGACTCTTTATAAAACAACAATTAACGTAAATGTACGTATTTGAAAGCATTGAACATGATGGTAATTATGCAGAGTGACCTTAGCGAAGCTTATAAATAGGTTACAGATTCGAAGGCACTAATGTCCTAACATTACGCAAAACGCAACAATTCAAAGCTAAACACAAAGAGCAAATCACCGAGCAATCTAAATAAACATCAATATGGCCATTTAATGCGATACAAAAATCGTGCTCCACCAAATAGTGAGCAATCTACTCGATCATCGCAACGCTAGCGGTGGCTAGTCACGAACGAGTCGGTTGGCAAATAAAAATAAGCTGAGGACAGAGCGCTCCATCAAAAGGGGTAGCTCGATTAAGTGTCGGTTTGAGTTTTATTTGCCGGGGTGGGGAGGGGACGTGTGAGCCCGGCGCCCCATTAATCATTAACGCAGCCTGCCTAATGACACCGCCGAAATGGGCCGCGTAGTGACGTAACGAGTGATTATCGATGATTCCATTGTAGCCGCCGCCTAACCGTGTTATTTGACACCCTTAGAGAGCAATCGTAATTGACTATCATTACATAGTGGCTACTGCGCTTTAGATGTAGTGATATGACGGAGAAATAAATGGTGGTAGGTACTTAGATATAATTGATTTGCTGCAAAACAACGTCAGTCAAATCGTCACAAAAAATATAGCTAGTTTAAAGTGCAGATAATTGCATTAAGGTGTTACATTGTAAGCAAAGAACGTTATACACAGGATATCGGATGCAATAGAGATTTGCATGATATTCGCTATTAGTTTGTTAAAACGTCAGTCCCTGAAGTTTTAATTTGATATTAATTGTTAAACTTAATCAAAACCCTTTATTGCTGGCTTAAAAGGTCTGATACTATATTTAAGTATGTTAAGCCACATCTCGTTCAACTATTGGAACAGCAAGGTCTTGTACGGTCCATGGCTCCATAAAGTGGAACTCGTACTCAGAAGTTTAAAAAGGATTGCAGCAGCATCTCTGAAGATCTCTTAGTACCTAACAAGTCGACTATACTCAGATTCATTTAAAAAGAAAAAAATAACCCTTCCAATTATAGCTAATTATCATGATGTATGATCTACGAAGTCGCCATATAACAGTCAATTAATTGGTAGCGGGCGGTATGTTTGTATCTTCTATAATTAAAAAAATCGTAATGTGGGTACAATTTAATTAATTTGACAGAATTAACAAATAACATTCTTATCTGGACAAATTGAGGATAGTATTATCTTGTACTTAATTAGACTACGAAAACATGGACTATAACAAATCATTACACTTTCTGTCTCACTGTGTGTGTTGGTTATTGTAGTAAATTTACGTACCGAACTTATATCAAAGCTTATTAATGTACCTACTGAGTTATTCTCACGGCTCTGTCCGCTTCGGATAGGTCTACCACGGTAATGTACTCTATGTGTAGGACATAAACCATGTGTGTGCCTAATTGCAGTGAAGTCCTACGGGTAGTTATTGCGTGAAAGAGTAATAGACACACATCCTCACAAACCTTGCGCATTTATAATATTAATAAAAATGAGATAAAGACTATTCGATTTCTTTGTCAATAAGTAAGAAATTGCAACAACTCGACATTATATTCTGTCGATATCGCACACGTGAATCGTCTCCCTCACTACTTCCGATATTAGATGTCGCTATTAACTCCGCAAAACGTAATTAATCGAATAAGTTTATGATTGATATAACCAGCTTGTGGGGCGCTTAATTCACTTTCCCAATTTCTAAGAGCCAGACGCTTTTATAAAGTTATACTTGAGAGAAATTGATTGGGTTTGACACAATGTTAGTGATTTCGTTATAATTAGCCGCGGTTACACATTGTTCCAGTTAAATCACGTATCTATTGTGACTCCGAAAACATATAATAATGAAGAAATAAAACGACTTAGTAAATATGTCTTAAATTTGTTATAACAATATTTTAAAATATATAATGAAACGGATAAACTAATCTGCTGACGAATTGTAGGCAAAATTACGTAAACTTAGTAAAAATTACTATAAAAAACGCTACATAAATATAATATTTGAATAAATAAAATGAAAAATATTAATATACTTAAACCTTAAACGTGTTAAATATTCAAATATTATGTTATTTGTCTGCTATTAAAAATGCAGTTAAAATGTTAATTTGCAACAAAATACGTAGGTATACTAAATAATAATACGAATAAGGTACATGTTCTCAAATGTTCTACAATGAGCTAAATTGTTTACTAAATTTATAATATTAACTTCAAATACTTCTTGTATATGTATTATGCCTTTTACATATGCGACGACCTAATTAATATATGTATTACCTGCTTCCGTATAAACGAAGAACCAATTTGTTTTGACAAGTGTCCTTTCTTAATAGGCACAGGCCATATTAAGAGGACCCGCGTGGCACAGCGGTTACCATACCGGTCTGACACGCAGTGGGTCCCGGGTTTTATTCCCGGCCAGACAGGTAGCTGAATGATGAGTTCAGATTCTTGTTCCGGGTCTGGGTGTTTGTGTATTCGTCTTTGTGTGTGTCCATGGCACTCACAACACAGGAGAAAATCCTACTGTGGGTGTGAGTGTAGAAAGCGTTTATATTATACGAAAAGTTAAACGTAACATGGTAGAGATTACACTTACACTTTTGAAGGTGGTAGAACCAGTGTAATTCGACCAGGAAAGTACCACCATCACACCTGTTTCTAGTGTGAAGCATTTCTTGCGTTTCTGGCACACTTTTATATGAGGCAACCATCATAGTCCTCGGGAGTGCTACTCCCGCTTCTGTGATTGACTTCAGATAGAACCCATGTTCTGTGTGAAGTTGATTACAGATGTCCATGAGCCGCAGTGACCACTTACCATAAGGTGGACTGCAAGCTTGTTTGCCACTTCAGTGAGATAAAAAAAAAACTTCTCTGAGAGTTCTTTTGAGAATTTTTGTTGCCAGCTCCCTTTCCTCAAATGAAGCGACCATGTCAGTCCTCACAAGTAGAAACTCATTTGTGATTGAGATAGGATCCCTGTTCTATAAGAAGTTGCTTACAGGCGACCATTTGCGACAGTAATCACTTACCATCAAGTGGACTGCATGCTTCAACCTTATTAAAAATGTTTTTTTATAACTCATAAGCGTGTAGATGTCATCACATTCCTTATCGTCGTCTTTACAACGATAAATCAATTTCGAATACTGCATTATAAAATTAAAAACTAGAGTCTGATTTTCGATTCTCAGACCCACTCATTAAGAACTAACTCTCAAGCCTACCACTATTTGTTTTCACAGAAAAATAGTATGTAAAAAATATCAAAACGAGAAATCCTTTCAGTATACTTAATAACATTAACTTCCAATCAACCAACGCGCAAATCAGTGTTTCATTTAACGCAGTTGTGATCGAAAGCTCATGATGGAGTGGCATGAAAAAGGCGATGTAAAAACTGGGAGGGGATTCACTGAGGGGGGAGGAGACGCAATTTGTAATATTTCACGAGCCAGTAGACGCTTATTAACTAGGCGTGCAAAAAATACACGACGCGGGTGACGACAACATTTGGTAACGAACATCAAACGTCAAATACGTTTCGTTTTACGGAAAATATTCTTATGGCATGTAAACATTTTTACGTGACGTACAAAGCTATTTGTTGGAATAATACCTAATTTATAACGAGTAGTCGGCACTATTGAGCAATATATTATTTGTTAAAATAGTGCTACGGTAAATAATTTCTGTGAGTATATGTGGGGGTAAGTCTTAATGAAGTATTTATATTAGGAGGCTTAGTGTAGTATTTATATTAGGAAATTATAAAAACCTACATCTATTGCAGTAGTGATAAATAACAGGTATCTAGTATTATAAGTTGTAAGCCTAATATACACGTATTTTTAAATATGACAATCCGATATATATAATATCCGACAATGACATTATCTCACAAAACAGCAAACAATAAAAATTAGACCTTACAAATCTAAAGACAAGCCTTCGTGAAGTATAAATAATGTATCAGAAAATGTGCAACACTTCTGACTAATGCAAAAAGTCATATCTAGTCAGGACCCAAAGCATTGCAGGGTGGAAAATACAGGGAGGTACTCAGCTTACGGTGTTTTTTCATTTAATAAAGAAAGTAATATGTGGTTTTGCTTAATACTTAATCAAAAGTTGGACTTTAAAACAGTTTGTTTATTGTAATTTGAAACATGTACTGAAATCTAACAATGGATCTATTATGCTACGGATGTATAAAAAACCATAAAATAGTAACACCTAAGAGTTCTTTAAACACATGGTCTCAAAGATGTGTGCGAAGTCTGCCAATTCGCATTTCGCCAGCGTGGCTTACTGTGGCCTACAACTCTTTCATTCTGAAATAAGACACGTGTAGCAGTGGGACATTAATGGGTTGAGTACATTCCCTATAATTTAGTAATTTTGCATTTTCAGAGCTTGAACACTTCCATAGTTATACATATATAAAAAACAAATTTGAACCAAAACTTAAGATTAAATGAGAGTCCTTTTTTGTTTCCATTCATAACAATGAACAAATTTAACATATAGGAATTTTAATATCGCAATAAAATCTTATCTAGCTAATGTATTTATTTTATTAAAAGAATTTTAGTGCTCATTAAAGTTTGTAAACATTAATACGAAGGTCACTTACCTATACTTCACGTTATTTGACTGTTCTAAAAGTGTATTATTTAATTTATTTAAAAATACATTGTAGGAAAGCTGGTAATGTTTTAGTAATAATTCAAATTCTTAATGCCTCTTCTGATATATACAGATGAAAATGCTTTTAACGTGTTTATGTACATAAAACCGATCAGTCTGATGCAATTAAAAGAATGACACATATTATATAATATTCATATTATTTATTATTAAGTGCCGCGCTGCGAATTGTGAATGTGTGAATTTAAATTTAGAATTTTTCCGCTTATTGTGTTATTTTGGTATGGTAACATATTTCGTTTATTATTCACTCCGAAATAGCAAACATATTTATTTAAAAACACGATTGGTAATTTTATTTTAGTAACTACGTCTCTGCACAAGTGACTTTACCGAGAGGTTATTAATCGCTTCCCGCGGGAGCAGCGGCGACACTTGCTCCGCTCAGTATACCGTTTTTTACATCTGCAAACCTAGCAACATACAGATACACTTAATAGACTGTGTAATTTGTAAACTTGACAGAATATTCTATATATCTAGTAATGGAGGTATTAATTCGATATTTTATTTCGTTTTTTGTTCTAGAAACACAGTAGAGTCAAAAATTTGTCGTTTTTGCTGGACTTGAAGCACATGTCGGAGTGAGAAGAATATGCCATGCTGGCTAAATTCGGATATCCTCGTATCCGTAGCCGGTCTATATTCCTCAGTGGGCCTCAATAGGTTGATGGATGGATTGATAAATGAACTTTAAAGTCAGTGGTGCGCCTGGTTTTCATTCCAATACATCGACGTAAGAGGTTGAAGTTCCCACAACTTGGCTATTACTGCTTCACTATTAGGGTAACTGTTTTATAAAATTGCAAGATATTGAAGTAAAAATAGAACTCTTATTGTATATGAAGTTGCTGCAGTTATCAATGGGTGGCAGTGATTACTTACATTCAAGAGGACTGCATGCATATTTATTGTTTCTTTTTTGGAAAAAGACCCGGCGATCTTCGTTCCGCCTATTAGTCAAAATCTAAAATAATCAGTGTTTCTCCACTATATTATACATGTATTGCATATAAAAACCTTCCTCTTAAATAACTCTATCTATTCATAAAACCGCATTAAAATACGTAGCGAAGTTTTAAAGATCTAAGCATACATAGGGACAGATAGCGGGAAGCGACTTTCTTTTATACTATGTAGTGATAGACAAAGAGGTGGACAGCTTTACACTTTAGAACTAAATTAAATAATTCCTTGAAATCCTCCGTCCAATCACACCGCTCAAATAAGAACACAACTCTTGTAGTAGTTATAGAAGTAGTGCCGGCCGTGCCTCTCCGGGCTCACTACATTTGATTCTACTACCTCTTACTCAGAATTAACCATGGTCTCGTAAATTTCGATATTTTCCTCCACAGTTTAACCAATCACTAAATAGTATAAAACAAGTCGCTTCTCGCTGTCTGTCCCTATGAATGCTTAGATCTTCTAAACTACGCTACGGATTTTAATGCAGTCTTTTTAATAGATAGAGTGATTAAAGAGGAAGGTTTTATGTAAAATACATGTATAATATTGTCGGGAAATACTGATCATATTAGATTTTTGACTTTTAGGTTGAACGAATTTCGCCTGGTCAACTAGTTATTACTAAAACACATCGCAAAAATGTTTCTGGGCGTCTCTGATCTGTTCGTGAATGAAATACCTATCTTTTTCATTAAGTGTACAGTTCAATTCTTTATACAATGCTATTTGCGAGTCAATTTCCGTAGCTATGTCAAATTTACATCAATTCAGTGTCTAAAAACCGAAAATAAAAGTTTTCTCTACGTAATTTAACGTTTATAAATCTGGCCTGCAAATGAACATAAGAAAGCAGTAACGCCCTTCTTGTAATAATAACCAAACCGTTTAAGCTGTACGTAGAGACATTAGGAACTGTTACTGTGACATGGTTCTAATAAAATTACGTGTGATATACGATTGTGACCCTTCATAGATGGTTATAAGGTTTGTTTTTATTTTCTTGTATGTTTGAGAATAACTTTGTAGCCTGTAAGTGGTTAGGGCGGGCCGCCCAAACGTTTAGCGACCGTTTAACTAAGCCTGGAGGAGGTTCTGAGGACACACCCATGAGGGCAACTCAATGTAAACAGTATTTACCTATATTTTTAAACAGTTTGCTGAAGTACGAACATTAATAAATGATAGTTATACTCTGTCTCTATTTTCTTTGTTTTTTTTTAATAAATATTGTTCTTTCTTTCTTTCTGCACCGTATGATACCAGTCCTGAATTTTAGCACTTTCTCGTAGAGAGCGACTAAGGGGCACACCTACCCCGGAGGTGGACTGCAGTGTCTTACTGCGCCAATTCGTATACCACACAAGATGATTTTTGGTAAAAAAAAACCGAATTAGGAGAGCTTGCTTTAAGCCTGTTTTTATAAATTACGACGGTAGTACAACTTCCATAACATATTCCCAAAAGAGTACGCACACAGGACTAGCTATAACATTAAAGGAGTACCTATGACACAAACCGGACATTTATACATTAAAACACAAATAAATATTTCCATAACTATTAGCAAGCAGTCAGAGGCGAGGCGGAGCGGCGTGCAGCGAGTAACGAAGGCGTTTGATATGTTAATTCGCGTAATTCGCGCCTTTTTCCCCGCCGCCATGACAGCCGTTGCAAGCTCTGTATGCGTCTCGTACACTCCATTTATATTTAATGCAGACATTTCATTATTTATTCCATTTTTTTTTATAATTGCTATTATCTCTGTAAGTTTTTTGGCTTTTAAAATCACGCTGTTTTTATTTTAATGCGAGTTTTTTTTTTCTTTTTATATTTGTACCCAACGAAAAGGCAGACGGGCCACCTAATGGAAAGCGGTCACCGTCGCTTAAAGACATTTGCAACACCAGAGGAGTCGTCAATGCATCGCCAGCTTTGAAGGATCAATTAATCACTCCGTATAAGTAAAGAGTTTTCATATTTAGCAACTGTTCGATGCGGGCTTAGGCACATTTAGGGGCTATTTATAGAACACACCTAATTCAGCTATAGGTAGAAATTGCGCCTACTTCAGTCCACGCCATAGATAAACTATACAGGAAGTAACTGCTGCCCATAATGCTTTAGTCAATGGAATTTTACGACATAATACGTCACCAAATTTAAATGGATCTAATACAAAATAGCATAAAAAGGAAACAAAAATGTATTACAACCTAAAAAAAAAATTTTCTTTGTAATACATTTTTGTTTCCTCCGCACATTTTCTTGCTGGATTTTCTCAGTTGAGATCGTATTTCGCTACGGTGGTAGTGTAAAAATAAATATTGTAAATGAAAATGTGTAGGTCTATGCAAATAAATGTATATGCCATATGTTTTTTTTTAAATAGCACCTCATATATACCTCAAGAAGTATATCTTTGTTTAATCTGACTGAAGTAGCAAACGAGTATGCAGCCCACCTGATGGTAAGTGGTCACTGCCGCCCATGGACATCTGTATTCAACTTCACACAGAACATGGGTTCCATCTGTATGAATCACAGATGCGTTGATACTCCCGAGGACTAAGATGGTCGCCTCATGTGAAAGTGTGCCGGCAACCACACCCTTCTACCGAAACGCAAGAAATACTTCACGCTGGAAATAGGTGTGGCGGTGGTACCTCCCCGGTCGAACTACACTGGTTCTACCACCTTGTTAATAATCTCCTCAGAATAAATTAACTTCCAAAAGTATTTTCGGCATCACATAAAAATTCTCAGTATAAAATAATACGTAGGTTGTAGGTTTGACGTAGCAGTTAGAATCAATTTAAGATTTCTGTAGCGGCGCAATAATCTAATTTTAATATTTAAAAGTGACAACATTAACCCACGCCTGCTCTTCTTCGTTTTCATGTTCTGAATACGAAATCAAAACGGGAAGCGAGCAAAAGGCGGCCATATTGCTTTTAGCACCCTTTAATGGAAAGTATTTGAGAATAAAATAAAGCGCCGTGATTAAAGTGTAAATGAACTTGATTTGATACTTTAGCAAATGTTCGTAGATGCTTTCTTTTTATGCTTTGAGTGAACACAGTAATGCATAATACATTTTTGCCAGAACTCTACGTATTTATTACTCTTTAAACATAATTGATGAAATTTATAAGTGAAGATATCATTAGGTACATATCTACTGGCGTAGTTCAGTTCAGCCGTTTGGTATAAAATGTATAAGTAGGTCTAAATATAAATCATCTATAAAAAAATCCCTATTTATCGCTCTTTCCATTAGTGAAAATCGTCCACAAATACCTACGTTCGATGGTGACTTTAATGTCCTTTTTAATACTTATTTACATACTAATATTATAAAGGCGAAAGTTTGTGTGTATGTTTGTTACTTCTTCACGCCTAAACGACTAGAGCGATTTTCATTAAAATTGGTAGGAAGTTAGCTGATACTCTGGATTAACATATAGGCTACTTTTTAATGTGGGAAAATATCTTATCTCACGGGACACATCGATTTTTTTACGCGGGCGAAGCTGCGGGGTTCAGCTCGTAATCTGATAAAACTACTTTTTACTCAGATAGCTAGATTTTGTAGACAATTCTTGTGATTTACCTATGAAATGTCTTTGTAGATTAGAAAGATATTTTTAATATAAAATAAATTATTTGCTCAATACAGAATATAATATTTATGTATCATGTTTTCTACACATATAATATCAATCTTTATGTCAATTAGATGAACAGATTGCTTTCAAAAACTCTAAAGCGTTGATTTGCATACGTTTACGGCAATTTCTGAGGAGACAGGGGGAAGGAGGGCGATAATCAGCGTAATGGCAATCATGCAAATGGCGGGATCCAACTGAAAGCCTCAACCGGCTTGTTTCAGGAGTTAAAATGGAGATCCACTTAGCGCCCTACGCAACTCACATACGCAATTGATGGCGCCGCCACAGAATATACAAGTAAAGAGGAGATTTTATTTGTTATATTCCTGCTCAGAATGTCCAAGTTATTACTTACTTTACTAAATCAGTATGTAGAAGTAGTTTTGGAGGCTAACTGCATTTTTATTAGTAAAACTCTTTAAGAATAAAATATATACTTTGATTAAATACTAAAATTAAGGTAATCTCATTAATTAATACTTAACGAGAACGGCTCTATTACTCGTTAACAAAAGCAAAAAAGGAATAAATAAATAAGTAGCAAAATAATAAATATTTTTAAGGTTTATTAAAGATTATCAATTCAATACTCTTTCAATATTCACTTAAAACATAATAATTTTTCGCAGTGTATGTAGGAAAAAACATATTTCAAGCTTATATAAGGCCTTTCTCAAAAATATCTTACAATCCGTATCAAAAATAAAAATCAGCAATCATAGGTATAATTGTGGGAAAAAGCGATTAGGTATTAAATATATGATTGCGGATAGAGCTCGAACACAAATGCCTCGATGCCCAGTCTGTACCAAACAGTCTTTGCCGAAGCCGCGAACGAATACAACATAGGCCGCTTCTAACGAATTTAAACGCCGGCATAAACTGAGCTATACGCTGCTAATTGAGGATTTGTAACACGAACTTGCCGCTTTGCTTTGAACAACTCGTTACAGAACTGAAGTACGAATGCCTTTACGTAAAGAATATTTATTATTTTAAGTATGTTATGCTATCTTAAGTAAGTATAAAGTACATTGGTTCAATATTTAAAAAATATGCGTGGAGTTTTAAAACTTCGACAAGCTATTTTATCTTCGTATTGAATAAAAATCCTAATATTAAGTTTTTTAGTTTATTTACATATAGCTTCATTTGTCTTAGAATAAAGATTCTAAAATAAAGTTTTTTGTTATATACAATACGGAAATCTCTCCAACTCCCTATTTATGTCGCAACGGCACCTTTTCGTTTGCTCATTTTATGCTCTTGCATCCTAATAACAAAGAACGCATTAAGAAATTCCGAGAGACGCCAGTTATCCAAAGCTGTAGAAATTTAAACAGTCCTCCTCACACCCCTCCCAAGTGCTTCAGAAAATGTCGTTTATGTACTCAAAGCATATGCAAATAGATGTTTTAAAATTTTAGGGAGCGAACGCCACTTTAGTCCCTGAAGCACTTGCGAGTATCAAAATGTAAATTTACCCTTTTATGTTTACAAATCATGTAAATAAAAGCGTTCATTTTATTGACTTTAGCCCGGTAAATATTAGAGCGTCTATTTCAAACGAAGTGTTGTAAATTAATGTATCCATACTAATATAAATGTGAAAGTGTGTTTGTTTGTCCCTCTTTCACGTCGCCACGTAGCTATTATATGATATGGTTTATATGCTGGGAGATAGGAGGGCGGAGAGTGTCGAAGGCTACTTTTTACCGCGCTCTCTCATTCCCATTAGAATATTGGTGTTTTATTAGTTGATACATATTTAGTAGTTCCCGTTGTTAATAGATGGCGTTAGCAAAATTCATTTGCAAGTTCTGAATCACGCTATCAAAAGATATTGTTAATTTCCTTTGACCGTGCGGGTGAAGCCGCGGTTAAGAGCTAGTACTGTACTAGCTCTACAATTACCTCTCTGCTTAGGAAATTAAATTAAATGATTTATAGCACATCTTTTGTAAATTGATAATTACAATATGATTTGACAGTATACAATTTATCAGTTTATGATTGTAAGATTCATCTGCTTATTGTGATTATTATATACCTACCTACTAGTTGACCGGGCGAACTTCGTTCCACCTAAACGTCAAAAATCTAAAATGATCAGTGTTCCTTCACTATATTATGCATGTATTATACATAAGACACTTATAGATACTTCCTTTTGAGTCATTCTATCTATTAAAATAACTGAATGAAAATCTATAACGTAGTTTTAAAGATCTAAGCATTGATAGGGACAGACAGCGGGTATGTAGTGATTAAGTAGATATGAACTTTTTAAGCTTTACAAGAAAGCTGACGCGGAAACAGAATGCGCCGAGTACTTTTACTTATATCGACTACATCCAAGAATAAAAAAAAATTTAGTCGCGAATATAAGAAAATAGTCACAATTTTTAACCGACTCTCAAAAGGAGGAGGTTCTCAATTCATCTGTATTTTTTATTTTCAAATACTGAAGAGACAAATGCGGAAGTCATGAATAAAGATTTTACTGTATACAGAGTTACACGTGGTATCTATGCAAAATCGGCCTATTTATACGGTGCCTATGGTTTCAAAGGTTAATAAGGGAATGAATGAAGACAATTATATTAATACCTTAATACTTATAAGTACTTATACTGTGAGTGCCTACTCATGTGTATAACTTATAACTTTATAAGGTCTTCAGAAAATGCAAATTATTTACACCAAAGTAAGCAATGAATAACGTACTCATTCGCTACAATGTAACACTGTAACAATTATGTAAATTAACCAGTAACGTTAACCTTATATTTAATATACCTGAGAGTTCCGTCGTTGATAAATCTACACTAAATATGAGTCACTAGCAATTAAACTAATGTATAAGTAATAAATAAATTAATAATTTTAAAAGTTTTTATTAACAAATCTTTTTCGTATTCTACTCAAAAGACTATTTCGTTTTATTACCTACCATAACATGGAGATGCAGGTAAAGTGTTCCGCTATATTTAATTTAGAATGACGTCACAAAGCTAATGCATTGTCAACTGAACTAAATGTAAATACATAATCACAGCCGAATTAGTTGGGATTAACTACTAAAAATCAATTCCATGATTTAATTGACGACCCGCGTGGCGGTTACCACACCGTTCTGACGGGCAATGGGTGCCGGGTTCGATTCCCAGCCAGACAGGTATCTGAATGATGAGTTAAGATTCGTGTTCTGGGTCTGGGTGTTTGTGTATTCGTCTTGAGTGTGTCCATAGTACCCTCGACACAGGAGAGAATCCTAGTGAGCTATGAGCGTAGAAAACATAAAAAAGCATAAATTGTAACAAACCAACACCAAGTTAAATAAGTTGAAAAAAAAAGTCATAAGTCGCGGTCAACATTCAATACTGCGTGCTCATCTCGTGTTTAACGGGGTGGGTGAGCACGATGTCCTGCTATGTCGGTGAGCAGAAGCCACTGCCAGCGCTGACGTCGATGCGAGGAGACAACCAGTTGTCGTGTGGTTCACGACCACTGGCCACATGCTTGGCTGCACCACGTCCATTGCTATTGATTATGTGTCCTCTGGTTACGGCTTGGATTGGATACAAAAAATAACAGAACGTAGGCGATCGACAAGTAAACGACTTATTGGGAAAGCTGACTAATCTGTATTTTAAATTCAATAATTAGTCGTAAATTGACGTAATTAAGATCGACGTAAATTGATAAAATCTAGATGAGCTAGATAAATGTTTTTTGGATCTAATTAAAACAAATTTGACGACCCGCGTGGCGGAGCGGTTACCATATTGGTCTGACGCGCAATGGGTCCCGGGTTCGATTACCGGCCATACAGGTATCTGAATGATGAGTTATGTTTCATGTTCTGGGTCTGGGTGGTTGTGTATTCGTCTTGTGTGTGTCCATGGTACCCACGACACAGGAGAAAATCCTACTGTGGGGCTATGAGTGTAGAAAGCGTGTTTTTTTTAAGCTGGACACTAATGACAAAATGTATTATAAACATTTTTATGCCGCATTAACCTCAATCTTTATTTTTGAACACAATAAAACGCATCAAAAAACTTGTAAAATAAAACGCGGAACATGGCAGTTTCACTTAACTTTCTATATCAGAAGAGTGCAGTTTTTATATTATTACCATATAATTACCTTTCCACATTATATTTTCTTTAACATCTATCTAAAAGTTACATTAGAACTGTCTATAACTATGAAATTTCTAGCCATTACTTTTCTAGACATATTTTCTCATACCACCATGGCTATTCTCTATTAAGGATAGTTGGCATAGCTGTGCACGTAACCCAATCCTCTGAGAGCGGCGTCGCGCGCGATCGGCGCGGGCGCAGCCGAGCGAGCGACACCGTCTTCCTACTTCTCAATTTACGACGGGTAAACGGAGATTGACCAAATCATAAACATAGTTAACACCTATTGCACAAGCGCTTTCTAATCGGGATTGTGTTGAGTAGTAATAATAGAGATTCTAACTACTAAGATAAATTTAACCATGTGGCAGAACCAGTGTAGTCAGAAGGTGTACCTTCGCAATATTTATTTCTAGCCTGAAGTAGTTCTTGCGCTTCGATATAGGAGTGGGGTTGCCAGCTCACTTAATCCCCGGGAGTAGCAACGCATCTAAGTGACTTCAGATAGAATCCATATTCAATGTGAAGTTGCTTACAGATGTCCACGGGCGGCAGTGACTAACCGTAACTTACGGGTGGACTGCATGCTCATACCAAGAAGATTTTAATCAGGTGTTAGAACCAGTCAAGGTTGGACCGAGGAGGTACCACCTTACACTACAATACTCTTGTGGTCTCTGACGACCCGCGTGGCAGAGCGGTTACTATACCGGTCTGACGCGCAATGGGTTCCGGGTTCGATTTCCGGCCAAACAAGTATCTGTATGATGTAGTATAGTATGCTTAGATTCATGTTCTGGATCTGGGTGTTTGTATATTCGTCTTGTGTGTGTCCATTGTAACCCGACACAGGAGAAAATCCTAGTGTGGGGCTATGAGTGTAGAAAAGCGGATGTTTCTTCATACAGAACATGAACATCTGTATGAAGTGGCTTACACATGTCCATGGACGACAGGAACAAATTACCATTAGATGGACTGCATGCTCCTATGCTATTTCAATCGGAAAAAATCTACTACCAGTGCGCAAGCTGACATATCAGTTGCGGTAACGGTGACATCCGAGTGGTTTCTATTTAGTCCGCAGATGTCTCATATCTACGGCGAATCTCAAATGTGCGGTTGTAGTAACTTACATATGTGCACTCCGTACCTACTCCTTTGCAAGACAAAAATATTTAAAGGTTTAGTTTTCAGAACAACTGCTTCTTTTATAGGTGGTAGAATCAGTGTAGTTCGCCCGGGGAAGTATCACCGACACTATTTCTAGCGTGAAGAAGTTATTGCGTTTCGATGGAAGGGTGTGGTTGCCGACACACTTTTATATTAGGCGACCATCTTAGTCCTCGGGAGAAGCAACGCATTTGTGATTGACTTCAGATAGAAACCTATGTTCTTTAAAATATGAAGTTGGTTACAGATGTCCATGGGCGGCAGTAACCACTTAACATCAGGTGAACTGAATGCTTGTTTGCTAATTCAATCGTATAAAAAAACAAACGATTACGTTACATGCGTAACACCCAGACTTTGGTCTTAAATATTTATAGAACAGAATAAGTATTCCTTCCATTCCAGAGTAATCCTTAAATAGTTGTACCTAGTCCGTAAATTCTTATATTTTAAATTGTTAACTAAAACTATACCTTTGTATCTTAAGTCAATGTTCAAGACATGATATCTTTTGATCTTTTCCTAAATAAACCAGAATGTCTTAGTCTCATCATAATTAAAATATGTTTATGTAATGAATTAAGTAGTTAAATTATTTTCCCCATTGTACTGAAAAATATTTTGTTAATAGTTTAATTAAAAATGTATTAATTGCGCATATTTTTTGCCAATTCGCTTATTTTTTGCAAACATTTATGTTATAAGCAGGTTTACAAAGGAAATAAGCATAAAATGTCAGTAAATTTTATAAATGGCACTTGCTAATTAAAATACAAAGTTTGTAACACAAAGTACACACAATTGTACAGGTAATTATTCGTAATTAGGAATATTATTACTACAATAAGGCAAAAAACATATTTCAGAGTTAAGTTTATAAAATAAAACTATATATAGAATACAGTCAAATAGCAACTGTTAGAAGTCTTCTGGATTTTTTATAATATTTTATGAATGTAAACATGTAACGAGCATGCAGTGGTAGGATGATACGTAGCTCCACATCTTATAGATATTTAAAAATAGTCTAAGCTAGGTTTGAGTCCTATATTTCCCTGTAGCCGGGGAGTAGAATACGGCTACGGTAGACTGCCCTGCTTGTCGTAAGAGGCGACTAAAAGGGGGCTTGTGGGATTTTGGGCGACTAGAGTGGGAGCTCGAACCGCCCAGCCAATAACCACGGGAAGGACGGCAGTATGTGCGGTCGCATGCTGTCGTAAACACCAGTAGGCACAGTGAGCGCAAATGCACATCGGGGAAGAGCCCGAAAGGGCATCGCGCTCGGAAGGTTCCGGTTGTGTTCCGTTAGAGATCCCGGGGTTCTCCACGCAGCGCTGAGGTTAACCACCGGGAGGTTTTAGTGAGGTAAAAACCCCACATAACCCGACATTGCTTCAACAGCGTCGGGTACCTTTTGAAGCTTCCCCCTCGAAAACAAAAAAAAAAAGAAGGTTTGAGTCCTGAGTTGAATGGTTATATTCTAGTATAGTATAGACGACCAACTTAGGGTTCATAAGTGGCAACACATTGTGTGATCTTCTTGTTCTCTATAAAATTGCTTAGAGATGCCCATGGGTGGAAGTGACCACTAACATTCAGGTGGACTGCAAGCTAGTTTGCTACTTCAATCGGATAAAAAAAAAAAAATAATAATATCTTTATTTGTTGCAATGTGGTTAACAATTAGATGATTATAAATACGGTATTAGGGGACCTCACATTTGCCACATTGTGGCGTACAAATTATATTACATTAGATAAACAATTATATTCGATTATGCTTGACTTATAAAAGGAGACTTGATTTCTTGATGTGTCCCTTAAAACCAGAGTACAGTAGTATTACGATGCTATTATTGGACAGTATAGGAGAGACGGTCACAGCCTTTGGAGTCGAAACGGGAAGGTTTCTTGATAGAAACCTTTAAATGCTTTTCATAATGTTACGTAATAATATTTTGTTCATTGTCACCACCTACTTATAGACGAAAATTAAAAATGGGACCATAGCATTATAACTCGCGTAGCGGAACGACATACTGGTCTAACAAGCATAGACTTCCGGATCGAACCCCATGTAGTAAGATATTTAAATAATGAATTTCGATTTATTTTCTGGATATAATATGGGTGTTCCTGTATTTGTTTTTACCCGACTGCCTTGTTTTTTTCTTGAGGGGGAAACCCTCAAAAGGTACCCGACGCCGTGGTAGCGACGCAGGGTTATTGTGGTATTTTTACCGCACTAACCCAAGTGACCGACCTCGGCGCTACAAAGAGGAATCCGGGGTCTCCAAAGGTAAGCAACCGGAGTCCTCTGAGCGCATTGCCCCATCGGGCTCCTCATAGAGGGGCGTACCCGACTGCCTAAGGAGAGTAAGGTAAACGAATTACTTTATCTATGCAGTAGCGCACCCTTTCATACTACAATGAATGTCGATAATTATACTGAATGTGTGAATTAAACGACCCGTGAATTGACGACCCGCGTGGCGCAGCGGTTACCATACCGGTTTGACGCGCAATGGGTCCCGGGTTCGATTCCCGGCCAGACAGGTATCTGAATGATGAGTTTAGATTCCTGTTCTGGGTCTGGGTGTTTGTGTATTCGTCTTGTGTGTGTCCATGGTACCCACGACACAGGAGAAAATCCTACTGTGGGGCTATGAGTGTAGAAAGCGTGAAACTGACTTTGCACTTTGTTTTTTGTAAGAACCCACAACTACGTAGGTATATACTGGTCTCTCCTCTAAATTATAAACTTTACCCAAATAAGGTAAACCAAATACACTACTGATAAACTGAACGCAGATACAAACACCTCTTTGCTATATCCTTTTTAAATTCAATAAACAGCGACCACATCACTACTTAATTATACGCATTTTAAAACCGAACTAATCAGAAATCCAAATCTAAGTTTAATTAATTAAAATTAATTCTCTATTAATTTCATATACTCGTTACTGTTACCGAGCATTATCGAGTTTATATGTATTTCAAATCTTGTTAACTTTCTTTCCAAAAATTCAAATATAGATACAACAATTTTATTTTGGTGTCTACTTTTAAAAACAAAGTCTCGGACTAATGAATTAATTATGACTTTATTATGTTAATTAAGCTTATCTGTTCGCAGACGTTTAATATGAACTTTTGAATAAGATGGATCGATACAAGTTCTATCGCAGTATACCTACCTACTTCTAATTTAGTAACATTAAATTGTATCTTTTTTATAAGAAGTAGCAAACAAGTGTTCCAGAAGTAGGATTGGATGGCCAAAGTAAACGACACATTATGTACAACACTGGTATATTTTTACGATTTTACACTTATACAATTTCAGAATACATTCGGACAGAGTTACGTCTTACACTTGTGAATTATTAGAATGATACCTTCCCTTTTATACCTACTAAAAATGGCAGGCGTTAAGGAAACCGTCTCAGAGACAAAAACATTACTATTAATCTATTACATTACATAAAATTAAATATATGCATTTATAATATTTATTTATATTTATTTATATTGTGACTTCTATTGATTCATGATATTTATAATAACATGGCACGATCAATTTAAATACAATCATTATATAGATTCTTATTGATGTTTATAACTAATGTAGTCATGAGTTTAACAGTAATGTCCCCAGGCAAGCTACTTGTTGGTTGGTAACACAAGCATGCTGTCAACCTGATTGTAAGTGGTCACTGCCCATGGACATCTGTAAGCAACTTCGTATGGAACATGGTTTCTATCTGAAGACATGCACTGATGCGTTACTACTTCCAAAGACTAAGATGCTCGCCTCATATGACGAGCGGGGTAACCACACCCTTCCACCGAAAGGTTATAACTGGTTCACATAATAAATAATGTGACCAATTAAATGAAATGAATGAAATTTCTTTTTTTGCATAGGCCTACGGAGGCACTTAGAAATTGTCAGTTACAATTTTTTTTTTTCATTACCACCTGGTCGGAACACGAGCTCAACTGAGAAGATCCGGCAAGAAACTCAGTGGGTTTGTCTTTTTTCTTTGTATATCTTTTTAATTGCCATATTGTTTTTACATTGTTTATAAAAGCTAGCTCCAATATATTGCGTAATATTTGCAATAGTTACTTCACATTATTTCTAACGTGAAGCAGTTCTTAATAGGTGTGGATGGTAGATGGTACCACTCGGATTGAACTCTACACGCTCTGCCACTTCCGAACGGAATGACTTGTAGTAGAAAGTATTCTGGTAGGTGTCCACTTACTATATACAACTAAATTGAAGTGTCCACAATAAAAAAATAACAACCATTTTCTAAATTCATAAACTTATTTGCATAGTAGACACAAATATAATAACAAACATTATTTCTTAATTTTTGTACCTGTCTATCTAATTCGAACGACATTTAGACCAAAGATACTAGTTCCTTTTACTCCGACATCATTATGTAATTAACTGGGTGTATAGGTGGGTAGCTTTTCTATGAAGGATTTTCTAGCAGTGGAAAGGCTCGAAAAAAAGCTTGACTATCCTGTGATTTTATTCCCATTCTCTTCTATAGGAAGTCTGGAATAAATAGAATTCGAAGTTTCTTGTCAAAAGCCCCCTTTTCAAGAGTGTTCCCTGTTCCTCCTGTGCCAAGGGAGGACGGACCCCGTTTATATGCCTACAATACATACATATACAGGTTAGTTATATTGTTCCTAATATCTGAAGTAAAATAAAATAACCGTAATTTTTTGAACTAACATATATTCTCACGGATACTGCAACTAACAAAAATATTTTTATACATGTTTTTGCTTTCACGTTAATGGAACCTTTTCTATTTAAAAACTATAATTAGAACTTAAAAACTTCTGAGGATGCACGCGGATATATGTAGCCCCTTAAATTTTTCTTTTATATTCAATTTTAGTATGAATAGTGAATACCCAATGACCATTCACACAATAATGGCAGCGATATGATATGCGGCGAGGACATACTTTTACATCGTATTCGTACACGGTACCCCTGTGTGCGTTGCGGTTGCCGCGGCTCGCTGGGTAAACGGACGGTAATATCGACTAAATACTGATCAACTGCCGGCCTGCCCACCGACTCAGTGCGTAGCATACCGGAGCAAAAGATCGCGGTTCGATTTCCAGAAAAATATTTTATACTTTACGTTTTGTTTTTCCCCTTTTCAAAAAGAATATAATTAGAACGTTAGTCTACAATAAATATTTCTTCTCATTAAAAAAAAGCTCACCATTCTATAAAAACGTTCATAACTCAGGTACCTACACGTGTAATTGAATTACATTATTTTTTCACATGTCACCGGATGTATATTAAGACTTCCAACCCAAAATTACTCTATAATTACTTAAAAAAACATAACAGTAAAATAAATTAAGAGCTCTTACGATGATACCTAACAATAAAAACGGCATATGTAAATTAAATGGGTATTGTGTCTTGCTATAACACATTAAGGCGCTCATCAAAATTAATGAGGAAATTAGTAAAAACTAAATGTTTGTTTATCGTGTATGGAATAAATCAAAGTAAGCGAGTGAAGCTACATTAAAGTGGGCAATTGTAAAGTGATATGATCAAGTTAAACTATTGGTTAATGTATCGCTGACGGGTAAGCCGAGACATCGTGCGGCTACCTCACCTCACAGATGAATGATACATCGCTTTGGTTACAAGACACTGTCCACCGCAGTTATTGTTAATAACGACAATTATGTAAGTTATTGGCATGTTAATACGTTTATTTTAGATAACTAAATTTTAAGTCTTTTTCCACTGACGAAATGGATTAATCTTTTGGAGGTGGTAGAACCAGTGTAGTTCGACCGGGGAAGTACCTACCACCGCCACACCTATTTCTAGCATGAAGCATTTCTTGCGTTTCCGGCACACTTTCACATGAGGCGACCATCATATTCCTCGGGAGTATTAACGCATCGGTGATTGACTTCAGATAGAACCCATGTTCTATTTGAAGTTGCTTACTAACGTCCATGGGCGGCAGTGACCACTTACCATCAGGTGGACTGCATGCTCGTTTGCTACTTCAGTCAAATAAAAAAAGGCGAAAGTTTATAAGGATGCATACATGTTTGTTACTGCATGTGTCCTAAACGCCTGAATGGATCTAAATTTGGTACAGAAATTGGAAAAGTCTGTCACATACATATTTTTTGTTTTGGAAAGCAGTAGGTACGATTCCATTCCGATAAATTTCGTTTTGATTTTTTCAAGCAGGAAAAGATATTATTTTTTTGTAGTGGCAGTTTAGGGGTTAAAAAACGACATAAGCTACTTTTTATCCCTGGAAAATAAGTGTTTCTATGGGATAGCATAACATTTGCTTATTAAATAATGTGCTCATGTAAATTATTAAAAAAACTTCTTTAAAAATATGTTGCATGTACAAAATTTCGATTGTACTAATAGGTAATTGTAACATGACATAGGTATATACTCGTACGTAAGTTTGCTCGTAAGCTCAGATAGTCAAAAAAACGGCTAAGTGCGAATCGGACTCCCGCATGAACTGTTCCGTACCATATCTATAAGAAACGCCAAAAAAGCTCGTTTGTTGTATGGGTAAATATTAAAGCGGCAAGACAGAAACACACACGGAAAGACGAATAGCAGTATTATTAATAGGGATCGTTTTCACCTTTGGGTACGGAACCTTAATGTACGAGAATTTTATAAAACTGTCTACATATATGTACCTATATAGTACTTATAATTGTATCCTTTATCAGTTTATCTTTATACTAGAAGCCATTGTTTTTACGTTGGGTTTAAAAATATGCCATAATATATCCAAAAATATGTATTCACTAATTACATCTATATCGAAATACATTTAAAATAAAATTCGTTCAGGGAAACATTTTCAAAATTAGTTAATAAAAAACAGTTTACTCTTAAATACTTGCAGGAAACAGATATATTTTTATTGTTTAATTATATTGTGGTATCATGATGAACATTGCTTTAACTTAAGTACCTATCTTCTATTTAACAATTATTTTAACAAGATGTGTCTCACGTATTTGAACAATTCGCATTCAAAATAATAATAAATAAAAATTAAGCAGGTACCTATGCTAAATTTCGATGGATTTTAGTGAAACCAATACTTTTAGGCAAATAATAATCCCTATTTTGATCTAAAATTAAGTTTAGATTAAAATAGGGATTATTATTTGCCTTTAAATCAAATTCTATAAGTTTGGTTCGATAACATTACAAACATATTACCAATCCTCAAAATATTTTTTTACACAAGGGACGCAAGGGACTATTTACAATTATTACATGTATGAAACTACACATGAATGTATAAAAAAGGCTTTTTCTTTCTAAGCGCCCTTCACGATACGTACTTATACATAATGCTTAATAAATATTTATATTCTTAACCGCCTTTTTAATATATTCTTGTTGGTCTAAGCTTCTAAATCTTACCACATTATTTTTTAAATGTCAACCTAAAGTCGAAAAAATCTAGATGGAAATCTCGCTTATTTCAGCTTACGCAGTTTCATCTTACTAATATTATAAAGGTGGAAGTACCTATATAAGAATGAAAGTATATTTATTATTCTTTCACACTCAAAATTCCTAACCAAATTTTAATATGTCACAGTGATAGCCTACGCGCAAGACTAACATAGGATATTTTTTACCTTGTGAACCACGACCTTAGTGGAAGGAGAAGGGGGAAAATGCCTGGTACCTACCTATTCTATACTTAAGACAAGCATTAAAAATATCTAAATACGTGAACATCTCGGTATAAAAGAGCTCCGTAATTCCATTGTTGTGTGTTAAGCCAGAAATTACAGCTAATATCTGCAAAAAACATATTTTTAAAACCGCAAGTGATTGGTATAAAATTCCGTAGCACTTTTTAAATATGCTCGTTCTGACTACTAGGTTTCGATATAGGTACATATTGTTCCGTATAACTTTTAGAATGTGCCCGTTCTGACGTTACTCATTACTAGGTGTCCATGTATAAATATTCTTATAATAGGTATTAATCATTCCTATAATATATCGCATGTTCTACATGAATAACAATTTCGCATTATTGTATTAGCGAGGCGACCGCAAAGTCCGCTCAGCTGATGCAAAGCGCTCAAGTTACGCGCTGTAGTGAAATCGTTTTACATAAATGGAACTTTAGTCTTTCCGTAGAAAGTTGATTTTATTAATACTCTATAATATAGAAACGCAATCGTCTCGCTATTTACTGAAGTATAGCCTCAGGTAAACTGCAGATAATAATGAAGACAATGTCAATCTAGTGTAGGTTGCGGATTTCATTCCCAGGGCTCTTAATTGATTTATTTCATACGTTTCTATATTTAACTACCCGTTTTTAAAGTAGAAGAACACTAATATTTTACCCAATAGAACAGGTTATTTTTTTCATCACTTTAACACTGCTGATATAAAGTGCTGCTTTGTCGAGGTGTAAAAAGTGTGACAAGGAAGATACACGATTATACGATGCGTTCAATCTTTCTCAAGGGTAGTAATATAACTGTGAGTGGTAAGGTTTCAATCTTTCGAGTTCCTGGGACTGATAACAGATATCTATAAGCGGCAGTGGTCGCTGGCGATCAAGTGGACTGCGCTCATTTGCTACTTCTATATTATAAAAAAATATAAACATTAATATTTTCATTTATAATTACAATTAAGTAAGTTTCCACTTATGGAGCATGTTTATATATATTATACACTGGAGATATTATGAACTCACGTCGTTATTATTTTGGTAACTAAATATGTAAGCAAGCACGTAGAAAAAGATTAAGATTTACATAAAATGTAAAGATCACTTTAGCAACTAATTAACAATATTTATTAGTAGATGTTATCTCTAATATTGTTTTTTGTTTCTTTATTTACTTAATGAAATGCGCAAAGATCCCCTGTAATTTAAATAAATCCAGCAGTATTCTTAGTGTATATGGTATTCTAAAAACGACAAGTATTTAAGTACTTTATCGAAAACGTAAACGATTAACGTTTCTAGAAAACGTAATAAACTAGCACTAAAGGCACATTCACTCATTTAATCATTCTTATATGTGCGTCTAATTATCAGTGGCGGATTTACCAGCAGGCTGAGTAGGCTGGAGCCTAGGGCGGCAAATTTTAAGGGGCGGCAAATTTAGTTCATAATTTTTTTATTTCGGTTTACAAATTTAAAAAAAAATATTATACACACATAATACGAATTTCGAAAATTGGAGAGAAATTAAAATATTTAACAAAAATCGAAATATTCTCATATCCAGTGCTAATTAATAAATATTTCAACATCTCTGCATGAACAATTCCTAAACGCTTTACTAATTATACATTACTGATTATGAACTTTTAGAATATCGCAACAGCGATTCGATATTATAATCGAAATTTAGTAATTTTCACATATATTCACTGATAACTGCTATATTTTTTTCTCCGTGTACCTAATAATTATGAGATCTGCTTACCCAATTCAATCTTGATATAATATCGATGGTCTAACCATGATTGCTGCAGCAAGTTTGCAACTTGTCAAATTCAATTTCAGAAAGTAATTTCTTTATGCGTAAAAAATACTGACTAAAATTGACTAATTTTTATTAAATAAAAAACTAGTTCAATATCTTATAGAGATCATATTAATCGAATAACTGATAGTTGAACGACTGTGACTTGACAATAAAAAAATTCCTTCCACAAAATATGAAGTGAGACAATTTGCTCATTAGAAAATTGATACATTTTATCAGTTAATTATTTTATTTGTAGTAAGAAAAAGTTTTGAAAATCCAAATGAGCAGGCCTTAAGCGCTCATGTCGTAAACGAATTATCAAAATTAAATGTTTACATCAGTAGATTTGATAACTTTTTTGCAAAGCCAACTTTTTCAGAAAATGTCAATGGGAATGAATTAATTATAATAAGATAAAACAATACTCAGCTGCAATTTTTTATTCAACGGCTTCTCTCCAATTAAATAAGTATATTAAAAAAAAATTGAAGTGAAAAAATGATTTTTTCGAAAGTTATCGTGTTTACTGTGAACACGATCATCCAAAATCCATACGATATGACATTAAAATTACTTCCTTTTAAATAAAAAATAATTAATCATAACCGAAAAAATATTTTTTATAAGCTCAGCGATTATTTTTCTTTCTGATAAGTTGCTTTTTAAATAATATTCATGTACATCATATTTGTTAGGTACGGTTCAATGTGAGAAAATATCGGATTTAGATTTTTAGGCAAGAATAGAGCATACCTACTACGCGCTTCGCACTAAAGGCATGCAATTGCGTAATTGTATTTGCATTGTAACGCCAGAACAAACGACATGACGATTCGGTAATTTCGATATTTTTTCCTTAAAATAATGTTTTTTAATAATTCTTTGCTATAAAAATAACCAAGGATCTAACACGGTACCATAGTTCTCAATAATAATAACTATATGGGAAAAGTTGATGTACCGAGGATGATGGAGCACAAATTATAAAGTTGAAATTTCATTGATAGAAAATTGATATGATTGTGGACTAAGATATCAAAATTTAGAGGCGGCAAAAATTGAATAGCCTATGGGCGGCAAATCTATAAATCCGCCACTGCTAATTATACATAGCATACACAGACTTCAGAATTCTAAAGACTTCGCGTTTGCCAATCTGTCATTTAATTTAACACATTCCCATTAAACTTTATTCCACGTAACCATTAAAGCGAATGTGTCATTTTCTTAAGCTAGTTAGCGTACTCGTAGCGTTCGTTTGTGAGAGCCTGCCGTTAATACGCTCATGAATAGTAAAAACCCGTCGCTCGTAGACCATTAATAGTTCGTGTTTTTGCTATCTACACCATGATTACTTCTTGTAAAACGGTTGTTTCTTGCTATTATTCAGTGTTTTACAAAGTGATCGGTCGAATGTATCTAGTTTTTCAATCTGAAGTATCGAATCGCTTTCCACATCATTAGCTCGGCGATGCACCGGGCTGGAGTCGCTCGGAAAACAATGTGTTGGCTGTTCAATTGCATATATGACTACGTAAATAAGTATGTGCATATACTTAATACGTTTAATCGATTATTTTGTGCGTGTCCGCTGCTAATTTTCGTCTCTTATTGTTCGCATTTATCACTGCGATGAGAGTGCTGCACGTACTTGTATAAAAAACGAAGCAAAACGATGCGTTTTAACAGCGCATTTATAAATCACTACAGGCAACTAAAATATGTAACCTTTAAAAGAAAATGGGGAATCTATTAAAAATATCTATCCGTTGATATTCACGTCTTCACCTTATTATAAATAGGTACAGATAATAAAAAAAAAGAAGATATGGAGCACGAAACTTCAGATTGCAAGTATAACATTGAAGATAGATAGTCATTTTATTAAAAGAATAAGAAAAAAGTGATAACTACATTTTTTCATACGTTTAAAGTAGGAAACGAGCATGAAGTCCTGATGGCAAATGGTCAGTGCCGCCCATGAACATATGTAAGCAACTGCATATAAGACAAGAGTTCTATCTGGTTCTATCTATGGTCAATCACGGCTGCGTCGCTGCTCCTGAGGACTTATATAGGAACTGGGATAGTCGCCTCACACCCTTTAATATCGAACCAACCTTATACATATTTAGTTTTTGTACTGACAGTTATTTGTTAATTTCAGCATTCAAGTGCATCTTCTTTTTCCTTTTTTGCCTGTATTTCCACATATCATATAAATTTACTATTACTTATTATATGTATATGTGGAGTAATAAACAATGTCGTCAACTCATTACCCTAATGCTGGGCACGGGTCTCCTTTAGAAAGAAAGAAGTTTAGACCACAGTGACCACGCACGATTGAAAAGGCGTATAGATTTCCACTCGTTATTTGCCAACACCGTTATATATAATTGTTAATTTGTGATACGTATAATTTAAAAATATCTGAAATGCGTGACTCAAAACTCTGTGTGAAACTGTCAGCTTCCGGATGTTTTAACTACCTTTTCATTTTAATGGCTGTTTCCAAATGTGCACATTTACGTACTAACATATATCATGCTACAAATTATATGAACTCATAACACAAAAAGAGCACCTAGTTTTGCATGTGAATAGCTCTCGTATCCAAATCCTAGGGAAGCTGCAGTGCAGTCTGTAATTAAAGCATTGTTTCGTAACGCCATTTTAATTTTTAATGTTTACTAAAAAGCCCGGGTAGATAATTATAATTGATAAGGTTCTTCGTTCGCTCAATTATATTAAATGGAGTGAATGTTAGCTGTTTCCCGCTTCAAACAATAACGATAATCAGATGGCAACTCGCGAACAATGACACCGCGCTTTTGTTACGGTAGCCATCATTTGAGTAATTCGCGAGGATAAAGAGGAGGGTTACTAAATTATTAAGCATTGCGCTGTTAGCTTTTAAAGGGAAGTTAGGTATCAGATACAGCAGTATAAGTCTTTAGCTTTGTTTCGTGTTTTATAGTAAAATAAAGTGATGTTCACACCATTTTTATGCTTTCGACAATCAAATCTTAATAATATTATAAAGAGAAAAGTTTATATGTTTTCTCTTTTTCAGGCAAAAACTACCTATCAGAAAATGCTGTCATTTAGTACACACATAGTTTATGGGTTAAATTGACACATATGTAGGATACTCATTACCTTGGAAGACTGAAGCTGGCAAAGCCGCGAGAATGGACCTGCTTGGTTTTAAATAATAATAAAATTCTCATAATAAACCAAATTAAAATTCAAGATACTAGTAGTGCCGATAAGTACACCTAAAAATAAATACTAGGTACTCATATATTTGGCTCATTATAAATAGGTATCTACTCGCATCTAGTAACTTATTCCCGCGGGTTTGGCCGTTTCGATAATTTCTACCACGGTATAAACTACTTATGTGAGAAATTTCAGCCAAATCTGACCGATAGTTGTTGCGTGAATAAGTAACAAACAAAATTATTTTCACATTTATAATATTAGTAAGGCAGTAAGGATTTAAAATATTAGTAGTGGTTACAAATCAAGTATTAGGGATTTATTTATCCGGATATGTGAATAGTGTTGGTTTGAGGATGATTCCGTTAAATATGATTAAAGATGCTAAACCCTTATCCACATTAAAAGTGCAGGTGTTGTTAACCTAAGCTTTTAACCGACTTCTCACGGCGCTGTTATACTGTTAACCCGAGTATAAGCGGTGCACTCGTAATTCTTACTTAAAATTAAAAGTTATTGTTTCATGAAACGTGAGAATGTTTAATTAGATAAGTGGAATAATAAACGGAACTAAATGCGTTAATGCATTGAAAATGAGCTTTTCATTTTTATACCTACGTTTTTCAACACCTGTAAAATATTTTAAAATTTATAATTAATGAATTATTCTGTTATCTTTATGTAATATTCTATTACGGTAAATCTCGGTTATGAGAATAGTTAAGCGATTATAAGATGTTATTCTGCATATAATAGAAATTTTAATTAATAATTTAATATTAACCTCAGTTAGGTTGTATAGGGTATTTATTTAGCCACAAAAATACAACACACTATTTATATTTAACGTTCTATAATATTAATAGTTATGAATTTAAGCAACATGCGCAAAACAAATTAAAGGGTGTGTTGGTACCTGAAATTATTAATAGATTATTGGGAACCCAAACAGAAATTAGTTCCAGGCTATTTGCGACGCGTCCTGGGCATCGAAAATTAGTTTCGGACGCTCCGCACGCCCCTTTACCGTCATATGCGGAGGCTCGACACTACACATTAATGAGTGGAGCTACAGCAAAAAATGTGTTCTCCACACAATACGGCGCATGACTCGCCGCTCCGCGATCAATTATTAATAAAAAGCGGGCCGCTTCATTGAAAGGGCGATTAGCTCAATATTTATATGGAATATTCGGTATCAACGGCGCTTTGTGCTCATAATTCGGTGGGTCATGACGAGGCGTGTTTGACTGCTCGCCGCCCAACGCATAGACCAACTGCTCGGTGATCCCACAGAAGAGTTACTTGGTTCATGTTTAATGCATTTCACAACAATTGCGTATTAATATGGTGCGAATAATAACACCTCATTACTATTTTATTCTTAATGCGCCATTATAATCAGATTGAACTTATTCGACTTACTCTATCAATCTTGTATTTTCGAAATAATTTTCACGACTCTACCTATTCTAAACCATATATTATCGCGCTACTTTATTGGCCTTCTAAGTAATAGTAAAATATTACCTAAGTACTTATCAGTTCTGCAGATAGCTATTAATACCTACTATTAGCTTTTTTACTAAGTTCTCATAATTATAACATTGAGCTGTATGGTGTCAGACTTGAAAAGGACTCTATCACTCTCTCCCCGTGGTTGTCGTGTAAGGTGACTAAGGTACAAAATTCTGGAGATAGGTAGCAGCGTCTACTTGCCTAAACTTAACCCAACAGTGGTCACCAACACCGACGCCTGTCGCGGTGATTATTGGTATAAACCCCTATTACGTAAGGCCTATTTCCAGCAAGTTCAATGGGTTAATTAATGGTAATCTATTTATTTCACTTTATAGCAAAATAAGCGTATTGTGTTTGCAACTCGCTTTATGAGGCAACCATCCTTGTTCTAAGGAGTGGCAACGCATCTATAATTGACTTCAAATAAAACCTTTGTTCTACAAGAAGTTGCTCACAGATGTCCATGAGAGGCAGTGACCACTTACAATCAGGTAGATTGCATGCTCGTTTACAACTTCAAAAGTAAAATATACGCCACATTCACACTGATATTGTGAATAAATTAAAACAAAAATATAAATAGAAAATAATCCAAAGTCCTCATCTGAGGTTTATCATCGATAGGCAAGATAGTAGCACTTACGATACAATCGCAGGCGCGAGGCCACCAAGCTCGCTCATTGTACTTCCGAATTGACTCGCCGACTCTTCAAAGGAATTCTTCGCCGTGAAAGCAGTTACTATGTCGGCATAAATTTATTTAATCTGATACATTTCCTCGTACATCAATCAAGCAAGCCACGCACCAGCTCGTCTGATAGCGATATGAGCAGATTTATTGCTGTTTCCTCTTTTAATTGTGCGAGTAGAAACATAAATACATAGGTACTTACGTACTCATTATGTCGAATATGAAATAGGTAATCATTTTAATAATACCTTTTTTAAATGTTTTCTTCTTCTTCATAAAAATGAATGTTTGTATGTCCTCTATAGAATCGTAAACTATTCATTTGTTCAGCAAAGTTTAGCAAAGTTGTTATTCATGAGCTCGCGAAGGTTTCTGGTTCAGGTATTTCTCTTTTGCGACCCGCGCAGGGTACAGCTAGTATGATATATTTTTGGAACAAAAATAACATTTACTAATCGATTTATTCTTATCTCGTGCAATAGTGAAACAGACTATTAGGACAAATGAAGATTTAGGTTATGTTACATGTAAGGTAGGTATAGTTAATGTTGTACCTATAGTTCAAGGACCAGAATAGGGATACGGTACCCTCTGCATGTCGTAAGAGGGCACTTAAAATGGGCTTCCGGGGTTGCGGGCGGCTAGAGTGGGAGCTCGAACTGTCCGACCAAGCGTCCCCGGGAAGGACGGCGGCATGAGTGGTCGCATGCTGCCGTAAAGACAGAACGTGCGGTGAGCGTTTCGCGCCCACCAGGGAAAAACCACAGGGAAAGGGACATCGCGCTCGGAGGACTCTGATTATGTTTCTTTCGGATCCCGGAGTCCTCCACGTAGTGATAAGGACGGCCACCGGGGAGGGGGGGGGGGGGGGGTTTAGTGCGCTTAGAATCCCACATAACCCGCGTCGCTTCTACGGCGCCTCCCTTTGAAGGTTTCCTCCTCGTAAACAAAAAGAAAAAAAGGCATATGGTTAATGTACCTACCTACTCGTTTTTAGCTAGGTATTTCGTTTTTTGTGTGGTTTTCAAAAGTTATGAAAAATTATTATGCAATGATACTTTTGTAACATCTGTAATAAACATAGACATTACTTACGTACCTAACGTACCTACGTAAAACCTGGCTGCCTAAGTTCAGTAATCTAATCTAATACCAAAATGTAATCGTATATTAAAGCGATTAAAGCTGTACATCTACATGGCTTTAAAGTAATAAGCTCTCATAATAGTTGTTTAATTTTGCACGTAGTAATAAGTAGAAAATAATGAGATTGCTAGCAAAAAAGAAGAGCATTCGCTTTATCGGCCATTAGCATAACTATTATTTTATTTAGCGCATAGCTAGCGAGGCGTGAATCAAATTTAAATAACATAGCGACATCGTTTCATATAGCCGATATCTGACAGAACGATTTTTCAGTATAACTGATGGTAATGAAAAGGCCTTTTCACGAGGTTTGGCGCCGAACGGCATGCAAATGTGGCGGTTAATGATGCGTGAAGCCACGCCACACAACTATGCTTAATACACAAAAACAACAATGTTCCATTGTTACCGACTTGTTATGTATAAACTGTTAACAACCAACAGCTAACAGATGCAAATATCGTTAAGTAAAACAGATATAATGGTGTAAAAAGAAGAGTAACGCTATGAGTTTTCATAAGTACGTATTTAAGTGTGAAGAGGTACATTTTGAGAATATTATGGAACATTTAAACGGTCTTTTTTTTTAAATGTAATAAGACTGAGTTACTTTACTAATCGTTGAGAATTTGGCTTGACCAATGTTGTGAAGTATGTCCTGTACCTACCATTTTAGTTTAGACTTACGGTTAGCAAGTACCCAGATTATAGGTGCCTACTATAATTATCTTCTGAAAAGCTTAGTGATTGAATATAAGACATTTAAAAGTAAATGATGCTATTCCTTCCTTATCATTTTCACAAAGAACGGACTCATTCTCGTCACGATTAAGTCATTCAAAAGTGTCGCCTCGGAGAAAGCTCTTCAACCTTGAAAAGGCCGGAGATTACAGCATGAAAGCGCCGCACAATACTTTTAATTTGTCATTATGCAGCTATAAAAACATCGTAAATGAGAGCGACAAAAAAGTCGTTCAGCCTCACAAAAACCGCGAGCGGGGGCCAAATTCGCAAATCATCCCGTCGTAATGACGGCCGCTTGAAAAAAATTTAAATATCAAAAGGCCGGACGGGCCACGGTAATGGTTTAAAGTCATTTTTCATTCGAGTCACTCGTGACTCAGAAATATGAAAACGGTAGCCATCGGCTGCGCGTCCATTATCTCGATTCGTCCAACGATTAGAATTTTTGGACATGATCCATCTTTCGTATCCACCTTTTTCATATGATGCTTTAAATTAATGAGACTTGAGATTCAGTAGACAAAAAGTTTATTTACAAATAAGAATGAGACGTTATAATGATATGAAGTCAATGAATCGCACTAATCACTTCGTTTTCTTCTTTTTGTTCCTCATGTCCCTGTTGTACGTGTCTACGGCGGGCAGGCCGCTGTCGAACTCGCTGGCCGTGTGCATGGAACTCTGCTTGTTCACTACTCTGCCACCGAATGCACCGATTTTCACTTTTGGAAACCTTTTAAAAACAAAACGAAATTGTACAATAAGAAGATGTAAGAATATATAACAACAATATGTTAAAAGCAAAAAGAAAAATAAGATATACAGAATAAAAAAATTGAATAAAGACGTAGCTCGTAAAAACTCCAGGCATATTATCGAATATAATATATTATGAAATAGATGGAAAACAAATGTGCATTTAACACATGAGTAGATAAATGTATAAATTGATTAACATTAAGATGATAAATCCAAATAACCCATAAGATTATTTGCAAAATAAATAATAAATCCATTACAATAACTAATAAATATATATTTTGAATTAAATTTTATGGGTTTGTACTTCACTGCAAATCTTTCAATTCTATATAAAATTATCTCAGACCAAACGAATCATGAATAGCACATTTTAAATTGATGTATACACGATACCCCCGGTCTATATGTTAATGTTGGGGCCATACATAACATTCGTTATTAAAAAATCAATATATCTATTTCAATACAAAATTATCTACGTTTAAAAATCATATCTTTCAAATGTAATTTCTTTAAATCTAGTAAGCGGGCTGTAATTATGTAAGAACTATGTCTATATCTCTTTCCCTCCACCACACCTCCTTACTTACACACGCTATATTTAAAAACTAGTTGACCCGGCGAACTTCGTTTCGCCTAAAAGTCAAAAATCTAATCTTATGCATGTTTTATACATAAAATCCTTCCTCTTAAATAACTCTAACTATTAAAAAAACTGCATTAAAATCCGTAGCGTAGTGTTAAAGATCATATATATATATAGGGACAGACAGCGGGAAGCGACTTTGTTTTATACTATGTAGTATGTAGTGATTATGTAGCCTATGACACTATGTCATAATTATGTAACAGTCCATCTAACCGTTTGGGATGTAGCGCGTACTAAATTGACGCACATACAGATGTACATACATACATAAGCTACAAAACACAACAAACCAACTCACCCAGGCCTCTTCTTTTCCTCCTCGTCCCGCAACGTCAACCTATTCGTCGGCCGCTCCTTTTTCAGGTTGGGGTCGGACTTCGCCCTCTTGGCGAGGGCACCGGGCGTGTCCCGCAGCGCGAAGGCCTTCGCCGCGTGGCCCAGGTGCAACTGGCGGGCGTCCAGCCACATGCGCACCTCGCGTGGATACCCCGAGTAGAAGCGCACCCATGATGTGTATGCTAATAAAAAACAATCAAATCGGTCCAGCCAGTCCGGAGAAATCGAGTAACAAATATAAAAAAAATACAGACGAATTGATAACCTCCTTCTTTTTGTAAGTCGGTTAAAAATTAATATTAACTTCAGCGTTGCCAGATTTTTTTAGTAAGTCGAGATTAAGTGACTTTTTGAGTGAATAAAGAGGGATTCCATAGTCAAAAGCGGGACAGAAGCCCTCGCGGTGCAAAGGGCCTCGCGCCTCACAGGCACACAAGAAAAATTTTCCTTGTGTAGGGGGGCCGGAGGATTTGCTATCTTTTTTTTATTGGTCGACGAACTGCAAATCGGCTTAAATAGGTATAGATTTGGCGACTTTTGTTTTTGGTCGATAAACTGCAGTTCCACTTATATTTGCAATTGGCGACCTTTTTTTGCAAAAGTTCAGTCCTTCCCAAAATGCCGAATCGCGCCTGTCCCGCGCGGCACATTTGATTTTGATAAAAAAAAATCGGGACGGTCCCGCCAAAAGCGGGACGTCTGGCAACCCTGGTTACTTAGGATATAAATTTAAATTCACCACGTGGTAAATGGTTACGGTCGCCCATGGACAGCTGGAACCAACTTATATACAATAGGAGTTTTATACGATGTCAACCACAAGCATTGACAATCCTGAGAACCAAAATGGGCACCTCATTATTTTTTTTATAACGTTTAAGTAGAAAACGACATGCACTCCACCTAATTGGTCACTCCGATTATAGCTTACACCTAACACTTGAGCGGGCATTACCTCTGCTGGCCCTGGCGAGCCAGTCCCTTGAGCTGTGCGCCACGTGCTCGAGGAGAGTCTGTACAGCGATGCTGGCCCGTTGCGGGGACGCTACGGCCGGCGACAGTGTACGCAGCGGTTCAAGCGAGACTCGTCTGACTGACGTAATCTGCTCAAATCTACGTACTACCTAGTATACCAACCAACCTAATCCGGACTCGGCACGATCCGCCCGTTGGAAACCGCCGCTTACACCTAACACTTGAGTGGACATTGCCTCTACTAGCCCTGGCGCGCCAGTCCCTTAAACTGTGCGCCACGTGCTCGAGGAGAGTCTGTACAGCGATGATGGACGCCGCGCCAAGCGATGCCGTAAAGAGCGGTCCAAGCGCACGAGACTGGCGTAATCTACTCAACACTTAATACCTACTACCTACAATACCTACCTATCTAACAGGACTCGCATCCTAGTCCGCCTCTTACCGCTATAACCTAACTTAACCTATATCTACACCTAACACTTGAGTCGGCATTACCTCTGCTGGCCCTGGCGAGCCAGTCCCGCGAGCTGTGCGCCACGTGCTCGAGGAGAGTCTGTACAGCGATGATGGACGCCGCGCCAAGCGATGCCGTAAAGAGCGGTCCAAGCGCACGAGACTGGCGTAATCTACTCA
The DNA here is from genome assembly GCA_949699795.1 of Spicauda simplicius. Taxonomy (NCBI): domain Eukaryota; kingdom Metazoa; phylum Arthropoda; class Insecta; order Lepidoptera; family Hesperiidae; genus Spicauda; species Spicauda simplicius. The sequence goes on along the minus strand of OX453060.1, from coordinate 16,119,725 downwards.
ACACTTAATACCTACTACCTACAATACCTACCTATCTAACAGGACTCGCATCCTAGTCCGCCTCTTACCGCTATAACCTAACCTAACCTATATCCACACCTAACACTTGAGTGGGCATTACCTCTGCTGGCCCTGGCGAGCCAGTCCCGCGAGCTGTGAGCCACGTGCTCGAGGCGCGTCTGTACCGCGATGGCGGCGCGCTGCGGGGACGCTGCGGCCGGCGACACCGTACGCAGCGGTTCAAGCGCACGAGACTCGTCTGATTGACGTAATCTGGTGGCAGATTTATTTTTAAAGTTAAATGTGTAATAGCCTAAGAGCCCGTGAACCCTAGACCTTCGTTAATCTATAAAACCTGAAAGTTTGTCATCACATACTTTCAACATAGGTAAGAACTATGGAACATTAAATATCGAAGGTCTGAGGTCACGGACTCTTGTTCTATGATGTTTTTTGAGCGTACGTATCTATGTCAATTTCTTTGGCACGCGTTACAGTCCAAACAATTAACGGATTGCAACATATACACAACATACAACAAAGTATGATATGTACCTATATAAATTCTGCGATACTAACCTTGTATCACAATTTTCCGCCTAAGTAAGTATGGTTTAAAAGAGATATACGAGAAAAATTTAGAAGCATAATTATGTCTAACTAGTTGACCCAGCCAACGTCGTTCCGCCTAAAAGTCAAAAATCTAAAATTAGCAGTATTCTTCCACTATATTAGCATCTATTATACATAGAAACCTTCCTCTTGAATCACTATATCTATTAAAAAAAATCAAATCCGTAGCGTAGTTATAATAAAGTATTAAACATACATAGGGACAGCGGGATACATAGCGGGAAACAACTCTGTTTACAACTATGTAATGATAATCAATGTAAACAAAAAGTAAAACTTATCAATACAGTGTGACGGTCATAATCCCATAAAAACTCCATCCACAACATTACCTAATACGCTTCTGCTCCAAGTGGCGCACGAACTCTGCCTCGCTGGGCAGCAGGAAGAGCACGGCCGCGCCCACTTGCGCCGCTCGGCCCGTGCGACCCACCCTGTTGTACCGATAAGCACCAAAAATTTGACTAACACATTATTTATAAAATAATAATATAATAGACCATTTTTTTTCACTCAACTACTTTTTAAATTTTGTATCTCTAGATAAAAAGTTATTTTTCCGTATATTATTTTTTACATCTTAACGTACAAACTGGTATTTTTTTTTATCTGACTGAAGTAGCAAATGAGCATGAAGTCCACCTGATGGTAACTGGTCACTGCCGGTCATGGACATCTGTAATCAACATCATACAGAACATGGGTTCTACCTGAAGTCAATTAGAGATGCGTTGCTACTCCCGAGGGCTATAATGGTCGCCTCTTATAAAAGTGTGCCGGCATCCACACCCTTCCATCGAAACGCAAATGCTTCATGCTAGAAATAGGTGTGGCGGTGGTACTTCCCCGGTCGCACATGAACAATTACTGATCTATCGTAAACCGTCATCGTATCTCTATTGTAAACTTAAGAAGAGGAAACGTAGAATCCATTTTGTTATAAAACGGCATCGGCAATATAAAACCGATAAGAAAATCAATCCAAATAAAAATACGTTTATACTTTCATATAATTAATTAACGAATAACCTACCACCTACCTGTGTACATAGTCCGTGACCGATGCAGGAGCGCAATATTGCAGCACGAGGTCTACTCTTGGCACGTCCAGGCCTCTCGCAGCCACGTCCTAGAACAAAAATATTTGTAATTGGCATACAAAATTTAGAAGCGTATATAACCTTTCTCATATACATTAGTGAAGTAACGAATGTTATTCTTTGAACAGTCGCGAATGCGACCACTCGCTTTACCGAGCTTCGCGAATGCGATTATTGTTTTTTTTTTAAGTTTTTGGTGTAGAGGGTCGGACGATCTAGATAGATTTTGCGACCTTCTTTTTTTGGCATAGCACTGCAATTTAATATTTGCAAAACATTCCCAGAAATTCTTGCGAATGCGAATATCTAGAAACATGCGAATATTCGTTAGCTACATCTTCCACGCGCGATAATCGGCTCAATATCAACCATTTGCTTCAATATTCGTTATTATGTTAAAAAAGGGTGTTAGTAATTCTTTGCCCGTAGGAAGCCTTCTAATACAATGTGGTCAAGGGAATTTTTAGTACGCCGTCTACACTAATTACTACACACTAGAATTTCCTTTGATGTAAGAAATTTGGAATCAAACAGCACAAACACCCATATCAAGAACAGAACGAAATTAATCATTTAGATGTCTGTCTCGCCCCGAATCGAACATGGTACCCGTCAGCATACCGCTATAATGACGATAGCACCACAAATCGAAAAACAAAAAATACAGACTTATGACGTACGAAAACCTCAATTACATTTTAACAAAACAAATTTAATTCCATTACAGTTTTATTATAACAAAGACAGATAGATTTGAAATTAGCGAGATAATTACGAAGAAATAGTGTGTAGAACAGAAGCATTGTAGCGCGTAATGCGCTCGCATTGAACGCCGGCGGCGCCCCGCTGCTACGGAGATTGGACACGACGTAAACTCGCCATTGTAGGATGATTACCTCCGATGTAAAGAACGTTTCGACAGTTACGCCGCATTATAAACAGTCAACGTATTTAATATTCAGCGAAGGAAGTCAGGTCAGTGTCAAAAATGTTTTTGGATTAGCCGTTGTTGCTTTGATAGTTGATGATATGGTAGGCACCAACAACTTCACCCTGTAGTCGGGGAGTAGAATACGGCTACGGTATCCCCTGCCTGTCGTAAGAGGTGACTAACGGGGCCTCTGGGGTTGCGGACGGCTAGAGTGGGAGCTTGAACCGTCCAACAAGCAACCCCGAGAAGGACGGCGGGATGTGTGGCTGCATCTCGCCGTAAGCACCGGATGGTGAAGGGGGATGGTACACGTTCCCCAAGAGATGAGCCCGTTTGGGGCGCTGCGCTAGAGGACACCGAGGGGACCGATTCCCCTACTACAAGCGCTGAGGAAGGCCACCGAGGAGGTTTTAGTGGGTAAAAATCCCACATAACCCGGAGTCTCTCCCAAGACTTCGGTGTACCTTTTGAAGGTTAAAAAAAAAGGCAACAACAACTACGTATTTTAACTAATGCTCAAAAATATCTTACATACGATAGGGCCATGCTTACAAAAACAGGTCTAAGAAAGAAGAGATCTAAAAGAAAAAAATATGTATTATACTACAATGTAAAACATACTATACAAAACAAAAGCTATCAATCTTTTTAAATCACTTATGCCTGCGTTATAATTTTGGAAAATATTATAACGACATCCGATATTGATATTCCATTAAACATAAACGGTCGTATGGCCAGCATTAACCACAATCCTAAAAGACCAAAAAATATGCTTAAAATACTTGCAAAAGAAAACGAATCCTGAACGCGCCAAAACACACCTGCACCAAGCACTCTCATACGGCCTCTTAAAACGCAATGAAAAAAGTATAAACAGAAAATGTTAGCTGATGTGGAAAATGCCACGAATCCAAAAAGTAAATGTCAAACAACTTAAGTATTATAAACCGAACAAGATTTTTAAGCTGACTTTAAGAAGTAAAACGATATTTTTTTTATTTAAATTACCATGTTAAACTTAATACAATATTGTCTCCCCACTTAAGTTACTCCTTATTATAACTGACCTCTGTTCTTATTCTTTACATTTAAAAATAAGTACGTGTATTTGCTTAAACATCTCATTCCTCTTTTCGCAGAAATTTATCAACCCACGGCTTCGCCTCTTCAGTCATGCCTACCTAATTTCTCTCTCTCAGTCTGTCTGTCTATCTAACCGTTATAGAAACAAAAAGTAATCGACGGATTTTAACGAAACTTGGTACAATTATTTTTCATAATTCTGAGCTGGTTATAGTATACATTTCATCATGCTACAATCAATAGGAGCAGAGCAGTGAAGGTAAATGTTGGGAAAACGGGAGAATTTACACCATTTTTTAGCTACACAGAAATCATGTATAACGGAAATGTTCTCCTTTAAAATTTTATAAGAAAATATCCCACGACAACATATGTCTATATTTTATGGTTGACTCACAATAACACGTATAACTCCCGATAGCTTAGCAGTTCGAAGCTTTCTGATTATATTTGTCTACTCTTACGTTTATAACACTCGGAATCATCCCTAATTAAAAAAAGTTAACATTATTATGGCGGCACGAAGTTCGCCGGGTCAACGAGTTCTATAAGAATAATATAAATTAAGACTGTGGATTATTCAATTTACATACCGTACAAATCAACAAGCCACGCTTCGCTTGCCGGAACTGTTTGAACACTTCCATTCGCCTCTCGTGCGGCATAGAGCCGTGGAGACTGAACACGTCTACGTCTACGGGCACTAAGCTTCCTTCTTCGGGCATCGCGTAATCCATTTCATATTCAGATTCAGACGAATCGGAGTCATCCTTAAAATATAACTTAGTTAAAATAACTTTCTCAAGATTATACAAACGAAAATTATGTTTCCAATTATACATATATTATCCTACTTGACTTTTATTAAGTTAAATTGGAGTGTTAACAATGGATTTTGCCATCTAAGTGTTGTTCAATAGTCTTAGAATCATTCATAAGGAGATGATTATATAATAAGAAAAAGAAATGCAATTGGTGATCCCATACATTCAAATAAGACATGTTCTTACAAGAGAAGAAAAATAACCCTCCACTTATAAGAATTAGAAACTTTAAACCACATATCAATTAGAACATACCTCATCTGTAGCCTTTTTCTTTTTACTTTTTATTTTCTTTGATGGATCTTTCTTCTTATCGTCCTTACCAGTCAGAACGGTTTCTATCAACTCGGAATGATAGTCAACCATTTCTAATGTGGCCATAAACACAATCATTTTACCTCCTTTCTTATTTAAAACGCAGTGCTCTATTATAAGAGAGCATAATGTGACTAATCGTAATTTCATAGGCACTATCAGAAAAGTTTGATTCACTGTTGCTGGCAGTACTAATTCATCCTCCTTGATTGCTGTTTGTACTGCTTCGACGAATATATTGCTACTGTTCACTGTAGTTGCTACTGGAGTATCTTCCTTTACTTCGTCCTCAGCTGCCTTTTTGGCGTCCAACTCTTTTTGCACTTTGAAATATTCATAATCAGAATCACTATCACTATCTTCTTGTGTTACTTGATTCTGTTTATTACTTTGCTTCTTATTGTTACTTATGTTATTATTAAGCACTTTACCGCTACTACTGTCAAACAGGTCTCGGTGAATGGTGCCGTTAAAAGCTTTTAGACCTATTAAATATGATAAATTACTATTATTAAGTGTACAGTTGTCTGAAATTATATGTTTAGCAAAGGTTTATAAAGTATCTTTGAAAATTATTTCGATCAAACATAAACATATTTTGATTACCGAGATATAAGTATAATAATGCAAAAACAAACCTCTTTTAGACTCTACAACATCATTAATATCATGTGTATCATTATTCATTTTAGAGTGGTCTTCAGTCTCTTCTTTTGTTTCTTTAACTATTTCTTTTTTTATTTTATCTTCTAATTCAACAGCCTTTACAGTATGTTTTTCATCCTCTTTTGGTTTTAAAGAATCGGCTACAACTGCTTTACCCTCAGCAGTATCTACAAACACCGGTTCCTTCATAGTAATACCAGCTAAATTCTCTACAGCCTAAATAAGAACAATAAGAATATATAAAACCTTTTAAAAGAGCTGCATAAAAGTATGGTTTACAAACAATACAATACCTTTGTAAGGGTCGCTGATAATAAAATAGTTTGTCTTTCCTTTGAAATCAGTACTTCTGTTAATGGATGTTTATTACTTGTTTCGTCATTTTCATCCTTATTTTCTGAACTCTGTGTTTCTTCATCATTAGTAAGTTTTTTTGGCATTGCTTGTTTTACAAGAGCCAAAGGGTCATATGTAGCAGCCTTCTTATGGTCTTCAATGGCTTTTACTATGGCTGCTACATCTTTTTCATAGCCCATATCTAACAAACGATCTGCTTCATCAAGTATTAGTATGCTAAAAATATAATTTGTGGGTATTATTTAAGTTACAACATAAAGCCTATTCGCTGCACAGCTTTTTAAAAAATCATATTAATCTTACCCAGTTTTGGCGAAATTTAAGGAATGTGTGTGTCGCAAATGATCATTTATTCTACCAGGTGTCCCAACTAATACACTTAGACCCTTTCTTAACCTTGCTTTTTCAGCTTTTCTTTTCTGACCACCACTAAGCAATCCAGGTACTATCCAAATGAATGGCTGAAAATTCATGAAATGTTTAAAAACTTCAGAAAACTATTAAAATGCATAAAAATAAATTTCATGGTGAAATACAGTTTATATATTATTATATCTTTAAATGATTATATACAAATAATTATATATACCTTAGTAAGTTTCACAAATAATTCATATGTTTGAACAGCTAATTCTCTAGTGGGAACCACAACCACAACCCAAATGCCGTCATGTCTATTGACTTTGGGCCTGATGGCCTGGAGAGCTTCGATTGCTGGGAGGGCATAAGCTAATGTTTTACCTGAACCTGTTTGGGACCTGCAAAATAAAGAGTAATTATGCCTTCGGATTTTCTCTATAACAAACCAAATCTACTTAAATAGAAATAAAAGATACAAGTAGAAAGTTCCTTTTATAATTTTCAGAACAGAAATCCTCTAAAAACATAATGTATAAAGATGTGCAATGATATTTTTGTACAACAAAATTTTGTGAGATATGATTTAAAAGTAAGCCGGTTAAGTTTTCTTGAGAACCTGTTTATCGGAGCATCTGACCAAGAACATAAATTCTTTTTTGATAATGAAGATAACATCATTTTATTCTAACCGAATCAATGTTGGATATTTTAATTTTTTTATAAAATATAAATACTTGATAATCTCCTACCACAACACAATGCAATGCTGAGGGGGCAGGTAACGTTTGCATATGCATAAATTTTGCCACAAACACTATTTTCAGTCTATTTAAAATACATGATTATATGTATACTAGGTAATCACTAAACTCGAATGAGTAATCTCGAACTGAAAACGATTCAAACCGATTTGTACGATACTCGAACGAAATTGAAAATATGTAGGCGAAATCGAGTTTATACAAGTCGATATTCTCATGAGCAAGAATCTGCTTACAATAATTTCGTCGTGTAAACAAACATAGACAATTATCGCCTAGCGATAAGTCATATACGAGTCTCGTATGACTTAATCGTAGGCGAGATTTTATTTCTTGCCTGTGTCTAAACATTTTGATACGATTATGTTATGGCGATTATTGCTTGTGATAGTAGCGTACGGTTTCTCGCACCGAAACGTACGAGAAACTCTCTCCGTCTAAATGGGCCTTAAGGGTACCTCTGGATGTACAGATGCAGAGCTTGCTGTGCATTCCCACGTGCTTCACCATAACACATTAGCATTTCCCCGTATTCACGAGCACTGAACTGCATTTTGCAAAAACTAAATAACAATAAAAACACTAAAAACACAAAACTAAAGCAATAACAAGTAATAATAAATAACAGTTCACACACGACACGACTAACACGAAACCGAAATTTGCAGAGCATCCGTCTTCCGCAAGCGAAAATCACGAACTATGACAATTTTTCAAATTTTAAATAATATCCGAACTATCAAAGAAAACCGCCAATACACCGCTCCGTGACGAGTTACTACTAGCGTTGCCGATCGATAGTCGACTATCGATGATTAATCGATAGTCTATCGATAGCCAGGATATCGCAAGATTATCGATGGGCCTATCGATATTATCGATACTATCGATACTATCGATAGCTCAGTTCGAAGCAATACTATCGCATGAGTGCAATACAATCGATACTATCGATAATATTGTTGCTCGCGAGAACTAGACTATCGGTACTATCGATACTATCGATAGTATCGTTGCTAGTAAATCAAAAACTGTCAACACTATCGATACTATCGATATGATCGATTATTTTGGACTATCGATTGTTTACTAATTTACAATAGTATTGTTAGCAATATTAAGGTATAGTAGTCGGTATAGCTTTGTTCCTTTTTCTTTAAAACAATAATTTAAACTGGCACACGTTGGTTTATTTACATACACAAACTATGGAGGCCTTTAATAGTCCTCGTTTAATTACATTACTTTTAAAACAAACTCAATACTATTGCAAATTGCCAAACTATCGATGGTGCCAAATTATCGATACTATCGATACTATCGATTCTTTCAATATTTTTAATAATTTATGATCACAATACTATCGATAATATCGATACAATCGACAATCCATTCTTCTTGAGCAACAATACTTTCGATAGTATCGATAGTATCGCTCTCATCCGATAAAATTGCCTTATTTTGAACTATTGATAGTATCGATACTATTGATAGTATCGATACTATCGATAGGACCATCGATAGCATGGCTGTTTTAAGATGAAAACTATCGATAGTTCGGCAACACTAGTTACTACTAAGCGAGTGCATTACACAGATTCAATTAAATTCAGATATGACACAACCTTTAACTTAAAACTGACAAATCAATTACTTTTACTTGTCCATTCGTTGTTTTGTAATTTTAATAAAATACCAAATTAGGTACATTATAAACATTATTCATGTTAGTTCAAATTAGACTGGTTTACTTCAAGATTCTAAATACTTTAAATACATAAAAGCAAATTAAAATTTCATAAAATAACAACATACAACATAAAAAAAACGAAAGTATAAAAAGCTATTATAATATCAATCAATAACTATTGATATTCTTATCACAGAAACTAACTCATCATCTCGAGTACATGACCTACGGAGAACAAGTACTTTATTAGCCACATTGAGTTATCTTTTTATTGTTTATTCTGTGTGCGGCGTTAATCCCGCCTTTCGGCAAAGGACTGAAGAGCCGCACCGCGCTGTATGTGTGAGTGTACTGTGTATGTGGAATAGAATTTTGCATGATACTTATGTACCTACATCATTTCTTTAATGATGTTTCCCTTATGTTTGCTTCTGAAACAAATACGTTAAAATGTTAATCATTATTTGTGATTTATTTTTATTTGCCCTAAATAAATGAAGAAGTTTTCAATCATTAGGTACACAAAAATAAACAAAAGAATAGGTATTTAGTATTTTTCCGAATAATGTTTTCAGTTATTATTTGCGTTAAAATGTTTGAATTAGGTATTGAATGTTTTTTGGAAACTTGGTTCCTAAATTGGTGGAAGTCGGTGCGGCGGAGCGCGGGGCGACCCGCCGCACGGCCTCAGCCGCGCGGCGTCATTGACCGGACGTCGAACAGCTGATAGCGCATTCATTATACATTGCTATTTTTCGTGAAAAACACTATAATGAGTGTTTTTCTTTTAAATTCATGTTGCATTATGCAGTAGTATTGAAATACTACCAAAATTTGTAAAAAAAAGTGCATAAAAAAATGGAAAATCCGAGGAAAATCCGATGAAAAATTCCAACGCCATAAGCACCAGAATCGTGTCAGAAATCCATATTTTTAATATTCGGTACGCTGTCATTTACACCGTGTATGTATATTCTTATATAATGATGTTGCTGTGCAATTGCCATGTTTCAAATAATTAACCCAGTGTCATTGTGGTGAGACCAGATATATCATACCCATGTACATAATGTCTCAGGGAATCTATTTCATGGACATATTATATTTATTATTTAAGAATTAGGTACACTATCCAACATAATCCATTATTTATTTACTATGGTACAAAGTTATAATAAATCTTAAAACAAAATAATGTAGCAATGAATGTTATGTAGATTTTCATAACTGTCAGGTATTGCATACCCAGCCACAATGGCACAGGAAGAAATGAAGATATCAGATATTGAATTGTTAGAATATTACATGGATTTAAATCACACGGAAAGACAATACAAAATAGCAATAAAACCAGGTTTGTATGGTTGTGCCATTTTTATTTCTCACTGCTGCTGATGGGCATCCAGTATGACAATATGACTAGAGTTCTAATTTAAACTTAGGACAACCCAGAGCTTTTTAAATCCTGTACACAAGTGTGAGTCAATGACAAATTAAAAGCTGTGCCAGGTAAACACATGTATTCAAAGTATTTTCTGCAAAGCCTTCATATTATTCAATAAAATACCTAAATCTATACGCAAAATCGAGAATACTCAAATTTTTAAAAGGCATAGCATATCCATCTCATACCTATCTCATTGATAAATGCTACTATAGTATAAATGAATTCCTAAATGACAACAATAGAATCTTTTAACATGACATAAATAGTATTAAAAATTATGTGTATTTTAATAGAATATAAATGATAATATAAATTAATTAATATAATTAAAGCTGGCAGCTACTTTGCACAACGTTTGAGTCTCGCCATACAGCAAAGTAATGCCGCCAGTTTTGGGAACCATGCCTCACACCATGCCATTTTAGATGGCTTATTTTATTTATAATTTTAAGTTTCTATTAATGTTTTGTATATACTATATGTTTATCAAAATAAATAAACTTAATTCAACTGAAAAAAAAATAAATAATATAATGGGCCATATGCATAGTTTAATTAATAATAGGTGATTTATTTGATGTGATATTTAATGTGTAATTTGATATATGTATGTGCATGCATGTACAATTTTGCATACCTCAGTGGGTTAGAATAATTGTGACTGTATATCTTGTTATTCTGCAAATAAATGAATTGAATTAGGTGGGTCAAAGCTAAATTGCATTGCTACCCTGAGGAGTAAGTTAGAGTTCTAAGTCAAGTAATTCTTAGACACCAATTAAACTAGCACACTTAGCACTCAACATTGCTGTTATTATGCAGAAATAGAAAATTGTTAAGTGCTGGTTAAAGTAATGGATATATTGATGAAAACATTACCCTCAGTATATATAGTTGAACCAAAAAGCTCACCTGATCAACACATCTCGACCCTGCAATATAACTGGAATGGCCTTTTGCTGCACCGTCATGAGTTCAGTCAAGTTCAAGTTTTGCTGCAAATTAGCAACACTGTGTGGATGTATGTTCAGGTCTGCAAAGGTTTTGCCAGCAAACACTTTCTCTACAACAGGTTTCACAGCTCTCTGCCCGATGCGAGGCACTTCAGGGTTGTTTTTGAATAAAGATGATATCCATGGTCCACTTCGTGGTTTTTGCTTCACTTGCAGCTCGTCACTGAGCTGCTGATAATCTTTACCTTGAAATTTCCCCTTATTTTCACTCAGGTCCCGTAATTTCGATGCCAAATCGTCTGATTTTGCTGGTTGAGTATTAGACAACTTTGGAACCTTTTTCTGAGGTTCATCCGACTTTCGCTCATTAAAGGTAATTTTTCCCGCATTCTGAGGCCTCTTCCTTGCAATTATCTTCCCTCCAAAGTTCGGTTTGCTTGCAAACTTATAGCCCTCTGCAGTTTTCTGAGGCGCCTTTACTTTTTTAATATCCTAAAAAGCGAAGATGCATTACATTTCCTAAATAAAAAACCAAAGTCAAAGATATGCGTTTTACAATATTTACCTTTTTTCCTACAGATATATTTAATTGTAATTCGTCCATATTATTCACGATATTTACAAAAGTTTTGCTAACTTTTAGGTTATTCACATGTTGCCATGTGTCAAAGTCAAACGTCAGTAACAGCGAAATGTTTTGATTACGTCTTACTTTTTTAATATAAGTGCTATACTTTAGCATTCAAAGTTTTCAGCCAACTAATCTATAATAAACTAAACATAATAAGCTTAGAAATGAGCATGTTACAGTTACATATTTTGTAATGACATAGGTTGTTGTATAAAAATATTACTAAACATAAAACCTGACCACTAAAACTAAAATGGAAGTTGAATACTTTATCTGATGAAAAGTCCAAAAACGACTTCTACCTAATCGATTGTCTTACGAACGATGTAGCCTACCCGTTTATTTATATTCTGAGAGCAATGTCGTTGAGTTTCGATCTCCTACGGATTTCATCGTTATGATTTTTTTGTCGCGCAGGGAAATATTAAGCATAGATCCATAACAAGCTGAACGATTTTGAGTTTAAGAACGAGGTCCACAGTAAAGGACATCACTCACATCACACAATCACAGGCAACACACACTGCTCGAACATCTTGGACTTAAGACTATAAAGTTTATATAACGGATGAGAAGTAGTCTCGTCTTTTGTTTTTCGCCGCTGGCAGAAGCAATCCATGCGATTTTGATGGTTGTAGACGACTTTTTCGTCGCTGGCGGACACGATCCATGGGATTTTGATGGCTGTAGATGGCTTTTTCGTCGCTGGCGGACACGATCCATGGGATTTCAATGGCGGTAGATGGCTTTTTCGTCGCTGGCAGACACGATCCATGCGATTTCCACGATCGTCTTTTGTTTTTGGCGCCTGGCAGAGGCAATCCATGGGATTTTGATGGTTGTAGATGGCTTTTTCGTCGCTGGCGGACACGATCCATGGGATTTGGATGGCTGTGGATGGCTTTTTCGTCACTGGCGGACACGATCCTTGGGATTTCAATGGCGGTAGATGGCTTTTTCGTCGCTGGCAGACACGATCCATGGGATTTCCACGATGGTCTTTTGTTTTTGGCGCTTGGCAGAGGCAATCCATGGGATTTCGATGGCGGTAGATAGCTTTTTCGTCTCTGGCGGACACGATCCATGGGATTTTCACAATCGTCTTTTGTTTTTGGCGCCTGGCAGAGGCAATCCATGGGATTTCAATGACGGTAGATGGCTTTTTCGTGGCTGGTGGATACGATCCATGGGATTTCCACGATCGTCTTTTGTTTTTGGCGCCTGGCAGAGGCAATCCATGGGATTTCGATGGCGGTAGATGGCTTTTTCGTCGCTGGCTGACACGATCTATGGGATTTTCACGATCGTCTTTTGTTTTTGGCGCTTGGCAGAGGCAATCCATGGGATTTTGATGGCGGTAGATAGCTTTTTCGTCTCTGGCGGACACGATCCATGGGATTTTCACGATCGTCTTTTGTTTTTCTTCGCTAGCAGAACCAATCCATGGGATTTTGATAGCGGTATATGGCTTTGTCGTCGCTGGCGGACACGATCCATGGGATTTTCACGATCGTCTTTTGTTTTTGGCACCTGGCAGAGGCAATCCATGGGATTTTGATGGTGGTAGATGGCTTTTTCCTGGCTGGCGGATACGATCCATGGGATTTTAACGATCGTCTTTTGTTTTTGGCGCCTGGCAGAGGGAATCCATGGGATTTCGATGGCGGTAGATGGCTTTTTCGTGGCTGGTGGACACGATCCATGGGATTTTCACGATCTTCTTTTGTTTTTCTTCGCTAGCAGAACCAATCCATGGGATTTTGATGGCGGTAGATGGCTTTTTCGTCGCTGGCGGACACGATCCATGGGATTTTCACGATCGTCTTTTGTTTTTGGCGCCTGGCAGAGGCAATCCATGGGATTTTGATAGTGTTAGATGGCTTTTTCGCGGCTGGTGGACACGATCCATGGGATTTTCACGATCGTCTTTTGTTTTTCTTCGCTAGCAGAACTAATCCATGGGATTTTGATAGCGGTATATGGCTTTGTCGTCGCTGGCGGACACGATCCATGGGATTTTCACGATCGTCTTTTGTTTTTGGCACCTGGCAGAGGCAATCCATGGGATTTCGATGGCGGGAGATAGCTTTTTCGTGGCTGGTGGACACGATCCATGGGATTTTCACGATCGTCTTTTGTTTTTCTTCGCTAGCAGAACCAATCCATGGGATTTTGATGGCGGTAGATGGCTTTTTCGTCGCTGGCGGACACGATCCATGGGATTTTCACGATCGTCTTTTGTTTTTGGCGCTTGGCAGAGGCAATCCATGGGATTTTGATGGTGGTAGATGGCTTTTTCGTGGCTGGTGGACACGATCCATGGGATTTTCACGATCTTCTTTTGTTTTTGGCGCCTGGCACAGGCAATCCATGGTATTTCGATAGCGGTAGATGGCTTTTTCGTCGCTGGCGTACACGATCCATGGGATTTTCACTATCGTCTTTTATTTTTGGCGCCTGGCAGAGGCAATCCATGGGATTTCGATGGCGGGAGATAGCTTTTTCGTGGCTTGTGGACACGATCCATGGGATTTTCACGATCGTCTTTTGTTTTTGGCGCCTGGCAGAGGCAATCCATGAGATTTCGATGGCGGTAGATGGCTTTTTCGCCGCTGGTGGACACGATCCATGGGATTTTCACGATCGTCTTTTGTTTTTGGCGCCTGGCAGAGGCAATCCATGGGATTTCAATGACGGTAGATGGCTTTTTCGTGGCTGGTGGACACGATCCATGGGAAAGTAGATTTATTTAAAGTGCGGTTAAAGCGTAACTGGATTTCAGTCAGGCGACTGAAAAATATCAATATGGATATTTTCAATATAGATTTAAATAACGTAGACTGGGACCTCATTTCTTCACTTAATGATGTTGATAGTATGCTTACAGAGTTTAATAACGCAGTTATAAACATTTTTAATGTACATGCACCGAGTATAACAATGTACACAAAAGATCATAATAATTATCCATGGATTACTTACACGATTAAATCTATGATGAAGACACGTGACAAGGCTAAAATAAGAGCTAGTAAGACAAAATCCAACTCGCATAAGGATTATTACCGCCAACTTAAGAATATAGTTGACATAGCAATTAAATCAGAAAAGAAAGGTTATTTTGAATTTTATATAAACCATAATATTAAAAGACCTAAGACTATGTGGGGGCATATTAAAAAGCATGTACAAGTTAAAAGCAATAATATCTCCTTAACAGCACATTTTAACGACCCTAATGTAATTAACGACCACTTTCTTCAAGTCCCCGGTGAAAATGAGGTCCCAATTTCTCTTCTTACATTTTACGAATTTAACAAAAAAATCAAGATTCTTTTAAATTTAATTTGATTTTTGAAAAAGATGTCTCAAAAATTATAAACTCTTTGCAGTCGAATGCTATCGGATGTGATGGTATATCTCTCGAGATGTTGAAAATGTTACTTCCCAATGCTGTCACGTCAATTACAGCTATGATTAATAGGTCTTTTGAAACAAATGTATACCCACAGGCGTGGCAGCAAGCGCTAATCAAGCCAATACCTAAAGTAAACAATCCATCTGTACTGTCTGATTTACGCCCGATTAGCATTTTACCATGCATATCTAAAATATTGGAAAGAGTAGCATGTAATCAATTAACAGCCTACTTGGAGTCAAATAACATATTGCCTGTTTACCAATCTGGGTTTCGAAAGAAGCATAGCACTACTACAGCCTTATTAGAAGTGGTGGATGATGTTTTGACATCGCAAGCAAACGGAGAGGGCACGCTTTTAGTACTTCTCGATTTCTCGCGTGCGTTTGAAACCTTGAACATTTCTTTGTTATTATCCAAACTATCATTTTATGGAATCAGTGTAGAAGCAGTAAATTGGTTTGCTAGCTATTTCAGACATCGTACTCAGCGGGTGGAATTGGAATTCAATCCCAATGGAACAAAAAATGAGTCTGCGAGCCGTTAAGTTAGCCGTGGCGTGCCGCAGGGATCTATTCTAGGGCCTTTGCTATTTACGCTGTACAGCTCGGATGTTGTTAATAATATAAAATTTTGTAGATATCACATGTATGCAGATGACCTGCAAATATATATTTCATTTAAACCTAGTGAATCCAACGTGGCAGTAGCAAAATTGAACTCGGACCTTGAACGCATCTCTCAATGGGCACACTGTAACTCCTTGATTTTGAATCCGGTAAAAACTAAATATTTAATATTAGGATCGCCGACGCAGATTCGTAAAATTACTGCAAAACATCCCACTCTTATTTTGAATGGAAAAATAATAGACAGAGTGTCAGAAGCGCGAAACCTTGGAGTTCTTATGGATGAAAATCTACGTTTTGAAAAACACATAATAGAAGTAGCACGAAATTGCTTTTACAGATTACGAGTCCTCTACCGCATTAGGGATTATCTTAGTGTGACGTTAAGAATAAATTTATGCGAATCACTTATTCTTTCAAAGTTTAACTACGGTGACACCCTTATTGGACCGCGTCTTCTAGTGCGCACAAAAAAAATTATTCAACGGGTGCAGAATGCCTGTGCACGTTTTTGCTTCAAGATACCGCCACGAACGCATGTCACTCCATTTATCAACCGTGCAAATATACTCAAAATGGATGGTCGCAGGCAGATACATTATGCCACTTTAATATTTGGGATTATAAAAAATAAAGCACCTCTATACCTTTTTAACAAACTCGTATGGGCCAAACAATATAACCTGTTTAACACCCGGTCAGGCCCCGATAAGTTATGGTATCCCTCTTATAGTTCGGCGGCTTTCAGAGGCAGTTATAAATACAGAGCCACAAGGTGCTGGAATAACCTCCCACCACCTCTCCGCGGTTTAAAAACAGAATATGGCTTTAAAACATGTTATAAACGACTATTACTAGAAGAACAGAAATCATCTATATAATCTCAGAATATCATTTATATAATTTACAACGGGATTGACTTGGTAAAGAGGAATTTATATCTACTACTACCACTAAATAAATTGTGTTGAATTATTTCATTATGTATTTGCTTTATACGGAACTTAAGCATCCAGGTGACTTAAATAGATAATAACAATATGACTTGAATAGATAAGAACAACATGTCACAACAACAAAAACGAAATTAACTTGAAACAGCCGTCCAAGTTACTCTATAACAAAAGGACAGACTGAAAATCAGCATCACGGCATGGTCTTCCTAGCTGTGGTATTCGCTGAGTCTGTACCTGTTCGCAGTCACTGATTGTGTTGCATTAAATTATTGTCACTTTTTATCTTACTTACTTTATACAATTTATAGCCATTTCTTTATGTGTTTGTGTTTCTATAAAACGCTTTATATTGTGTGCAACATGTAGTTACTGTGAATAAAGCATTCATTCATTCATTCATTCATTCATTCATTCATTCATTTTCACGATCGTGTTTTGTTTTTGGCGCCTGGCAGAGGCAATCCATGGGATTTCGATGGCGGTAGATGGCTTTTTCGTCGCTGGCGGACACGATCCATGGGATTTTCACGATCGTCTTTTGTTTTTGGCGCTTGGCAGAGGCAATCCATGGGATTTTGATGGTGGTAGATGGCTTTTTCGTGGCTGGTGGACACGATCCATGGGATTTTCACGATCGTCTTTTGTTTTTGGCGCCTGGCACAGGCAATCCATGGTATTTCGATAGCGGTAGATGGCTTTTTCGTCGCTGGCGTACACGATCCATGGGATTTTCACTATCGTCTTTTATTTTTGGCGCCTGGCAGAGGCAATCCATGGGATTTCGATGGCGGGAGATAGCTTTTTCGTGGCTTGTGGACACGATCCATGGGATTTTCACGATCGTCTTTTGTTTTTGGCGCCTGGCAGAGGCAATCCATGAGATTTCGATGGCTATAGATGGCTTTTTCGCCGCTGGTGGACACGATCCATGGGATTTTCACGATCGTCTTTTATTTTTGGCGACTGGAAGAGGCAATCCATGGGATTTTTATGGCGGTAGATGGCTTTTCCGTCCCTGGCGGACACGATCCATGGGATTTTAACGATCGTCTTTTGTTTTTGGCGCCTGGCAGAGGCAATCCATGGGATTTCAATGACGGTAGATGGCTTTTTCGTGGCTGGTGGACACGATCCATGGGATTTTCACGATCGTGTTTTGTTTTTGGCGCCTGGCAGAGGCAATCCATGGGATTTCGATGGCGGTAGATGGCTTTTTCGTCGCTGGCTGACACGATCCATGGGATTTTCACGATCGTCTTTTGTTTTTGGCGACTGGAAGAGGCAATCCATGGGATTTTTATGGCGGTAGATAGCTTTTTCGTCTCTGGCGGACACGATCCATGGGATTTTCACGATCGTCTTTTGTTTTTGGTGCCTGGCACAGGCAATCCATGGTATTTCGATAGCGGTAGATGGCTTTTTCGTCGCTGGCGTACACGATCCATGGGATTTTCACTATCGTCTTTTGTTTTTGACGCCTTGCCGAGGCAATCCATGGGATTTCGATGGCGGGAGATAGCTTTTTCGTGGCTTGTGGACACGATCCATGGGAATTTCACGATCGTCTTTTGTTTTTGGCGCCTGGCACAGGCAATCCATGGTATTTCGATAGCGGTAGATGGCTTTTTCGTCGCTGGCGTACACGATCCATGGGATTTTCACTATCGTCTTTTGTTTTTGGCGCCTGGCAGAGGCAATCCATGGGATTTCGTAGGCGGAAGATGGCTTTTTCGTGGCTTGTGGACACGATCCATGGGATTTTCACGATCGTCTTTTGTTTTTGGCGCCTGGCAGAGGCAATCCATGGGATTTAGTTGGCGGTAGATGGCTTTTTCGCCGCTGGTAGACACGATCCATGGGATTTTCTAGATCGTCTTTTGTTTTTGGCGACTGGAAGAGGCAATCCATGGGATTTTTATGGGGGTAGATGGCTTTTCCGTCCCTGGCGGACACGATCCATGGGATTTTCGCGATCGTCTTTTGTTTTTGCGCCTAGCAGAGGCAATCCATGGGATTTCGATGGCGGTAGATGGCTTTTTGGTCCCTGGCGGACACGATCCATGGGATTTCAATGGCGGTAGATGGCTTTTTCGTCGCTGGCTGACACGATCCATGGGATTTTCACGATCGTCTTTTGTTTTTGGCGCTTGGCAGAGGCAATCCATGGGATTTCGATGGCGGTAGATAGCTTTTTCGTCGCTGGCTGACACGATCCATGGGATTTTCACGATCGTCTATTGTTTTTGGCGCTTGGCAGAGGCAATCCATGGGATTTCGATAGCGGTAGATAGCTTTTTCGTCTCTGGCGGACACGATCCATGGGATTTTCACGATCGTCTTTTGTTTTTCTTCGCTAGCAGAACCAATCCATGGGATTTTGATGGCGGTAGATGGCTTTGTCGTCGCTGGCGGACACGATCCATGGGATTTTCACGATCGTCTTTTATTTTTGGCGCCTGGCAGAGGCAATCCATGGGATTTCGATGGCGGTAGATGGCTTTTTCGTGGCTGGTGGACACGATCCATGGGATTTTCATAAATTCTACACCCCCACTTATCAAAATAATGTCTATATAAGTACATCCATAAGTTTTAACAAAATACATTCAAAAATAAAATTTCAAATTAAAATTTGTAACACCTAACATTTTTCACTGGCTTTACGTCACTTGAATGCCCGCCATTTTTGTTTGACACTTGAATACGTTTCCCGCCATTTCGTTGACTTTGATGGGAACTTTTTGAAAAGAATGCACCTTCAGCTTTTATCTCGGTGTCTGCACTCATATCCAACAGCTTGGTCTTTATTGAATCTGCACTTATTTTCGTGCCGGAATGCTCAATGGCCATTATCATAGGCGCGAACTTCTTGGGTAACCCGGCTAACAGAAGTGAACCGACCCACTCATCATTTATCTCGAAACCGGTACCTTTTAACTTTTGGGCCGTATCTACCACCTGGGTCACGTATGCAGTCATTGAATCCGAGTTTTTGAGACGAATAGTTATCAATGTCCTGAGTAGGCTGATGCGTCGTGTGATTCCCGAATCGTCAAACAACGATTTTAACTTTGCCCACAAGTCATGCACTTTAGTTTCGTTTTTGATATGTACGTAGAGTGATGGGTCGATAGTCATCACCATCTTAGCTTTAGCCTTCTGATCGTCCTGCTCACTTAATGATGAACTGTTCGCGATGTCGATGCCTTCGAGAATGAGAAAATTTTCTACGGCGAATGCCCAATCGTCGTAATTGTCTCTTCCCTTTAATTTCGGGACATTCAACGAATAATTTCCTGCCATTATAACTGCACTAACTATTAAAACTTTTGAAAAAATGTAACTGGGCCCATAATCTAATAAAACTCGAGTATTGTTCGTAACGGACTGGCGCTTTTATTACTGTCAATTCTGACCACAGACAATAGCTTATACAGTTTTACATACAGGTGGCGCTAGTTAGTATAAAACTATTATTTTGATACCACAGATACATGTGTCATAAATTCTACAATTTTGATGGTGGTACATGGCTTTTTTGGGGCTGGCGGACACGATCCATGGGATTTTCACGACCGTCTTTTGTTTTTGGCGCCTGGCAGAGGCAATCCATGGGATTTTGATGGTGGTAGATGGCTTTTTTTTGGCTGGTGGACACGATCCATGGGATTTTCACGACCGTCTTTTGTTTTTGGCGCCTGGCACAGGCAATCCATGGTATTTCGATAGCGGTAGATGGCTTTTTCGTCGCTGGCGTACACGATCCATGGGATTTTCACGACCGTCTTTTGTTTTTGGCGCCTGGCACAGGCAATCCATGGTATTTCGATAGCGGTAGATGGCTTTTTCGTCGCTGGCGTACACGATCCATGGGATTTTCACTATCGTCTTTTGTTTTTGGCGCCTGGCAGAGGCAATCCATGGGATTTCAATGACGGTAGATGGCTTTTTCGTGGCTGGTGGACACGATCCATGGGATTTTCGCAATCGCCTTTTGTCTTTGGCGCCTGGCAGAGGCAATCCATGGGATTTTGATGGTGGTAGATGGCATTTTCGTCGCTGGCGGACACGATCCATGGGATTTTCACGATCGTCTTTTGTTTTTGGTGGCTAGCAGAGGCAATCCATGGGATTTCGATGGCGGTAGGTGGCTTTTTCGTCACTGGCGGACACGATTCATGGGATTTTCACGACCTTCCTTTGTTTTTGGCTTGTCTTTTAATTCACTTTGGTAGTTATAATTTGTAATCAAGTTCGTAGAAAAAAATAAGCTGGGCTGTAAATGTTCCTCGGGTCGCACCAGAGGTTTGTCTAAAGGTTGGTATTTATTATAATATAAGTAAAAAAAAACACAAGACACAGCATGTCATCTTACACTGTGTACATGTGTCACCTGATACACGTTGTATTATGTGCAATTAATGTGGGTACTTAAATTGTAGGTACATTTTGTTGATAATCTTAGAACCATTATTATTTCGTAGATTAAAAAATATTTGAAAGTATTTGCATGACACAAAGCTTAAACGACTTATTTATTTTATATATATGTATAGAAACAAAAAGTAGAAAGAAAGAAAGAAATATTATGAGTATGTCATCTTAAGGACTTTTCCATACATACAAGGACATAATTATCTACTATATAGCTTTAACTCACCTATACTCAACATGCGGTCCGCAGGCCGCACGTGGCTCGCTAGGCTCTTTTGATTGGCCTAGCTGAATATAATATTAGATTTATTGGCCTTTATTTTGGTCGACAATTTAGAGTAAGTAGGGTTCGCGATCTTTTTGGCCACGCTACGCCATTGCTTGCGACCCGGGATCACTCCGCTGAAACATGTTTGTGGCCCCCATAATATAAAAGTTGAGTAACACTTTTATAACTGAAATAACTTATATAATAAATTCATATAGCGTTATATCAACTGCCTACTTTTATGTCATATGTTTCTTTTAAATAAGTCCACAGTTCACTAAGTTTTGATCTTTTATTTGCACAGAATCCCTTTTACAGCGTAGTTGAGCAGTAGATTACTGGCCACGCGTCGCGGATGCGAGTTTTGGAGAGACCACGTGCCGCCGCGTGCCGACAAAACATTGCTTTATGGCGCCTATGGGGTGGAATAAATATTTGTAATCCCAAAACCCATGTTTATATATTTTTAGCCCCCTATTGGCTATGAATGGGATCATTTAGAAACTAAAGGCGAAATTTATCGCTACGGAAACAGAAAAAAAGTCGCCCATAAAATGAGTACGTGAACAAAAGTAAGCTTACACATTTTTATAGTCTTATTGATTTAGTTTCTACAAGTTTTCAAAGTAGCAAAAGTTGCAAATCCAGGTGGGAGTGCAAGCCCTCCCCTTATGTAAATTCAAGTCATAAGTAATTATCCATATGTCAATCAATTTGTCAGAAATAGACCTAACATTTCTTACATTAAATTACAACACCCCCAAAATTACAAGACGGCATCCTATTTATCGCAAGAACTTTTTTAGCCATCATATTCTTTAAAGGCCTCACTTCGGACGGTCAAGTCAATAACAGATATCTCTGATTCGCTAGTGGATGTTGGCTCAATACACCTAGTTTTATAATATAATAGGCAGACTCACTTTATTAGTACCTATACATTTTGGTGCTGTTTCTTAATATTTCTAAAAGTATCACCAGACATCACGTATTTGAGAAAAGTCAACGCCAGTGGACGTTAAATCGCATGACGCTTGAAAACTAAGGAAGCCGCAGAATCCCTGCACTTGAAATTCAGCGAGCAAACACATTGGACAGGGAAGGGATCGCTGAGTAGAAATACCACAAGTCCGGCTCCAATCGGACATTTCTAAAGATTTTTGTTGTCATTTTAAAACATGCTTATTCGGTCCCCACATAATAAGACGTACTTATAATTACATTCCACAATATTCAGATTACCCAAAGATAATAGTAAATGCGAGCAGTTGTAATTGCAAGCAGTGATAGCCTAATGGTTGAAACTTGCCCTCTCGATCGGGAGGTCCGAGGTTCAAACCCAGGCACGCACTGATTTATGTGCGTATCATAAATTAATTATCACTACTTTTCGGTGAAGAAAAACATGGTGAGGAAACCTACAACCCCGAGAGTTCTTAATAAAAAAAAAAGTTCTCGGAGGTGTGTGAAGTCCACCAATTCGCACTTGGCCAGCGCGGTGGACTATGGCCTAAACTCTCTCATTCTGAGAGAAGACCCGTGCCCAGCAGTGGGCCAATAATGGGTTGATGGATGGACTGAAATATTTAAATAGGTACTTCCGGCACTCCTGGCTTTCTTATTTATAGATAACGAACATACGCAAATTAAGAATCTTTCTAATAATATATATACAGGACTTTGTTATTTCAAATAGGTAGGGTAGTATATAAATAAGTACAGTAAAAGCTCCTTACCCAAGTTTGAGTAGGTACTGTTAAGACGACCCGAGCAGCTTTTCCGAACAGTTTCTCAATCACGCCTTCTGTATTCACGATAATTTATCGTATACATCCCGCTACGAATTGACCTTTTACTGCATTTAATAACCATAATATGTTATTAAAAGGTATTATAACATGGTTATTTCACAAACAATTTAGGTCTAAAAACGTCTCTCGACCTAAATATATTGGAAAATCCGGCTTGTTTTCTGTCAGACCTGGCAACCCTACCCGGGGGAGGTGTGAGGGCGCGACGTGATTACCACCGGCCAACCGGCACGACCCTCGCCCCGACACCGACTATGCAAGCACCGAAAACGGATTCGCTTTTTTCGATTCCTACACATATAAGAGTAGGTAGAAATGTAGGTATATGGCGCAAATTGGAAGTTGCTAGTCCTTTCCCATATAGCTTTGACTAATCACAATTTTTAGATAATAGTTAAGTCTGTAAGAATATTTAAACACTGATAAAAATACCAAATAGGTACAGTAGGTACTCTAGCTAGTTACTAATGAGGAATGTATGTACCACAGCACTGTGTAGCATACTTTTCCGATAACTCGATAGAAAGAAAATAGACATTTCTGTATCTCGTCACATTTATGAAAATGATTACATTTTCATAAATGTGAATCGCTGGACGTGACCTTAATTTTTAACATGATCTTCATTTTCGCTTAACATGATCTTCATGGTATACACAAAGTGTTAAAAAGTAAATATATAAGTAATTAATGATAACATTAATTGAAAGGCAACACGTATTTTTAACAGGCATCTTATCTAAGGATAATACAAGATGTTTTTACAATAAAGGGGTGACTCTTAACGTAGGTTCCAACTCACAAATTTAATCTTTCATTTGGTTTAAGTGATATTTCTCTATTTTTTTTAAGGTATTTCGCCAATATTGGTGGAGTTTTTTTATTAAACCCGCTTTTAAGGGTGCGTCCACATCTGGCGAATGCGCCGCGAACGCGCAGCTCGCGAGCCGCTCGCGATCTGCTCGCGAGCTGCGCGCGTGCATCAAGGCAATGGTTTGGTGCGCCTCTTTAGCGCAACTCATGCGAGGCTCGTATAAAGCGCGCGCGCGGCGCGCGAACCGCGCGCGATCTGCGCGCACTCAATTCTCGAGCTACAGTTCCGTTTATTGGCTCAGTACTTTTGAAGATGTCGGACGACACTAGTGGTTTTAATATAATTGCTGCATCCTTGGCTATTATAATACTGATAAAAAGGAAAAAAAAGAGACAACGGTGTTGGTGGCAAAATCCTATATTTAAAAGAAAACATAATATAGTAGCGGAGTTGAAAAGCCATCAATTAAGCGGACACTATGCGGGGTTTGAGGCGCGGGCGGAAAGAAGACGCGAGACGCTAGCGCGCCACCCGCGCGCCGCCCGCGCGCTGATCGCGTACGGCGCGTAGGTTGCGCGCGAGCTGCGCGCGAGCGGCGCACGAACAAAAATGCACGAACAAAAATGCACGCGCGCAGCTCGCGAGCAGATCGCGAGCGGCTCGCGAGATGCGCATTCGCGGCGCATTCGCCAGGTGTGGACGCACCCTAACACCTATTATTTCTAATAGTAGACAGGTATATAGTATTTCCAACCAGTGATTTTCGATGTCATAATCATATGACACATTGTCATAAAACGTCCTATAAACATATCTTTGAAATAAACCAAAAAAAATAATCAAATTACATATCTATACATACTTTTTGTGTTTTCTCGTTATTAAAAATGGCAGTAAAACCGACGACTTGTAAGGAAGCCATCGCCCGATGGGAGAAGCAAAAAGGAGAAGAGGCGGCAGACGCTAAAGTTATAGAGCTCCAGTTTCAGTGGCCACCGATAGAGAAAATGGATGGAGCTCTTTCCACGCTCGTTAATTGCGAGTAAGATTTTTTAAGTAAATAATGGTACTTATACCTAATGTCAGAGCAGTGGTAGCCTAATGGTTGAAACTGCCCTCTCGATCGGGAGGTTCGAGGTTCAAACCACCACAGATTTTTCTAAAATTATGTGCGTATATTCGATGAAGGAAAACATCGTGAGCAAACCTACACACTCGAGAAACGACACACTCTTAAAAAAAAAAGTTCTCGGAGGTTTGTGAAGTCCACCAATTCACACTTGGCCAGCGCGGTGGCCTATGGCCTATAACTCTCTCACTCTCAGAAGACCCGTTCCCAGCAGTGGGACAATAATGGATTGAAGACAATACCTAATGT
Source organism: Spicauda simplicius (assembly GCA_949699795.1). Taxonomy (NCBI): domain Eukaryota; kingdom Metazoa; phylum Arthropoda; class Insecta; order Lepidoptera; family Hesperiidae; genus Spicauda; species Spicauda simplicius. Next base: position 16,094,263 of record OX453060.1, on the reverse strand, counting down.
TATTTATTGTTCTAGTACGTACTTACTCTAGTCTAGTCATTAGAGATAAAGCAGTTATGTATCAATTATATACGCAAGTCACATAGTGTTTTCGCATTATACAATTGATAACATACAATACAGGTTGTAAAACAAAAATAAGAAATATTTTAAGCTATAGTATGTTGTACATATCGCTTTTTTGCTGATAAAACCTGTTATTTTACAGAAGGCACATTTTTTATGAGTTAATATTAATTACAAAAACAAAAGTCCTTCAAAATAAATAAAATTTCCGCATTCTTAATAATAATGAATCTTCCGGAAAATATAATATAATAAAACCTGATAATTAATTTAAAAAATATGACTAATTGCACTTGTTACTTTATTGTAGCGAGACTACTTTATTGTATTGTAGTGTGTCTACATTCGATACATAATTCCGACTTCAGTATTGATAAATCTTGGACGTATAGAAGATACGCTATTACACACTACTCTCCTCCAGAAAAACGGAATGGTTATTAAGACCTCAGCCTGATTTAATTTTATTTTTACACTCGGATAACCTTTTTATATTATTTTTAAATACATTTTTATCGTGTTACAGAAAATTAAGCCTTTCGTCGAATATGATCGATAAAATAGCAGGTATCGCTGGGATGAGAAGCATTAAAATATTATCTCTTGGTAGAAATTATATCAAGTCTTTGGCGGGAATAGTAAGTCCTGATATAATTTTTACTTTAATGTTGCTGATTAAATTATCCTATTAATATTATAAATGCGAAATTTTGTGAGGGTGTATGTGTTTTAATTACCCTTTCACGCGAAAACTATTGATCGATTGCAGTGGCGTAACGTGGACCACTGTACACGTGGGCAAAATGCTATCACCGAGGCCACTTTGTATGATTCCATTGGATAGTGGCCTTTAAACTACCTCCACCACCTACTCCAAAGAGGCCCCGCGAGGCCCCTTTAAGTGCGAGGTAGTGTTGCCCAAATTCAGTCTTGGTCTTGCAGTCTTGGTCTTGTTCTTGCGTTTTTGCAAGACCAAGACCAAGAACAAGACCGCGTATTTTTAGCAAGACCAAGACCAAGACTGACCGTGCAAGACTTGAGCAAGAACAAGACATAGCCTGCAAGACTCTTGCGTCTTGCAGCTAGGACTTAGCGCTATTTCACTGAGTAGTTAGGTGTAACAGTTCGGTGTATAGGTAGGTACGCTTAGGAATTCTATGAGACGCAAAAAATTGTATCAAAGAATATGAAAAACTGGACCTATGCGCATTACGACTAATACCATAAACATAGCGAATAAAAAAATATCTATTAAAATCAAACTGAGTGCATGCATAGTTATGTTTTAACCATCGGCACTTTAATAATGCGGCATCAAAGGTTTTGTACTTACTTCTCAAAGAAATTTGCCGCTTTTCGGAAGTACATGGTTATGATACACGCGCCGGCGGCTTCTTTTGAAATCTAAAACAATCGTTGCCGCCACGCCGAAATCAGAACATTTGACACTATTTGATTGCCGCCATAGGGCGTAGGTATACTCATGCAAAATAATTTCGAATTTTAAGAGTACCTACAGGTGTTCCAGAGAATAAATAAGTTTCAGAGTGCTTAGAATGAAAATGAATACATTATACTGATCACGCAAGTAGTATTATGATTGGGATAAAATGGTAAGGATAGGTAGTAGATGTCATATTAATTCATTCTAGTAAGTATATATTATAATATTGATTACTTATATGGTTTTAAACTAATTACTTAGGTACTATCATTGTACATTTAGTCAAACTTTAATAAATAGTAATAGACTAATAGGTAATTGCAAGACTTGCAAGACTCTTGCTGCAAGACCAAGACCAAGACCAAGACTGGGAGCGCAAGACCAAGACCAAGACCAAGACTGGCTAAGTCTCGTCTTGTTCTTGCATTTGGGCAACACTAGTGCGAGGCAGTGGGCGAAGGCCTGTGTCCACGCCTAGCCACGCCACTGGTCGATTGGCACACAGATAGTTTATGATCTGGACTAACACAGAGTAGATCGTAGTAAACGGACCCGAAATGCGCGATACCGCTGCAATATGTAATATTTTTTTATATCATTAAGCAAACGAGCATGCAGTACACCTGATGGTAAGTGGTCACTGCCGCCCATAGACATATAAGCAACTTCATATAGAACATGGGTTCTATCTGAAGTCAATCACAGATACGTTGCTACTTCCGAGGACTTAGATGGTCGCCTCATATAAAAGTAAGCCGGTAACCACACCCTTCCATCGAAACGCAAGAGATGCTTCACGCTAGAAATAGGTGTGGCGGTGGTACCTCCCCGATCGAACTACACTGGTTCTACCACCTGGTGAATAAATAGTATAGTGATAACTTAAGTTAATAATATTTCTACTAACTTGTTATTAGGAAACGGTAGCCGATACTCTAGAAGAGCTGTGGATCAGTTATAACCCTATAGACAAACTAAAAGGCATCGGAGCACTTAAAAATTTACGAGTTCTTTACATGTCCAACAATATGGTCAAAGAGTGGGTAGAATTCAACAGGTTACAGGTAAATCAGTATTTTATTTTTAATTTTTAGTAAATTTTTTAATACTTATAACCTATAGTCTCTCGTCAACCCATTATTGTCCCACTGCTGGGCACGGGTCTTCTCTCAGAATGAGAGAGTGGATATAACCTATAGTATAACCTATAGTAATAACTTATAACCTGCTAACACATACAGTGGGTCAAAAAAGTATTTGTACACCTCGTTTTTTACCCATAACTTTAAGCAAACGAACGTTACATGAACGAAATTTGGGTGGTCAGTACTTCACAAAGTATAAAAACATTGTGTATATGTATTTATTTTTAATAAAGAGTTATAAAAAAGTTATACGGAAAAAAACAAGAATTGAGTGGTCAAAAAAGTATTTGTACACTTACGACAACCTTGTAAAACATGAAAATTTTAAACCCGACATTATAATTGAAATGAAATATGCATGTCTCTAGCATCAATAATAGCTTGTTATCTTTTTGGCATGGATTCATCCAATTTTAAAGATCGGTGTTCAGGTATTATTTCCGCTGTTCTATGATTATTCGTTGCTGATTATGTATATTTGAGATTTTTCTGTTGTGCACTTTTATATCTAAATTATGCCCAAGATTTTCAATAGGATTAATATCCGGAGACTGGTGGTGTGTGGTGACAATCAACTATTCAAAGTGCGGTGGCATACCTAACTGATAGGTAATTTTATAGAGTAACTATTCTCTTGTTAATAGTGCAGTGTGCTTAGGGTCATTGTTATGCTAAAAGTGATATTGACGATAAATGCATAATTTGACTGCACTTTCATTCAAATTATCGCGCTACACTTCGATATATTTGCGTGCATTTATATTCCCTTCGAAAAAAGCAAGCATTTCGATGCCATCGTAAGCCATACATACAGGTCCAAAACGTAACGTCCCGTCCACCATGATTAACCGTTATTCTGCGGTTGCAACTCAGCAATCGGTTTTCACCAAACGATTTTTTTAATATTTTGGTTGAGTGCAGAACATCATGCACAGTTTGTGATCATACGGACTTGCTATATGTTGATGCGATCTGATTGATCAGCGTTTGAACACTGGAAAACGGTTTTTCTGAAGCATCTCTAAAGGTAGTACGGCGCTCTCTCGTCATAAGTATCTTCGGTTGACCTGATCGGGTTTCGTTTTACATTTGTATGAGCCATTCTTTCGAATTTTTTTACAATGTACTGCATTGTCATGATGTTTACCTTCAGCTCTTTTCCATTTTTCTGATATTTTTTTCTTTGTTTCCGAAAAATAATAACGCAATCTTGTCGACACTTACATATTTTACTTTTTTTATTTTCTTTGATTGTTTGATACTCATTGTAAACTGAATTGGTAATTAAATAATCGAAGAATAGTCTAAAAAAGGTTTATGAAACATTTAAGGACGCTTTGTCTTCATTAAATACTTTTTTCGATAGTTTAAAGATATACACGTAAGTGTACAAATACTTTTTTGACCCCTCAATTCTTGTTTTTTTTTTAATAACATTTTTTTTACTCTTTATTAAAAGTTAATATACATACACAACGTTTTTATGCTTTTTTAAGTACTAACCACCCAAATTTTGTTCACCTGACATTCGTCTAATTGAAGTTATTGGTAAAAAACGAGGTGTACAAATACTTTTTTAAGTCACGGTATGTGTCTTAGTAGATAGTAGAAATCAAACAAGTGTTAACTTTAGTTTAGTTAACTTTATAAAAATAAACTACGATATGACAAGAACGTAACGTTGAAAAAAAATTGCAAGCAAGACTAAAAAATATATGCGACTAGTGCTGAGTATTGTCTGAAATAAATGGTTAAATAAATAAAAAAATACCTACTTCTACCTAAAAATACCTAATACCTATTAAGAAAGTCAAAATTTTCTAAAACAATAGATGTGCATTTTAGGAATGTACTGCCTTGAGAGACTTGGTATTCATTGGGAACCCCATTTGCGAGAATCAGCCTGATGTGGAAACCTGGCGCACACAAGCTTCAAATCGTTTGCAGCAGATCACCAAGCTTGATGGCATACCAATCTTAAGAGAGGGTGAATAACTCCATAGGTTTAATGGATTTCATCATAAATTTATAATTCATGTTTAGTAAACTTGTGTTACGTATCTGTGTTATTATATGTTTCCTAGAACCTATCCATGAGTGTTAACTTCAAAATTAACATTGGTACTTCTTATATATTATGTGCCTATGTATCTTTCTGCATAATTAGCTTTGTAACACTTAAGTATATGAACGAGAACACCTTGTTTACCTTCAAGGTTTTGTAGAAATACCTAGGTATAACGTAAGTTGGAACAATATCGGACAATGAGGAATATCGTTTGAAATTAATATGAGACCTGTCCCTCATTATGTATTAATACGTGAAGCAAAAACTTGTGATCCGTTTTTAAGATACTTGCCGCAGACAGAGGAGTATGAAATTACGCACGGTTATAGTTGATGTAGAGAAGGATTACGTAATTCTAATATTTTATTCAAATAATAACTAAAAACACATTACACACACTACTTTGCATTTGACAAAAACACATACATAATAAACAAAATAGAACATTCTATGTCTTACTATAAAAACACATAGGTAACGTCAAAAATGTCAGACGTATTTATCAAAATACCCGCTATTGCTTTTAAATGCAGCTTAGCTAATTAAAACTCTTTTTACCTTTAACGGGTGTGTTCAAAATAACTTGAAAATTATTACAATTTATTTTAATCTGAGAAATATTCGTGCTACTTTGGACAATATGAAGTTTAGTTTTATAATTTAAATTACGGTCGAATTTTGATTGTTGCGACGGACTAGTAATTTGAGAAATACTCTACTACCATTCGTTATCATGATTTGACCGGAGAAGTACCACAGCCACATATTATTAGTATTAAAATAGTTCTTACGTTTTGGCAAGTCAATGTGACATGGTGCTCATAAAAATAAGTCTCACCTTTGTTGTAACCGAAAAACGTACCAAAATCTGTTTAATTCCCTCCAATTTACTCTACCTATCTGTTATATACCCACCTAAAGGCAAACGTACCTATGTGTCCACTGAATTACTTGTTGAATCGTCCGTTTCTTGAAATTCATTATTCGATATTAGAAGTTGTAAATGTTTGACATTCCAATAACAATATCCAATAAAGCCCCACTTGTGTATGATAGGAACTGAAATGACGATACTATTCAAAATAATAGCTTAGCCGCATCGCCTCGCTTCGCTTGACATTTATGACAGATTATGACTGTGCAACACTAATAATGCCCGGCACGCCATCTGTCTATTAGCTGACGCAAGTTATATGTGACAGCGTTAAGATTGAATTCTATTAATCGAATAATGATTGCGGGCGGGAAGATTACAAGCATACCTAATTCAGGAGTCCATGCCCCTAACTACAAATTTCTTATGGACTTTGAAAGCTACGTTGCTGTATAAACATCAGAAATGACACTGAAAGGATGAAAGAAAGAAAGAAAGATAATTTATTCAATGCAGAGTGTACCTATATGCTTTAATATACTTTTCATAAATGTGATTGCAAGTATCGGCATACTCTAGAAGACAATGGTTCATCTTTCATACATAATACGCTGTCTTTGTCCGGGAAGTTTTAATTCGTCATACGTTTCAAAGGCGACTTAATAGCCTGCTTAATTCGCGCCAAGAGGAAATGCGAATAGAGGGTGGCAATCGTAGAAAGGCCCTTCCTCTCCGCTACTTCGCTCGCCCCACGACTCCGTCATTGTATTGCCACTAATAAAATTTAATGATGTAAACGGATAGCGCGAATTTATCTAACTCAAACGCTGGGTTGGACGAGGGGAAGTCAATTAAGGACAATGTATCCACCGAACATTAAATTATCGCTGTTACTTGATATTATTGAACACGAGTTTTGAAGATTTTAGATAATAAAAAGATAAGTTCAACAAATGATATGAGTGTTATTGAATTACCTACGATTGGCACATTTATTGAACCTTTGACCCATAACCTTGGTCTATTGTATTATTTTGCAAACTATTACCTAATAATTTGTCTACATACATTGCTAATAGTGTGCTGTGAAAACAAGCCACAGACAACAATTTTAAGTAGGTACGCTTCGACTGCATTTATATATATATCATTTTATTTTAAGATATACCTAGTTTTAGATATTTTAATTCATTAAAACATTGTAACGAAAAACAAAAAGTTGGAACGATTGTAATGTAGGTATTGTAAATTATTAAAAACAATTTTTAAATAAATTAATTATTAACAAACCAAAGAAAATCCACATTTTTTATTAAAATACAACGTTTTGATACATCCCTACTGAAACAAACGCTTATTAAAACCTACTACATTTCGATTCGTATTTGTCAAAAAAGGTGATTTACTTCTTCTAATTGATTTGGAACGTTACGGAAAATGGTAGTCGAAATAACAATATTAATGGCGGTTCGATAGTCACACTTCAATGGTATTCAATTATTAAATGGAACCCGCTAGTTGTATGCTCGTCGTAATGGACTGATAATAATTGTCCGCCCAAACAGAAGTAATTGTGTTAATCACACGAGGCTCGCACTTACCCTCTAAACTAATTCTAACACGCGACGTGGGCTGCAGCTTTTTAACTATTTGTTTAGATTTTATTATATTGTATGATTATTGATCACAAAAGGATGTTGTTAATTTCTAAGTGTATATAAGTAATCAAAGAGATCTCTAATAAATCAGAGGTAGCGAAGAGTACCTATAAAAGAACTCTACATAGATCAGGCGTCAACCTGAAGTTGCATTTTCCATCCATCCATCCATCAGCCCTTTGAATTCTACTGCTGGACCTAGGCCTCCCCTAAATGATGCCACTCCAACCGGCCATCTGATTCCAACGATTTCCAGCTGTCATCTTCAGGTCTTCGGTCCTCCAAGTGGGGGGCGACCTGTGCTCATTTTGCCTAAACTTGGTCGCCACTCGAAGACCTTCCTTCCCCATCGGTTATCGGTCCTACGAGCGATGTGGCCGGCCAATTACCGCTTCAGCTTGCTAATTTTGAGCGCTATGTCGGTAAGCTTTGTTCGTCTAAGATGCATTTTACTACAAAAGAAACAGCAAAAAGGTAATCTACTACTTATATAAATGAAACTTCGGAGAAATGGACTGATATAAAAGCCAGAGGCGCTGCCAACTTAATAGCTCTATGATAGAGCTTTTAAATCATTTAAATATTATGAAATCAATTTTCCGAATTAATTTAATATGTCATAAAATCTTTCTTCTGGATAATGTGTACATAAACATAAACTGACGAATATTTTAATGATCATCTAACTACGAATAAGGAAGGCACACTACCCATTATTGAATTATTAACGCTACAATCGACCTAATTTTGATTTCTATTTGACATTTGGATTACATTCCACGTTGCCGGCGGCACGCAGCCATTTTGTGACATCTGTCGTCAAATGTGTTACGAACTATAAAATTCAATTTCCCCAATCGGCCAGCTCGCCACATTTATTATTCATAGATCGGTACGTAGACGCCCGGCCACTAACAGATGTGATCTTTTACGTGAAGGAATATAAAAAGATTATATGGATCTCAGAGATTCTTAGCAGCATATACTTATTTTGCATGAGGGAAATGATAAGGACCTAAATTTTAACTTATTTCGAAATATGAAGACAAAACGTAGATGAAGACTTTTTTACAAACATCGCGTGACGAAGAACTGAAGAACGGACGATATAAGTAGCTTAATATAGATGTAATTGATATCGTCTTCATTCAATTTTACCCTTTCAGGTAAGGGATGTTAAGCATTCAGTTGCCTGCGAACCGTAAATTCAATGAAAGACTCGCCGTCTGCAATCTGGACTACCAATAAAATATTCGGTTAGGTATGATTTTGATAAGCCATCAATAATTTCGCACATTTCGAATCGTACGTTCGTGATTGGCAGGTAATTCGAGCCGGGGTCACGTCACTGATCGGTTTTAATAATAAAATGCCATCGATATCCATTTCAGTAATGGCTATATCGTCGCAGCTGATCGCTAGTGATTTAAATGTATGATCGGAATCGGTCGGTTACTTCACCGAGCCAATAAATCAATCCATGTCGTCGGTAATGCACAATCCATTTGCTCGCATGTAGCCTAATTGCTGTTAGCGCCGCCCAATGGCCACATTAGTTTGAAGCGCTCCCCACGCGCCGCCCAGTCGACCCCTTCTGAAACAAGCTCGCTCGAGCCGTTTCTGTTAGCGTTTGGATTGTAATAGCTGATTTTCTAGCTCACGAAGCTGGCCGAGGCAAACGGGCGCGCTTACGACACTTAAAGGCGGAGAAAATGGTTTAAGTGCTTTCTCTATTATGCTTAAGGTCGCTTGTGAAAAGGATAATTTTCAACTCTCCAGCGCCCCCGCCCCGGCCGGATGTGGAAGCAATGTGGATACGACAGCCGAGTTTTAGTTAACATTTTGACTAACTTCTACATTGTACGTAAATTTTGTTTTTATTTTTGTACCGATCGATTTTAAAACGCTTAGAACTAATCAAAGTATTTTTTCTTAGACCGATGAGCAGGAGCGTACCCAGGCACTTACGTTTCATTGGAAACTCATAAAGAAATCACATATATTTCATTATCTACGAAAAACTGTATAAGTAATCAGTTTTGCGCACATGAAGAATAAGTATTACACACAAATTGTAAGTTGATTGGAAAAAAAATGTAATGTTATTAATTTTACGTTAATACCTGCTGAAACTTCTATACAAAACACGTTAAAGGAGGACATAACCACGGTTATTGAGTTACATATTAAGAAATCAAAATCAAACTATCATCCAACAACAAACTAAACAAGTACATTTTACCACTATAAAGCAAAAATCTAATATTTGCGTCAGTTCTCAATCCCCGGCTTAAAAGGACATTCACGCGTTGCCAACGTCAAGTGAGATAATATATTTTTAAGTTGGGTAACCTATTGTCGCGGGAGGGTCGCGAATAAAGCTTTCCAACAAACAATAGTTCCGGCCCTTTGTCGCCGCAGTAAAGCAAACATTAGTAGTTGGGGCTTTGTGCCCGGGATCGGCTTAAGAGGTTACGGCCAGATAACTTCCACTTGCCCTCGTTACCTTTTGTTTGTTTGATATATTTTTGTCTTTGTAAGACTCCCTGGCCATAGGTAAATTTATTCGAATGGCCCTTAAGTGTTCCTGTAGTTAAACCGGTAGCATGTTTTAATATTTACAAAAATAAACTGGGACTATGTTTTGAAATAGGCACACCAAACTTAGTTAACATCCCTTCTCGTAAAGTCTGGAATAAAATAAAAATAAGTAATGATCCACGTATCAACCTGGTAGTACAAAGTTTCATACTGCCTAATTGACAATGAGAAGATGTTTCCAAGACCAAGTTTCTGTAAAACAATGCTTGCGACTTAACAAACAACACCCGACAGTGCTATCATACTTGGATTGATACGAAAACCGTGAAACTTGATTCAAAACGGGGAAGTCACGATCATATCATAAATTACTGTTTCAACATTAACACCTACTTTCCATAATAGCCGATAAACCAAATTTAGTTTTCATGTTACGCACCCTCCGTAGCTACTTATATAATAAGCAATGATCAATGGAGAATAATCCTATTGTGTCGCGGGCACACAAAAAACCATGTCTGAATTATTCCGCTACGCTCGCGCTAATATCTCCATTACATTAGTCGAAAGCATTGTGTCTATGTACGAAACACATAAAGGATTACGCGTCAAACGGTGACAGTTGTCGGAGAGACAAAGAAAAGCATGTGCATTCCGAACTACGTATAATGGTTTGTGTTTATTTAATTTAAGTCACAGGCAACAATAATGGCGTGTTTTCGCTAGCGGCGCTCCGACTTGAGCCGGAGCGCCTCGGGGCAATAAAATTAATGAAGCGTGGAGATGGGACCATTTTACTTGTATTATTCGTCTCCTGCGGGCTGAGACTGAAGCGAATGTCCATTAGTTCTGTTTTAACATGTTAGCGAGGTTGAAACGTTGTAAATGCGATTTACTTTACAGAGAGGGTGGAAAAGTAGCCGGAGAGATTCGGTCACGATCGATAGTCGATGCGACTCAATAAGATTAAAAGAAAAGTTTATAAAGAGAACTGCTGGCGCACGCTAACACATATCGTTTTATTTTTAAGAGGATAAAAATTAGATAAATATGATTCTAAAGATGGTAGAAGCCTTTATGGTTTGACTTCAGAAGCCCCAGTGTCATACCTCATGTAAACTTTGTTAAACACTACTACGTTCTAGTTATTTAGAGATTAATAAGGGAGACGAGGAATGAGCTTCCTCCTGAGGTATTCCCGGAGCGTTATGACATGGGGCTCTTCAAAAAAAGTGCGAAAAGAGTTCTCCTTCAATTCCGGCGGAGCATTAGCAACTCCACTGGTGTTGCAAATGTCCATAGGCGACGGTGACTACTTTCCATCAGATAGCCCGTCTGCCTTATCGCCAGGTTCAAGTATAAAAAAAAGATACACTTAGCAACGCTAGCACAAACTTAACAACGCATCTGTGGCCAATGTCAAGTAGAGTTCTAGGATTGACGGTAATTGCCTGTTTAAAGTTTATAGGTGGTAGGACCAGTGTAGTTCGACGGGGTGGTACCACCGCCACACCTATTTCTAACGTGAAGCATTCCTCGCGTTTCGATGGAAAGGTGTGGTTACCAGCACACTTTTATATGAGGCGACCATCATAGTTATCAGGAGTAGCAACGCATTTGTGATTGACTTTAGGTAGAACCTATGTTCTATATGAAGTTGATTAAAGATGTCCAGGGCGGCAGTGACCACTTACCATCAGGTGGACTGAATGCTCGTTGGTTACTTCATTATTATATAAAAAAATTGCCACTTACAACTAAATGAACTGCTTTAAAAATTGACATAGAATGTACATCTAGGTAAGGGTTGTGAAAACCAATAATAGGTAACCAGAGTCTCAGGACCAGAATAAAGCTAGGTTATCTCACTCAAGACCGTAAGCTCGAACCTTCCAACCAGCAATTCAGAGAAAGACCAAGATATGGTGGGCATCAATGTTCATCTGTGCGTAGTACCGAAGAAAGCCACCAAAAGATTTAAGTGCGTTACCTTTTGAAAGTTCCCTCCACCCTTTTGCAAAACAAGGTCTTGATGTTATACAGAGAGTCCCCTCATTGTCATCCAGAATTTTGCCTCCCAGTCCCTAGTTTCGTCTTCTATGAAATCCACGACACGAGAGAAAGTTTTGCTATTAAAAACTAACACGACATGGCACCACAACATGGCACTTTTAAATCCGACAGCAAACAGCACACTTTAATTATATTCCCGAATATCCACGTTTTAAAATAAAAAGTACTGGAACATTACATTTATTAGTCGTAATGAAGACATGTGGTTGTAAGTGGTAACGTATTCGCGAACAATGGGCGCATTACGCCGCATTATGGTAACTGATCAAACTGTCGAGCGTCAGGTTCGCGATAACATCTTAATCCGCGAATTTCACTCGCCCCATCATCGCTGGCAAAGAGCTTCTATTTCACGCTTACAGATTAATGAATTTTGATATTATCAAAAAAATCGGAGTCTATGTCTAGTGTTGCTAAATAACTGTAAAATCCGTGTTACGTAGGATTTAGTCATAGCCAAGCCACCCTAGTCCACTATTTCTCCACGTGAAGTAGATTAAGATTTAGTTGACTCCTCACTCCTAAATAGGTAATTGACGTAATTAATATAATAAGGGTATGTCCACTAAGAAATCCACACATACAAATAATAGGCACATACGAAACAAAGTAAACGACAATTCTTAGGATATTTATTACGTGTATAGGTATTTATCGGTAGCCGATCTATGCTTAGAAATATTTGTAAATATTTAAAAATATTTATATCCATGTTTCACCCCAAAAATAACTAAGTTGATAACTACATTTCTGTTTAAAATAACTGTATGAGCGTGCAAGCGAGCGCTGCCGTGCTCAACACGTATAGTGTACCTAAATTCTTTAAGTAGTCCTTATAAAGGCAAGTTAGCTTATCGAAAGCTTCCTGGCAATGGGCAGCGTATCGCGGGCGCTAAACCGTCGCACGCTCATTACGTGAACATTTGCTACCACTATTAGCATATCAAATGCCTTATCTGATGCAACGGCTGCGCGCGCTCCACTCTGCAAACATTATTGTGAGTAGGGCTACCAAAGTTTAAACGGAATACAGGAAGATACGGATACAGAAGAATGCTACATGACATTAGAGAGATAGAAACTATAGGTTTCGTTTGGTTTCTGCTCGTTTTGCCGTTTCTATTTATTTTTTAATGTAGGAGTAACAATTAACAAACGATCAGCTAATTTCCTTTCACATGACGACCGTACATAATACGCGACCTGTATTAATAATATAAACTCAAAATAATAATAATAATATATGATTGCAGTAGATACTATAAATAGACTACAGCTTATAACCCGGACGACAAGAAGCCCTTTTCTATCTGTGTTTATTTCAATAAAATGCAAAATTTAAATTATTTATAGGTAAGTATATTATTTTTCTTGCTCAATTTTATTGACAAATTCTTTGACGATGAATTACGGTTTATAGTTACGTATATAACGAATGATTATTGCATTGATGTAGGTACACTATTGCAACAAAAAAATTTACGCAAAGCAATTATCTCATCTCTTCATTTACCTCCAATCACTTGATGAGTAATTGAAATTTGTGAGTACGTTATGCGAAAATCTCAACGCCTGGTCACCCTGGCCATAAGTAATGCCGGCTCACGAGACAATAACGCGATTAGTGAAAATAAAAAGGCACCGAACAAGGGATTAGGCGATTACAGATGCTTATCATACCCATAAGTGTGATTGTTGTCGGCGTGAAACACTGCACGAGTGAGTGCACAGGTCTGCAATGCGGGGTGCGATCGGATAGATAAATAGCAGATAACGCAGCCTTTGTACCTAGTTGTTAGGCAACTATGTTGGACTTTAATTTACAGTAATATTAATAGTATTTTATAAGTAACAAAGTTTTTAAGCATACACCTCTATCAGAATAAAATAGGAATAGAAACAAAGAACTTCATTCCGCCTAAAAGAACAAAAACCTAAATTTATGAGTGTTTTTCTACTATATTATACGTGTATTATACATAAAAACTATATATCTATTAAAAAAACTGCATTAAAATCTGTAGCGTAGTATCAAAAATCTAAGCATACATACTAAGACAGACAGCGAGAAGCGACTTTGGTTTATACTATGTAAATGAATAAGTATGCATAAAAAACTTTGGTTGTGTGTTTTCGAATCGTGGTTTCCAACATTGCAATCCACTACGACAAACCACCGTTGTGCAATTGTGCATATCATTTCCATTGCATCGTTTTTGGGCTTTTTCGATTTGCATTTCTCTCCAAGTGTAATATCGGACAACCGATGTTACACCAACCTGGCTTGTAATCTACCTATCTACAAGAATTCGTCTTACATTCTACTTACCTAAATACCATCAACATTCTATAAAAGTGCCTTCTCCATGTTAGTTTAGAAAACTATTCCTCATATCTTGTGTTTATTTTATGTAAGAGACGAATACTCATTTCCTTTAAAACACCTATAGGCAAGGGTTTCCCGTCGTATGATTCTAAGCTTCCTTAGCAGAATCCTTGACCAGGATATATTTCCTGAAAATATAGAATATACTACATGCGAATGATAAAGTTTTATGAGGCTGTTACGTCGCTACAATAGGCGGCGAACGCGCCAGAGGCTTGGAGGTTTAGTGCATCCGATTTCCATATAAAAACTTCTATTTCCCCAGCTAAATGGCACGTGAGAGAACATAAAACTGCGGGGAAACTACACAAAGCTCCAATACTACGCTATTTATTCGTTTTGTTGTTTCACCCCTTTGTAGGAAAAATAACCAAAGGATTGGCCGTTTAAGTGTAAATTGTTCGGTCGTTTTGTTGTTTGTCCAACTCATTTTGTAACTGCTAACATGTGGAATTTGAATTCTTTTAACTTCAAATCATACAAATACTTACCTACATATTTCGTTCATAAAGTGTCTAAGTATGTAATAACAAATTAAACTATTATCCACATATCCCACTATTTAGATATTCAATAAGCTTTTTCAGGACATATCTTATTCAAATATCAACCAATAAATTCCAAATAGTTAACTTATACTTGGATTGATACGTTTAAGGCCCCGGGATTTTGGACGCCATACATCGCGAACACATCAAACTAATTCGATCCTAGCGACTTGTGCCATCTCCTGAGGAAGTGATTTGTCAGCACCGCCCCCTCTCGATTGAATAATTCAAATAATCGAGGTATTTATATGTAAATAGCGGGCTACATCTCCATACGAAAGGGCCGATCGGTACATAAATTTGGCAAGACGATGCGAAAACTGCGACGCACCACCGATCTGATTTATTCGGTAAGTTTTGAAAAAAGTGGGCCCGCGTCAGGAAATGTTTGTCTAATCGCGTTTATTGCCCGACCCGCCTTTTGCGCGGCGGCACGTCGGGGTGGAACTGGAACATGTTCTATCGACACGACATTGCTACCAAAACAACTTTATCCAAATATCCATGTAATATCACCTTATTCTTTTTGTTGATATTATTTATACGTTTAAGGACATTTTAATGCTTATTTTATTCGAGAACCATCTTAAAATATCAAATGTAGAAGTCATACAAAATCCATGGCGTAGCTGTTTTTGGCCTAATGTTTTTTTGGAAATAAAAATATCAATCGAGCACTTTTTACAATATTGAAGTTGTAAACGAGTTCTTCTGATGGTAAATGGTCACTGCCGATCATTGACATCTGATAACAACTCCGAAAGTTAACCGGTACCATTGATATTGGTAGAGCTCTCATATATTTTTAATAGGCTTATATGGCGTAAACAAATTAAGGAAGACTGTTCAATCTTAACCACACACTTCTAAGTCTGTGAAGCATAGTGCATAAGAATAGTAAAATATTATTAATAAGACATCAGAGTTTTGTGTCGGACTGATCGTATTGCCCTTATATAAGGTGAGTTGGGGTAATATCGGACATGGGGTAAAACCGTACGGTATATTAAAATTTAAGACTTAAGTCAGCCATTTTCTTTTTATGTTCTTACCATGCCATGAAAATGATGTACGTGTCAATTTGATAAAAGATGGCATTAGCCTACACTTTCAATTTACGGGTTTATCCTATGTCCGATATTATCCCAACTCGCCTTATATATACTCATCTACCTTACACGAAACAGTGCACAAGACAGTTGTATGGAAAAGTACTACACATTTACGTATAGGCACGTACTATGTATAGGCTAGTACTAGAAAAAACAGCCTTATTTATATTTAATATTAATTACAAAACTAACGCCTCTATCCTCATAAGCACGTTCACGTTGTTTCAAAATGGTTTTGGCGTAACGAATATCATATGTTCGTGGCACTCTATTACTCATTGTTAGTCGAGGGGTGAGCTCATCAATCATACGGGGAGCACTAGGTAAAGTGTTAATAATCGCTACCAACGTTGTTTATCATTATTTAGAACACAATAGCGCTCTAGAATAGATACTTCATAATAAGAGACTAGTTGCGTACTGGTTTAAGAGTTGTTATGGAAACTATAAAGTATGGTAAATGTATCGCGATTTATAATATAGGGATTTACTGTGGTACTTAAGGGTAATAAAAATCGTACCATTAGTTAAAAAAAAAAAAAAGTTGCGAGCTTTTTAAGCTCCTTAATTTAAGTTTCCGTATTCGCGTATTCAGTATTCCCGAGTTAAACAATTGTGAACATTTTCTTTACGGCTAAAAAAATCTTTATTAGTGGGTATTCGGTACAAGTAATTATATCTTTCATCATCAATTAGCGCGCCAGAACATAACCACCGCGAATAAGAAGCTTTCATAGTATTTTGAACCGAGCCACGTAACTATTTGCGTATTCCACTTTAAATGTTTACATTTTATTGTGAATGTGTTCGTAATTGTTTACAAAATTGTTAAATTGGGTGTATTTCTGCCCATTTTTAATATCCATCAAGCCACATAGCAATAACGGTCGAATAATTTGAAACACATTTTACGTTCTGTGAAAGATTTTTCCCGGTAAAACCCTTGCGAGGCAATTCAAGCCGGGCCGCGGAAAATTGGTAAGTAACATAAAATTGTGAAGCATAGAGAAATAGTAAGTGAGCAACAAAACGCACTTTATCAGGTGGCAGCCGCTTTATCCCGCTAATGACCAACCCCTCCAGAGTAATAAAAGTCGATACCAGCCTCCCTGCGCGAACTATGGACCGAGATATCTTGATACTTTATGATATAAAATAAATTATTGAATCATCTCATGTAACAAACACTTCTGTTATATGTATGTATTTTTATACTTAACATTTGTAGTGAATTTTTAGATAGGTATCAGGGTCTCGCAGTTTAATTAAATAATCAATTATATTTTACATCTTTAAACTCTACCAGAACAATCTTCTTTCTACATATATCTATTATCAATGAAAAGATTGAATTCCCTCTTTGTTGGAGTCCTTCGAATATATTCTTATGCAAATCTATGTAGATTATAATTATTAAACACCTCAATGATGTTAATTGATTGGCGTATATTAGCGGAGGCTTTAGGTGGTCGGGTTAACCCCTTAAACATAGGTAAGAGAAGAAAATTCTTGAAACAGAAGAAAGTTTTTGATATTTATCACAAATTGCATAGTCTGTCTCTTTCCCACTCTCCCCACTTACGTTACTTATAATAAGAAACAGAGACTGAACGAGCTTTTTTCGCCAACCTCCACTACCCTCTTGATCTCTCTCCTCTAAAAAAGCTATAACTATGCCCTTGATGTTGTTATAGATCTCATTATCTAGCACTAGCAGCAGCTTGAAAACCAATTCAGATGGTAAACATTTCGTACGTATTAGGACTATTAGGTAATTGTCTAACGATCTTCAATAGATTGTAAAGAATCATGACGTATCGATCGCTGTGCATGTTCACTGAAGCGCGGCTGAGAATTAGCGGCGGCGGGAAAGAAAAATGATTGTGACAGTCCGGCGAGCACCGCTAATGGAGTCTGCGTCTGCGAAATGTTCCACTTACTGAGCGTTCTGGATGCGCCGTACAGGCTAAATTACGGTAAACCAAAAACTACCTGCCGAATTAGTTTCATATAATACGCTATAGTAATTCGGTTACATTAACAATTACGTTAATGTAACGCTACCTACCTATAGTGTTCGTTGTTTCTGGTTCAAATCCGCGCTTAACAGTCATTTTATACATTTGTCATGTATGACCATTTTGATGAAGTCTTAAACATTTAGCTAGAAAGCCAACATACACAATAAATCTTATGCTATCGTGCTCATTCTTCTTCTTAGTTTTGTCATTTGTAAACGTTTAATTTTCGTATGAATATAGTAAATAAATACGCATATGGTATTATTACATTAAAAGTAAAAAATTAATCGTATAGGTAGGTACATCAATACCTAAATAAACAGTTGTAAACTTTTTGTTTAATTTCAAAGCCATAATAGACATGTTATTCGAATCAATTTCAATGATAATTCGTCTACTTAATCAAGATTTGAATATAACCAGTGTGGGGTGGTTATCAGACGTATTATCTACTCAAATTCAAATCACCAATGCATACGGAGGGCAGGAATACGAAACAAGTTTGAAAGCTCAAAGCAATAACGAGACTCCACCCCTACGATACAATGCGATGTTCCCCTCACAAATTAAGTGTAAAACAAACCTAATGAAATTTAAATATCTCTTGGAGGACGCAATAACTGCACAAATAAAATCATGTCGCGGGGGAGAGTAATCGTTTCTATTGTGTATACATTGTACGAAATTATGGCACTGTTGAGTTTTACAACCTTATCGCAGTAACGTGCACGCATTTCCCTTTTATTTTTGGGTCTTTGTAGATCGCAGATAAATAGGCTGAATGTGACAAAGTTGCTTATGGGGTAGATCAAAATAAGAAGGGGCGGGAATGCTCTCCAGACAGTAATAGGCTCTTGGGGTGATAAGCATACCTCTTATTGTTAGCTTGTTATCCAATAATTTAAGGTAATATGCTTAGCAGCGAGTGCGGTACCAAGAAAATTTGTTTGGGGAAGATTGCTTCGTTAGGGTAATTGCTTTTGAGTGCGTTATTACATTTCATTACCTTATTAGGAATAGGTATGTATGTTATAAAAATAAATCACAAGCGTACATAACATAAGCGTAAGCATATTCACTATTTAAAAATACCTACAGGTATACAGAGCGAATCCATACCTGCCGGTTTAAAAATTCGGAATTTTTGCTTTCTACTGCTTTCCAAGAATAACAGATTCAGGTTTTCAAACATAAATTGCCTTTTGGTTACTGGAGAATCTATTTTTTGCCAAACGTTACAATTGGGACGGAAATCCTATCATATCTGCACAAGGTAATCAACACAACTTCACAAAGCTAGCATGTTTTTTCTGCCGATCTTTCAATTCATGCGGCACTCATTTGTTTATCTTCATTTGCGCGCAATCGACAAAATAAAGAAAGATACTTTATTACCTTCATATTTTAACTTTGTACTCATACTTCACAAGGTGGTATAACAAAGGTTAGACTGGAGAGGTACCACACGTATTTATTTCTAGCGTGAAGCAGGTGTTTCGATGGAAGAATGTGGTTGCCGGCACACTTATGTGAGGCGACCATCTTAGTCCTCGGGAGTAGCAAGGTATCTATGACTGACTTCAAATTGAACCCTGGTTCAAAATGAAGTTGCCTTCAATTGTCCATGGGCGGTAGTGACCACTTACCATCAATTCAATCTTATAAAAAAACCTGAAAAAACGAGCTACGCTAAAAAATCTGCTATAGCAAAATGTTTATTGCAGTATCTAGTAGTTATGTAGTTAAGTAGCTATGTACATAATTCTATGGGCTGTTTCAGCTGCAGCTCATTTACGGTCTAGAATGTTTAACGCACTCATTGTTTGAAACTACTAATCTGAAACGAAACAAAAGTAAAACAAACTAAATACTTAGAAAGCCTAAACTGGATACTTGAATTGTAAATTAATAAATATAAGTGAAAAAAAAATCCATTGACCAAATGTTGTTTGTATTCCAAAAACGTGTCTCGAAGCGATAATTCAATACCTACATATGAATTACGTATTTTAAGTGAATTGACTCATAATTTATATTAATGAGCTACACTATATAAAGTTTTTGTGTCTCTGTGGGGATAATTCAAGCTCTCCATGTAGTGGATCCTGTATCGTAGGAAGGGGATATGATACGGCACTACGAATCTAATGTTCCCAGATTTATAAATTGTTTATCTAATGTAAATAAATAACGTGAAATGTAAAAATAAGATTTAAATTATGCTAATTAACCAAAAAATATCACAAACTTGTGTAACGTCAAACAGGGACCCCTATTACCTATGAGGTATCTATAGGTATCTACCATGGACTACGGTTGAGAATTACCTAACTCTTAATTGGTAATACCTATAACATGATTTATATTAGTGAAATACCAATATAAGTAAAAAAGTGTAATGTGAATTAAATCATAATAGTTACGAAAATTATAACCACAGATTGTGTATCTACTGAAATGCAAGAATATAACACGGTTTTCTAGCAGATTGAGTAAAATATTCAAATGAACATTTTAAAAACACGTTGGCACCCCTCAAAGGGAAGGATACTAATTTTCTTTCAAGTCTAAAAGAAGCTTCCTTTCAAGGAGTGGAAAAAAGTTACAATCGAAAAGGAAATTTGCGTTTTAAATCCTCTAATGAAGCTGAGAAGTTTGTAATGGAGGGGGCGAAAGGCTGCGAGCAAATTGAGGAAAAAAACTTGAGACGACTCTAACTACCTCCTGGCAACGAACGATATTGGACCGCGAAGCATTTTGCAATGAATCTTTTGCGTTGCAGTTGAATAAAAGTTTTTACGTCCGGTGTTTTAATGAACGAATTACTTATATTAATCATTTATTTTAATATTAATAATATATAATTTAATGAATATTTTTTGTAGTCCCGACATATTGTCAACCCAGCGGGAGCCAAGTGCAAATTAGTATACTTCACACACCTCGTGAGTTTTTTTAAAGAATCTCTCAAGTACTTAATTTTCTCGCCGTGTTTTCCTTCAAAACACCACGAAAGGAAAACATACGCACAACATTTAGAAAGATCAGTAGTGCTAGTATGGGGTACCAATTTCGAACCTTTGATAAAAAGGCCGAGTTCCATAGTGATATTCATTTTTTTTATCTGATTGAAAGCAACGAGCACGCAGCCCACCAGATGGCAAGTGGTCACTGCCGCCCATGGTCATCTGTTACAACTTCATATAGAACATAGATTTTACCTGAACTCAATCACAGATGCGTTACTACTCCCGAGTACTGATATGATCGCCTCAAATAAAAGTATGCCGGCAACCACACTATCCCATCGAAACGCAAGAAATGCTTCATACTAGAAATAGGTGTGGCGTTGGTACCTCCCCGGTCGAATTACAGTCATATACCTATGAAACCTTAGGGATATCAACGCATCTGATTATCTAGGATTGAATAAAGATGTCCATGGGCGGCAGTGACCACTTCCCATGATGATCTTTAGCAAATTGGTATTTATGAGCTCGCGAAGGTTTCTGGTGTATTTTTTTATGATGGCGTAGCAACGCAGGGTACAGCCAGTGTAATTATATTAGCTTACAAGACTTACTATGATTTGGTGTAAATAATATTGCTAAAAATAAGTACAACATTGAAAGTTTTGTAACAAAATTTATTTTTATAAATACTAGTATATACGTACAGTTTAGTTAAAATGAATTATTTACCTACAAGATTCCAATTTTAGGGAAAAATTATCTAGCTAAATGACTCAATTTTATTATATACATAGACGTATATTTCACGAACAATAAATCGGCTAGAAATATGTGATATTATATTGTGAATCATTTTGTGTGCGTATACATACAAATAATCGAGATAATCGTTCAAGTTCTTAGGCAATTCTATTTGAATCGATGTTTTGCATTATCTATAACCCAATAAGAAACATTTGTTTTTTTTTTACTTTTTTCATGCAACCAGGACAACTATTCGGAAGACATACTGCAGACTTCATTATTAATATTCGATAATGTAACATTCACATGATAACGAAGTCGGACAAATCGTTATTCGAATCGACAGCTAAAAAT
Organism: Spicauda simplicius; assembly: GCA_949699795.1. Classification (NCBI taxonomy): domain Eukaryota; kingdom Metazoa; phylum Arthropoda; class Insecta; order Lepidoptera; family Hesperiidae; genus Spicauda; species Spicauda simplicius. The sequence goes on along the minus strand of OX453060.1, from coordinate 16,072,257 downwards.
CATTTATATATGGAATAATTTTAGAGGCAGTGTTTGTAATACCATTCTAGGGGAAGCTAAAAAAATCATATAAGGGCCGATCCATAAATTACGTCCTATGAATTTCATCTGAGAGACCAATAGTGTGATGACACATATTTTGCAATCTTACACATAAACTTTTTAATTGAAACAGTAGTCCCATAATTACAGTACATGTGACACCATTAGTCATAAAGAGAAATAACTCAAAATGTATGTTTTGCGAATTAATACCATTATTTTAGTTATTTCTTTTTATAAATTAAGATACGAATTGCGATGTTACGAATTTAAAGATCCCCCCTTGGCACAGAGATTCACACTTCAACGACCCCCTACCTCTCGTAACATAATTTACAGATGACCCCTAATCGATGCAATGAAAGCAGATAAAACCACAAAAAAATATTTTTCCAGAATACTGACTTTTGAAGATCGAATTATTTTTACCATTTATTATCTATAGTCAGCCTTGACCTTAGATCATATACGTAAAGTCCAGGCACTTTAGTGATATTGCCATGTTATAAAAAATAATTTGAATAAATCTATACTCATTGCGTACTATCAACTCTAATTGACTATATATGCTTTTTGACCTTGAAAATGTTTAAAAATGAGCTAGCGCATATTTGGACTATTACAATTTATATAATTGATTTATATTATATTAGTATTTATATAAGTGCATTAAGCTATTTACGTCTATTGTTTTCTTAGATAAAAACACAATCTTAATCTTAGAAAAACAATACAATACAATTGCTACGTCCAACCTTATAGCGACAAACGGATGATCTTTGGATAAGAGATTAAGTGGAATCACATCGTTTGCTCAAGGAACTACACATTGGCACTTTAATAAATACTAAGATAATACAAATTGGACATAGGTAGTGTATAGCAAGCCCTGATTTAAAAGTTGTTAATGAAACATCTGTTTTGAACGCGACAGTGTAAATTTATCCCCAGTCGTTTTTTGGAGGTACTACTGAAACTATTTCAGAAACTTCTGTAAAAAATCCTGATTTTTTTTTTGTTTTAATATTTGCGCTAAAAGTTCTAATACCTAATATTATATTTCCTACCAGCTGCACAAACGAAATGATCTTTTGTGCAGCTACGTAGCGATAATGACTATGTATGGAAATAAATTAACATAAATATAATACTTCATAATTATATACTGATGCATTTAACGGGCATGATGAATAAATGTAACGAGTTTATTAAGATATTTTAATTGTGTTTCAATCCCCTAAATTAAAAAAAGATTTAAGGTTTACACAAGTAATATTTTTTTGGAGATTTTATAGAAAAAACTACTGAGACAACAGAGAATATGCATTTTAACAACATTGTAAGGCTGGTAGAAACGCAGCCATTCTGCTACAATGAGTAGTGATAGCAGCATTCATAATTTCACATCTGATTGTTATTGACTCTACACTTCATACTTTTCTGATGTGAAAATACTAATTAGATAAATGGTTGAGTTTCTTGCCGGATCTTCTCCGTTGCGGTCGCTTCCGGTCCAGTAGTAGCGTAAGAAAAAAATTGTACTTAACAATTCGTAAGTGCCCGCGCTAGCTATACAAGGACATTTTACAACTGTCCTCAGGAGAAAAAACTCAGTAGTACCTTCAAAGAACTCAATAAGTCACAGTGAATAAACGGTAAACGCCAGTAGGTATTTGAGAGAGTTAAATCGTAAATCGTAGTTATTGTTGCACAGCCGCGTTCGCGATGATGGAGGGCGAGTTGATGGTCTCCCCGAGGCTCTCCAGCAGCTCCTTGCGGTAATCGTCGAAGTCGCCGTCCACCTGGGCATAAATTACAACATAATTATAGTATTACAGGGTTTTGGAGTTTAGTCCTTTAGAATCGATTTGCATATATAAGGGCCCGATATGAGAAATATGTGACGAGTAAAATCTACTGATGAATGACCTCGTTACGTTTTTTTATTGAGTATAACGCCATCTAGTTAAAACTTTAGAACTATTTTACCAGTACGCTTGGATAGTATGCATAGGTTTTGTGATATTTACTGAACACGTTTTACTAAAATGTCAGTGGTATTTAAAATAGTAAGTAATGGAAATACTCTGTAAATACGTACAATATTATAATATTTTAATACGTAATTGTATATTAGATATAATTTTTCAAAATAAACAATTGGTAATATTTATATCTTTAGTGTGGGAGTATGGCATCGTCTATTTTAAATGCGAGTCAACGACAACACAGCCTAATAGACACCTTTTGTCTTCATTTCTACTAAGAAACATTTCAGTCAAAGCACTGAGGTATGCGGGGCGGGGGAGCGGTAAAAGAAAGCATTGCAATTGGTCGATTCAAGGTCGCAATAGATCATAAATTACAATTAGTGACGGGAACGTTTTTGTAATGGATTATTGATTAGAAATAATAAAATAATTATAATTGATTATGACGATTAATAAATAGCTTATAGTACGCAAGCAGTACTAATATTGACGTATTGAGAAGAGAGAAAAAATAAAAACGTAATTTATCAATTTATACTTTTAACACAACAACACATCAATATATCAATCAACCAATCAATATATCAATTTAAACCTTTACCACAACACTACATAAAATAATTCGTGCCACTATTAACATTGGTTTGTATAAAAACAGCCTAATATCTCTTTACGCAAAAAAATACTTTTTAGTACTTTGCTACAATAGGTGGTAAGACCAATGTAGCTCGGCCGGGGAAGTACCCTACCACACCTTCTTAACATCAGGTGGCGTGCATACTCGTTTATTACTCTTCTACAATAAAAAACAACATCTTATATCTTAATGGTGTTTCATTATGTTAATTAAAATACTAATTAATTATTCTTAAAATAAATTAATTTGGCATAAATTCTTCTAATTGTATGTTTCGAATCTATGGATTTTGTAATAAATGTCAATGTGGTAGATACATATTTAGACATTACGCTGTTAGCTAAATCTATAATATGGTTAGTTTCTTCACTATGAAATTGATGATAACTTATGTCAGGACTGGGCAACAGGGCAACTGGGCAACAGGGTTATCAAATAACTATATTCGCATTTTATGATTAAAAGTTTAAATTATAATTATTTATTTTAAATTCAATTCAAGTAATATTTAATTGCATTAATTGTCATCATTCATCAGTTAATTGAGGTGTACATCACTACCGATACGTACCGAAAATGGACGAAAAGAATAGAAATATTTAATTTAATGATAATGAAAAAGAAAGGGATGCAATGTAAAAAGACATCAACGGGCGCTGCTATTGACCAGTGTAAGTTGAGCTCCAAAATAATTTGATTTCTGTAATTATAATCGTGAAAATAGTTTACCTCTGAAATGAAATGCCGTCTTTTTTGAAATTAGATGTTTTGCTACATTTTCCACGTCATCTTATTGAACAGGAATCCATTTTGCTTCCCTTTTTTATTTTTTAAAGAATTTATTTTGCGCTGTCTACAGTCTCGTAATACGGCGTACACAGGTCACAAAGTGGTCTGTACTTAAGTCTAGTTCGCGCTCGGTTTATTATATCAGTGCTAAAGCACAGATGTGTTGCCCGAAAGTGTTCGCCTTAGATGCGGTGTCTGTTAGGCCGTGTTGTCGTTGATGCGAGTAAACTCCTATATATATCCTAATTTCTGAGTAAAAAAAAATAACTTTGAATTCTTCCACGCTAAAAATAATCAAGAGAAACTTTCATAATTATAAAGCCTTGCAGGTCTCGTTTATAATTTTCTATCTCCCTAATGTCATTGCCACAACATGCAATTCACTGTTTTTTATAGACATCTGTAAACAACTCCACAAGCAACAAGGTCTACCTAAAGTCAATTACGGATGCGTTACCACTTATAAGAACTATGATGACCATCTACACAAATAAATGGATTCAAGTTAGAAATATATATTGGTGTACCTTCCTAGTCGAACCCTGTTGTTCTATTACCTTTATTATATCTGATAAAAATACACGATTAGGGCAATGTCCAAAAACCACCTATTTGAATAGTGTTCTTCATCAAGCTACGTCGTAACATTTCTCACCTCATTAATAGTCTGGTCCTCAATAACATACAGCGCGCAGTCAGTCTCACGGATGAGTCGCTCGTCGTGGGACACGATGACCACGCCGCCCTTGTACTGGTTGATGGCCTCCGCCAGCGCGTCGATACTCTCTATGTCCAGGTTGTTCGTCGGCTCGTCCTGGGAGGATAAAATAAGCATCAAGAATATGCACATACACTGTAGATCGTTCGGAGCTTTTGCGTGTCACCCTTTCACCGAAACGCAAGAACTGTTTCACATTAGTAATAGCTGTGGCGGTGGTACCGTCCCAGTCTTACCAAGTGTGATGACGCCCGTGACGGAGCGGTCATCATACAACTCTGATCAGGGTTGCCAGACGTCGCGCTGTTGGCGGGACGGTCCCGATTTTTTAATCAAAATCAGATGTCCCGCGCGGGACAGGTTCAGTCCCACTTTTTGAACTTTTGCAAAAAAGGTCGCCAATTGCAAATATAAGTGGAACTGCAGTTTGTCGACCACAAGGTCGCCAAGTCTATCCCCATACCAATTTAAGCCGATCTGCAGTACGTCGATAAAAAAATGGTCGCCAATCCTCCGGCATCTCTACACCAAGGAGAACTTTTCCTCTGTGTCTGTGAGACGCGAGGTACCACGATGGCTACTGTCCCGATTTTTGCACTCAAAAAGTTACTAAATCCCTACTTACTAAATCTGGCAACGCTGAGTCTGACACAATCGGTTCCGGTATTGATCCTCAGCTAGATTTCTGAATGATCAGTTGAGATTTCCGGGTCCGATTGCTTATGAATTCGTCTATACGTGGGTCCACGACATAAGAGAAAATCCTAGTATTGGCTATGAATTATGAATTAAAATAGCTCATTCCCGTGGCTTCGCCCGCCTCGGCCTAGGTCATAAACTATGTGTGGGGCAAATTTCGCAAAATCTGACCGTGACCGTGGTTAATTTAGCGTGAAAGCGTGACAAACAAACTTATGTTCGCATTTATAATATTGGTAGGCATTCACAGCATTATCGTGTCAATATTCAGTGTTCTATCATCTTACCAATATAACGACATCCGGAGCCATGAGGGTCAGTTCAGCGAGGGCGACCCTCGCCTTCTGCCCTCCGCTGAGGTCCTTCATCTTGATGGTGTGGGCGTGGCTCGCCAGGCCGAACGTGCCGAGCGCCTTGCGGGCCTTCTCGTACTGCAGCCCGAACAGTCGCTGCAGGTACTCCACGGGGGACTCCTCCGCTGTTAAGTGCTCACCGGAGTGCTGGTCGAAGCGGCCGATCCTCTGGGAATAGGGATTATTTTTAATAACATATACATATGTATGCTACTAGTGATATAACGAATATTCGCATTCGCATTCGCGAATATTAGCATATTTTTAGATATAGTCGCAAGATTCGCGAATATTAGCATATTTTAGTCGCATAAATTGGTGCGAATCTTTTGCGAATATCGAATTGCATTGTTTCGCAAAAATTGTCGCAAAATCGTTCATTCCGCAAGTTTATCGAACTTAAAAAAAATTATATCCTCCGGCACCCTATACCCACCCTATACCCAAAAACTGAAAAAAAAACAACATTCGTATTTTTGCAATATGCTGCAAATCATGTATAAATATACAGAAAAATAATGATAACATTAATACATGTCTATGGCAAAAATGGATATACGTATAATCATGTATATTCAAGCTTTGTTATATGAATACACTCACCAATCTATGATTTCTAATGAGTTCCCCTTTGATCGGACTGAGGTCACCTACAAGCAGCTTCAGGAACGTGGACTTGCCCACACCATTGGGCCCCACGATGGCGATACGAGAGTTCAGATCTATACCGAAGTCCACCTGTTTGAACAATGGCTTCTGATTGGGGAAGTTGAAATCGACATCTGAAATAGAAATATTTATGTTATTCGAATAATACTAGCTAATAAATTGTTGTGTCCTTAGGAGTGACTGACAGAAAATTATCTTACTTATTGTTTTTGTGGCCAAAATAAAAAAATAAAGAAATGCTAATATTTGACCTCACATCATATCATTTGTATGTTATTGTTATATTTTTTTAATAAATAGAGTGATTCAAGAGGAAGGTTTTTATGCATAATGCATGCATAATATAGTGGAGTAACACAGATAACTTTAGATTTTTAACTTTCAGGTGGAAAGAAGTTCGCCGGTTCAACTAGTATTCAATGAATTAAAATAACATCTATTGCTATTAATCTCCTTCCTTCCCTCTCAATGCGTACTTCAAACCTTCAGGCCACTTTGTCATCTTTAGGAAGCGCCAACTTAAACCACTCAACTTAAAGACAGCATTCTTCTTTTAAACACTTTTTTTTTTAATTTAGGCCCTCAAACGAAAACCGGGCCCCTGCCGAGTGTGATCCCGTAAATACAAAGTATTTACCATGGTAGACGCAAGATGATATTATGATGACGCGTATTACCGAAGCGGCTAAAGTTGCGAAAATCACTTAGTCTACTGCTAAATGCACGTACTCAATTTATTGAAACTAGTTAACCGTCGCATCGGTCGAAATTCGACGGTAATTTAAATTAAAAAACTAAACTTTATATTGTCCAAAGTAGCACGAATTCGAATAAAATGTAATAATTTTCCAGTAATTTTGAACGCACCCTTTAAATATAAAAATATAAAAAGAGGTTTAATTAGCTAAGCCGCATTTAAAAGCAATAGCGGATATTTTGACAAAGACACTGACATTTCTGACGTTATGTGTTTTCATATTGAATGTTCTATTTCGTTTATTATTTATGTGTTTGTGACCAATGCACGGTAGTGTGTGTAATGTGTTTTTAGTTGATTTTATGTATGTTATATGCATTATTTGAAAAAAAATATTAATATTCTGCACTCCTTCCCTACGTCCACTATAATCGTGCAATATTTCATACTGATCCGTCCGCGGCATATTACTTAAAAATGCACCACAAGTTTTTGCTCCACGTATTAATATATAGAAGAAGAAGAAGATGATGATGATAAGCCCTTACGCACTAGCGGTTTAATTTTGGGGCGGTTTCATATTAAACTGGAAAAACGGCTAGTCGCGGCTAGTGTGTAAGAGAGCCAACTATTGCCATAAAGGCGTGTACACACTGTGCAGGCCGAGTATGGGCGGCTGCAGCGGCGGCGGGTCGGGGAAGCTGAACTTGACGAGGTACTCCTTGGGCCGCTGCAGCAGCGTGACGGGCGCGCCGCCCTCCTCCGCCTCCTCGCGCTGCGACTTGCTGCGGTTCTTCTCCTGCTTGCGGGTGAGGACCTCCTTCTGTTTCCTCTCCTGTAATACCACTCATATTAGTCAAGGTGTTAGCAAGCTGAGAAAGGATTGTATTTTGAAGTAGAGCTCTTTTCGTACTTTTTTAAAGAGCCCCAGGTCATAAAGGTCCGGAAATACCTCAGAAAGAAGCTCATTTCACTTCTTGCACGTCCGTGGCAAAAATGAGCGATCAAACCGAAACGTGGAAGCCCGCTACGGGTCCAGTTGATGTGGATGGAACTTCATCCTTCGGTGAGTAGTGCGGTGAAGGAAAGGTGACATAAAGTTGGTAGTACACGCAGAGGGCGCCTATGTCCCACCGTAGACTCAAGAGTGACCTTTCACTTGAAGAGTCACCTTTCAGTGACCCTTGGATCGTTGACGATTAAGTTGGTATTGTGCGCCCCTGTCCACAAACGCGAGTAGTACTCCGTCGTGTAGTGTTTTTAAATACTGCATGGCTCTGTTCAAGACGCCCAACTTCTTCGCTACCAACTTGGCCTTGGAACTGTGGCGCCAGGGCAAATGGGATTTGTTAGCAGTAAACTTGGTAGCGTAGACTTGGTCTTCACGGGGTCATCTGCATAGTGATGCATGATACCGATTTGATACAACATATCATTAATATTCAGAATGAACAGCGTGGGGGAAATAACAGACCCTTGCGGTTGACCAGCATTGATCGACTTCATGTCTCAACAGTTTTTACGTTGGTTTGTTTTGTACTTTGGTAAGTTAAACAAAGAAATAAAATGTTCATAATATGATAGAATAACACATTATGATATGATAGAATGTACTAATATTTAAGAAACTTTCGCTGAAATTTGTAAAGCATATAGTTTATGACTTATAATCGTAGTTCAACACATGTTCTTATAATCGTAGTCGACGTGTCCGAAGCGGTGGAAGCCGTTTGAATAACATAATTTAATATATAACTAAAAATACATACGGCCTGTTTCTTAGACTGTCCGTGCGCCTTCATCTCCTTGAGTCTCTTCTCTTGCTTCTCATACTCTTTGATCATCTCCTTGCGTTTCTGCGCGTACATCTTCTTGAACATTGAGTAGTTGCCCTTATAGTAGAACAGCTTCTGCTGGTCCAGGTGGATGATCTCGTTGCACACGTTGTCCAAGAATGACTGGTCGTGGGATACGACCAAGAGGGTCTTCTTCCAGCCTTGTAAGTAGCTAAAGTTTAATGAGACAAATTAATATTGTTTACCCGACTGCGCCAGAAAGAGGGTAACATTTTTGTTTTAACTAAATATGTCCTTGAAATAGAAAACGAGCAGTTCTTTTGATGGTACGCTTTTGTATCATTTTGAAGTATCATATAGGCATGCAGTCTACCAGCTGGTAAATGATTACTACTTCCCATGGACATCTGTAAACAACTTCAGATAGAATATGGGTTGTATCTGAAGTCAATCTCAGACACATTGCAACTCCTGAGGATTAAGAGGTGAATTGAAAGAGGTCAAATGAAAGAGAACACTCAAACACAGCCTTGTACCGCAACGCAACAACTGTTTCATGCTAGAATTAGGTGTGTTATTTTAGCGGCCGAAATATACGCGTTCTACCAACTAATAGTGCTGTTCACACACTCCAGTAAACAAACAAAAGCAGAGCTGAAGCTCTACAATTGATGTCTAGACGTGTTATGTTTCATATGAATATTCATCTCATTGGTATTCCAGTAGGAGACAAATCATTGAAATAAACTATGAAGAATTCTATGAACTGACAACTTTACTTACTTGTCTAACCAAATGACAGCATTGAGATCCAAATGATTTGTAGGTTCATCAAGTAACAGCAGTGTGGGTTCGATGTACAGAGCTCTGCAACAAATCAATCAACTTTAATACGTAACGGGTATTCACGACACGCAGTTTACCAAAGTGGCAGTATGGCTTTGACCACAATCCATACAACTAGGTCAAAATATATTAACATAATATTTCATACATAAAAAAATACATAAAAATAAATCAGCAAGCTTGTTTAGTTGCAGAATTGATTTATCGTCTTTTTGAGCTTGGATGCTAAAATGACCATGATATGGATTTTTTTAAAGTTTAAAGTTGCAAATGAAAATGCAATCCACCTCAAGATAACTAGGCAGTGCCGCTCACGGACGTAACCTACTTCGTTATAGTAAAGCCCATGTTGGGTTTTATTTTATCTGAAGTCAATCACACATAGAGCAGTGATAGCCCAATGGTTGAAACTTGCTCTCTCAATCGGGAGGTCCGAGGTTCAAACTCAGACACGCACCACTGATTTATGTACGTGTTAGAAATCAATTAACACTGCTATTCGGTGAAGGAAAACATCGTGATGAAACCTACACACCCAATAGTTCTTTAAAAAAAAGTTCTCGGAGGTGTGTGAAGTCCACCGATTCGCACTTGGCCAGCGCGGTGGACTATGGCCTAAAACTTTCTCATTCTGAGAGAAGACCCATGCCCAGTAGTAGGACAATAATGGGTTGTACCCCCAATCACACATGCTTAACTACTTCTGAGGACTAAAATCGACTCATTGTGAGCCGCATTCGCCACCCTTGAAACGAACGACAATAACTGCATCACGCTAAAAGTAGGCGTGGCTGTCATACCACTTCAATCGATAACTTGTTGTACCAGCTGGCATTGATGAAGAGGACATATTTACTATTTATTTACTTATTTAATAAATCTGTATTAACCATAGAAAACAATGAACAAAAGGCGGACTTAATGCTTAATAGCATTTTCTGCCAGTCAACCTTAGGAAAGTGCAGAGAAGGCGGTACAAAATAAAGAAATACTATTCACCTACATAAAAATATTAGTGCATCAAACTGACCTGGCAAGCGAAACTCTCATCCGCCAACCACCAGAGAAGTTCTTGGTGGCTCGGTCCTGCATCTCCCGACTGAAACCCAAACCAGCCAGGATCCGCCTCGCGCGGGGTTCCGCTGAGTCCGCACCTATCGCCTTCAACTCTGCATACACCTGTACAATTAAAATAACATTTTACATAAATTATCTTCTCATTTCTATACAATTTTAGTTAGTAAGTGGCAGTTTGAGTACGAGCAGTGATAGCCTAATGGTTGAAACTTGCCCTCTCGATCGGGAGGTCCGAGGTTCAAACCCAGGCACGCACCACTGATTTATGTGCGTATTATAAATTAATTATCACTGCTTTTCGGTGAAGGAAAACATCGTGAGGAAACCTACACACCCGAGTATTCTTAAAAAAAAAAAAGTTCTCGGAGGTGTGTGAAGTCCACCAATTCGCACTTGGCCAGCGCGGTGGACTATGGCCTTAACTCTCTCATTCTGAGAGAAGACCCGTGCCCAGCAGTGGGACAATAATGGGTTGATGGGAAGTGGCAGTTTTGTTTTATTACATTATAGTAGCTGTAATGGATGTGGTTCGAAATTGCACAAAACGAGAGGTGAAGGATTGAAACTTTTTATTACGATAGAAAGTAACACTACAATATTAAATACAACTATTGAACGAACGCGAAAGTTACAAAAAAAAACAACTGTAACACATAGATGTGCGCGCATAGTGCGGTGCTTGCAACATTTTAGGTTTTAGTAGGAACCTACTATTTATTACTAATTTAAACAATAAAATATACTAATTTTATACACATTTTTTTACAGGTTTTTTTTAAGGTCATCGCCAGGCGGGCCTATCGTTAACAGTAGCAATCAGCACAAGTTCACCTTATGGTAAATGGTCACTGGATACCACCTTGTGAATGATATAAAATGATGGATACATGTATTTTTTTTTTATAATAATGAAGTAGCAAACGAGCATGCAGTCCACTTGACAGTAAGTGGTCACCGGCGCCCATGAACATCTGTAAGCAACTTCACATATAACATAGGTTCTATCTGAAGTCAATCATAGATGCGTTGCTACTCCCGAGAACCAAGATGGTCGCCTCATATAAAAGTATTCCGGCAACCACACCCTTCCATCGAAACGTAGGGAATGCTTCACGTTAGACATAGGTGTGGCTGTGATACCTCCCCGGTTGAATTACACTGGTTCTACCAAGTTCAAAAAAATATATTAAAAAATATCACCTCATTCAGTCTATCTTGCTTCTTCAAATCACCTTTTTCAATTTCCAACTCCAATTGTTTACATTCATTCAGCAATTCTATAAGACAGGAAACATATTCAGTACAATTGGGATTCACTTCCAGAAATAATATAAAATCATATGCCATTACATATATAAAAGTTAAGCTAAAGGTATTAAATGTTTGAATAATCAAATTACAAGTGAAGTAAAAATTTTTCGTCAGCAAAGAATGCAAATAGGGTACTGTAGAAGTATATTTCCATTTTTAACTAAAGGAGATTATATTGACGTTATCTTACTTCAAAGCTTCAATTATAAACAGAATGTATAAGAAATCTTCAAACATGTTTAAGGACATATAGAGACCCGTTTTGCCAAATATTAAAAAAATACCATACCTAATACCAATAAAACTATACTAACCTGTTCTCTTAACATCCGATTCTAGCAGAGTATCAACAGCGCTCATATCACTAGCAGTGACCTCTTGCTCGCACAACAGTATATCTATATGGGGAGGGAGAGGGAAGGCACGCTGGGCCAAATGTCTTAGCAAAGTCGTCTTGCCGTGACCATTAGGCCCCACTAGACCGTACCGACGACCGTTAGCTATCAACAGGTTTGCATTCAAAAACAAGTCCTTTCCCTTCGCCGCTATGGAAAAGTTTTCCACTTTGATGTCCACTGCATTCTCCAGTGCTGCCATCTGACCTAAAATAACATTTTATTTTTCAATATCTGTTCATTATGAAATGTCCCCTCCCCTTAAAAATTGCCAAATAGGTAATATTGTTGCTACTTTACATTCAATTATTAATGCTTGTCGCACTGTGTCTGGTGTGATTTATACCATACCCATTTAATCCCACCCAGTTGTATTATTATCATCAGAAAATGGGTCATTCAAAAGGAAAAACCTGTCACCTGATATCAATCATTATATTAACATTTTAAATGCTACCTCTTACTTTAGAAGGACTAGAGTAAATATAGGAATAAATAATTTCACTGCCTGTTATAGAAACACATACTATTGAAATTCTAACAGAATGGTATCCATATAATCTTTTCCTACAGAAATTTTACAATTACATTAATGATTTCACAATAAAAATTGTAGCAAAATTAATTCAATATTATTATACTATGGGCGCATTCCCGAAGACGCTCACAAGGCCCAAAACGTCGTTCCACAAGACTACCGCGGACGTTGTGGTCACGGCGAATACGTCACACATGATGTCATGTTTACACCCACGCGACGCTCACGACGACCCATCTAACGGGTCGAAGGGATCATTCCAATAGAGATTATGTCAGTAACGCTCACAAGCTAGTGGAACGGGAAAAACTGCGGTCGTGAGCGTGAACTTTGTGAACGTCTAATAGAATGCACTCTATTTGACATTACTTACCAGCAGATTTCTGTGCTTGACTAACGGTGAAGTTGGCGTCTAATTCACTATGTCCTTGCCCACCCTTCTTTGTAAGCATCTCCATTTGCTTCTCATACTCTTGTTGTTTTTTTAACTTCTTCTTCTCTTTGTGACTCATTTTCTTCTCTACTTGATCAGATTTATCTTCTTGTGCTGTTTCTTCAGGCTAATTGATTAAATATTTTATTATACACTTATAATTTAATTTAAAGAGGTATACCTAGATATTAAACCTCCGACTATTAATATAGCAATCATTATCCAATACATCTGAATGGTATCTATATATTTTAACTGTAAGATTCTATGGATACAATTTATGATGATAATTACCATCTAAATACATGTTATGCATATGCTTACATTTAAGGCCTATTTCAATTATAGCCTATGTAAAGCTTTAAAAGTTAAAGAATTGTCTAGATTAAGTTAAATCATAAGTAATAAGTGTATAGAATTGTCAGAATATCATAATAAATATCGCTACTTCAAAACAAAAGAGCCACAACTCGAATAGACCGAATTTTGCAGGAGAGCCATTTAAATGGCGGCTTTGCACTGATGTTGCTGCGTAAATTCGAAAATACAAAAAAGATGTCAGTAGTATTTTTATTGCTTAAACTGTAAAATTCATGGGAATCATTTAAATTATGAAAACATAACCAACAAAATTTGAATTTTTACAATAAAAAGTATTTTGAATATTTTTGATTTGTGGTCCTTTTGTTTTAAAGTAGCAATATGTTACCTGTGTTTCTTCTACTTCTTCCTCTTTGATTTCAAATTTCTTTAATTCCTCTTCTATATCATTGATATTATTTTTCTTCTTTTGTTTTCCTAGAACAAAATTATTTTTAAGTTCAAACTAAATGAACTGAGGTTACTAAACAGGGATTGTAATTCCTTCTTTGATTGTTTTAATCATTACTCTTAAGAAGTATCATGTGTACAATACTTGCTCATCAACCCATTATTGGCCCACTGCTGAGCACGGGTCTTCTCTCAGAATGAGAGTGTTAGGCCATAGTCCACCGCGCTGGCCTAGTGCGTATTGGTGGACTTCACACACCTCCGAGAACTTTTTTTTAAGAACTCTCGGGTGTGTAGGTTTCCTCACGATGTTTTCCTTCACACCTTTTTTAACAAAGTGTACAATAGTAATATAATATAATGGAAATAGTATAAGCTGAATTTGTTTCAATTTACCTTTGCTTTTAGCTACAGGCTTTACTATTAACTCCTCTTCCTCTTTATCAGAAACCTCCATTTTTTCTTCCTTTTCAATTTCATCTTCAGAAACCTTTTCAATCTTTTCCTTACCTGATTAAAAAAGTAAAAAACTTTAACCTTTATCCTATTGAAGTACCATTAAATAATATTTTTTCATACAGATTATTTAATATATATATATATTTTTTTTAAGACTAAGACTCTCACAATATTCTTTGCTTTATTGTAATTAGTCATTGGTGACCAAAGGTAACATCCCTTTACTTGCTGCATTAACTACAAAATTAACTACAATTCACTTTAGATCCAAGAACTACCAAACATAAGAATTATCGATTGAAATCCGTTACGTTAACGCTCAGTAACAATAAAATCAAAATACTTACATGTCTTTGTTACTAATAATTATAAATTCAAGCGTTTTAGCGCAGTCTGTCACCAATTGGCGGCTACTGGCAAGATGGCAGTACGTACGGGCCGCTCGCTAATATCTCGGTATACCTATGGCTCTTATGCATATGTGAATTAAGTTTCAACTATATTAGCAGTTTTTAAACAGTTTTCAAATGTGGGCCTCATTACCCTCCAGGCCTTATTTGCCGCAGGTACCTTACATATAAACAAGAATTAAGCAATGTACTTACCATTTTTATCTTTCTTGTCCTTAGTTTTAGGTGCAGTTTGAGTTGCACTGCTTGTAGACTTTGAGTCATCCTGTTCTTCTTCGTCTGAAGCTTCAAGCGCTACAGATTTCTTTTTATTTTTGGCTAAAATAAAATATTAACGAAATTATTTTTTATTCCTTTCTTAAATCAACCCTAATAAAACAATGAAATGTTGACTATGAAAATTAGATATATCATTTTTGATACTGGTATATAGTAATAGTGAATATATTATGTATGTGATTTTAATATATTTCAAACATTTCTAATAACAGTCCATAAAATTACATGCAATAAACTGGGAATATTTTAGAAGTTAATAAATAAAAATAAAAAGGGAAAGTTTAAAATTATTTCTTAACAATACCCATCATGACATAAACATTTTTTATATCAATATTAAAAAGTTCATATTCCGTATTGTGTCACGAGTAGAGTGTTAGAGTAGGATATATATGTCGCAGAATCCAATGGATTGTTATCTGAATGGTCGCCATTACCGTCCAACATATCGATATTTGCTTAATTCCAAATCAGAGTACGTATTTATTAACAAAACCTTCACAAGTGCTATTGACCAATTATCTGACATTGACAACTGATGTGGTAAATTCTTATAATACAAATGAGGTCACAGTCGTATACAATGGAAAATTGATTAATTATCTCTAACATATATATTAATAACACATTTAACACTTACATTTCTTTTTACTAACAGGTTTTATAACTTCTTCCTCCTCTGAAACTTCCTTTAATTCAATATCACTGGCGCCATCTGACCAATCATCGTTTTTCTTACCCTTACCTGCAAAAACCGAAATTAAATTAATTTAGTTTACCTAATATGTATAAAAAAAGATATTTCTTCTCTATATACAAAGCTTTAGTTGGCTTTGTATAAAATTTCTATCCCTCTAAACTTTGGAACTTAAAAGTGGAGGGTATTATCAAAATGATGATAATAAATAAGGCAGGTTAATAGACAGCTGGTTGTAATGGCTACTTAAACCATAGATGTTACAGACATGGCAATTATTTCAGTTGATTGAAAATCACCCATGAAAATCTGTAATCTACCTCAGATTAGACTTTTACCAGAAGTTGTTGACAATTTTACTTGGAATACCTCAGATATGTCTCGCTCATCCCAACCTTTAATGGGAACACAGTTCTTGACTGCTTACAGCTGTTAGGCAGGAAGAAGGCCTCCAAATTCACTTTCAGCCATGTTACATAAGACACTAATTTATAGCTAATATGCATTCATACCTTTCTTAGCTTTACTTTTATTTCCAGTTTGAGGTGCATTACTAGATACATTGCTCACAACAGATTTTGAATCATCATGATCTTCTTCATCTGATGATTCTACCACCACCTTCTTTTTATTTTTATCTACAAATAATGTAACATAAATTAATGGCTTTTAAATCTTATTTATAATAAGACAATATTTAATTGAATTTCTAATTTTTCATAAACTCTTCTTCAAATAAATAAAATCTTCTAATTTATGGAGATTATGTTCCGCCCATTCCGTAAATACAGAAATGGGCACGGATGCAGAAGGCACTTAATCTTGTTACTTGTCCCGACTACATCCCTGAGGGAAAAAAACTAACCATGAATACAAGATGGTCACAATTTTTAATCTGTAAATACTGAACATACAAATGCATAAACTTTGAATAAGGAGCTATGACTGTATACTTTAACAGAATCACTTAGCAATTTTATTCACATAACATGAAATTGAATAGCAAAGTTATTTATTTTAAGAACACTACAATATATAAGTCTATCTGTGTCAAGCATTGGTAAACAATATTATGCAACAATAAAAGATACTTATGCAATATACTTTTTCTATAACTCACCTTTCTTTTTACTCACAGGCTTAGCAACTTCATCATCAGACACTTGTTTGATTTCTACATCACTGCCCCCATCAGACCAGTCATCATCTTTTTTGCCTTTTCCTGCAAAATACAAACAAAGTCACTTAGTATAAATTTACACTCCAGTTGTCTGTGTGAAATTAATTTATATTATTAATTAATTTATTTATTTTATGCAATGCTAAAGTAATTAATTGATTGAATATAATTTTTACAAAATGTTTTATTTCTATATAAGAATGCTATTAATCACTACGTTGTATAAAACAAAAATGCTTCCTACTGTCTGTATGTGTCCTTAGATCTTTGAAATGACGCTACGGATTTTAATGCAGATTTTTTTATAGATAGAGTCATTTAAGAGGAATTAATGTATTATACATGTAAAATATAGTGGAGAAACACGGATAATTTTAGATTTTTTACTTTTAGGCGGAAGAAAGTTTTCCTGGTCAAGTAGTATTTCTTTATTATAGTCTACATCTTAATTTGACATTCTGTCTTCGCTTCATTAAAATCCATCAAATCTATAATAGTTATTACAATTCTTTTTATAGTTACATTTTGTAAAACAAGAGTGATGTCGCATGGCACAATTATAAATAAATTGTAAAATACAAATATTACAAACCTTTTTTCTTCCCTTTCTGTTTTGCCGGAGCCTTTGAAACACTACTAGTTGTATTGCTAGCTATTGACTTGCTATCATCTGGTTCATCTTCAGAAGAGTCACCTCCTTTCTTTTTATTCTTTCCTGTAAACATAATGTAACTTTCAATAACATAGGGGACATTGGAACAGATTGAACACAATTCAATTTAATATAATAATTAAATTATGCTTAATGCATAATTATTCTTAAAAGAGAATGTATTTGGATACATCTCTTCAATAGACAATAATAGTGAATAAACACCCTTCAGATAAATCATGTAATAAATATTATGAATGTGACAATTTATGAGGATGTATGTTTATTACTCTTTCATACAAAAATTACAGAAAACATATTACTTAATTTTCACACACAGATTTAATGACCTAGATTAACACATGGAATACTTATTACCATGGTAAATGTGCTCAGAACAGTGATAGTCTAATGGTTGAAACTTATCCTCTCAATTGGGAGGTCCGAGGAGGTTCAAACTAGGCATGTACCACTGAGTTTTCTGAATTACATGCATATGTGAAGGAAAACATCGTGAGGAAACCTACACACCAGAGAGTTCTTTTTAAAAAAAAAAGGTGTGAAGTGATTGATGTGTGTGAAATCGCACTTGGCCAGTGCAGTGGACTATAGCCTTAAACTCTCTCATTCTGAGAGACAATCCCTGCCCAGCAGTGTGACAATAATGAGTTGGCACCAAATGTGATCAAAGCAGGCGGAGCCAAGGAAAAGACCTAGTAAAAAAATCATTACAACCTGAATTTATTCTAGACTAAACTGGTTAAAGTGATTATCCATTTGTTACTCACCTTTTTTCTGTGATTTTTTTACTGGCTTAATCTCTGCTTCGTCATCAGAAACGTTGACTTTCTTCGGAGTGTCATCTTCGCCGTCACTGAAATCACCAATTCCTTTGCCCTTTTTCTTCCCCTTTCCTTTACTTTTAGAGGTTATATCATGCGTGTCATTTGCAGTTTTAGTTTCATCGAATTCGTCTTCGAAATCTTGTTTCTTCTTATTTCCTTTTTTCTTAGACATATTTGAATAAAATATCTACTTGAAAACTGTTTCACAAGAATATAAAATGACACATTTACATTGGCAGCCACCTCAGAAGTTTTTTGGCTTGGTTGACAGCAATGACAGCAGAGGACAGCTGTAATCAGTGACATTAACCTGAGGTGACATAGATTAATAATTATTTTTCTCACTCTATACCCGCAGTGCAGCAACCGAACCATAACCTATGTGGTTAGGATTAGGACTATAGTGACGGCGGTGATAGTTCAGAATATATAGGGCAAAATAACATCATTATGTTTTATATCGAAGGCCCCTCGACCACGGCGACTTTTTGAAGCGATGCAATCATACGTTTAGTAAACATAATATGCAACGCGATACGGCATCGCTTCTGTATTGATGCGAACGCATGTCTGTGTCGTACGACATCGGGGTGTGAACGAAGGGAGGGTTGCGCAGTTTTTAAACTGGGCGTTTGCATTGGGACTGAATCTGGGCCCGTGGACGAGAATGCACAGCGAGCGACCACTTCGCAAATGTCTTGATGTGGTTATGCGACAGCATCGCTACTGCATCACTAAAAAAAATCGCCGTGGGCGAAGGCTCGAACATTAATAGTTTATGCCAAGATAAGTGAACGAAAGTCAATTTCGTTATGGAAAGTAAATATAGTAAAAGGGAAAACGTACAACGAAAACTAGTAATACCTATTATTATATTTTATAAATTGCTAGATTTAAATACCTGCATAAAGTACATTGCATGGTGTGGGTAACATAAATGCACCTATGTTAATTACTATTCTAAATTTGCGGAGTAAATAAGTTTAGAATAAGATTTTGGGAGATGGCTGAATATGGGTTTTTGCCACCTGGAAATGATAATGCCAATGGTGCTGAACTGGTGACCGATATTTCAAATACTATGACATCTCTACAGAAGCATTTATTTATATGACTTCTACAAATGTATCTATGTACCTATGTATGTAGGTAGATAATGTTTTAAATATTCGGTAAGTACCATACTTCGTCCCTGTAGTTCCGGGATTAGAATGGGGCTACGTTATCCCCTGCCTGTCGTAAGAACCGACTATAAGAGGCTTCCGAAGTTGCCCAGACCCCGGGATAGGCGAGGGTATGTGTGGTTGCATACTTAGTCGTTGCATGTCGTAAAGTGAGATGGAGCGGTGAGCCCAGCCGCCCATATGGCTGGAGCCCGATGGGACAACGCGCTCAGAAGACTCCGGTTGCGTTCCTTTGGAAATCACGGAGTCCTCTTTGTAGCGCCGAGGATGTTTTAGGGCGGTAAAAATCCCACATAACCCTGCGTCACTCCCAAGGCGTCGGACACCTTTTGAAAGTTTCCCCCTTGAAAACAATTTAAAAAAAGTAACAAACTTACCGAACATATAAAAACAAGAAAACTCTTAACTATTTGTTGTTCGTTTAGACACGTACTTAAAACGGTTAAAATCTCACTGCATGCAGTTTAATGCTGGAGCTAGTAGAACACAAATATCGCGCAGGTCATAAGGATTAAATATTCAGCTAATTGTGAATATCTCAGATTCTCGAAATCCAGTCGATTTTTTAGTACATAATAAAGCTCATGGATATTGGCACATAGCATAACATAACATAGCATGTTGTGACTACAAAATCTAAAACAGAATTTACAAATATGTAAAAATGATACTTGCTACTGGCTACTTTAATCATTTTAGACAGGAAACATAAAAGAAAACAATAGAAGGAAGTGAAAATAGAACTAAAAATTCTTCCAACCACAGAAAATTTTGATAATGAAGAGTAATATTATTTTTATGCGTTTCCTTATATTTACGTTTTTATTCTTGAGTGTTATCCATATATCCATATCGGATAATGTGAAGAAGAGTGTTGACGATAATCGTGAAGATAATGGCGAAACTGGCGACGATGGGAAAGATGAATCCATGGACATACCAGACCCTGAGCCTGCTAACGCTACTTGTACGAGGAGACAAAACAGCCAAATGCATGAAATTCGTGCCGCGACACAGAAACAGTTTCCATTCATGGTAGCGTTAATGTCTCAGCAAAATGAATACCTATGCTCTGGATCTATAGTGTCTCATGGTTTAATATTGACAACGGCAAAATGTTCACAGCTGCCAATCAATTATGCTTTAGTGAATGCGACAAGTGATAAAAAGGATGACACAACAGTTTCACTTCATGTCATAAAAACTGAAAAATTCCCATCGTATACGGGAAGCGAATCTATTAAAGATGTTGCTCTTATATACACCGAAAAACATAACAAATCCATAGCATCAAAATTAACTCTTAGCAATGTTACTGAAATGAAAGGGGATATAGGCTTGGAAGCTCTGGGATTTGGTTTGAACGCAGATGTCGGCAAAGCTAAAGAGTTGCAATATATTGGCGTTGAAGTAAGAGTTACGGATGGAGACAGATTGGAAGCATATATTGACTGTATTGACACGAAAGTTCTTACCTGTTTTAAGGATACTGGCGGTCCAGTCATTATGGATAATCAACTTTTTGGGATCGTCGTAAAAGGATCAACGGTTTGTTCAAAAGAAATTTCATCTGCATATGCCGTTAATAAACGAGTAGTAGATATTTTACCTACTTACACTTTTATAGCGTGGTTAGACGAAAAGATTCACAAAAATGAAGAACAAGAACCCATTGCGTTAGAAGTTTATCCAGCACAGCCTGCTTCTCGACGCACCTCCCACGTAATGACCAGCGGTGGACAACGCATCTTCCGCTACTTTTATTTAAATATTCTGATTTGTGCAAGCGCTTTTACAAACATTAATTAGTGTTTGATCGTAGCGCATGTGATTAAAATTTGCTGTTGAATAATATTAGTATTATAATATTTTTTAATTAAAAGCCCCAACTTTACAGACTGATATTTCATTAAAAAAACAAACTTAAATATCCCAACGTTACTCAGGAATTACATCCACACATCACAGTGATGATTGCCACAGCGCCACTGCTCAGCACAACACCTACAAGAAATATAACCTGAGTAAAGGGCGAAACAATGTACGCTCAGTCCCATATCGGGTGTTGGGGCAAACATGTCTTCTGAACATGATCCACATAGTCATCAAAAAAGTATTATTAAGCATTAATGCTTCAAAAGTTCCACCCATTAGTCTCAACATGAAAGGCGATAAAGCCTTAACCAATATTACCATTGGCGCATTCAAGACTTCTTTAAAGGATAGCTCCAAAAACCAATTGTGGTTTATAATATTTTTAAACGACATTATATTAAACAAGAACTTTGGTAAAATTTCAGATCAACTAAAATCAAACATATTTTGAAGAATGATGTTCTCATTAAATTTAAAAAAACATAACGAAGTCATGGTAGGGGAAGAACACTGAAAAAAGTTCCGTGAGACGTACGAAAGCACACACAAGTGCACTGCCAGGAATAATTTTACAAAGCCTAGGTACACCCAGGTACTTTTGATCACCAAAATATACCAAATTACGTATTCTTACAAAAATATATATTACTTATCTATTTCATTCTAAGAATGAAGTTCAATCATGAACTTTAGCATTAATTTAATATTTTGTAATTATTCATTTGTGTTCAAAAATTTAATCAAGATTATACAAAATACTAAACATAGTTTTTTGTGTTACTATTATTTATTGAATCCTACAGTTCAAATTCAAAATTCATATAATTTGATAAAATATACTTAGGTGTAACACTTTAGTAATTTTACATTTCCAAACAAGAGAACATAAACAGTTACAGATAGTGTTGTTATAATGACAAACTTTGATAGGGTTAGAAATTACCAATTGAATATTAATTAACTATGAGTTGGTAACCTTGGAATGGAATAAAATACCAACAGGTGACATTTACCGTCAGCGTCAATATCAATCAAGACTGTCAATATTTATTGTCAATGTTCATTTCACAAAATGAAATAAATACATTTTTATGTTACTTGAATACTTTGTCATATATTCGAATTTATTCAGCATACTTTATTGAATAATATCAAGACAAGACAAATAAAGATAAACAATACAAGTACAATCAAAACCTCGTTTAACTGATGAGTAGTGCTTACGAAAAGGGGGTAGGCAGGCTTAAATTAAACAGTAAATGAAATTGCTTAGCCACTTGCAGCTTACATTGTTCCACATTTAAATTTAAACAACATATAGAAATTATGTTACCCTTGCAGAACAGGGGGGCCTCGATAAAACCGTCTGCGAGGAGAAGCATTCATAATCACCAAAGCCATTGTCCATTTTTGGACAGCGAAGTTATGGGTCGATACGGATTGGGTCCATCTAAGCGCCAAGAGCAGAATGTAGGAGACACTTCACGAGATGGAATTGACGAAGTCGACAATGTAATGAGGTATGAATGACTATTGATTAGAAGTTTCAATACCCTTAGTATGACTTTCCTTAAAACGACCATTGCTCATACATTGCAGGATTACATTTTTATTTTTAATCCTAACTATCGAGTTTATTTTTTAATTATGAGCAGAAACAAGAGTAATGCATGCCTTGGGAAGCATAATAAACTCATACATACAGTTAATAAATATAAAATATATTTTAATGAAACAGATTTCAATTCTGTAAAAATCTTTAGAAGTTAAACATATTGATGCTGGAAAGAAATATTTTTTCATCTCGAAAAATGTAACATTATACCAGAACCAAAAATGACCAGAACTTGTAAATAAAGTGGTATCTTCTTTGCTAAATATTGAATTTTAAACTACAACTATTTTACAAAAATTGATAAATATATACATAACTTACCCCTCTTACGCACTAGCTGTTAACGGTGCGGCTAGCCGCTTTCCAGGTTAATATGAAACCACCCAAAAATTTCAACAGCCACTGTTGAAAATTTTGACACAATTTCATATTAATATTATTCTATCATATGAGGGCTTAAATTTATATTTTTAGAGATAAGAACAGTGTCGTTAACCCATTATTGGCCCACTGCTGGGCACGGATCTTCTCCCAGAATGAGAGAGTTTAGGCCATAGTCCACCGCGCTGGCCAAGTGCGAATTGATAAGAACAGTAAGAAAATGAAAAGCCACTTTTCCTGTTAATTAAAAACCAATTTTGATTAGACTTTTCTTTTAAAATAGAGTGGCTATGTGGTACAGTTAATCATTAGTCTATTTGACATTGTCAATTATTTTCCTGACTGTTTTATCTCTATTTGTTTAGTAATTATAGAATTATATTTATAATAAGTGAAAAAAATGTACTACTTTATGGTAAATCTACAGTTTGTAATATCAAAAAATCAAACATAATGTTTTAAATGTTACTAATGTTTACAGTAAAATGGCACGTGCATCTAGTCCAGTATTAACTAGAAAGAATGAAGACATCCGTAGAAAATCACTAACTTCACCTCAATATTCAAGTAACATTGAGGATAACAGGTATGTTTTTAAATAACAATTAATGAATGCTTGCCATTATATCATTACCATCTCATAACAAGTCATAGAATGATACCAATTAAACATTTGCCTAATTACTTATGGTGAAGTCTCTGCCTTTTTTCTAAAATATACATGCATACTAAAACAAAAAAATGTAAATAGACTTTTCAGTTATCTAAACGCATAATAGCATGTTCCAAGTTCTCAAACATATTTTATTAAAACACCTAACATTTACTAATATTGGTGGGGGTATATTCAGTACCTACCTATATAGTGTACTTTTTCGATTAAATATTATTCATCAACTCACTACTGATTTTTCGTTGTAAAATCTCTATTTTCTTTTTTATCTTTTACTTTTCTTTGCATCAAAGCTTGATTTATTTATTACTTTACACCGCTTTACATATAACTAAAACACACTTATTGTGGCACCTAATGTGTAACTACATGATTGTTAGAATAATTTAATACTTTTTTGAGTCTGTATAGGCTAATAGTAAGCTATGAAAGAAACAAAGGAGTCATAAAAATATATAATATTTATGTGAGTATTGCAAGTAATCATTAGGCCTAAGAGTTGACTGGTAGAGACTGGCACAAGGCACTATGTTCCATCAGAGTATTATATAATTATAATAAATAAAACTACAGAAAACTACCACCATGTTATGAGCTGGTAATGTGTTTTTATTGCAGCCGCTTTCTATCAAAATCTTCACCTGCAATCTTCTCACAATATTCACATTGCAGTGATGATTCCACAAATTCCTTTGATTACGAAGAAGACTCAATGCCATATAACCAAAACAATTCTCATGCATCGGCAAACAGTTCACATCAAAGTCTAATAAATGAGATTACAAGTTTGGAACGCAGTAGCCCATCACGTACGGAAAATAGAAGAAAATTAGAATATGACACTTCATACCAATCTCCAAACAAGAATAGTATCAATTTGAAGCTTTTATTTTCAACACTAATAGCTCTGGGAGCTATAGCAGTATGGTATTGTGATTGGTTTGCATCACCAGAAGTATCACACAAAAATGTTTATGACAAATTCAATTTTTACAATGATGTTAAAAGCGTTGGTGAAAAGTACAAAATCAGTGATAACTCCATTCTCCAAGTGAGAGCAGGTAAGTGTTCAATATTTTTTACAGATTGAGCAAATGTAGATTTGATTTGTTGATATAATTATATTTTATTATAGTCTCTTTAATTGTAAGATAATTTGTTACATGCTTAAAATTGTAATATATTGTCTTACATTAATATGTAATTATGTATTATAATAATAGAAAAGAATGTTAACCTTTTAAAAAATGTAAAATTGCCTACGCTATCATATTGGGTGTTACCTGTAAAGATAGACGTAAGTCTTTATAAATGAATAAATAAATGTCTTTGATAGATAATATTGAACTTATTTATATTTATTTATTGTGGTTTCAGGCATTGCTGCAATATTCGAGAGACAGGACACTGGTTCATTCATATTTGCATATAACAGTGATAGAAGTAATTTTAATCCAGTCAATTTTTATAACTTCGTCAATGAACTAGCATTATCTTCTGCTAGGTACTTACGTAAGTATTTGTTTAATTTGTAGGAATATACTAATTTCTATTAACAATTAACTACTTGGCATAAAACACACAGCCACCAATTCTATAACTTCATGGACTGAAATTGTAACTTTATGGACACATAAAATACGGGGGGGGGGGGGTTCAGTTAGTCCTCTCCTCCCTTCCTTAACAAAAGCAAGAAAATAATAATTCTTCTAATAAGAGGACCTTTTCTCTTGTTTTCAACATGTTTTTGAGTTCATTCTAGAATCCTCTCTTCATCCTTAGCATATGGAAAAAATGAACCTGCTTATGCAAAACAGAATCAACTCACACAACATCAGTTTTGAGTCAAAGCCATTTTTGTGAAAATTTTGTATACTGTATAATTTTAGGTTATTTTTAATAAAATCCATTGACAATGTTGCACAAAATAATTTGTTCTATGTATACAAATATGATATTTTTGAATTTCCTTTGCTTTTAAAGTAAACTCCCAATTAACTTTATGATGTACCATGTGTATTTTTTGCAGGTAATCACACAAAATCCGTCCATCATGTTGTGGTAGATACTAGTCTCCTTCAAGTACAAACGGAGAAGGAACTAATGAATGAATTTCTCGCAGACGTAGACAAAACTGGTGTAATGCTTGTTAAAGAACTAGATAGAATTCCGTCAACTTTGGCCATGGCGTTTCACTACTACTGTGATGAATATAATCCTCTTGTGAAGAGAAGTGCAATATTTTTTACTTTAAATATGGCGAGATGTTCTAATGCAGCAAGTGAGTAAAAACTTTAATACATATGTAAATTGTTATATATGTATTGCATCTTAAGTACGCGTTCTATTAACAGGCTAGTCTCTTTACTAAATGGTGCTGTATAACTAGCTCCCTGTATTGTAATTCCCTATTCTATTAGTTGAAATTTTCAACAATACAATTAAAGAATTACAAACACCACCACAGACCAATTGTCGATCGATTATTATGGTGGGTATCACTAATCGACAGATATCAGTTGATACCACGACGACCGACAACCGACAATTATACCAACATCGACTGATGCATGGTTGCACCATCGATTACATTGAACTGTCGCGAAAGAGTGTGCTACACTGGTTGGTTAAAGTATTGTAGATATAAACTTACCCAACTTACCCTCTGGAATTCGAAGACCAAAACAAAAAAGTTCGCCAAATCCAAACATTCTGTCGTCCCCTAAATGTTACGCCTGGGGCGGAAATTTAATTTTCTACCAAAAAACACAATTATGTCCCACAAAACTAGTTTGCTGCACTCCCAAAACCAGATGGTCCTCTACCTCCCCCCTCCCCACGCTACGCCACTGAGTACTATATATAATTTTACTTATTTACTTTGGAGATTCTTATACTAAGCATTGACTAATATATGTTTTAGATGAGAAGTACACTCATGAGAAAATCGAGAAATGTTTAGCTGACAAATGGAAGAAAATGCCTCAAGACAACATAAGGCCATTATTAACTAGAGTTGTAAATGTTGTTATAGATGTTACCAGTGATTTTTAACAATGTATATCAATCTGTATAAAATACTCATGACTGATACTGATAATATCTCAATTTGCTTATTTTTCACAAGCAGTTTTAAAAATGTGATAATATATAAATACTTATTTGAGACAGTGTTATAGAAAGCTAATGATTAAGATCAAGTGTGTATTATGTGAAACATTAGTATTGTAATATTCATTTAATTTATGATAAATATTGATTTTTTTTCGTTTGTTTTTGTTTTTATCCATAACACATACTAACACAATAGATACAATAAAAAGTAATTTAAGTTGGAAAGCCTGTGATAATAAAATCAGCTTTAAGATGGAAGTCTCAAGTTTGATAGTAAAAAGTAATTAAATATATGTCTGTTTGTTCCTACTAATCTCGAATATGAATGAATCAATTCTAATGTGATTTTATGCCATACATAAATATTACTTACTTTACTACAACTATTGAGAGTATAAATTTCAAATATTAAATTGATTAAATTTATGTCATGGTATACTTTCTGTTTCTGATATGTAAATAAAACCAGCACAGCAAAAACAAACTTAAAACTACTTTATTCAAGACCTATTTATTAAAATAATCTATATTAACTAATTTCATAAGATTATTGAAGAGGCCAGAGAGCACTCTGATCTGAAACATTAAGATCAGGTGCCTCATTAAGATCATCAAGGCTGTCTGGTTCCAGTTCATTATTATTCCTCGCCGGAGAATATGAGGTTCTTAACTCCTCTTCTTCATCCTCATCATGAGATTCTTCGGATTCATCAGACTCATCATTGCCTGTAAGCAATAACAGAACATATAATAGATTTGTAAATTTTAAACACATGGTAATATTTTTGAATTTACAGTAAAAGCTACAGAAACTGGATAAGGTATTTGCAAGCGAAAAAAAATATATAAGGGTATATTCACCTTCTTCTTCATCAGTGTCCGCCTCTTCTTCCATTGGTTCTGGTTCAGTTTTTCCTAATGGTGCTCTTTTCATATATTGTTGACCAATAGAACTCAACTGAAACAAATGATTTAGAAATCAATTATAGTATTTTAACATACCACACACACTTCTGCTGCTGGTAAAGCTACTGCGAGGAATAGTTCTGGTGCCGACATCAGCTTTTCTCTATTGCACTCTATTATTTGGTAGGTAGTACGTAAGTTACTCATTAAGTACTTCCCTATAAAACAAATACTTGATCAAATTAAAATAATTTGAAACCTTGCGTCCATTGGGGCAGAAATTAGGTAGACAATACTTATACACACACATTATACGGTGAATTAGAAATTTATTTTAGGCACAAAATTTACCCATTGTTGATTTGCTTGTTCTAACGCAGTTAATTCCGCATCCTCGTCGCATGGACTATCTGCATTAAACCATCTGGCATCCAATAAACGAGGATGTAACACTGGAAATGGTACATTCATATTAAGAGTAAATAAAATGTAATGAAAAATTGCAATATTTAAATTGGTTTGCTTTGTTGTTCGTTTATCAAAATATCAAATGTCAGGTCAATGCTGTCAATGTCATATTATTAACAGTTATTATTTTTTTTTAATTCCTTCTTACGGTTTAGGCTTCGTGCTTTTCAGATATTACTTAAAATTTGTAATAGTACTTCCACACTTTGCTATTTGATCAGATTAAATTGCCTACAGACAAACTGTCCGCCCAAAATAAAAAGAAGTATTGTCAAATTTTATAATTAAAACAGTAGAATTTGATCTTCACTCAAAATTTCTGACATTTATATTCTGTTTTTTTAACTGATAAAGTACAAGCAATCAATGAGTAATGGATAAATTTTGTACGTTATAGGTACATACGTGTATTGCCGAAGTATTCGTATAAAGTTGAAAAAAAAAGATAACACTGATCATAAAAATAAGGTGCATCGCTGTCGATAGCAGTTCATTGCATTTTGCTGCCTTTTTATTGCAATATCTGTTTAGAAGCAACAAAGTACTATATTTTTAGTTACATTTAATAATATTTGTCTGGAAAAACGAAAATAAAGATGTGGTGTTGTGAGACACCAGGTAGGAACGAAGTTAAATTATACGAAAATAAACGTGGTTACTCACGAGTAAAATGAATCTATAATGTGAATAATCGCCACGTGCTGGTATCTAAAATCATGAGTATATACTATGCATTGGCGGGGTGGAGTGGAAATAGAAAGAGAAGACGAGATGAATAGAAAGAAAGACGAGAGACCGGAAAAAAAGGGAAAGGTATTACCGTATTATACACTATTCGCTACCGTATATAACTATAGCAGTTGCGTTATACACTTTTATGTTCTTAGTTCAATGCCTTTTTTTGTTACGGTTTTACTATCACATTTTTTTAGTTCGCCGTAAAGAACTTCGTTCCAATAATCGTAATTGGCGTACACACTACCCAATTTGATTGAGGCTATCAATATAGGCAGTTCTAATTACCTAATATCCTTCTCTAGCCAAATTGTACCATGATTGGACATCTTGGAAGGTCCATAATATGACAAAGACATCAACATCTTCTTTTCATTTACACAAGTCGATGTCCACTTTACGGGTAAATCGCATGACGAAAATCAACGGAAGTAGCAATTCGACTAGGCCGGGGATGACTAAAATCGCAAATACAGATATAGTCTATGATAAGTCATTACACTAGCTTTGAAGCAACCTGACAGAGAAGGCGGATGACTTTATTTGTCCGAGTAAATGACCAGTTGTAGGCACACTAAGCACTCGTTTGCCGCATGAAGATTAGCGTTTCGTTGTTATTGAATGGAAATTATGAATAAAAATAATACTATCCAGTTTTCAGAACATTACGAAAGATATCCATTCCTATGGAACCCAAAGGAAACAGATTACTGCAATAATTAAATTTGTAAAGCTGTTCTGAAATCCATTACAGAAAAAAATTAAACAACTATTTCAATACCAGAACTTAAAGTGAAAATAAAAGCCAGGATGATTGCAAATTCCTTCCTATATTTATTTACTGATTGTAGATTATTATTATTTTAATTTACTGGTAAAGAAAAAGATAGAGAAGAAATTCAAATTATTAAATTAAATTAAATTATTAAAAGAAATTTTTAATTTATGAAATTAAATTGTTGCATTTTGTTACGACTGTAATTTACTGTACCTAACAATCATTTCAACGATTATAACAAGGTCAGATTGTAAAATAAACTTAAATATTAATTGATATAACAACTGCAGATTCTATATAGCAATTACTTCTTATGAAAATGCAGTGTCTATTATGGTGTAACATCTATGCAGGTTGCTTAAAAATTGTCCGTTGGCTGCTAACATATACCTTCAACTAGGAATTGAATAGTCAAAACTTATAAAAACCTCAATATTAATAATATCCATAATTAAAGAGTCAAACCCCGTAACTGTATATTATATTATTATTGTTTCCCTATTAACAATTCATTAGGAATACAAAACAATCCAACATTTTAAGCAGCTGATTTCATGTTTACAATAAAATACCTCGTGCTAGAGGAGACTTTTTATGTTTTTCAGTATACATTGTCATTAAAGCTTAATCTTATCTGAAACATAAACGAAGATTTAACGAGCATTGTTCATTGTTGAAGGCGGAAACATATCGGTATGAAAGTACCGAAGAATGTAATTGTTGTTCAGTAAGAAACTTTGTTGTTCGCCTATCATCTATTCAACGATCAAGTAAAATAATTAAACAAAAACAATGGGCTATACCATAGCATATATTAACCCAATATTCATAATATCGGTATGTATTCTAAAATCACGTCAAAATTTACTAGGCATGAAATTCAACAATTTATGAATATTAAATTTGTTTTAGGTCAAATTTGTGGCGTCTATCTCCCTTCCTAATTACAAAATACATCTTCCGGACGTAACAGGCGACGATATTGCAGATTACATTGCTTCCAAAGGATATATACCCAATGAAAAAGAATTGCCAAGTGCACCTTTAATTAAGCAAAGAGGTAAATAATTGTATATCGACTTTTAATAAATTTAACGACATGATAATCATAACCAGGTATCGGTAACCCGTGGCCTGTGTCTTTTTGCGTTCGGCTTGCTCATCTTTATTTTTTGCTTGCTGCCCGTGGACAATTCATTTTTGTATCGTAATGTTAAACGACCGTTAATGTTTTTGCAGTTAAATTTTCTTATGAAACTTTTTTCGCCGTGAAACATAGGGCCTTTCATTTCATCCAACTCCTTCTGAATTCGTTCTGTCCTTACATTAGTTAGCCTTAGCTACTATGGGGCCCAGGTTGCTAAAATGTTGTCAACCGCTGGTCTATATAATTGTGATAATATGATGGGTAATTATAAAATCATTTTTGCAGACAATGATGCAAATTATATTTTATCGAAACTAACGGACGAAGAGCTTTTAAAGTTGTTAAATGAGCAGCCCCAAAGAAATGAATATAATCTAAATGATATTATAAGAATAGCATTTAACACGGGGGGCGACAATGACAATCGATTGCAATCTCGCGGAGATAATACTAAAGGTTTACACCGTATAAATATATTTGGTGATTCATATAAAGGAAGTAAGAAAAATACAAATGATGAAGAAATACCGTCTGCTTATTTTAAATTAAATCACAAACCAGTTGATACTTATAAGAGTCAAAATAACGCCAACTACATGGCTCTGCAAAAATTAAAAAACCTGTTAACTGTTTCACAATCAAAGATAAATAATTATGAGGAAGACAATGATGAGAAGAAAGAATTGCTTTTCGATATTCTTGTAGCACAATTGAAATTGCTATGTTGCAAAAGATCGAAACAGTCTAATGCAAATAAAAGGCCACAAAAAGCAGTCGCAAATGATATCTTAGCTTCACTATTAAAACACAAGATAAATACCTCTAATCGTTTTACCCCTGTCGAAGTGAGGTCTAATGAATACATATTTCTAATTATAAATGACGAAATAAAATCTAATGGAAGTGACGAATTGATGACCGTGGATCCCGAGAGCCTTGATGGTAACAGCAGCGTTTTGTTGCTGGGGCCAGTGACAACACCGTTATCGGATGACCAATTGAAATTAGTGGTAAGATAATTTTGATAAGATTAATAGTGAAACAGATAATAAATCGCCTTATTAATTAACATCATCAACTCCATATATATGTACCTACTACATATTTAGTGTGCACGGATCAACTATCAGAATGAAAAGGATTTTGGCCATGGTGGACAAGTGTGTTTTCTTTATCTAATTGAAATAGCAAACGAGCATGCAGTCCACCATGGTAAGTGGTCACTGCCGGCCATGGACATCTGTAAGTAACTTCATAATAGAACATGAGTTCTATCTGAAATCAATCACAGATGCGTTGCCACTCCCCAGGACTATTATGGTCGACTCATATAAAAATGTGCCGGCAACCATACCCTTCCACCGAAACGCAAGAAAAATTTCACGGTAGAAACAGGTGGGGCTGTGGTACCTATTTCCCCGGTGGAACTACACTGGTTCTACCTGTCAAGTAGATTGATAGTTATACAGAGTTACATGTCTGAGATTCAAACACCACCTCTTCAGTGACACCGTAATTTAAACTATATGACTATTGCTATTTACGTATAGTTTTTATAACGTTAATACGTTATTTTACTTACTTCATATTATTATTTCTTATCTTTCAGATGAATCGTATTTCCAATGAGCTTATAAAGCCTGAATACGTTTCACTCCTGCAGCAACTCTCGGATGGGACACTTGTAGATAATAACAGAAATATATTAAACAATTTTGTATTTGGCCCTGAAACCCGAAGATACATAAAACCACATAGATGTAACCATCAATCAAAACTAGCGAAGGTTTATGGCGGGCCTAAATGGCTTATATGCACTGGTTACTTAAATCTTAATAAACCAAGCTTATATGATTAATAATCTTATCATAAAATCTTTTCTACTGCTTTATTATAGAATTTTAGAAAGATAAAATATTTTAATGGGAATGACGGTACTCATGCTTTTAAATAAATGAACGACTGAATTTCTTTTTTTTTCGACCTACGTTTATCGTGCATAATGAAAGTAATCTATGTTAATGGCCCATATTCCGATTACTACTACTACTTATCAAATTACTATTTGGCATTGAGTTTAGTTAACATAAAAATAAAATAATTTTAATTGCAATTTTACTAAAGTGCTATGAAAACTGCATCTTGCCGCGGGGTAGGGGCAGTATGGGGTACTTAGTACGGGATATAACCGCACAGAGTAGAGGCTGATGCGGATTTCTTCTTTACCGTCATCATCAACAACAGCACAGGCTGTATCGGCCCGTCCCTGTAGCCTCGGGGTCATAATAGGGCTACGGTATCCCCTGCCTGTCGTAAGAGGCGACTAAAAGGGGCTTCCGGGGTTGCAGACGGCTAGAGTGAGAGCTCGAACCGTTCGGTCAGGCAATCCCGGGAAGGACGGCGGTATGTGTGGTCGCATACCGTCGTAAAGACTAGACGGAGCGGTGGGCCCAGCCGCCCATCTGGGAGGAGCCGGATGGGGCAGCGCGCTCGGAGGATTCCGGTTGAAGTCGTTTCGTGATCCCGGAGTCCGCCTTTTCAGCGCCGAGGACGGCCACCGGGGGGGTTTTAATGCGGTAAAAATCCCACATAACCCTGCGTCGCTCCCACGGCGTCGGGTACCTTTGCAAGGTTTCCCCCTCGAAAACAAAAAAAAGGCTGTATGGGCCCGCTATCCACATGCTGGCAGGCCATCCATCGCTTAGTCGACTTCAAATAAGTGAAGTTCTGGTCAAAGCAATAAAATCATGTAGACGTTTTCTATATCAACATGAGGTTCTTGAATCTGCTGCTTTTTCCATTTTTTAGGAGGAAGAGGCAATTGCTGGTAGATTTCAGCAGCTAATGAAGCTGTGCTATGCACCATAGCTAGATCCCCGTTATGCACCATAGCTAGATCCCCGTTATGCGCCATGTGTAACATTATTTTGAAACTTCCTTTTTATTTAAATTTATTGAATCTTTTTTTATTTATAGTATGTTTTTTTTGTAGATGTTAATTTTTGTTAATTTGTTAGTCCTACTTGTTTATCTTGTAAAGATTTTTACGCAGCTGAACGGTAATTGGGGAACCCATGACTCTTCCTCCCGCACAACACCATAGGGGGAAGGGGGTGACTGAAAATCAGCGCTGCACAAGATATAATCTTTGTCAGCAAAAGCTGAGTCACGTCCCTTTGCCTAACGGTATTTTTAAGTTATTTATTTGTGTTTTTTTTTATAATTTAAAAAGGCAATAAACGATTATTATTATTATTATTATTTTAAAAAAATCATAAAAAGAAAACGTAAAACCAAGGTTGAGTGATTTTGTGTAAAACACTAAGTAATGTTGCTACAAGAACATTATTAAAAAATATTAGTAGTACCTAATCTAAGCTGTAAGCACAAAACTTTTTACAAGCGTTTTCGTCGCATCAAAAATTAGATGAAAACACGTGAAAACATTTTTGCATAAAATTTTTTGTAAAAAACAAACGACCAGTTACTACCATCCCGAAGAATAATGCAATAACAGCTGTCTATTAGTAAAAACAAAATACGTCTTGTGTTCGTAGTTATTTGTATCTGTTGATACCCCGTCATGCCTCACGTCCCCGTTATGCCTTCCTTCGTCTACCTACCTACCATTATGCGAAACTCATTTATTTTATTATGTACTAGTTGATCCGACAAACTTCGTTCCGTCTAAAAATCTAAAATTATCAGTGTTTTTCCACTATATACATAAAAACCTTCCTTTTAAATCACTATATCTATTAATGAGAACTGTATTAAAATCCGTAGTGTAGTTTTAAAGATCTAAGCATACATATTACATAGGGACAGACAGCGAGAAGCGACTTTGTTATATACTATGTAGTGAATCAGTTTAGGTCGCGTCACGTAATGGTTAGTCAGTCAAACTTTGCTTCCCGCGTTGTTACACTACGTTACGTTTATTCATAAAATACTGTGGGGCACAAAAGTTTTTAGTTACGAAAATATGGTTTTTACACAGAGAAGTGTGAAAAATAATATATGACGTATATTGTTATAAGAAGAGAGAGGCTGAATGAATAATGAAGTTGATAATTTGGAGGAGTTTCAAAATTATCTTAATTTTTGCAATTAGATTAAACATTATACTTTATTGAATCCGTTAGGATTCAATAAAGTATAATGTTTAATCTAATTTTAATGTTTTTAATTATGTTTAATGATATTCTATGTAGTTTGTTTTTAATGTAGCAATAGTGGATTAAATATACGAAACCATGAGCTATAGGCAAATAAAACATATAGTACTTTCGAGCGCGAGTGTACCGATGCGCAAACACACTCCCTCCACTTTCATCCAGCGTTCTTTTTACATGACGCGACCTATAACTGACTTATGGTTGCAATTTATATCATCTGTACAAAATGTCAGTTTGAAAAGAAAGATAAATGTCAGATGAAATATGTCATCATTGTCAGGTGTCAGCATGTTCATGTCAATTCAAAATTGCAAATTTACTTTCACGAAAGTTTCATTAGAATTAATTTTGGAAAATATTATCTATCGTTATATTTAATCATTACCATTTGCTGGTTATAATTTTGTTTCTTGTTTCATGAAAAAAAGTTTATGATATCCATAGTAATGGTCTTTGTATATTTTGTTATAAAAGTACGATGAAACGCGTAACATTTTACAAAAAATAAAGGCTTCACGAAATCAACTATGCAAGCCGACGCAAGTTTGTTTTAAGTGTTTAATTTATTATATAAGTAGAATAAAACTTTATTTAATACTTACCAAATAATGTGACACTATTGGTTCAAGAATAAAATCAAAACGCGAAATGGTTAAACGTAAGAAAAAGGATATTTGCGAAACAATCACGAAGAATATTAAAATCGAGGAGGTAATAAGATGCGACTGGGTTACCAAAGATCCACTCTACATATCATACCACGACAATGAGTGGGGAAAATCTGAATATAATAGTATACATTTATTTGAAATGCTTTGCTTAGAAGGCCAACAGGCTGGGTTATCGTGGGTAACAGTTTTAAAAAAACGAGAACGATACAGAACTTTATTTCACAATTTCAATCCCTGTGAAGTCGCAAAACTTGACCAGAAAGATATAGAAAATTTTCTAAATGATCCTGGTGTAATTAGACATAGAG
Organism: Spicauda simplicius; assembly: GCA_949699795.1. Taxonomy (NCBI): domain Eukaryota; kingdom Metazoa; phylum Arthropoda; class Insecta; order Lepidoptera; family Hesperiidae; genus Spicauda; species Spicauda simplicius. Next base: position 16,035,940 of record OX453060.1, on the reverse strand, counting down.
GCAAACTGGAAGCAATTGTACATAATGCTAAATGCTACTTAAAAATGGAAAAGGAGGGAACAGATTTTTCTAAATTTATTTGGAGTTTTGTGGACAATGCTCCAATTGTGAACACTTGGAATAACATCAAAGAAGTGCCGACTGAAACGAAGGCATCCATTGCCCTTTCAAATGCTCTCAAAAAAAGAGGGTTCAAGTTTGTTGGCTCAACAATATGCTATGCTTTCATGCAAGCATGCGGCTTAGTTGATGATCATGTTACTAATTGTATTTGTTATAACAAAAAAATCAAACTAATAATTGAGTAAAATGTACCTTTTCAATATAAACAATATGTGTAATTAATTTTGAGTTCAAAAGGCATCAAAACCATTATTAGAACTAAGCAATATCATCTTTTTATTATGTATGATGATAATATTTAAAAAAAAAAATACAGACAAATTGATAACCTCCTCCTTTTTTTAAGTCGGTTAAAAAGTGTCTGTATGCTCAAACTCTTCATGCCTGTTGAGCTCATAAAACTGATATATTAGTCAATTTACATGAATCAATCGTTCAATTAACAAACTAGCTCATTTACTAAATTACACACTTGAATTAGCTCATTGATTTTATTTAATGATAAACAGGTCTTCAAGCACAAAGCTCGTTGACTTGGTTCAAGAATGTGGAACACCTAGCCAAATCAGTTTGGTTATTGTATTAGGATGACCAGGAATCCTCATCATTTGAAATAATTTTCCACTAAAGGAATGTAGTCAGCACAACCCAATGTCACCATTGTCACCCCTGTGACAGATGAATATCCATCATGGTTTTTACCAAAAAAAGCACAAGAACCATTAATTTTACCAAAGACATTGCAGGACGGTGTCACACCTTGTATTTACCTGTATTTCCTATTTTAACTAATTTTTATTCGGTGATTTCCAACCCTTTTTTCCTATGTATTACGTGATTGATGTATTATAAAATTATTGTTGTAATATTTCGAAATATATTTGTGCCAGCGATGAAATAATCTTTTTTTATAAATTTAAGAGCCCTTTACGTAGTTGGGTTTCACTTTTTATTTGTTTTTGAAGTGAAACTTCTTTATCGAGGTTGGAAAAAATTTTGTGTAACATTTTTTCGTTACGCGCCATCTTTTTTTCCTTTACGCGCCATCTTTTTTTTCCGTTACGCGCCATCTTTTTCTTATCCCTACCACGCGTGATAGATAGATAGATTAATAAAAGCCTTATAACACAATATAAATATCATACAGTACTCTAACTCTGCCGTGTCCTTGAATTTTATACCTACGGAGGCGTCGGGCGAAAGATTGCGTTAGGGCTGCCTGCCTATAGTATTTTAATAACATCAACCAGTATGAATACTTTCTTTCTGGTTGTTTGACAGTAATTATTATATATTTTTATTAGCTTTTTATTAGCTTCACCTGTATGTTTGTTTGTAACCGACTTCTTTGGGCGCGATTTTGACCCACTTTAAACGGCCAGATTTCGTTCAAACTTTGTAGATTTATTGAGGACCGATGACAATACACTAATTTGATAAAATTATTCCATGTTTTATTTTGACTAAAAAGTAGAAAATAAATAATAGTTAAAAAAAATTAAAAAGCACGCTTTTTATAGAAAACCGAACTAAAAAATTGAAAATAAATTTAAATGAATTTAAATTAAGAAAATAGTGTTAAAAATTTCAATTAATATAAATTAATAATAGTGTGAATAAAAAAAAATATTTTAAAAAAAGCTATTATTAATTTATATTCATAAAAAATTTTAACACTATTTTCTTAATTTAAATTCATTTAAATTTATTTTCTATTTTTTAGTTCGGTTTTCTATAAAAAGCGTGTTTTTTAGTTTTTTTTAAACTATTATTTATTTTTTAAACAAATATATTTCATGTGAATTGTATAGGAAGTGTTGAATACATGTAATGTTTTATAATTAGTCGATTTAGGTTATAAAAAAATATATTTTTTTAATATGTGAGACTTTTAATAACAAATCATTATTTTACTAATAATAATTACAAATTTGACACTGAAAAATATTTGCGCCTCGACTGAGACGTACGAAAAGCTTTATTATTAAATTTAGTAATAAAAAATTCGCATTCGGATAAAAAGCATAATAAAAAATAATTTTGGGAAATATTGACATGGTGGAGAAAAAGGAATATCTTTCATTTGGTTATAAATACCTGCAGCTACTTTACAATTTATGTGTGTTGTTTTAAATGAAGTTCGAAATATTTCCTCCAATTTTTCTACATATTGCACAAAATCATCCCTGGGTATTATTAAAAAACTTTGTAAATTATTTTTGCAGTAGTCTCGGTAGCTTAAATACCGACTCTCTTCGCTGAAATTATGGCTTCTTTGATCGGGCTTTATATATGACTTCAAGGCTTGACAATCATCTTTCTCCAAACAACGTTTTAGGAGATATCCACAAATATAAAAAAGAGCTTTTTTTTCAGGCAAGTCTGTCATCCCTGTAGCTCCGGGATCAGAATAGGACTATGACATCCCCTGCCTGTCGTAAAAGGCGACTAAAAGGGGCTTCCGTGTTTGCAGATTGAGAGCTCGAACCGTTCGGTCAGGCAATCCCGGGAAGGACGGCGGTATGTGTGGTCGCATACCATCGTAAAGACTAGACGAAGTGGTGGGCCCAAACGCCCGTCTGGGAGGAGCCCGATGGGGCAACGCGCTCGGAGGATTCCGGTTGAAGTCGTTTCGAGATCCCGGAGTCCTCCTTTTTAGCGCCGAGGACGGCCACCGGGGGGGTTTTAGTGCGGTAAAAATCACACATAACCCTGCGTCGCTCCCACGGCGTCGGGTACCTTTTGAAAGTTTCCCCCTCGACAACAAAAAAAAGGTTTAAAAATGTAATTATAAATTTAAAATGATTTATTTATTTTAGGTAGTTATTTATTTATCGAACAATATTCTATTTTTTGCAAAAATATCACTTACCTATAACTATGTACTTTATTGAAAAGAGATACACTTCGCCAATGGCATGTAGGACACACATACTTACCTATGTCACTTCCCTTTATCATAATATCCTTTAATTATTTATGGATCCAGGTATTACATTCGATAGAAAAGCTAAAAACCAATTTATTACCAAAAGAAACAAAGAAAGAAGGTAGTTCTAGTACATTAAAAAACATTATAATTGTCTTACCTTTCGTAGTTTCAAGGCAATTTAAAAAATGTTATCTTTGGATGTGTTAATGTAGAATTCAAACAACCAAAAACAGCACAATAATTATAGTCTACAATTCTTCTTCGCCATATTATTAGTAAAATAAAAAAATCACTGCTCAAAAAACCGTTACACCGTCCGCTCGTCTCTACGGCACATTCGGGTCTGTTTGTAGACCGAACGCAAACCGAAATCGAGGCGAGTAGGTATAACTTGCGTTTCGTGCGCTTCTAAGGAGTTAGACGGGTCATTCCCGCTCGGTAACACCCCGTCGTCCACACTGTTGACGAGTGGGAATTAAAAGTTGCAATTGTGCACAGTGTTGACGAACGCTACTTTTTTTTCCCGTTCGTACACGCGTATAGTACAAGAGACAAGATTTAAAAAGTAACATAACAAATAAACAATAAACATTAACAAATAAAAGATAATGTAGATTTTAAGTAAATCTTTATCATAATGCTTCGTGAATTAGAAAAAATATTGCAGATAAGTACTTAACTTCCGTACAATATTTTTTTTCTAATTCACGTAAATTTTTAATCTATACTAAGATTATAAAGCTGAAGAGTTTGTTTGTTTGTTTGAACGCGCTAATCTTAGGAACTGGTTCGAATTGAAAAATTGTTTTTATGTTGAATAGACCATTTATGGAGGAAGGCTTTAGGCTATATAACATCATGCTGCAACGTATTTTCAGCGGGCGAAGCTGCGGGTTTCAGCTAGTTAAAAATATATAATTTGGTAGAATCTTATTTGGTGGATAATACTAATACTTTCTTATAAAGTAGGTACCTAATCATGGCGGTACATAATGCGCTCGTATTAACATTAGCATTGTTGCATGTTTCTGGAACTTTATTTAAAAATGTGCAGTTCAGGATCAACCTTCATGTAAACGATAGAAACCACTTTGTTTATGTACAAACGTGCGACGGTCGGGAAAAAATAAATTCAAAAGTAAATAAAAGCGAACACATTCGGTTTGACGTCTGTCGGAAAATTTTCTTCTCTTGTGCCCGCCGCTCGCCTTGATCTTTTCTGTATAAGTCTATCTATAAGTTCTCTTTCTCTCTTGCTATCTTGGCTCTACATCTTGCACTTCGTAGTTATGTCCTCAAAACCAGGTACAGCAGGTAGTTCAGGTGGAACATCTGTGTTTAACTACATAAAAAGGAAACATGGGACTGTTTTACTTCATGGTGGTCACCAATACTACACAAGAAGGAAACATAATAGTGGATTAGTGGTTTGGAGTTGCAGTCAGCGTAAATTAAAGTGCAGCGGAGTTGTCAGAATCAAAGTAAGTTCATATTTTTTTAGCGTTATATTATCCCGGATTATTGACGACCCGGATGGCGCAATGGTTAACACGCCGGTCCGCTAATCCGAGGGTCCTGGGTTCGGTTCCCAGCGAGGCGGAAATTTTAATGATGAGTTTAAATTTCCGTTAATGGTCTGGATGTATGTCCTTGTCTTGTGTGTTGTCCATGGCACCCACGACACAGGGAATCCTTGTGTAGGGCTATGAGTGTGAAGCGTTATTTATTATTTATTTATTATTATCTTGGGTAACATACCTACTTGTAAAAAACTGCTACCTATGAACGTACTTAGCTAGGCCTTAATATGTAAGTACTTTCAATATGAGCAGTGATATGAATAGTATTAGTCTCGATGTTTTGTTAATATTATTAGTTTTATTATTATTAGCAATTCATTAATCATGAATATCGATACCTACTTGATTGGTTTTTACTTCATTAAACTAATAGCTTCCTATATATTTTGCTTCAGAACGATAAAATCATCGAAGAAACGCCACATAAATGTACGCCAGATTTTGAAAAAAATCAAATTGACACATCGCTATACAACATAAAGCAAAAATTAATAACACCATCGTTTCCCAGTGTACCGAATACGTATAACTCCGAAGTCGCGAGTTTAAAAGAAGCAAGCACAGAGCTACTCAGCAAAATACCAAAATTTAGTAGCATAAAGAGTTCACTCTATAGGTACAGAAACTCTGCAGCTGAATTGTCGAAAATACAATGTCGACTTGTACAAGATATACAAGTGCCGTCAGCTTACCAAAATTTTCTTTTAGCCGACTATACTAATGGTAATACAAGGATAATCGTATTTTGTTCAGAAAAAGCAAAACAAATAATTTGTCAAAATGAAGACTTTTTCGCTGACGGTACGTTCAAAAGTTGCTCTCCCCCCTTCGAACAACTGTATAGTATTCATGGAGATATTGGGAGCACAATAAATCATACAAATTTGATGCCTCTAGTATATGCTCTCATGAGTAATCGATCAACAGAAACATATAAAATATTATTTATGTTGATCAAGGCACAAATTCCTAAATGGAAGCCGAAAACGTTAAGAATGGACTACGAGAGAGCAGCCATGAAAGCCATTACCCAAGTTTTTCCCCAAATTGAAGTCAAAGGTTGTTATTTTCATTATAACAAAGCGATTTGGGCTAAGGGTCGAGAATTGGGTCTTGTGAAATCAAAAAATATTAAAAAGAAACGTTTGGTGGCACTCAGTGCAGTTTTACCTTTATTGCCACAGAGTGAAGTGATGAACGGATGGGCTTACATCACACGTCATGATATGGAAGATATGTCTGTGGAAAAGTTTAAAATATATATGGAGAAACAATGGCTGAAAGAAAAATTCATACCAATATGGAATGCATATGGACAAAAACACAGAACTACAAATTTTTTAGAATCTTGGCATCATAAATTGAACTCTGCGGTCGGAAAAAAGGGACCAAATTTGTTGCATTTACTAAACATATTGCTTGAAGATGCTGCTTTCTACACTGTTCGTAGTCGTCAAATTCATAGTAATATGACTTCTGCGCCAGCAAGAGATGAAAAATATAAGCAAAAAGATGAATTTATACATAACGCTCAAATAGAGCTAACACTTGGTAATTTGTCAGTAGGACATTTTCTCGAAATGTTGCGCAGTTAATTTTTTTATGATTTAAATAGCAAACGAGCATGCAGCCCACCTGACTTAAGTGGTCACTGCCGTCCATGAACATCTCTAAGCAACTTCATATAGAACTTGGGTTTTGTAAGGCAATCAATCACAGATGCGTTCTTACTCCCGAGGACTAAGATGGTCGCCTCATATGTCCTGTTTTATGGGTCGGTGTATACGCTTTTATAATAAACTTCCAATCAAAATCAGAAATTTGTCAATTAATAAGTTTTAATAATAAGTTTTAATAATAAGTCATTTATTAAGAAGTCAAGCTTAGTCGTAAAGTATATTATAAAATTTCTGGTTATATAGAAGATAGAACAGCTTGGGACTGAACAATACGTTTTAATTAATTGAATGTCAAAGTGTAGCGTATCGTGCCAAATATGGTTCTTGAGCAGCGAATTGTAAGGCTGGAGTTAACTTTTATTACAAACTAGTTGACCTGGCGAACTTCGTTCCGCCTAAATAATGTTAACTTTTTTTAATTAGGGATGACTGAGAGTGTTATAAACGTAAGAGAAGACAAATATAATCAGAAAGCATTGAACTGCTACGCTATCGGGAGTTACACGTGTTATTGTGAGTCAACCATAAAAGATAGACATATGCTGTTGTCGGATATTTTTTTATGTAATTTTAAGGAAAATATTTCCGTCATACATGATCTCTGTGTAGCTTTAAGCATTAAGGTTGCACACGCGACGAAAGCTTAAAAATGGAGTAACTTCTCCCATTTTCCCAACATATATTTAATGTACAGAATTGACCTCTCTACAGATTTATTATAAGTATAGATATAGATGTAAGATAAAAACAAGATGGCCAAAAAATACAAAGAAAAAACACATACCCACCGCTCTAAAAACCCCCCGGTGGTCGTCCTCGACGCTAAAAAAAAGGACTCTAGGATCTCCAACAAACACCACCGGAATCCTCTGAGCACGTTGCCCCATCGGGCTCCTCCCAGATGGACGTGTGTATCAGAATCGCGGGTGTACCTCACGGATTTAAATATGTCTTTTATATTGCAAACGTACTTGCTGTGTACCTTAGTGTACCTAACATAAAATCCTGTTTACCTCCTTCTATGCATAGATTTAAAATGAAATGTTTTTTTGTTACCATTCGAATTACTTAATATTAAAATAATAAAAAAAACTTCAAAACTCGTTTAATTTTCATTCCGAAAAAACCGGTAAACATGCTAATCCTAAATCTTTTACAATAAAAAAAAACAAACGCAATATATTTTTTTGTTATTCTAACAGATGCAATTAATATTTAATTTCAACTTTAGTTATTAATACAGTAGTTATTTTTATAAAATAAAAACGACGTCAAAGAAAGAAAACTGTTTTTTTTTTTTTATTTTCTCAGCAACCTTCCTATTTTTTATTTATTCAATATTTTGTTTCTGCAGGTACACAGGAGGTACCAAATCTACGTATACTCTTTACTTAGGTACATATGCTGACTAGAAGTACACCCGCGATTCTGACGTCAGGATGGCGGGTGTACCTATTTCATTTTAAATCTATGCATATAAGGACACAGAATTTTATGTTAGGTACACTAAGTTACACAGCAAGTACGTTTGCAATATAAAAGACATATTTAAATCCGTGAGGTACACCCGCGATTCTGACACACACAGATGGGCGGCTGGCCCATTTACGGCGATATGCGACCACACATACCGCCAACCTTCCCGGGATCGCCTGGCTGGATGGTTCAAGCTACTTAGCCGCCCGCAACCCCGGAAGCCCCTTTCAGATGCCTCTTACGACAGGCAGGGGATACCGTAGCCCTATTCTGATCCTGGAACTACAGGAACGATGTTGTAATACCTACTAAATATTAGACTATTATTTATTAAGTATTTGTAAATGATATGATTTTATTTGTGACGTATAAATAGTAACAGTTCTGTTAAATTAGAACTTTGCGTGAATTACAAAAAATATTTAGTACTTATCTACGTACTTATGAAGCATAAGTATATTTTTAGCTAAACATTATGATAAAGTTTTACTTGAAATCTGCATTATCTTTTATTTAATGTTACTTTTTATATCTTGTCTCTCGGACTATACACGTCGTGGACGAACGGGAAAAAAAAGTAGCGTTCGTCAACACTGTGCACAATTGCAACTTTTAATTCCCACTCGTCAACAGTGTGGACGACGGGGTGTTACCGAGCGGGAATGACCCAGTTAGACTACTGTATGATATTTATATTGTGCTTATAACAAACTTAACTAATTTAACCAATTTCTGTAAAGTTGCTTAAAGTAAATTATTATTTGAAAAATAACGTCAAAGAAGTTTCACTTCTTACGAGTGTACGCTAGTACACGCACACATTTTTTTTTTTACATTATTCCCTGGTATAGCTCACTTTTATTTTGTTCACGATACATTGATTTAGTTAGAATCGATACAAGCGATAAACAAATATATAATAAAATATATAGGGATGGGCATACTGCCCATCCCTATATATTTATTGTCTATTACAGTATTGATTTACTGACAGTGACAGACTTCATTTCAAGAATACAATGTTGTAATCGACCGGTGTTCTATCACGTTAATAATTACGATCGACTTGGTTTCGATTATGATTGAATTGGAATCATCTTAAACTTAAATTATCAATATACTTTTTCGCAAGCTTCGAATAATGTAGGATGCTTAAACGTAAGAATAATGATGTTCATGAAACAGTAACAATAAAAAATATGAAGGTTTTGGAGAAAGTGGTTAGATGTGACTGGGTCACCAAAGATCCATTGTACGTATCATACCACGATAATGAGTGGGGCAAACCGGAATTCAGCAATACAGGTTTATTTGAAATGCTATGCTTAGGAGGTCAACAGGCTGGATTATCATGGATAACAGTTTTAAAAAAGCGAGACCACTATAGAACTTTATTTCATAATTTCGATCCTATGAACGTGGCTAAACTTGAAGAAAGTAACATAGAACAATTTTTATGTGATTCTGGCATAATTAGAAACAGAAGCAAACTGGAATCAATTGTACATAATGCAAAATGTTATTTGAAAATGGAGGAAGAGGGTATAGATTTTTCTAAATTTATTTGGAATTTTGTGGATAATTCGCCAACCGTGAACTCTTGGACTAATAACAAGGAAGTGCCAACTCAAACAAATGCCTCTCATGCCCTTTCAAATGCCCTCAAAAAAAGAGGTTTCAAATTTGTTGGGTCAACTATATGCTATGCTTTCATGCAATCTTGTGGTTTAATTAATGATCATATCATTAACTGTGTTTGTTACAATAAGTACCAATAATGACTATAATTAAAAGAATTTAATTTATTGAAGTAATGATAGGTACCTAGTACTAAAGTAAAAATACATACTATTTACTTCTTTACTTTACTGAATAAATTGTACCCCAACTACACATAACGAAAACATAAATAAACAATGTCCTAAGTTTTGTGTTTAAGTCAATGAAAACCTTGTTCATCTTGCACTTTTTTTCTTGTAACGAGCACACCCTAAACGAGAACTTTCTTCATGTTATCGGAATCATCTTAGAAACTACAATTATTTAAGGTCTGAAGTCATTCGAAATATACTGACGATTTTAATTTACTCATATTAGATAGCATTTTTAATTCGAAAAAAATCGATCTTGAAGTTGTATCGAATCAAATTTGTTAAATCAATCAACAAAAAATAGACTGAAGAATAAATGTGGAATATTTTTGTAAAAGATAGATATGCGCCGCTCTAAATTTTTGTCGACGGATAAAAATGTCAATTTGAAAATTAAGTATGTATTACAGCAATCGTTCTCAGTTATGTCTTGACTACATTCTGTGGCAGTCGTTACTGCCAATTCAATCGACAAATGTTACTCGTAAAGTAACACATTCGATTACAATGCAAAGCTGATTTTTGACAGTGATCATAATATTGTTGCCTTTTTGTTGCATCGTATATTTTTCTATCATTTTTATGCTTGTCGTGAGAATAGTTCAGGAAACCACAGACATTTGTATTATGATGGGTTTGACTACTACAAAGTTACTTTTATTCTTTTCGGTAAAAGCTTGTTTTAAAATATATTTTTTTATCTTATTTTATTTGTCAAATTTATGTGCATAATTTATATGCAGAATCACCTCGGAACAATAACAATAGAAACTTGCTTCTCAGGATTACCAACTCTCAAAAATGTATCCCCCTAAAGCCTCCATAAAAAACCTCTAAAGTTGGAATTACTGGCGACCTCCCATATCAGCTCGCAGGTTTATCCGACGACGAAAAAAAATCAGGTGTAGTGCATGACCTTTTTTTGGCTTGCTTTGTTCTACATCATGCGCTTGGCTTGCACTTGGCGGAAGATATCGACCTCTTGTCCGAAACTCCCCGATGAATATGTAGCCTGGTGGGAAATTTCCTTTAAAAAAAACAAAAAAGTACCCCTAAAAAAACATCCTACTTTTTACCCCCTTATTTTTGGGGAAAACCCCTAACTTGGCAACGCTGACGCTTCCTTATAAGACACCCACCAATTTAAAATTATTATCTGTGGTCTGGCGAGCAGTCTTAGATTTAAGGAACTCGTAGAATAAGCTTAAACAATACAAACTGAGCACTCTATAGCTTGTTCATTTATGTCAAATAGCATTTCGTAAGTGTGAGTGAAACAAAATATGTCTGTCTGTTTTTATTAAATTAGCGTGTCACAAGCGGTCCTCTTTTGAGCTCTATTATGCTAATAAATTCAAAAGTTCCATCCAAACTGCAATTTTCTTTATGACGGCTGGCATCTTTATTTTGTAGTTTTACGTTTTAATAGTGTTGATCGATAGTGTTGTCGATAGAAGGGCAATGCGCATAATTATCTAGGCGACTGTTTTGATTAATATAACATACAATCAAATCTCATATTAAATTTATATTCGTAACGTATGTTTCAACTCATTCGAAGTGGGACATTCATTCGGTGCATTAACACTAACAAAATAACAACAAAATATAACCTCTTTAAATATTAAAAGGAAAACATCATAAATTAAGTATTGAAAACGTATCTTATGTATATTTTGCTACTTACTGATAGAATACTCTACAAGACATTCATTTTCTTGAACATGTTATATATTTTAGATCTAAGAGGCGAATATTGTTCTTCACAAAAAACTAGTCTCGCAAATATTTATTTGTTCAATAACATTACCGTTGTGTATGTATAAATTTCCTTTTTTTTTGTGATTGTTATGATGTTTTTTTTCTTCCATTGACCACTTAATATTAGTACCTAGTGCAGCGTTTACAGATTTTTAGTAAATATTTAAACGTATCCATTTTACATTCAGAATAGAATCGTTTGCAAATAATATAATTTTGTCATCCGTTCTACGAGTACATGGAAAGTCAATAATATTTAAGTCAGAGCATGAATGCAGAATGCCGATGAAGCTGAGTTTCTTCACCGTAAGACATTTTGTGGAGGCGAAATTGCAGGTGAAAAAAAAATCTGAGAGATTTAGTATCAACTAGGTACATTTAACACTAGGCACTTAAACACAAATATACAACGTAGACAGTTGACAGACCAAAAGCTGCCACCTCTACGGAGGTCTATAGAGAAGTCACCGCCGCCAGCTCGGACAATAACATCTAGCCTCTATCAAAGCGTCAACCTGCCCCGATAACGCTTTAATGAAATGATAATAAATGCTCTACGTAAAAACAAAAAAAAAACTTTATATGAATACTACAACATATACGACTGATAAAAGTAAATCATGTTTTATATCGACGCGAAAATGTCGGTAATGTGGCATCACTACCTTGTGACAACCTATGAAATAATGAAACAGGACAGTATTATTTGTCTCTTTTCTACGCAATATTTACGTCATACGTAAAGAAGGACAAGTATATGCATTTCACTTTACACTTATAACGTTGTATCCATGTCTTTTTATACATCCATGCGAGCAGTTCATAACATCCCTATGAATTGCTCGTCAGACCATAGATAATAATTTTAGACGCGAGTCGTTAAAAACGCTATTCGAATAAGCCGGTCAAATCTTAATGCTTTAACAATTATATTTATTTCCTATTTTCTTTTGCACACCTTGTTTTGCTTAATGATTTATTTTCGGTCAGAGTAAAAGGTTTTCCCAGCATATTATTCAACGTTGATTTATACATTATTTCACTTCGATGCGTCATTGTAATGTATTTTAATAATTTGGTCGAACTGGCAATATATTTGAATGTGTCTAAACACGGTTACATTTATCACGTCCACTCATAAAAAATACGATATAATTAATTCATTTTAGATCTCTAAAGTTCACCCATTTTTTAAGAAGTAACAAAATCAATAAACCGTGTAACTCATAATAAAAGTATTAGTAAGTTTTACTGTATTAATAATTATGGGTAGTAAAAGCAACAACTCTTTCAACTGATAATCACATAATAATCTGAACACAATTAGGTTGTTATTAATTTTTACCATTGCCAGCCCTAACTCGATTTAGACGGAATCCAAATCGATGTCGAGTTAAACGCAGTTTAAATTAACCCATCTCTATCTGTTCCGGTACAACATCGACAGCGTCGCAGCGTCACGACCGCCACTTTGTCGCAGCACTGTTCATAGGTATAACCTATCGATCCTTCTTTTTTTATATTCACAACCACCTATAATTTCATCAAGAAATAATGGCGGAACCACGTGAAAGAACCTTTATCATGGTTAAACCTGACGGCGTTCAACGTGGTCTTGTCGGCACCATCATCAAACGCTTTGAAAAGAAAGGCTTTAAATTGGTTGCCCTCAAGTTCGTGTGGCCTTCAGAAGAGCTGCTTCAGCAGCACTACAGTGATTTGTCATCGCGACCATTCTTCCCCGGTCTAGTGAAGTACATGAGTTCCGGCCCCGTCGTGCCAATGGTGTGGGAAGGACTCAACGTCGTAAAGACCGGTCGCCAAATGCTCGGTGCTACAAACCCCGCCGACTCCCAGCCTGGTACCATCCGAGGTGATCTCTGCATTCAAGTCGGCCGCAACATCATCCACGGATCTGACAGCGTGGAATCTGCCAACAAGGAAATCTCCCTCTGGTTCACAGAAAAGGAGCTCGTAGGATGGACTCCAGCTGCTGAGAACTGGGTCTACGAATAAATATAACCCCTAATGAAATGTGATGTGCGCCTTACATGTTTAAGTAAAATAAATACACAAAATATTTAAATGTTTTTTGCTGTTTTTTTTTAACCTCTATTGACCAACTATCAGCCTACATTAAATGAGTTTTAAGTATTGCAAGTACTTCATAGAGATGGAGGTATATCTAAATTAAAACTTACACAAAAAATGCATCTTGTCCTTTTATTTATTATTAAGTAGAAGTTATATTTCTTGACTTTTAACTTTCATTTTCATACATCCAAAACTACATAGATTTTCTAACATATTTGATTATCTTAAGTGTATTTATTGAAATCTATGACCAATTCATATTGTATGACAAATATGGTATTTGTCTTGGATAGATGAATTGTATTTATTGATATAATAGATAATTATTACCCTCTTGATCTTATTATGATTAATTATTTGCCATATATACAATTATCAGAGAATTATTGCATTTCTGCAGATAAATTGCTAATAAGGAAGAGCTATGAAGTCTATTTTTATACTTACATAATGCACCATTTTGTTTACATAATGATGAATAAAACAAGCATAATTATTTCTAATAAAATTTTACTATACTCCATAATTAAAAATTGTAATCCTAGCTTACAAAAAACATCACTTTGATGCAGTAGCTTCGCTTATGGATGAGTTGCACTTACTTTGTTTAACTATGAACAAAAATTACCTATGTATGTATATAAATAAAATAGCTACATATTGCAAGTATAATTAACAATGTCTGCGATTATTGTAAGTTCACCTCATCCATCATAAATATCTATAATTAACTTCGGATTTAAGAGACATTAGATATGCTAAAATCCTAGATCATTTTAGACCCACTAAATCACGCCAGATACAATTTATTTGCATGTGTGAGAGATAAAAAAACTACTATTATGCATTGTCATATGTAGGTATTTTAACGTAATTTACTAAATCCACAGCCAATGTTCTTAATATAATTATGATAAACGACAATAAAAAAACAAGAGCCGTTACAATTTACTTCCAATGAACAATATTAGTCGATCGGAAAATTTCTTTCAACAAAAACATAGTAGTTTTAGTTCGAACAGTATTTTTTCTCACATTTTATAAATATACATATTGGCAGTGTCAGCTGCTACTGCAGCCAGTAAATCTCCCCTATGCACAATTAAGTAATTCATTTCATGAGATAAAAACTACATTTTATTTACATTTGTCAGCCATACATTTTATATTCAATATTTACAAAAACGTTTCTTCTGACAATATTTGTGAACCAATAAATTTGAGGGTGGGTTAAAATACAACTTAAAAGGGGGGCCTACACTCATAGGGCTTGGTCTGATGTGGAGTCTGTTGTTTGCGTTTTTTGCTGTTGTTCACCAGACTGTTGCTGCTGCTGATCTTGGTGTATTTTTGACGGTAGAGGCGCTGTTTGACCTGTAAAATGGATATTATAAGTAATGCTAATATGTAAACGTGCATTAATAACATTTACCACTTATATTTACTCTGAAAATGAAGACTGTAGATTTTTTTTTTTTTACATAGTACATACAATTCTAGTTACATCATAACAAGTTACGTACCATATTTGTCATGGATCCCTCTATGCCGCTTGAGCGCAAACCGATCAGCGAACGCGGCGGTGCAGATATCGCACTTGAAGGGCTTCTCACCGGAATGCACTTTCGCGTGGTTCTTCAGGTGAGCGGCTTGACTGAACGCTGAGCCGCATGTGTCGCATCTGATGAAAATGGGATCATCATTATTTTAATTATCATTTTAATTACAAGTTGCTTTTTGTTTAAGTTTTGTAATACAAAGGTTTCTTTTTATAACATAGATTCAGATTGTAATCCACCTGAAGGTAATTGTTCACTGCTGCATTCATTTATGGACATTAATAAACAGTAATCAATCCCAGGCAGGACTAACCTTGTGTCCTGGGGTCGTATACACATCTGTTGCTACCTATAAGGACTAAGTTGTCATGCCTAGTATAAGTTTTGTTTGTATATTTAATTGTTTTAAAATAATATCCACCAATTCGCACTTGGCCAGCGCGGTGGACTATGGCCTAAAACTCTCTCATTCTAAAAGAAGACCCGTGCCCAGCAGTGGAACAAAAATGGATTGCCACCCATTTTAAAATAGTAGGCCACAAATGTGCGCCCCAGGGACAGAATTGTCAAATCCATGAACCACATAAATGTCTCAACAGCATTGGTGTCACATGGAGTTATGGTAGTAATTGTGTAGAGGCACTTCTCTTCCCCTTTACTTGAACTTGATGTTTTTGTGCACTGCAGTGGCCAATTGGCATAAGGTTTCATATTGTTTTTGAACATATAAAAATGATTTCCTATAGTAAAATTACTTATTAACGCCTGAACAAGGGCCTTCGCCTAATATACGAGATTTTGCCATTTGACTCGAGTCCTAGATACTTCTTGCCAGTTACTGACTCAGAGTTCCGAAAGATTCGCCCCACGCATATCGATCCAGCGATATCTGGGTAGATCGACAGGCCATCGCCTTGTCAGTCGACCCAAATATGCTCTTTTTACCCCATGTTCTCTCATTCTCTTGATATGGTCAAGAGAACGAAGTCTGTGCAACTATCTCTCCTACGTCCCCTTTTAATAAGCACAATACGAATGTATCTACCGTCATATGACATACTCATGTTTATACTACGAATATAGTCATAGTCATAGAATAGTATACAAACGAAGTCATGTATGTTTATTGGTTACATAAGTGATTAGCTATCAATACATTCACTTACTTGTAAGGTTTCTCTCCCGTGTGGATGCGTCGGTGATTCCATAAGGTCGCGTGTCTCGCGAAGCCTTTGTCACATACCTGCATCAAAAATGAATATTTGTTTTTTTTTATGAGTAAAAATGACACAAAGTAACTTGAAAACTTAGGGAACTTAGGGAAGCCCCGGCACGCACGCACGACTGATTTGTCTAAAATGATTTGCGTCCATCAATTCATTATTGTCCCACTGGTGGGCATGGATTTCCTCTTAGAATGAGAGTTTTAGGCCATAGACCACCACGCTGAACAATTACGAATTAGAAGGTTTCACAGACCTATGAGTACTTTTTTAAAGTATTCCACGTGTATAGGTTTCCTCACGATGTTTTTCTTCCCCATAATGCAGTGATAATTGATTTCCAATACGCACATAATTTAAACAAAATCAATCGTTCGTGCCAGGGATTTGAACTTTCGACACATCCTGATCGAGAGGACAAGTTTCAACCATTGAGCTACTCACTTACTATCAAGCTTATATTCAGGATGTGCATATTAATGCATTGCCTCTAATTTACCGTGAAGGAAAACATTGTGAAGAAAACCAATACAATTGAGACTGGCTTAAAACCTAAAAAGAGATGTGTGAAATCTACGAACTCGCACATCGCCTGCGCGTGAGTATGGCCCAACATTGTCAATTGTCATGTTGAGAGTCAAGACTATTGAAATGTTGGGTTTACAAGAGAAAAGCAAAAAATATAAAAGAATCCCTGCTCTAAGATATATGGTGATGAATTATCGGTAAAACCTGCCTTTCATTGAGCCTCAGAAAGTGATTACTGGTTAACAAAATAAACAAAACAAATAGTAATTTTAAAATAACTGTCTCACATTTATTTTTAGCGGTTTTATAATAGACTGCAATATTATGTTTAAAATATTGCTGTAGTAATTAAATTATTAGTTGCATAATAATTCATAATAATAATAATCATTCATTGCCAATTACTGTACCACTGATGCGCATGAGTTTAATTACTCTCATAATCAGTCAAGTGTGATCCCTCAACCGAGATTTTGTACAAGTTTTAGTTCATATAAATATACTATTACTGCTCGACCAGTACTGTAATGGATAGTTTGTATATAGCAACAATTTTAAAGCCTTAGTATTGTTCACACAATACACAACTATGATCCATATATTAGGCAATCAATTCCAAGTAGTAGTAACAATGTTAAACAACTAACCCATTCTAATTACAAAATTTGTACAACACAGTTTTCAGAATCCCATAATTATCATATTGTTATTATTTCAATGTTTGGGACCTCTATGTTATAAAATACCTACTGACCAAGATAGTTCACTTCAATATTTAATTGAAGTCTACATGCTTTTTTGTTTTAAGTAAAATTATAACCGAATTCAAAGAATTAACAAAAAATATTTAATCTTAAACAATTAATGCACGTAATTTGGGCCCAAAAGCTATTGCTGTGGCAGAATTATTTACAAATAAATTTTTAATCTTTTAATCTTGGTATAGAGTACACTAAAATGTAACTAAGAAATTTAATTTCCAGATGTTATATTTTGTATTTATTTATAGGGTCTCTGTTCGTCATATTCAAACCAGTGGAGGCTCCTCAATCACATGCTGTTGTTCCAGAATTTAGTACCTCCTCTTTGCACTCCATCCAGAGGACTTATCCAAAAATTGTAGAAGTAGCAAAGAAGCATGCAAGCCACATGATGATATGTGATCACTGCTTTTTTTTTTCTTGAAGGGGTAATCTTCAGAAGGTACATAACGCCGTGGGAGTGGTGCAGGGTTATGCGGGATTTTTACCGCACTAATACTCCCCATGTGGCCGTCCTCGGCGCTACAAAGAGGACTCCGGGATCTCCAAAGTAACGCAACCGAAATCCTTTGAGCGCGTTGCCCCATCGGGTTGGTATGATCCTATGATCCTACCTAAAGGACGATCACAGATGTGTTGCTACCACAGAGGACTGAATTGGACTGCCTCAGATATGTATATCTCCTTTAATACTCCAAACCAGACTACAGTACTTCTTAACATTGCTGTTGTTAAAGATTTTAAACGTGATGTAATAGTTTAAATGTAGCAGTGGTTCTGTTAACTGTTATATGTTAACTTGTTACCTTTCAGTAAGCTCCCATATCAATGAAAATCCTATTTTCACTGACACCATAAAGGTTATAAATTCGTCATGTACATTTTTTACGATGCATAAAACATCGTAAGGGTCAATGAAAATAGAGAAATAGAACTCACTTCACAAACATATGGTTTCTCGCCAGAATGAGTCCTTTCATGATTCTTCAAATGTGGTGATTGTGAAAATTGCATGCCACATGTATTGCACCTGAAAAATAGAATTTAGAATAAAAACTTATCTACAAGACAAACTAATGCAGTTACAATTATTAAAATATTTTTGTAGTGTTCCAAAACTACAGTATATTTTTCTAACAACATCATAATATTTCAATAGATAATAAAAACAATAAAATTGTTCAAGGACCTCTCGCTCACCTATAAGGTTTTTCACCCGTATGTATTCTAGAATGATTCTTAAGATAGACAGCCTTAGCAAATGCAATTCCGCATATGCCACATTTGAAATTCTTCTCTCCCGAATGTAATTTCTTATGTGACCACAGCGATGAGTATCTTGAGAAGTAACTTCCGCAAATATTACAGTGGAAAGGTTTTTCGACATTTGCTTGATTCTGACTATTTTTTTTCCCGCCGAGAAAGACTATTCCCGAACCGTTACAGTTTTGGCACTTTGTTACTGATGCTAAATTTCTTTTTTTTACAGGATGCTGGCCAGGTACTGTAAAAGTAAAAGGTAGGTTTAGGTACTGTAAAAGTAATGTATTATTTAACATATTAAACACATCAGGCTATGCTTGCTTGCAAATTCTTTTAAAGCAACAAAAAAGTGAGGAAAAGTAGAATCATGCTATTTTCTACCTGACTCTGACAAGGCCAAAAGAAGAATTATTATAATACTAGCTGTGCCCGCGACTTCGTCCGCGTGGAATAGTTATTATGGGCATAATTTATTTTTGCAAACAACCTCCTTAGCTTTATAAATTATAGCTGTTACCCACGACTTGTCCGTTTCATTTTCTATTATTATTTTAGACAATTTAGTTTTGAATAGAACATAGCTAACTCATATAGCTCATATATAAAAAAAATAATTGTGAAATTATTAGAACCTAAAACAAAATATTCTTAAAACAAAATCAAATAGTATTTAAAAAGTATTATTACACGACGATAAAACGACGCAAAATCTCTAAGATATCAATATCTTCTAAAATGTTCATTGAAATTAAGTGATGTCAAAGACAATTTTGTTCACAATTAAATACTCTTAACCAACAACACATTTATTTGGACAAAGATTAATATTATTATGTTGATACAACTCATAACTAATTTCGACCGAATTTGATTACCGTGAAAACGGTTCTAGTGAGTTAATCTTAAAAGATAGACATATACTGTCGCGGACATTTTTTTAGATCATTTCAAGAGAAATAATTCTTTCATACATATATTTTTGGTATCTTGTACCGCTTTCGCAGCGCACGCAACGGAAGCCCTCAAGGATGAATAATTTGCGCCGATTTTTTCACATTTTCCATTATTTCTTCGCTCCTAATAGTTGCAGCGTAATGTTTTATAGCCTAAAGCCTTCCTCGATAAATGGTCTATTCAATACAAAAAGAATTTTTAAATTCGAACCAGTAGTTCCTGAGATTAGCGCGTTCAAACAAACAAACAAACAAAATCTTCAGCTTTATATATTAGTATAGATATCGGGATATAAATTTTCAACCAACTCCTCCACATTTAAACGAAGACGTATCGATATAAAGATTGATTTTGACTTTTCCGGGTAACAAAGCACTATTATCTACTTGAAGTAAATCATTAGAAAATTGGAATATCACTGAACAGCGACATATATTCTAAGTTCATATTTTGTTTCATGTGGTCAAAGATAAGATCTTTTAAGAGGTGCATCGGGCTATTTGTGCGCGTAAATTGTTCTTTGTAAAGCAGAAGACAGAATCAAAACACTTTTACAATTCATACGAATAGGGCGCACCCGCTTGCAGGGCGCTGCCGCACCCTGCTCGCTTATTTTTTATGTTTTATTTTATGTTCCAACCTAACCTAACCCATCCTGTTTAAAAAGCTACAGCTAAATCCAACTCTTAATAATAACATGACAATACTCCTGCATTTTCAGGATTTAGGTATTCAAAGTGACACTTTTCATCATAATGTTCTCTCAGGAAAGGGTCGTAATGTATTGTAATAAGTACCAAACTCATACGGCTTAAGTAGGTTGTGTACTTAGATTATCAGGGTTGATGAATTGAAGTTTAATTTATTAATCACATTTCAGTTTAATGAGCTGTCATTAAACTCATAATATATACTAAAAACAACTGTAAACATTATGTGACTACCTTTTATAATTTAGGCTTGCACTATCCCGCATCATCAGGGAGGAGTTGAAGGTAAAAAATATCCCGTGTCTTTGCTTAGTATTCTTATTACTTATACGTAAGCACTTGCAAGCCAACTTCTATAGCTTGGGCTTGCAGTACCCTGCATCATCAGGGCTGAGGAGCTTAAGGTCGAAATTGTCATCACGTGTCCTTGCTTATTAATTATATTACATACCCGAAAGCATTAAATGACCAACTCCTATGGCTTAGGCTTGCAGTACCCTGCATCATCAGGCTTGAGGAGTTGAAGATCGAAATTTTCATCTTGTGTCTTTGCTTGGTAATTATATTACATACCCGAAAGCACTAAATAGCTAACTTCTATGGCTTAGGCTTGAAGCAACCCTGCATCATCAGGGTTGAAAAGATAAAGGTCAAAATTGTCATCATTTGTCTTTGCTTAGTAATTATATTAAATACCTGAAAGCACCAAATGCCCATCTCGTATAGTTTAGGCTAGCAGTATCCTGCATCATCAGGGGTGAGGAGTAGAAGGTCAAAATTTTCATTTTGTGTCTTTGCTTAGTAATCATATTACATACCCGAAAGCATTAAATGGCCATCTCCTATGGCTTAGGCTTGAAGTAACCCTTCATCATCAGGGTTGATGAGTTGAAGGTCAAAATTTTTACCGTTCATCTTTGCTTGGTATTTTTATTACATAACCGTAAGTACCAAATAGCCAACTCTTACGGTTTAGTCTTCAAATACCCTTACATCATCAGGGTTGAGGAGTTGAAGATCAAATTTTTGTCCCACGAATTTGTTTAACAATCTTATTATTTATCCATAAAAACAAATTGACTTACTTCTACGGTTCAGGCTAGCAGTACCCCTGCATCATCAGGATTGAAGAGTTGAAGGTCAATTTTTTTTAGGAAATATCTGCTTAGTAATCTCATTCTACATTCAACCCAATTGGACTCCTACAGCTTAGTTTTGGCCGAGTATCGCTAATTTCGTTAATTTGCTTCAAGGAAATGGATCCTATGATCAGAACCGTATCAAACTCATCAGAGTACCCTTGAAGTACATTATTTCAAATAAAAGAAAAATCATCAAAATCGGTTGGCGGGAAATTGAGTTATTCATCTATTTATCGCGCACATTGTTAATGCAAATATCAGACTTATGCGCTTTTCTTGTGGATGCCACTGTCAAAAGTGAACTAAAAATAAATGGGACCCCATGACACGCACTACCTTTTAAATGAAAAAAAAAATCATCCAATTCCGTTCACCCAGTTCGGAGAAATCCAGTAACAAATATAAAATTTAAAAAAAAATAAAAAAAAATACAGACGAATTGATTGAATTGATTGAATTGAATTGATACTCCTTTTTGGAAGTCGGTTTAAAACTATGTTTTAACATAAAAATCAAAGCGAAATACCAAATATTATTGAGGTGGCCTCAAAATTGACTGACTTTCATACAAACTTACATCTCCTATTTGGGTTAAATTGGGGGGGGGGGGGTGAGAAAATTCATTTTACTGACGTCTACGTCATAAAAGGAACCCCTAGTGAAAAAATCATATTCGTATCTTTAGCAGTTTAGGCTCTACGATGTTTATTCAATAGATGAGTAAGAGAGCATCCTTTCGTTTTTATATAAGTATATAGAGATATAGATTTGTATAGTATCAAATAACATAGGTACACACATAACCAATAAAAAATACGTAACAAAGGAATACATTTTACAGACCACAACATGTTTAGTTTCAACCAATTAAACTATGCAGTTACATATCTTGTTAACACTTATCGAACACAGAATAAACACTGCGTAGTTTTAAAGTGACATAACTTTTTTATTTATAAACCGATTTACATAAAATAAACACTAAATGTTAAGTGAAGTTTCCCACAACACATCGGTGAAAATTATATTCAAATTGGATAAGCCGTTTCTGAGATTAGCGTTTTCAAACACACAGACAAACAGACAAACAGACAAACAGACAAACAGATAAACAGACAAACAGACAAACAGACAAACAGAAAAGATTTCTAAAAACCATTATTTTGGGTTCTATATCGTATTAAAGACCTCTAGAAATGGTTTTCACCTAAATTTATTCCATGTACAGACAGCGACCCATTACAGATTTATTATAGTATAGATATTATATTATGTATTAATGTTATTATATCTTGTATTATGTATTAATGTTAAATATATTTTTAAAATGCAAAGAACAAATTGTACAATCGTTTTAAGAACAAAAATCCAATCTGGTGTCACGCCATTTTGCACCAGATGGCGCCACCATTTTTGTGAACAAATTTTATTGTAAAATGAAAGATTAATGTCATACATTTATTTACATTTAAACCTGATTTAAAATAAATCCTTTATAATCATACAACAAAAAATCTTTGAAAAGATATTATTACAACAAACAATATTTTAGTATATATTTTAGAAGCATTGCATGTTATTTAGAATAGTGTGCATCTTGCACCATAGAGATATTATAGAGAGCAGGGAAGTCAGGCTTCCAACAGCTTTTCACTAAAACCAAGAAAGAATGCTGCACCAACTTTACTCTTTCTTCACATGCAATTTCAAGAGAGCCATATAGACTTCTGCAAATATTATTTTTCTTTGTTAGTGTCGGTAGTTTCCGCTTACGGGCAGCTGTATGTTTTTTTTATCTGACTGAAGTAGCAAACGAGCATGCAGTTCACCATATGGTTAGTGGTCACTGCTGCCCATGGACATCTATCTGTAAGCAACTTCATACTGAACATGGGTTCTATCTGAAGTCAATCACAGATGCGTTGCTACTCCTGAGGACTATGATGGTCGCCTCATATTACATTTGATTTCCACTTAGATTTAAAGTGTCCCCTACACATTGTATTATACCTCTATGAGAATGACAACCACAATGGAGTAAGTATGTCTTTACTCATCTAATTAACAAAGTATGCTTGTACTTACAAGGCCTACTACTCGGCTGTGCTGGTGGATTGGTCTGCGTTATGGTCAGTGGATCGCTGGCGGGCTGCACGCCACTCACTCCGCTCACCTCATATTTCACATTTTCATCTGACGTCACAAATATTTGATTTGTATTTACTGGCGAAATAATTAAATATATAATAAAAGCGTATTTTATAATGATTAAATGTATCAGAATATATAAAAAAATAAATGTATAATTATGTTAGGAGTTAAACAGGGAACTTTACTAAATATTAGCCTGTCTTAAAATTAAGGAAATAGACACATTGGAACATTTCTCATAATTCGTTGTAAGCATAAAAATAAATATATTGTAATCTCTTACAGCTTAATACCAAGACTGATAATTCACTATTTAAATGGAACCAGGGAATAGAACTTAAAATTTATTATGATAATCATATCTTATAATTTTTGTGCTAATGTAAAATTCAGATCTAAAATTTGAATGGTAATATTTCCTTAAGTTTAAAATTTTGATTATATTTTGTTCTTATAGCAACTACATTTCTATTTTCAATGATGTGAAGGTAATTTCTTATAGATATTTGTGTGTATAATATAAGCAAATAAATAAAATAAACTGCTTACATTGATTATTTCTCTGTTGATCAACTGTGTCTTGTGCAATACAATTTTCACATCTAATAAGTTTAGGTCCTTTTCTTTTGGGGTTATTTGGTACAGGTCCACCACACGTGATGCATTTCTGTACTTTATCTAAAATAACTGGTTTTGCTAAAAAAAAACAAAATTATTTATTTCACTTACATATATAGATAGAATTAATATTTAATCAGTGTTAAACATATGGCAAAGGAAGATCTCCCGCCAGGCTAGGTAATTATGCCTGGGGAGTGGCCGTGCTACGACAGTCGGAACTTGTATATATGCGGGGTATTGAGAATTTTTCGATAGCGTGTTTCAGAATACTAGTAGCGCCATCTCTTAATGAGTAGCGGGAGGTCGCTACAATCATGTAAATCACATATATATTTAATTATAGTGGCAGCAAAAATCATGCTCATGATTATCTTCTACAGTTAACCCCAAATATGAATACAATTCTATCCGACGTCGCCCATAAATAAATTGCTACCTTTTCTGAAAATTAATTTGAAACACCTCATGTATTTTAAGAATGTTATCCTCCACTTCAACAGTATCTAGGCAGACTTAGATATGTTGGCTGTGCATTCAGAGGCAATCTACATACATAGGAATCTACTACCCTTAGAGGATAGAATAGAGCTCAAAACATCAAAAGTCAATGGATAGTGAGTGCCAAAAATAAAACAGACAGCACTAGTCTGGGCGAAAATTGTTGTAAATTTCATAATATGAGAGAAATCACATTGATGGCAAAAGTTGTCCTACATTTGTACTGAACAGTTTGATTGATGATTATATTATCTTAGTATACAGATATCTTATCTTTCTAATTTTATCTATATGTTTATTTTTAAAACAATTCTCATCTCATCCCCTTACTCCATATATGATAGATGTGCTAAAATGCAGTCCACATGATGGCAAGTTGAAACTGCTGCCCATTAGCATCTATAATCAACTCCTGACATAATAAGGGCCCTGTCTGAGATTGTTCACAGATGTATTGCTACTCCTTAGGAAAAATTATGTCTCCCTTTCCACACCCTTCAAACCAAAACGGCACTATGTAACACTACTGTTATAGGCAGTAGGTGTTGACAAATTTCCTGCAGTGACAAATAACAAAGAGTTATATCCACACTCCATACTAATGACGTAGGCTACTTTTTACTGCACTCTCTCATTCCCATGAGAATCTGCTTTACTTATTGCCAGATTATTGTTCCGCTAGCAAGAAGGTATTTATAATAAAATGATATAACACATACTGTCTTGTATCTGCTGTACATGGTGTTGTTGTTGGTCGTTGTGGTCTGAGGAGAGAATTTGTATATGTGGAGACATCGTCACATCATTAGACGTACTAACTCCCGTCGCTACCACTGTTATGTTGCTTTCTGGAATTTAAACAGCATTTGTTAATTAAGAGTTATATAAACCACTTTATAACAATATAAATCTAAAATACTATCTCAATTTAACAAAATGTCATATATGTACATATAGTAAGACAAATTTTATTATTATTAAATTAGTAAGTTTAATATACATTAAACTTACTAATTTAATAATAATAAAATGTAATAAAAGGAGCTGTCATTTTACATACACTTATATACATAAGTGTATGTAAAATGACAGCTCCTTAACTAATTGTCTTGATCAATGAATAGTCTAAGTTATTTTGTAAATATGCCATTTATATCAAGGGAGATAGTTGTGTCAGGAATATTACTATATATTATAATGGTGACTGCATTCTAACACATTATTTATTATATACATACATTTGAGCAGTCAGTATGTTGACATAATAATGATTGATGTAATAGTATTAGTACAAGGTTAACCCACAGTTGACATCACATACATACAAATTCATAATAATAAATCCATTCAAAAGTCTGTTAAGTTCAATGATTATCTAAAATTTTAATATTTAGTGACCTTATATGATGTCCTAGACATAAATGATGCCTAATAACACCCACTATGAATAGCAAAACACTATAGAATTTCATACTTTCATACATAACAAATTAGGCATTCCTGTAATGTTAGTAAAGATTATTGAATAAATAAATAAATAAATAAATAAATAAATAAATAAATAAATACTGCTGTAGGTGCCAAAATTGATAAGCACTTTAATAATATATTTACATTCTTTCATTTGTACAGGTTTTATTGCTAATCAGTTTATATTATCATATTTCTCAATTGCTCATAAAAATTGAAATCATAACATGCATGCCATATATGCTATTATTAAAAGATATTTTTAGCTTAAGAAGTTTAAATTTTGCTATTCTCTATTCTTCGAAAGCCCTTAACAACAAAGTACACCTCTTATAAAAAAAAAACCTTAGTAAAAGTTGCACTGTTTACTTTAAACATAATAGATAACCTTTGTAAAACTCTGTACATTCAATTGTTTGTATCTTGTTTGTGCTAAAATCTTAATAAGAGCAAATTTATTCCAAAAAAGCATTATGGAGGTGAATAGTGTTTTTTATGTAAATCTATGTATTCTTACCTGTGTCTTGGGCATGTATCCTTTTATGTGCATTAAGTAAAGTTAAGTGTCCAAACATCAGTCCGCATACATCACATTTAAAGCTAATATTTGATATTGTATTCTGAATTCCATTTGGAGCTATTTGCATTTGATTCACTAATGCATAGTTGTAGGAGAACGGTTGTGCTATATAGCATGTCTTGTCATCTGTTGTGGTCAGTTGAGCTATGTTGACACCCCCGGTGACCCCTCCAGCCCCACTGGTAGCCCCTGTGCCAATCTTCCCAATCATGTTGACATTTGTTGTATAGCAAAAGGTTGGGAATTCCTGGAAGACAATATTACAGAAATGTTAACAAAGAATCACGTATCTTATACTTTAATGATATAGGTAGGTATCTTAGATGCAACTAAATTTAGACCACAATATTACCTGTTGTGTTTGTTGAGTAGTTTTCTGTTGAGCATTTTCAATATTTTTCCCTTGAGACTTCTGACTGGGATGCTCTTGGTACTGCAGAGTCGGCACTGTACCGGTCTGCACAGTGTTTGTCGTGAACATCTTGAATTATTTTTAATACATCACTCGATTTATATCATATAACACGCACGCCGCACACTTTTCTGCGAAATATCACATTATATTTAGCACACGCTAGTATTAACACGACACGTAAATATAACGACGAAATTCTAAAAGCGCGGTTATTTGTATACGTGAAACAGAAATCTCGAAAACATACGGTGCGAAGGTAACGGGGAATATTTCTTATCAGTCTACTCTACTCGTAAAAAGATCACTCGTTCGATGAAAGCAGTGTCTCCGAGGATAGTGTTGATGTATGTAAGAAAAGGATGACGGACTATCTATAGACGCGCTTCGAGTAAACGGCGGACGCCATTGTTAATATTCTACAGCTCTGCCTGTTTCATGATACGTCTGAATGTCGAAAAGAGCACATTTTTAGTCATGTCACGGTTACTAATATGTAAATCTCTTACCGTCACACCTAATTTTATATAAATTTTGATTCAGAAACACGGAAAATAAACAACAATTTGATTCAAATTACATTATCTCTATCTCACTTTGAAATCTCTTAATTCTCCATCTCACTGAATAAATGAAATGGCGATACAAATAAGATGGCGATTGGTTTTATTTTTAATTTGATCATTAACCCAACTTCTTGACATTTTGCCCACAAAATATTGTCTAATTAAAATGTTGATAAAAGTTGATAAAATATAGGGTTATTTTACTATGTTGTTTTTTCTATGGAAAATACTAAAAATAAATGGATTATAAATTTGCTTTAATACGTGTTACGTTACTAGGAGACATTTATTATATTATATATATATTTAAAGTAGATAAATTGGTTAATTAGCATTGTTACTACGGGTATTTTTTTATCGTTAAGTATGAGGTAGATATAGAGAGAGAGAGAGAGGAATTCGACGTGCAATTTACACGATTTCTTGCTCTTAAAATTCTAGATCCAGACAACAATAGGGATTTCGATTGCCCTAGATATATTTGAATTTATGATAACTGTTTGTACCACATCAGAATTATGTCCCAATTGTGGGACATAATTTCAAAACTTTGATGCATAATCAAACTTAAGTAGATACAATTTCTTAAACGGTTCAATCATTTCCTATTTCGAATAACCTACATAATATAAAGGACTTAGCCAAATTATAGCCCTTTGTGGATAATGTTTCTTTTCGTGTCATTCTAGGATGCAAGAATGACACGGTTCATGTTAGAGTACAATATTGTCGCCAAAATATTGTTAGAAGTAGGTACTATTAATGGTTTCAATATAAAATTCCTTGTCATCGACTGGTAAATCAGTAAACGATTGATGGTAATCGTATTGACTTGGTACAATACTATGAAAATATTATTAACCATGTATATATATTTTTTGGGGCACCAATTATCACGGCATCAAACAATAGTCTAAACATGATTCATATTTCGTGTCAATAAACAAAAAAAAAACACATTTAGATTTTAAATATCGCGAGTTTATTGTATAATAATATAACAAGATATTTCTAAATTCACCTTCACGTTGTGAACTACTGTTATGATACGTGTTGATAAATTTTTAGCATTACTATGGACAAACTTATCGATTTTATAAACGGTACTATTGTATATTGTGAGCTATCGATTCCATGGAATAAAAAGTCTGTCGTCTAGCTATCGTTATTATATTGATTGATTCGTTCCACTTATTGCAAAAGGGAGCGTTTATATATTTGTACATGTTTCTTTCTCGCGTGCATATAAATTGGTATATATTTCTTTATAAGATTGAAGTCATAGATTATTATTGTATACTGATTGAAGTGGTCACTGCCGCCCATGAATAAGCAGCAACTTCACATAGGTTATGGTCTCTTTAAGAAGTCAGTCACAGATGCGTTGTTACTCCCGAGAACTAAGATGTTCGCCTCATTTAAATGTGCCGGCAACCACACCCTTCCATCAAAACACAAAAACTGCTTCATGATATGTAGCGGTTGCTTTCTCTGTCCAACTGCAGTTTCTACCACCTGGTAGCAAAGCTAATATTTGAACTTAATTATTATGGTATGCAATTTAAATAAAAATAAAATGCCAAAGTAGAATTGATGTCTTTAATCTTACATTCTATATTTACAATTTGCAAATGAGCAGGTAGAAGTTTCATCTTGGTACATCCGTTTATTTAATATCTGTACTGGAAGAGTCATTTGTAGACCATTCTTGTTTGAATTTATCCAGAGCATCCTGTACAGATTTGAAGCTGATCATTTTTATAGTGTCTTCTTGGGCTTGCTGTGTTTGGTTTTGAGTGCTTTGTTCTGTTAAAAAAATATTTTTTTTATTATGCTTAGAAGAAGAATAAAAACAGAAAAATATTAAAAGCCAAATTATACCTGTGCCATCTTTAGGAGTTATGTATCCATGTTCCACTTTAATCAATTTCCTCGTCTTACAAACATATTTGACATTCTTTTCTGGAACTTTATCAAACACTGGGTCTGTTGATTGCGGGGTAGTGTCATCTTCAAAAAACATATATGTTCCCAAAGGATTCTCATATGTACCTGGCAATAAAAAAAAATATTTCAAGACTATAACATATCATCTATAAATTTTTTCGAGCAGGGCTGCATAAAGAGTGAAAGTTACCCACAAGAAATATTTATTACTTAAAAATTAAAAATTATAAATATTTGACATTATAAAATATAATGTCAAATACCTACTACAATATTACAACATATGAGTTGCAAAAAGCAGTTCTTTCTTATGACATTGAATTAAAGAAATTGGGCTAAAACACTGCAATCATATTTTTTGTTAGCTTACTTTATTAACAGTTAATATATATAAACAAATTTTGTGATACTATTCACTTTGAAATTGCGTTAATTATTGCAAGATAAATATAGGAAATCTGAAACGGTTAGCGATCACAAATAAAGTATGAATAATTTACCTGTAAAAAACGTCTCATTCATTTGGACAATAGGATTTTTAGTGTCGATTCCAAGAATGTGTATGCTATTATACTTTTCAATATTAACACTGTCGGCAAATTCAGCATAAACTAAAATTTCCTCCTCCTCCGCATCTGATGTTTCTGCATTAACTTCAGTATCCATCTTATCTTGATTTTTTTTGGATGATAAATATTGAAATTCGTTAATTATTTACGAGTCATGTTTAAATGAAACATAAACATAACCTATGTACAGTATATGATTACCACTTTTTTTAAACTTATATAAACAATTTTTAAATGTAATTTATAGTACTAGAATGTCTCTCTCTGTGAAGCTACAGATCTATCAACATTCAATAGAAGCGAAAATAATTTTCTTAATATTTCATTATAATACTTCAAATAGCACAATCAGCTGAGATTTGACAACAATGACAGCTCAGGACCACAGAGTACATTTGTATATATCTCAGGACAGCTGCTATGATCAACAGACAGCCTTGGACAAAAGCTTGTAGGTATCCTACTTTTCTAGGACGAAGTACAGAAACCTCTTTACAAAAGCACATTATTTTATAGCTAAAAATTGAATTATTTAAAAAATCATTCTTCTTAGAATTGCCGGGTCCAAAATTTAAAATTGAGGGCTAAAAGACGCAAAGGCTTTTTAAATAAAATTCTAGGTTAGGGATACTGTATTTAGAATGACATTCTAAATGTAACAAAATAGTTGTATTTTATGATTTATTTACAGTAATTAGTCATTAAATTAGCTGTATAAAATAAAAAGTAAATTTATAGGCACAGTGTTTCTTTATCTGTTTCAACGACAACAATTCTTTAGTAACTATGTTAAATATGACATCTGTGGTTTAGTTCTAAATGCATGCGCAGAGAAATTGTACTCCGCCAGAAATTTTGGTTTTTCAATCTTTGAACTCGTATTTTCAAGTACACAAAAATGTCGGATTGGGATACTGTTACAATTCTTCGAAAGAAACCCCCAAAGGCCTCTGCTCTGAAGACTGAACAAGCTGTTAATGCCGCACGTCGGCAAGGTGTACCCGTGGATACGCAACAAAAATATGGTGCTGGAACTAACAAACAGCATGTTACTACTAAAAACACAGCAAAACTTGATAGAGAAACTGAAGAATTGCGGCATGAAAAGATACCTCTCGATTTAGGGAAGCTTATTATGCAAGGACGACAGTCAAAGGGTATGAGTCAAAAAGATTTGGCCACCAAAATATGTGAAAAGCCTCAAATAGTGAACGACTACGAAGCCGGACGTGGTATTCCGAACAACATTGTTTTGGGTAAAATTGAAAGGGCAATTGGAATAAAACTCCGAGGCAAGGATCGTGGCCAACCACTACAGCCTCCTGGAGGAAAGAAATAACGGATTCCCTGGGAGGCGAAGACTTAACTCCGATTTGTTTATTGCATAATATTTCTCTAATTTTTTGCTATTGAATGTGTTCTATAGTGTGTATAAATAACAATGTCACTTGTTAACAAAATGATGTAAGCATTTATTTTATTTTTCTTTAGAAGGACTCTGGAAATTTCTATCTGTGATGTTACCATCGTGAAAAACTTAAAAGTGTCATGTAAAATTTATCCAGCGATTGAAGAAATGTGGATGTGATAAGCAATAAAATAGTTTGTTTCAAGTTTTGTTTTTGTTTCACCATCATTGTTCATGTTTCATTATAATTTTTATCGTTGTTTTATCTACAGTTCAGTTCAAATTATTTTTTATATACACTGTAAAGTTTGAACAGCGGTAAATACAAAAACAAAATATACGTGGCGAATAAATAACCTCTTTCCTTTGGGAAGTCTGTTAAAAATAGTATAGGTATGACATTAAGATAGTGACGACGACTCGAATTGCGCTAGTTTGTTTCTGTAATTTATCGATAGCATTGATATCGATTTTTAATCAATAATATCCATCGTTCAAGTGCGAATACTAAATAATTCTAACATGTTTATTGATTTAATTAGCATATTACTAGCTATGATATACTAACACGGGCAATAAACCGCTATGATACGTTTTGCTTATTTATATACAATATATATCGATGATGATTAATTTCAATTTAATGATGTCAAATTATGTACTAGCCCAACAATAAACTAGATTTATGATCATTGATACTCCCGAGAAAATCGATAGTATTGTTCTCCAGCAGTAAAATTGTATCGATCTAATATTTAGCTGTGATATTATCGATATAGCTAATACCAAGCGCTCGTCAGTTAGACAATGAGCTCTATCCAGAGATTAAAGGGGTATGGATGGGCATTTCAGATTTTGTTAGCAACACAAACGAGAACAAAGAATATACGATTGAACCTAAATAAGATTACGGAAAGATTTGTTATATGACTATATATACTATAGCCGCTATTTATACTATTTAGCTATAGCTATATCTTAAACTAGAGCCGGCAATGTGTTAAAAAGTTATAGTTGTCTATAGCCAACGTCAGTCGCCGGTTTAATACATGTGACATTAATGACATTTGTGAGTTTGTCAGAATTGTCAGTTTCAACCTCAAAGTATTCAAGAAGTTTTAGTTTAAGTTCTATATTCTGATATTTATAAAGGAATAAAAGTGTTTTTGTGGTTGAATAACTTTGTTCTATATCAGTGTTTGTGAACGTGTTGAATTAATAGTAAAAATGTCATTTTCATTTGGTTCTACTTCAAACCAAAACACTGCATTTGGGTCTGCCGCCAAACGTAAGTAGTTTTAGGAAGTTCTTGCACAAAATTAATTCAAAAATGCTATAAACTACTGCGCTGAAACTAAAACGAGGCAATGTTTAATAGGACTTGGAAATTCAACTATAGATCTACATTTTGATAGTAAGGGTAACTAGTGTGCATATATAAATACTAATACTAGACACTAGTGTGTGTCTAGGTTTGAGGATGTCATATGGCACTACCATAGGAGGAATTGCCCTATTTTTAGTTAAGGAAAGTAACAGATAAATGTTCTATATCTTCAATCATTTAAAACCGTTAAAGTAAGTGTAACAATCATGAAAATTAAATGATTATGTTATTTCAATTGTGTAGTGTGGGAATAGCTTAGCATTAAGGAATATGTTCCCAATGGGTAAAAACAGAACCCTATAACTAAGACTCTGCTGTCCATACATCTGTCTGTCTGTCATCAGGCCCATGAACTGACCCCATGAACCATAATAGCTAGACAGTTGTAATTGTCGTAGATGATTTTTTTGTTGCTGATATAACAATAAATACCAAAAATAGAATGAACTGTGTATGTATGTATATGAGCAGCTATACAATAAACATGATTTATTAACCTTTTTTTAAAAATAATGGTAAGGAACCTTACCTGCACATATCCGATTGGCATCTGGCCGGTATAATAGTTACAAACATCTAAAGGTTATCATAAAGTAAAGTTTACAATTTCTAGTACCCTATATGTAGTCACAGTCTTTAATGAAGGAGTGGAGGAGAGCATATATTATTTAGTAACCCGTCACCAATGAATCAATGGCTTTGGAGGAGTTTCATACATTACATTTTTGAAATGATTAAATGTTATTTTCAGCTTCATTTTCGTTTGGTAGCACAAACACGGCTACCACAAGTACAGCTGGATTTGGGGGTTTTGGTACAACCTCCACGGCATCAGGATTTGGTACTTTTGGAGCCCCAGCAACCAGCACAGGTATTTATTAAGTTAAGTTGGGGATTGGCAGTGAAGTTTGCAGAGATTCCTTATGCTAATTAGAAAAAATGCTCTACTTTCTACATCAATTATTCAATAATTTGAAATAATGTTTTAATTTTTTTAAAGATTTATAGATTGGTTAGTTTAACTTATATAACAGTCCATGTCAAAGTCTAGACAAGATTTATTGGTGGCTGATTTCCAAATTTCACCTGTAAAACCGACAATATCTTAACCAATGGCATTAAGACCAATTTGAGCACAAAACCTAGATTGGTCAGTATATTTAATAGCCTAGAGTCTAGACAATATTTATTGGAAGCTGATTTCCAAATTTTGTCTCTAAATCCGACCTATTACTACCTCTAAGACCATTTTGAGCATGATTTGTCTTGTGGTTTTTCAGCTGCACCATTTGGCACACTTGGAGCAACACCTGCTTCGACAACACCATCACTATTTGGTAGCACTGCATTCAGTTCCACCACTGCTAAACCTGCTACAGGTATCATATTTTTTCTATAATATAATAAGTGTTTTCTTATACAGGGTAAATATTTGCCATTTTATTTATACTATCGTGATACTTTAATAGGAATTACAATATGTTTATTATTGTTATTATTATTTTAATATATGCTGCATACCTAGTAACTAATTATTATCACCACATAGTATAAAATAAAGTCGCTTCACACTGTCTGTCCCTATGTATGCTTAGATTTTTAAAACTATGCTACGGATTTTAATGCAGTTTTAACAGATAGAATGATTCAAGAGGAAGCTTTTTATGTATACTACATGCATAATATAGTGGAGGAATACTGATAATTATAGTTTTTTGACTTTTAGATGAAACAAAGTTCACCGGGTCAGCTAGTTTTTAAATAAAAACAAAACTCACTGTCTTATCCAGTTTTGTTTCAACAATTATCAGTTGCGTATCAGTGATTAATTGACAGGCAGTTAAGAGCATAAATTATTATTTATGCTCTAACACTATGTAGGTATAATAGCTTACTTTCAACCATCAATTAGCCATTTTACTATTTACTAATAGAAAGAAATGATACTATGGATTTCATCAGGTTTTGGTGGATTTGGTACAAGCACATTTGGCACGGGCTCAACCTTTGGCACAGGAGGGTCCACATTTGGAAGCACTGCCCCAACATTTGGTGCAACTACGCAAGCGTCAAATACTTTTGGGACTGGCACATTTGGCACTGGATCAACTTTTGGCTCGACATTTGGTGCAAAAACCACCCCTGCATTTGGAGGGTTTGGTACTACAACGACATTTGGACAACAACCTCAGGTATACTGCAATTGTTATTTTATAAACTAACTGTAAATACTTATTCATGTAGGATAAAGATATGCTAGTGCATTTAGGATGCTCTCTTTAAGAAATATTTATTTTTATTGTTTTTACTGTCTACTTAATTTTACAACTGCTACAGTTTTTTTGGTAGACTAGTAGAAAATATTATTAGGCCATTTAATATGTTTGCCCTTTCCAAAAATAAATCAATGAATTAGGAATGAAGGAATGGCAATATAAAGGAATTAATGAGTTAATGAATGATAAATAATTGAGCAAATTAATTAATGAACTAATAAATTTATAAACAAATTCTTGGAAGAGTTGTGTTCATAAGAGATTTCATTGTAAATTTACATTTAACACTGAACTTAGTGTAGAGGCAATACTAAGATCACTGTTAAAATTTAGGGTTCCTATTTTTCTATGCACAGTATGTCAAATTCATTAAAAAGCATGACTTAACAAATGTTTTATTTTTATTAATTATGAATTAAAATAAAGTTTGATATTTTCTACCTAAACTTTTCAGATAAATGGGAGTTAAATATAGTTCTTTCTTTTATTTCTTTGAATTACCAAATGAGTCCATGTAGTCCATGTGGTCCACTTACTTACTTATGGTAATTACTACCTATTGACATAATATATGTGGGCAACCTCATATAGCACAGGGATTCTACCTGAAGTCATTGACAGGTGCCTTTCTGCTTCTGAGGACCAACATGATCGACTCATATGAAAATGAGCCGGCCATCATATCCTTCCGCCGAAAAGAAATGTCTGCTGAATTGCCTTTCAAACTGTCACCTGATACTTAGGCAGTTGTCCCACCGTCAGCGAGGAAACGACCAACTATCGACTGTTTTCTCGCTCAAGACATGTACAATAGATATAAATTCTGTGTAAACAAAAGTACAAAATGGATGCATATACAAACTTGATCGTTGATGACTGTTCACGCTGCGGGCGAGGACTCGCTTCACTATTTTGTCTCTGAGTGACAGGAGCCATGAAACATAACGCTCGCTCAACGATCAGATCAAGCTAACGCAGGATTGTGTCCTTGACCCCGCGAGCGAGTGACGCGAGTAATCGATCGTCTCACTCGTACAGAGGAGCGAGTGACCCGATTAATCGCTCGTTTCTTTTGCACAATCGTTTATAGCCGAGCTACTTAACTACCAGAATTATGCACTCGTTCCATGCTGCTCGTCTTCTCGTTTCTATTCTAGCTCTACTCGCTACTCATTTATCGTTTCCGGTGGGACAACTGCCTTACACTTAGGGGTAAAAGGGGTGTGTAGTCTCTTCAGAATTTAATAATTTTTAAACTTTTTTGATAGCAGCAACAGCAGCCCCAACAGCCGCAGGGTCCGTCGAATGCGCACGAGGCGCTCGCGGCGGCCATCTACAACTGCGCGGTGTTCGGCGACGAGCGGGACCAGGTGCTCGCCAAGTGGAACTTGCTGCAGGCGCAGTGGGGCACGGGTATGCTCAGCTCTGTAATATATATGGGAGGCTGTGAGTTAGCTCTATATCAACAGATTTTTTCAAACTTATTTATTTATTTAAATGTCTTCCAATTTTAGAATAATTTTTTTTACCATCACCTAAAGTGGGCATTATGGGAAATAGCCAAAGAAGAAAAATAACAATTATCCGCTATATCTAAAAAATAAAGTTGACATCCTTGAAATCAGTCACAAAATCACCCAACACCGCTTCAATGCTTCATCCTGGGGATCCTTCACCGCCTCTTTATATGCTCTTATTACCGACAAGCAGACACTACCACACTCTTTGAGAAACATCATAAAATTCGCCTTATTTATTCAATGGTATATATCCATATTTATCAAAATGCATTTGGCTAGCATGGTTAATTACTTAATTGGACATATTTTAGTAATAATAGCAATGTATTTCTAGGCCATAATAAGTGGTAAGTTATGGATAATTTATACATAATATATGTATGTCAATGTTATGTATATTATAGTCAAGATAATTGTATACAACTTATATAAATCAAATTGTTTCCGGAATTTGGAACAATATGGTTGTAAACAAGTACAGTTGTCAAAGTTGTAATAAATTGGTTGTTTTCTAGGGCAAGCCTACTACAGCCGCAATGCACCACCATTGGAGCTTAATGAACAGAATCCTCAGTGTCGCTTCAAAGCTGTCGGCTATTCAAGACTTGGAGGTAGAGAAGACAAAGATGGCCATGTGGCTCTGATATTTAACAAGAACAGCCAGGAAATTAAGTAAGTAGTAAATATTTATTGAAACTAGATAGTGAAATATATACATAATATTTTCTAACTAATAACTTTATTGATATTTGACACTTTTAATAAAACTATGTTGTTTATATATAGTCCAATAGTTGACTGGACTAAGACAAAAAACTAGAGAATTCTTCTAGAATTAAGTCGGTCTTTTGTACCACCTTTTAAGGTGTAACTAAGTTTAAATAAATAAACAAATACATGATTTGTATATATTTTTTTCTTTTCAGTAATTGTGTTGTATTTTTTTTTATTCAGGAACAATCAGCAAGCTCTTATCTCTTCTTTGTCGAGTCTGCTGGGGAACAAACCGAACTTAGCAGTTAACATCGAGTCTATAAAGGCTGCATCGGAAAATAAGAGTCAGGTAACTGTTTTGAATCAATATGATAATGAGTCTAGAGGATTTAGTGCAGAATCGTTATATTTTATTGTGTATAGTGCCCTCGCGGTTTTTGATTATAATTACTTTTGTTACCATTACTCGACCAAAGTTTATCGTAATCGTGGCTACACAATTTTATTATTTATTCTTTCATTCTCTTATTATTTAGTCTGCTTCTACGAAAATTTTCTTTTTTAGTCACGGTATAACGACATATAATACTTACTATAACTTACTATCAGCCTTTTGATGTCCACTGCTTAACATAGGCCTCCCCTAAATGGCGCCACTCCAACCGGTCCTGTGCCCTCTGAATCCAACGGTTTCCCGCTGTCTTCTTCAGGTCATCGGTCCACCTGGTAGGGGGGCGACCTGTACTTCTTTTGCCTAAACGTGGTCGCCACTCGAGGACCTTCCTTAACAGAGTTCATAATCTTGCATATTGCATTGAAGTTTGCATACAATTTTTACTGAGATTTTAAGATAATAAAAGAACCAATTCGCGTATTAACTATAAAATCAAATTTGCTGTATTTACCATTTAATCTTCTAATGTTATTGTAATCGTTAACATGCCATCATTCAACAAAGTAAAACTCTTAAACTTCGTTACAGGTAGTGATATACGTACTAGACAAGGGCGCTTCCGGAGTCCTGCCGGGAGCGCCGCCCCCCGCGGGGACTCCGGTGAGCGCTTCTGAGTTAGCCGCGTTCCTCAACGCGGGGACCGCTCGCACCGCGCTCGCTGGGGCAGGCTGCTCCAGCGTGGCCGCTGTTACAAGACCCACGGAGCAGATGTTGACACAGTACCTGCAGACACCACCGCCGGGTATTGTTACATACCATACTATACATAGTCGTAAAATTAGCTCAGACTTTATGTCCGCCAATTCGCACTTGGCCAGCGCGTTGGACTATGGCCTAAAACTCTCAATCCGAGAGAAGACCCGTGCCCAGCAGTGGGACAATAATGGATTGACGATTATGAATACTCTAAAGTAACATACTTTAGAGTTTTACTTTAGACTTTTGGTTTTCTGAGATTAACAATGACTAAAAATTTAGGATTGAAGTGCAAATGGGCATGCAGTCCACCCGATGGTAAGTGGCCACTACCGCTCATGGACATCATAATAACGAGTCTATCTGAAGTCAATCACAAAAGCGTTGCGAAGCTTATGGCCTTATATAAAAGTGAGCCACCATTCACACTCTTCCACTGAAACACAGGGACTGCTTCCCGCTAGAAATAGGTGTGGCAGTGGTTCTCCTCGGTCAAACCATTTATGTTATGATGGATGGATGGACCTGCAAAAAGAATGTATTCTGAGAGAAATTGTTAACAACGACTGTTCAAACCATACCAAATAATATGCTAATACTAATCATACTCTTTTTTAA
This sequence comes from Spicauda simplicius, assembly GCA_949699795.1. Lineage (NCBI taxonomy): Eukaryota > Metazoa > Arthropoda > Insecta > Lepidoptera > Hesperiidae > Spicauda > Spicauda simplicius. The sequence goes on along the minus strand of OX453060.1, from coordinate 15,996,397 downwards.
ATGCAGGTATGGATATAAGGTTATGGAAGCAAGCTCAAGTGGACAATCCCGACCCAGAAAATTATATACCAGTTCCAATAATTGGATTCTCTGAGGTAATGTATTATTTAATATTCTAATGTTATTTATGCCTCATTTGATACGACATTTAATGACCTGGCTGATTAATGCTAAGGTTATTCATTGAAAATAGCGACCATGTGACATAGTGGGGTACAACCCATTATTGTCCCACTGGTAAGCACGGGTCTTCTCTCAGAATGAGAGAGTTTTAGGCCATAGTCCACCGCGCTGGCCAAGTGCGAATTGGTGTGACGTAGTACGTACGTAGAAAAGTTAGCTGCGGTGTACATAAAGTATATCAAGTATAGGATACAGTCATTAGAATATTTCTTTTATTATGTTATACACGCTTATTGGTGTTTCAAGTGTTCGGTTATATAATTAAAACCACGGTTATATATCGTTATATATTTAATATATCGTTGTATGTTTGTTGGATTAAATAAAAACAGCAGCTGTGCGCGGCAGCGTCCAGCGAGAGATCGCATGTGAATTCATACCTAAAATATATTCTTGGTTACAAGATATAAGGATGCATTTGACGATCCGCGTGGCGCAACGGTTACCATACCGGTCTGACGCGCAATGGGTTCCGGGTTCGATTCCCGGCCAGACAGGTATCTGAATGATGAATTTAGATTCATGTTCTGTGTCTGGGTGTTTGTGTATTCGTCTTGTGTGTGTCCATGGTACACACGACACAGGAGAAAATCCTAGTGTGGGGCTAAGCAGTGCCAGATTAAGCCAGCGCGGGGCCTGTAGCAAATTGGGATCGGAGGCCCATAGTTTGCCTTAAGTAAGGGTATTAAATAAAACAAAACTGTTACAAGTAATCTTTTCTGAATTTAATCTGGGAAAATTAAGACACTTTCTATATGTACTTCTTTCAGTTTAAGATTTTCGGGATAGCAAAGATAGTAAAATATAAAAAGTAGGTGTTAGGCCGTAGGGTCACTCTAGTCGCGGGGCCCGTAGCATTTGCTACTCTTGCTATGTGGCTAATTCGGCACTGGGGCTATGTGTAGAAAGCGAGTGTTCAATTACATCAGCGCCACGGCATGGTCTTCCTAGCTATGACATATTTGCTGAGCCTGACATATTTGCTGAACCTGTTCGCAGTCACTGTTGCATTAAATTATTGTCACTTTCTTCCTAGTTACATAATACAATTTATAGCCATTGCTTTTTGTGTTTGTATAAAATGCTTTATATTGAGTGCGACATGTAGTTACTGTGAATAAAGCATTCATTCATATATAAAATTTTTAAAATATAAATATGCACAAAATTTTAATCAGCTAAAGTTATCAGCATTGTAATATAGTGTCTAATTGTAAGGCTTTTATTGATAAATACGAGTATGTGTGTGCCATACATTTAGAACGCCTTAACCGGCATATTCAATTTTTGGCGCCCTTTTTTTAAACATCTTATGTAACCAATATTATTCTAACCCAAAAATGGATTAAAAAATGTGTGCGTGTACTAGCGTACACTCGTAAGAAGTGAAACTTCTTTATGACGTTATTTTTCAAAAAATAATTTACTATATGCAACTTTACAGAAATTGGTTAAATAAAGTTAAATTAGATAAAGTTTAATAAAAGGCTTTTATTAAACTTTATCTAATAATCTAATCTATAATAATCTATCTAATATCACGCGTGGTAGGGATAAGAAAAAGATGGCGCGTAACGGAAAAAAAAGATGGCGCGTAACGAAAAAAAAAGATGGCGCGTAACAGAAAAAGATGGTGCGTAACGAAAAAATGTTACACTAAATTTTTTTCCAACCTCGATAATGAAGTTTCACTTCAATAGTGATCTTTTATTTATTTCTTTCTTTCATTTATACATTTACGTATCGTTTCCCCAGATCGCGTTCCGGTCCCGGTGCCAGAGCGAGGAGGCGGCGCTGCAGGCGAGCTACCTGCGGCGCACGGAGGCGACGCTGGGCGAGCTGCGCACGCGGCGCGCCGCCTCCGCCGCCACGCTGGCGCAGCTCGCCGCGCGCCTGCACGCGCTGCGACACACGCTGCTGCAGGTACGCTGCACCGACCCTGCTGCAGGCGAGCTACCTGCGGCGCACGGAGGCGACGCTGGGCGAGCTGCGCACGCGGCGCGCCGCCTCCGCCGCCACGCTGGCGCAGCTCGCCGCGCGCCTGCACGCGCTGCGACACACGCTGCTGCAGGTACGCTGCACCGACCCTGCTGCAGGCGAGCTACCTGCGGCGCACGGAGGCGACGCTGGGCGAGCTGCGCACGCGGCGCGCCGCCTCCGCCGCCACGCTGGCGCAGCTCGCCGCGCGCCTGCACGCGCTGCGACACACGCTGCTGCAGGTACGCTGCACCGACCCTGCTGCAGGCGAGCTACCTGCGGCGCACGGAGGCGACGCTGGGCGAGCTGCGCACGCGGCGCGCCGCCTCCGCCGCCACGCTGGCGCAGCTCGCCGCGCGCCTGCACGCGCTGCGACACACGCTGCTGCAGGTACGCTGCACCAGTACACTGCAGGTGCACGACAGCTGTTGCAGTCGTGCTGCGTTAGAGCTGCTACGGTCAAGCTGCACGACTCTCGCTGTAGTTATCTTGCACGATAGCCGCTGCGGTCGCGGTGCAAGGCATTCTCTGCGGTTGCACTGCATGATAGCTGATGCTGTCGCGCTGTCCGATAGCTGTTGCTGTCGCGCTGTACGATAGCTGTTGCTGTCACGCTGCACGATAGCTGTTACTGTCGCGCTGTACGATAGCTGATGCTGTCGCGCTGTACGATAGGTGTCGCTGTCGCGCTGCACGATAGCTGTTGCTGTCGCGTTGCACGGTAGCTGTTGCGGTTGCGCCGTACCGCACGCGCTGTGGTCGCGCTTCACGACAGCCACTGCAGCCGCGCTGCAAGTCAGCCGCTGCGGTCACGTTGCCACGGATGGTCCGTGGCAGCGTGACAGCAACAGCTGGTGCAATAACATGTTGCAATGATTACTTACTTCATGTTAAGTAACATAGCTCAAATTAACCATATTTATGTCTTTGTGAAAGACTTGATAGATTGGTGAAATCCAGATACACAGTTCTTTAAAAGAAATGTATATGTGTGCGTGAGTGTATGCTTGAGTGTGTTCGCGCATTCGAGCTTGCGACCATTTCTGAATGGAACCTGCCTGAGTCTAACATGGAACTAAGTAAGCATGGGCACTGCAACTTCAGATAGGATTAACCTCTACCCGAGAATATTCACAGATACTTTGCCAATACTTAACACTATATATAATGTCGGCGCAGAATGCCGATCAGGACAAATTTCTTAATCGTACGACATTATGTGTGTGCGAAACGTGGGTATACGGGCAATTAACAACCGTATAAAACAGATTTAGTATTCACTAGGTACAATTAAAACTGAGCACTTTAACACAAATCAATCCATCCATAAATCCATCAGCTCTTTGAGGTCTCCTGCTGGACATAGGCCTACCCTAAATGACGCCACTCCAACCGGTCCTGTGCCTTCTGAGTCCAACGGTTTCCCGCTGTCCTCTTCAGGTCATCTGTCCACCTGGTGGGAGGGCGGGTGCTCCTTTTGCCTAAACGTGGTCGCCACTCGAGGACCTTCCTTCCCCATCGGTTATCGTTATCACAAATATAGCAACGAAATGAATAACAGTTCCTAGAGAGGAGACACGCTCACTATGACGGTCTCGTGTCCCGCGCACTGCCCAGCTAGGACCGCGAAGTTGTCCGAATGTCGATTGACGTCGTTGTCGTTGTCGTTGCGATAGTGCTGCCATCTCTCGGAACTCGCTCCGCGCTTCGTTTGCCGTTCATACTAATGATTTTTTCCGACATATTTATTTATTTTATTTTATTTTTTTGACACATCGACAGCAATACACACAGACATTTACAATAGTAACTTATACTAGACAAAATTGGTGTGCATGCCAATTATGGATGCGTACATCATTTGTTAGAGTAGATGTTGTTGTTAATTTATGTTACATTAAAAAATAAAAAAATAAGACAAAACTAAACCTAACAAATACAAAAAGATAACAAAAAAGGCTAAATAATTGAGGCTAATAAATCAGTGACGAGAATTTAACATTAAATAAAAGAAAAGATACAAAAGATACAGATTATGTAAAGAGATGTGCGGTAACATATATATGTAAAGTATTGTTTGTAAGGCTTATAACTACGATTAACAATATAAAAATGTGAGTATAAAGTTGGAAAACTGAGCCGTTAACAAATAATAATTTACTTCTGTTTTTGTTGGTAACATATAAAACAATATACTATATGTAAATACATATAATGATATTATTTTGTTTTGATTTTCTCGCTTGTGTAATATTTAGCAGACTTTATTAGTTCTATAACATAAAGTATATAAACATTCTTAGAACAAAATCATGTCGACACTAGATTGGACTTTGTATTGTATTCGTTTCTTATCTTTTTGTCATTCATATAATCATAAAAAATTATATTTGCAACAATGTAATCATACGAATATTGTGAAATCGTAATGATACTATTATCAAAATTAAGATTAATTATGATTTCACCATAACATAATATCATAATATTTATGGAATGTTGTGTATGTCGGAATGACAGTATAAATGTTGAAAAAAGATGACGTCACAATAGCCGTACGTGTACCGGCCTATAAGTGCGTTCCATTAGACGTTCACAAAGTTCACGCTCACGAGCGCAGTTTTTCCCTTTCCACTAGCTTGCGAGCGTTACTGACATAATCTCTAGTGGAACGATCACTCGACCCACCTTATTAAATGGGTCGTCGTGAGCTTCGCATTGGCGTAAGTCATGACGTCATGAGTAAAGTATTCGTCGCGACCACCACGACCGCGGTCGTCTTGTGGTACGACGTTTTGGGCGTTTAGGGCTTTGTGAGCGTCTTTTGGAACGCGCCCTATATAGAACGATCGATCCACCTGTTTTATTTATCGGTTACGCCTATTAAAAGGGTCTGAGCACTATGTCCGGCGTGTAGTTGATTTTATGCTTCGCAGGGCACGGACCGCTGTCAACAGGCTCTTCCAAGTTCTAACATCATCTAAAAGTAATCCCTTGTTACCCATTTCTGCTGTTTGAATCGATTATCTCAGATTTATCTGATCAGATCTTTTTGTACCATTTCTGATGTACGAGATCGGCGGCTGTTCTCCGACATCAATCAGCTGACCTTCTGTTCTCCGACATGTATATAAAATATGTTTGTCTGATACTAATTTGCAAACTAAAGCTGCATCCATGGTTTTGATTTTAATAACATTTATTCTTATTAATAAGAAATATTAAAAGTTGAAGATTGTATGGATTTTGCGTGTTTCTTGCTCTTCAACTTATGGTCTAGATTGATACATTACATTGGAAGATGCTTGGCTAAAGAAGCTAGCTACATATCCTTTATAAAGTTGCTTATACATGTGTATGGGCAGCAGTGAATACGAACAGTGGCATGCAGTCCACTTGATGGTAAAAAGGCAGCCTATATATGGACTGCCTATAGAAGTGCAACCTAATAAGATGAGAACGAGAGAACAGAATGAGAGAGTTTTAGGCCATAGTCTACCGTGCTGGCCAAGTGCGAGTTGGTAGACATATCTATATACACTAGTCACCCGTCGCAACGGTCGAAATTCGACCGTAATTTTAATTAAAAAACTAAACTTCGTATTGTCCAAAGTAGCACTAATATTTCTCTAATTTAAATAAATTGTTATAATTTTCAAGTTATTTTGAACGCACCCGTTAAAGGTAAAAAGAGGTTTATTTAACTAAGCTGCATTTAAAAGCAATAGCGGTATTTTGACAAAGACATTGTTGACGTTTATGTGTTTTCATTAGGCGCGTTCCAGATGACGCTCACATAGCCCCAAACGCCCAAAACGTCGTTCCACAAGACGACCGCGGTCATTATGGTCGCGGCGAAAACGTCACTCATTACGTCATAGCCCACGCGACGCTCACGACGACCCATCTAAGAAGGTGGGTCGAAGTGATCGTTCCAGTAGAGAATCCGTCAGTAAAGCTCACAAGCTAATGGAACGGGAATAACTGCGGTCATGAGCGTGCGCTTTGTGAACGTCTAATGTAAGGCACCCAATAGTAAGACATAGAATGTTCAATTTTGTTTATTATGTATGTCTTTGTGTGAAATGCAAGGTTAAGAGTGTGTAATTTGTTTTTAGTTGATTTTATGTATGTTATATGCATCATTGGAAAAAAAATATTAGCATTGCGCAATTCTTCTCTACATCAACTGTAATCGTGCGCAACTTCATACTCATCGGCCTGCGGCAAGTATCTTAAAACAAATCACAAGTTTATGGTTCACGTATCTATACTAATATATAAAGCTGAAGAGTTTGTTTGTTTGTTTGTTTAAACGCGCTAATCTCAGGAACTACTGGTTCGAATTTAAAAATTCTTTTTGTATTGAATAGACCATTTATCGAGGAAGTCTTTAGGCTATATAGGCACGCTGCAACTATTAAGAGCGAAGAAATAATGGAAAATGTGAAAAAATAACGGGGAAAATTATTCATCCTTGAGGGCTTCCGTTGCGTGCGCTGCGAAAACGGTACAAGATACCAAAAATATATGTATGAAAGAATTATTTCTCTTGAAATTATCTACAAAAATGTCCGCGACAGTATATGTCTATCTTTTAAGATTAACTCACTAGAACCGTTTTCATGGTAATCAAATTCGGTCGAAATTAGTTAAGAGTTGTATCAACGTAATAATATCAATAATAATATCAGTCCACCAATTCGCACTTGGCCAGCGCGGTGGATTATGGCCTAAACTCTCTCATTCTGAGAGAAGACCCGTGCCCAGCAGTCGGACAATAATGCGTTGACGACGAATAATATCAATCTTTGTCCAAATAAATGTGTTATTGATTAAGAGTATTTAATTGTGGACAAAATTGTCTTTGAGATCACTTAATTTCAATGAACATCTTAGAAGACATGACAATTTTAAAATAACACCGATATAAAATTCAGCCGCGCCGCATGATGTGCAAAACATGACGCTGCAAGGAGGAGGGACGGTGGTTGTATGCAGCGTTATTTGTTTTTGCGTCGTTATATCGTCGTGTAATAATACTTTTTAAATACGCGGAGGAAGTCGCGGGCACAGCTAGTTGTGTATACAAAGTGTTCAGTGACGATGACGCGAGTTCCATGATTATTTCACCCAAATGCCTAACCTCTAAGTCTTCCTATAACTTAGTGTGTATCTGCAGGTGATAGCGCGTCAGGAGGTGACGGGGCGCGTGGGCGCGGCGCTGGCGCCGGCGGAGGAGGCGGCGCGCGCGCGGCTCCACGAGCTGGCCTCTCAGCTCGCCGCGCCGCCCCTCTACAACGTAAGTCAAATTCAAAAATTCAAAATTCAAAAAGTCTTGCTAAATGTATCATAGGTGGTAGAAACAGTGCAGTTCGACCGGGAAGTACCAACGCCACACCTATATCTAGCGTGAAGCATTTCCTTTTTTTTATCTGACTGAAGTAGCAAACGAGCGAGCATGCAGTCCAGATCCCGGGGTCCCCATGCACCGTTGAGGACGGCCACCTTGTGCGGTAGGAATCCCACATAATTTGCGTCGCTACCACGTCGACGGGTACCGTTAGGAGGTTTCCCCTCGTAAAAAAAAGGTTGATATCCATACTCCTAAGTGCTTTTGTGTTAAATTACATTTTTGTACACATGTTTGAAAACTAAAACTGACTGATGTAACAATTTAGATGCCAATTTAACGAAACTGAGTATTTGGCTTTCGGTTTTGATATAATGGGAAATCTTTTTCACCATTTTCGAAACATTAACCCCCATGAGAGAAAATTGGGTTTGAAAGTTTAATGAGAACTTAATATTTGGTTTTGGCTTCTAAAGGATGAATTATGGTTCACGCGAACGAAGTCGTGGGTTCTTAAAACCATAAAGCGGCGCTACGTTGCAGATTTAAAACAGAAACAGGTAAAATAGGCATTTTGGTCTTCGTTGAATACATTTAGTTATGGGGAGGGTACCTACATACACACACACAAACATACACATACGCTTTCTACACTCATAGCCCCACACAAGGATTTTCTCTTGTGTAGTGGGTACCATGGACACACATAAGACGAACACACAAGCACCCAGACCCAGAACATGCATCTAAACTCATCATTCAGATACCTGTCTGGCCTGGAATCGAACCTGGAACCCATTGCGCGTCAGACCGGTTTGGTAACCGCTGCGCCACGCCGGTCGTCGTAACATTGTATTGTCAAATATAATCTGTATGTCAGTGTTATTATTCTGGTTTGATTTGGTTACGTGTCAATCTCTTCAAGATCTGTAGCGATTCAGTTCAGTTATCATTATTTTATGTTCAATTTTTTTCATCCAAATATATCATTATCCTTGTGGATGGTCCCTGTAGCTCCGGGATCAGAATAGGGCTAGCGCATCCCCTACCTGTCGTAAGAGGCGACTAAAAGGGGCTTCCGGGGTTGAAGACGGCTAGAGTGGGAGCTCGAACCGTTCGGTCAGGCAATCCCGGGAAGGACGGCGGTATGTGTGGTCGCATACCGTCGTAAAGACTAGACGGAGTGGTGGGCCCAGCCGCCCATCTGGGAGGACCCCCATGGGGCAACGCGCTCGGAGGATTCCGGTTGAAGTCGTTTCGAGATCCCGGAGTCCTCCTTTTCAGCGCCGAGGACGGCCACCGGAGGGGTTTAAGTGTGGTAAAAATCCCACATAACCCTGCGTCGCTCCCACGGCGTCGGGTATCTTTTGAAGGTTTCCCCCTCGAGAACGAAAAAAAAAATCTTGCGGATGTAATGTTTATGACGTACTAAATTTATCCATACGCTTTCTTATCGTATAACGTATCGTAGATAATACAATAGTGAAGAGCTCCACTTGCGAAATTGAACATAGGCACGAGTTGTAGAAATGATTTTAAATTCGTCTAGACGCTAGACGATTGTTTGCAATCTTCATGACAATCACTTATATACATAGATAACGCTTTATCTGAATATTATGCCTAAGTGGATCTTAAATGCGGATTTGTATAAAAACTTTATTTTATCGTCTTTATAAATTCATTTTATTCATTATTCATTCATGTATTATAAATGGCACTTATTATTATATTTTATATTTATTTCGTATAAATTAAATCTGCATTAATTTTACGAAATTATGTTACGTGCTAAATTATGTTCTCTTGCTACACTTGTTTCCATTCAATTTATGGTTAAAATTACATTTTTATCAATAAATATCTATCCATTTTGAGTACGGGTTTCCGGGTTGTGCAGAGCATGGACATCCATATTCGACTTCAGATAAGATCATACTTCTGCCTGATTTTGATCACATATGCGTATTTTTTTTATTTGAAGTATATCAAAGATGCGTTGCTACTCTCGAGGACTGAATTAGTCTTGACTAATAACTTTTTTTGCACACAAAAATGTTTTAACTCAAATTTAAATAACCGTAGGATATACGACGTAACTATAGTAAAGAATATGTTCAATAGGTTCGTAGATTTTATCAAGATGTTAAAAAACGTCATTTTGATAAAACCGCGCTTATATTATTTTATCAAACAAAAATTGCTTACGTCTAATCTGCAATACCTGCATCGTACGTGATGCCTTCAATTTCTTCATAATAATGGAGAGTTCCAAAAAACATTTCATGAAAAATTTAATGAGACCCTTTAATACAAAATCTATGGGTGGCAGAAAGACTACATGTTTTGTCCACGTTTCGTAAAAAGTGATCATGAGGGCTGTCGTTTTTATTTTATTTATGGCTCTATTTATTTTCGGATTTATTTTCTGAAACTCTACCAACGCGTCTTGTGAAACATTGTTTAATTGGTAATCACTTAAACACATGGTAACATAGTTCCATCACCTCTAACAGTCAGACGGTATATTCGCGAGGCCTACGACCTTGCGTCAAATATTCGAGCGCACTCGTATCCCGCGTGTTCGCTTATCTCTTATCGCTATCGGCCCTTATCTCCAGACATGTGTTTAGACAATGTTTGCGGTGCGTTTTGCCTTATGGGGACATGTGGCGAATCGGTGTGGGCCTTGAAACTTGGACCGTTCGATCCCATGTTGAGAATCACGTTTTGTGATTGTGCTTCGATCTGCGGAAGATTAAACGGCTCCTGTATCGTATGTGCTCATCTGCTCGTTTGGCTGTTACTTTCATGTTGACAAAATGATTTTTTTTTTATGTGCATATTATATGTGATTCATATAATGTGATTCATCAGGCTGATATAATTATGTTTATAGGATGCAGTAAATATTTCACATTAATCAGATTTCTTCCACACTTGTATTTCTTGAAATAACACTATAGGTATTTGAGTTTATAACGCGAATAGTATCATTATTTTGTTTATAAACAGCGCTGCGTTCAGTGTTTGTTCATGCGACAATCTTTGCACTTCATTGTTCAGTCATTGAGGCGTCATTTGAGGTAATTAGTATAGCAACGTGTATGTACGCAGTACGTAATCTCGTTGAATTAGGGCCGCCGGTGCGCGTGCACAGCGCTCGGGTTATCAGCTGAACCGGTTATAACCGGAACGACAGGTGAATGTCATCGCTCATCTTTTATCGCTAATACCCTGACTGTAAATTACGTGAGTTTGGAGTAATCCCACTTAAGACCATTGTAATTGCAACAACTAAGTAGCGTATTGTTATACTTAGGGGGCGTTTATTCGCTACGTATGGTAATTTTGGCGATTTATTGGCTACCGCTCCTTCCCCTTTTGTTTAATTGAAGGACTACTGCATAAAAAGGAAAACTAATTGATTTAATACAAAGTGTATGAAGTTGAATTAATTGTACACGATTTCTCGTAGAAATGAAATACAGTGATATTTGCCTCTCTTTGTGTGATAAGGTGAGATTTTGACAAGAACCCCCCTTCTACTGCGAATGTCTTACGAGTTTCATAGATGCTTCATTATTTAAATGTTATTTTACACGTAATAAAGAAGAATACATTTTTTTAGTAAATGGAAACGATTACGTGGGGCATTTAGATCTGGTTTAAAATACTTTTTTCTTATCATGCGGATTTATGTCCGCATCTATCTCTATGTACTGATTAATCTGCTGCACTTCACGTCCTGCAAGCGTGTGAATGACATAGGAAAAATATTTTTAAAATGATAGGATCGAATGGGATGAAGCTCAGAATCGCAAAAAAAACGTAAATTCGATTGATAATAAAAGAGACATATAGAGACGTTTTGCAGACAGACATATTTTATAAGTTTGCTTTCCCATTTTAACTACTAAATATCTATTGTACGTGGGAACGCATGCAATCTCGATTGCCTTTACGTGAACCCTTCGTTGGTGTAAAGGTATGTTAGTAAATAAATCTGAAATAATGTACACTTTTTGTCCAGGGCCGTCTGAACGAGCTGTCGTGCGCTGTGCGGCTTCAACGTAGCGCAAGCGCAGGCGCTCCTCAAGAGAGATACCATCTTGATCCAGGTGATTATCTTGTAAAATGATTACATTTATTATTGTATTTATAGGATATTTTAGATTACTTTTCGTTAAACTGCGGTGCACTACCGCCTTGATAGCAGATACAGATATTTTAAATGACCTTGGAATATGGTAGTTGTGCAATACGTTACTTTATTCAATCATCATTTTATTAATTTCTTGCAGCAGTGTCTCGATATTGAAGAATTTTTAGTTGAGTCTTTTTTCTATCATAATATTTCTATGTGAAGAAGGCATATCACATAATATTAGTAAAACACTTTAAATTGTTATGAACAAGGAAGTTAAACATTACCTTATCTACAGTACCTTACATACTTACAGTATCTTATTTTTGTTATCAGAAGCCCAGGAAGACGTGAAACAGTTCCTATCGCTCCAGCAGAAGGGCATGGCGCATCTGATGGACACAGCTAAGAAAGATCTCGCCGCGTTGAACATAATCGCCGAAGATATGGCCCGACTTGTACGAGCTTAGGGTTTTAATATAAATTTTGTAAGCAATGTTCGAGGACTTTATGAATAAAATGTATTTTCTTGGTATTTTTTGAGTTTTTATGTCGCATGTTTGTAAATGTTGTACTTATTTAAATAGTATAAAGGCGCTTTTAATAATCTGTTATTTATCTTTATCTATTTTGAAAGATGTTTATGTCACAAATAATATAATATAAGTGTGGGATTTTGTTTGGATTCCCTGGACTTATTGATAAGATTAGTGCTTAATGGCAGGTGGCCTGAATGGTCAACATGAGATTAAGTGCCTATTTCGGTAACTTTTGATAATCATGGTAGGTGAACGTCGCTCCAGCAGGAAAGTAGCACGTAGAGTGATATGAGTGGGACGTATAATTAGTGCCCAATCTGCTGTAAATGTGCGCCAAATAAAAAATTTGTGCGTGTTGTAGTTTTTGAAATAAACGGAAAAAACGATTCCTGCTGGGGTAACGTTGTTCCAGCAGGAAAATTCTAAACGAAAGATCGAAGAGTTAAAAATTGCATATGAGCAGAGAGCTTATATTTGTGCAAATTTGTGCGCTAAAAATATAATTTGTGCGTCTTCAGGTTCTCGAGATATTGCGTTTCCTGCTGCGGTAACGTTCTGCAAAATCGCGTATCTAAAAGACTATTGTATGTGCGCCTGTAGAATAAACATGTACAAATAGCTCTTAATTTGTGTGTATTTATGACAAAATTAGATTTAAAAAAATACTTATAGTTTTCGAGTAATCACGGTTTTTTCAAAAATCCAAACAGTGTCATAGCTCCTAAATAAGAAAACATATAAGGTCACTGAAAACTGCATTCGGTCCGTCTTGGCGTGGTTAATTAGCACAAAAAAAATCAAAAGTGCACATACGTGCGTTTTTGGATAATATGAATTAAAGTCAAAAAACGACGTCCTACCTTTGACGTCACCGTTCAAGAAACTGGCTCAACCTAAGATGTTTGGGCATTAACCAAAAATTTGTGCGTTTAGTCAAATAATATGTAAGATAAATATCCAGTGAGAAATACTTCGCATTAAGTAAATATAAACAAAAAAACAAAACAGACACAAACGCTGGTTATACGACCAAATTCGAATGACTATAAAAAAGCGGGGATTTTATACATGCTAATGACCTTCTTAACTTTACACACTAACCGATTAAAACTTAGTATACTCGAGTACACTGAAGTAGAAAATAGAAAATAAACTTTTTATTTGTGCGGTAGATTTGTACACGATGAAGTACATAATAAAAAAAAAGAGCTTAATTGCTACTTGGAATATTATTAGTTATCTTCATTCCAAATTTAATTAAAATACATTCAGCACTACAATTCAGCATACATTAGGACATTTACATTAATAATATGATAATAGTCTTAATTTGTTAATTGGAAACTGATTTGTGATTTTAAATTATACAAGATACAAAAATATAAAGTGTGTGTGTGTTTATGTACACGCGTTCGAATTTATACTTCTTTGGCTTAATATAATATAAAAATCTTTTTAAAAGTTTTATCTTTCGCATAATTCTACGCTTGGAGAAAAAACGACATTAACAGTAGAAAAAACTAAAATGTTCACTATAGTTAACTTCAGGGTGTCGGGTTTACTTGTCGGTGTGCGCACGCATCGTACGACTCTATTTACTCTCATCATTTTTACCTAGCGCGCCAAAAGAAGTATAACTTTAATAACCATAAGGAACTTTTTGCGTTCGAATATTTTACTTAAGATTTTTCTGCGATCTTATTTAAGAATCAAAATTAAAGAAAATATAAATATGAATTTTCACACATACTAGGTCTTTCATTTGATAATTACACGATCCATTTATTATATTTTGTAATTATTTCCCTAAAGGTCGTATAATTAATCACCAATAAACGTTTGAGCATGACAGTACCTGCAATAATACGTTCAAGAAAGAAAGGTCATTAGTATATATGAAACCCCCGCTTTTTTGTAGTGATTCGAATTTGGTCGTATAACCAGCGTTTGTGTTACTGTTTTGTTTTTTGTTTATATTTACTTAATGCGAAATATTTCACACTGGAATTTTATCTTACATATTATTTGACTAAACGCACTAATTTTTGGTAAATATCCAAGCAGCTTAGGTTGAGCCAGTTTCTTGAACGGTGACGTCAAAGGTAGGACGTCGTTTTTTGACTTTAATTCATATTATCCAAAAACGCACGTATGTGCACTTTTGATTTTTTTTGTGCTAATTAACCACGCCAAGACGGACCGAATGCAGTTTTCAGTGACCTTATATGTTTTCTTATTTAGGAGCTATGACACTGTTTGGATTTTTGAAAAAACCGTGATTACTCGAAAACTATAAGTATTTTTTTATATCTAATTTTGTCACAAATACGCACAAATTAAGAGCTATTTGTACATGTTTATTCTACAGGCGCACATACAATAGTCTTTTAGATACGCGATTTTGCAAAACGTTACCGCAGCAGGAAACTCAATATCTCGAGAACCTGAAGACGCACAAATTATATTTTTAGCGCACAAATTTGCACAAATATAAGCTCTCTGCTCATATGCAATTTTTAACTCTCCGATCTTTCGTTTAGAATTTTCCTGCTGGAACAACGTTACCCCAGCAGGAATCGTTTTTTCCGTTTATTTCAAAAACTACAACACGCACAAATTTTTTATTTGGCGCACATTTACAGCAGATTGGGCACTAATTATACGTCCCACTCATATCACTCTACGTGCTACTTTCCTGCTGGAGCGACGTTCACTCATGGTAGGTAATTCTGTCTCATTGATTGTTTTGCTAGCCAAATAATGAAAATGAGTTTCTTGTATATAGTTTGGCAAATTTTTGTAATGAAAGAAGTATTTTTTTCTTGTTTTTCACTTATTAGGAATAGGCGTTGATGTGTTTTTTTTTATTATGCAATTTGTGACTACAGTGTGTAAGACCTGTTTGGTAATGTTAGATAATGTAGAAGGTCGTTAAACAATATTTGTTACTGATAAAAGATGTGCCAAATATGCTAAACAAGTACAAATAATGTTTAAATCTTTGGTTTCCGTTTGATTGCTCTGACGTTAAACAAATAAAATACGTGTAGACAATAAATAATACATATATTTTAAAATTAACTTTTGGTGCTTAAATCTAGAGGTAAATCTGGAATTTTGACTAGTTCTTCAATTGGCTTGCATTCGATGCGTTTTGTGCATATTAAGTTTAGTGGCATATCCTCAGTTACTTTCGGTGTTTCCACATTGTCCATTGGGACGTCATTGTAATGAGTTTGATCCTCATAAGTGTATATCTTTTCTCGTATGGACGGCCTGAGGACGGGGTAGTTAATACTATTTAAGTAGTAGTTTTTGTAGGAGTGGTCGTACATTTGTGTGTACTCCATGTAAGATATTTCGTTTGTGGGCACCCGCATTGGATAGACAGGTTCTAAGGGCCGTATATAACTGACTTGATCCATAACAGGTACATAGGTGTAGGGTGGGGACAACGGCGTGTTTGTGACAGGTATCGGATCGTAAGGAGATATTTTTGGGGAGGGTATACTCTTAGGTGGGCTGTACATTCCCGTATGTAAGGGAGACGAATCTATGTACGTTTCTCTCTGTGGTGAAAGTCGCTCTATGACTTTGTCATCTTCTGTTTCCTTGCGAGGATTCTCCTTGTCGGATGTGAAGTGTTTGTATGTCTTGACATGTTTTCTCAAACTGGATGGATCTGTGTACCGTTTGTTGCAACCGGGGACTTTGCAGAAGTAAGGTTTGTCGACAGTGTGTGTTCTTGTGTGCTTGAACCTGTCGCTTGAATTTGAATATGCTTTTCCACAGCCCTGAGAACAAAGAAAATTGTTTTTATAATAAAAAAGTGTATAAAACAGTGGATATAATAGGTTTTTAAATGTTTGAATTTCAGATATTTGTGAATGATGATAAAAATCTCCACCAATTCGCACTTGGCCAGCGCGGTGGACTATGGCCTAAACTCTCTTATTCTGAGAGAAGACCCGTGCCCACCAGTGGGACAATAATGGGTTGACGACGATAAAAATCTTGAAATTGTGTCTTTTGGAAACTTACCTCATAAGGACAGATGTATGGTTTCTCCCCAGAATGTGACCGTAAATGGATTTTCAAATTTTCTGCCCGTGAAAAGCTTTTGTTGCATTGGTTGCACGTGTGCGGCCGTTCGTTTGTGTGCGTACGCACGTGGACTAGCATCTTGTATCTGTTGACAATGTATTAAAATATTAGATAAGCACAAACATAACACAAACATCGCTCAAAATACAAGGTACTTTGACCATGCGGAGGCGCCGAGTATATAAATTATACTACGAGTTTCATCATAATTCTTCTTAAGTGCTTTTAGAGCGAAATAATGTAAATTTCACTCAACAGTGATCATACTGGACATGCCCTCAAGTCTGGATTAAAGCAGTAATGAAAAAACGACTTGGGAAAGAGAGTTATAAAAGTAATTACCGTGCATTAAACCCTCGTTGTGGCCTAGCGCATGTCTTCCAGCCGCAGTAGAAGAGTCCATCCCTGTGCGCGTGCGCATGCGCGCGGGCGACGTGCGCGGACAAGCGCGCCACAGTGGGGAAGCGCGCTCCACATCCGCGCCACTCACATGTACCATCTTTGTTCTCTATACCGCTCTCCGGCACGTGTTCAGGCGAGGAGCCGCCGAGGGATTCTTCATCTTCATACTAAATAATAAATAATATTGGTTATTAAACGGATTCTTCAAGATTTTTATTGCTCACTGAACTGGAAGGTAGCTAAAAAAAATCGTCACTTTTGGCTTTTAATTATTACAAACATTTAAGAATTTTCACGCAAACCAGATTTTACAGGTATTATTGAAAAATATTGAGCAATCCTGAAATACTCTTAAGAAGCTTTATTCTACCTAATACACGTATTTTTTTATTGGAGATGATTTTATGGGAGATATTTGGAAAGTCAAACAAACCGCACCTGAGGCGGAAGTGGCGGTAAAACAAACGGCCTGGCGAGGTAAGGCGCAAACCGCTCCGCGTTCATCCAGCGCTGCGCTCTGCAGCCGCCTCCGGATAATTCCGGTCTCCATGGTGGAAACACTAACATTGTCACTGTATACTAATATATTGTTTATACGAAATAGTTCCCGCTCCTTGTACTACTAGTTGTACAGGTCAGCGCGCGGTCGCTACGCGTAATGATGGCTGGCGCTCGCGGACTCTACTTATAAAATGTCTCGGAGTGACATCGCGCTGATAAGGCGATGAATCCCCCGCGAACACGCGTTACCTATAAGCGTATATCTTTACGAAAGCTATTTGATTAATTTTTTTATACAATGATGTGGATCGGACTATTTTTGGTATTATTTTAGTTGCTACAAGTGAGATTTTCGCGTGGCTGAGGTCGAGTTACGCCATTCGTAGAGTATCTAAGTGTCGGGCGTTATCGTAAGCCGCCTGCCGCGGCCGCCGTCCAGTTATTACCAGTCCGATAGGCCTCAGTTCAATAGGTGACTGATATCACAACGTTGATGTGATGTGACCTCACAGTACGAGTCTGGTTTTGTATGTATCATTCAATGTTAGTTGAAATGTGGAGTATATTATCTATTTATGTCAATAGTTTTATTATTAGTTCAGCTTGTTTTTGTAAGGATTTCGGTTAATTCATGTCAAGAAATGCAAGGAAATTATAAGTCTCGCCTAATGAGCAAATCACTTTCTATAGAAGTAAATGTTGTAAGATCTATTCGTAAATAAGGTAAAATTAACAGGTTTAAATATGTTATTATTATATATTTCTTAACGATTGCCTACAAATATGGACGATAAATATACAAAGTTTAGGATTTTTTATCATCTGGTTATTCTGGATTTGTATAAACAATATGTCCCCCAATTCGCATTTGGCCAGCGCGGTGGACTATGGTCTAAAACTCTCTTAATCTGAGAGAAGACCCGTGCCCAGCAGTGTGACAATAATGGGTTGGCACCATTCTGGATATACAAATATAATACAGGAATGTTAAAATGCTGATTTACATCGCCATCACGAAAATAATTTTCCGCGGTTCGGTAATAGCAAAACGTTTATTTAGTGCAGTTTTTTCTGTGTTACACTGCTCTCGTCTAGTTTGAAGGGCGTGGTAATAGTACTGTATTTCGACAGGCTTGTTCCGAAACATAGGATTTGTTCACATAATGATTTTAGTGCCAATGTACCTACATACAGTGAGATAAACCCTATTTGATTTTACCCTGTTTGATCCACAATCACCAATTGATAATGACAGTGGCGGATTCTGGGATTTTGTTGCGTTTCTTGGTCTTCGAGCCTAAGGTAGGCGTTCAAGGAATTTGATAGCGATAAAAAGGGTCGATAGAAATTAAATTGTAGTTATTCAGGAGAGCTTAAGTCCTCCTAATTTGAAAGATTTTCGTAAGGGGGGTCTTGCCCTCAGCCCACACCCGTGCTGGATTCGCTACTGGTAGCAGAGTCCGCTAATAGGAACTTTGCATTTCTCTCGCTTATCACATTTAACATTTTACTTACTGAACGAAATGAGGTATGGAAAGGTAGACATAGGTACAACATTAACATTTTTATGCTTTTAACGTTCTTTTGCTTATGGCTTGATTTCAACTTTAACTTAGCAATGTTCTCATACCTAAATAGGGGCTTGGGATCTCAGAAAATGATCCCACTTTTACAACTCTCTGTCGGAGTTATCATATGTCGATGTGATATGTACAACAAATCTTAAAACCTTACATGCAGTTCACTATAGATATGCGTGTTCAAACAAAGGGAATAGTCTGCGATGCATTTTAATTCTATCCCTGAGTAAGTGAGTACTAGTGGAGCCCAGTGTAAATAGCAAAGCCGTAAAGATTTACGTCATTTTAATAAATACATTTCTCGTTCAAACGAGTATCTTTTACGTTATCAGTGGCACAGCTTCGTGTGAGTGTGTGGGATGGGTATACGATGTGACGGGATGCGGTTGTGTGGCCAGGGCGGCCCCCTGCGGACGGCGCGTGCGGTTACAGCCGGTTCGCTTATCTGAAACTTACTTCGTATAAACTGAATTTAAAATAACAAAGTATAAATAAATCTTGATATTGTCATGGTTTTAACTCGGTTTGCTCCATTATGCCTAACGAATAATTTCTTTTGTGTTATGCTTATTGTTTGAAATTATGAAAAAAATATATATAAACACAAATATATATAAACATGTTACTTTTTATATCAAAGTTATGTAGATAGATGGGGACGTTTCTACCATATAACTTGTTTTAATATTACATTAAAGTTATTTTTTCATTTATTTTTAGAGTGATAAGGATCTATTTTTGTCACGCAGCTCAGTTGGTAAAAGAAGTCAATCCTCATATAATTAGTAGACAAGAATACCTATGTAAGTAGCGATTAGGTAAGTATAGTAAGGTAAATTTAGAGTATATCATTTGGCCATGAAATGTAGGTGGAAAGGTACGTTGTAGGAACAGGGTTAGTTTTATTTAAATCACCCCATTGAATAGGTGGACTGGATCCTAGTTTTTGTGATGGGTTTTATATGGCCAGTATAGTCCATGACAGTCGGTAAATTCAAATAATAAAGAAGACCTCTGAAATTAATCCCTGATGCGTTACTACTTTTAAAACTTGGCCTCACATATCATCTCTAGTATGTCTACATTCAAGCTTCAAAGAGCTCTACCTTTAACATATTTTGATGAGATAGCGAAATGTGTGGCATTTGTGACGTGTTCCAATCGTCCTCGTGATGCTGCTAATGCTCCCATTATTAGTAACATTTGTTGCTCGCAATAGTTAATCTGTTTACTCATTTATTATCGCGGGCGAGTCCGGTGGGGGCAGGCGGACGTCTCGCGCGGCGGTTTGAACCGGATCAATGTTATCACTTGCTCACCAGTCACCAGATTGTGTCTTCATCGTTCCCTGTATACGTGAGCGGTGCCAATGTTAATACTAGTTTATTATGTTTTCTTAAAAGAATTAGAATTAACATTTTCGCCTAACATTTGCAAGGTATGACCCAAAACGTAATAGTGCAATGTACATTGCAATGAATGGGCCAAAACATAAACAATGATACTTTAAAGAAAACGTAGTAAACATAACCACTAAGGGCACTGTCCACTTCGGTTATGTGAGACGAAATTTTAATGAGTGCATGGGCGTAGCCAGGGGGGGCGTTTTGGATTTGGAGGATCACCCCACCCCCAATGGTAAAAATATGAAATAATAGAACGTGTTTTTTGAAAGCCCCCGAAACCAAAGCCTGGTTACGCCGTGGTTAATTCGTGTTCACTCATTTTTGTTCAATTTTGTTTTGTCGCATACAACGTTTATTTATAGATTGCATGTAAACTAGATTTTTCCGGTGGTAATTAGGTGATTATGATAATGTCGATGTGCGCAGGGATGAACACGTACTTACAAATTGTAGCGGAATTGTTATCAAAAGTGCTATATTTCAGTGAATCGGTATCTTTTAAGACCATTTAACGGTTAAAAGACAAATATGTCATTTGTTTACTATTAACTATGCTCGCGGATTTTCTCGCGTTTTGGTAGAGATAGATTTACCTAATGAAATAAAAATGTTACTTCAACAGACTGGCTAATCAGACATTGGTTACCAATACCATGGTCAGACCAATACCAGGTGGTAGAACCAATGTAGTTCGACTGGGGCGGTACCAGCGTCAAACTTACTTCTAGCGATTCGTCAATGTCTTCCAGGATGTGGTTGCCAGCTCACTTTTATATGAAGCGATCATAGCGAAGTATTATATTTAATTGTTACTTGTAATTTTGTTACTTGTAATTTGACACGTTAATGTTTTTAATTTTACGTTTTATATATCTGTTATAAAAAGGCGGCAATCATGTTCGAAACTTAATAAAGCGTAATGAGTTTGCAGTTTTCACACGTAGCATGTTTAAGTGATTACGGCTGATATAATTATTATTTAATATCAAACTTATCACTTGATTTACATCTATCAGTGGGATTTCTATCACGTCGTTAGTGAGTGATCATACATTACTTTGTATTAAAGGGGCATCCATCCATAAATAGCCCTTGAGGTCCAAGTGTGAGGACAATCTCCCTTAATGATAATCAGTGGAATAGGTAGTCGTGGGTGCAGTGAGCCATCGCCCACGGCCCCGCACTTAAAGGGGCCTCGCGGGGCCCTTTGGAAGAGGAGGCAAAGGCATTTTAAGGGCACTAACAAATGGAATGATGCAAAAGGGGCATCGCTGATAGGAGTTTGCCCACATCTACATTGGTCCGCGCTACGCCACTGATGAGAATTGACAATATTTACAACGCCTGATATAACGCGCCAACGATTTCAGCAAAACAGGGGTTGATTTGTCTTTATTTTCTTTTTTATTATCATATGGTAAGGGCAGACGGTAATAAATAGCTATTTAATAGTTATTTGTGTCAGGTACCTCATAGAGGTGTCATAATATATATATATGTTTTTGTAAAAGTTAATTTACTACCTTGCTTATATTTGATGCGCAAATTGTAGTGATGATAAAAAAATTGTCCCATTTTTCTCTGATCGCAGCTTTGTTATTGTTTCGAGGATTGCAGGCACCATATTTAAAAAATATGTAGCTTATGTCACTTTGACGTCTGATATGAGTTTATATGTCAAACTGTCAAGCTTACATATATGTTTATCTACGGAGATTTTTTTGGAATACTTACATTTTAATTTTTCTTCTATTCTAGCCTATTCTAATATAGTATGATCGGTAATTATATACACGATTATACAATTATATACACCGCTCATTATATACACGTACGATTTTATTAAATATAAGTTAATAAATCAACGTTTATTCCGAATACTAGAAAATAATAAAAACGGTTATCTTACCCTACTATCATGGCTCGAACATAAAGCCAAATTATTGGACGGAAAGAATTAGTTTATTTTGGGCTATTATCAGCAGCCGATGATGTTTGATCGCAGATAGATAATGCACGCTCATCTACGCGTGAAAGACACGTGAACTACGATTGCACCACATTGTGTAACATGAAAAATCGTAGTGTACTAGACTTTACGGTACTACAATCTCATCTTTTAGTTATCGATTTATTTCTTAAGCAGAATATTGTGTTTCATTTTATTTCATAATATTTTTTTAAAATTTTAAACCATACGGAAGTTCGTCTTACTCGTATCTTAAATTCACCGCATTTTGCCGCATTAAATTTCGTCAGACCAACACTATCACATTATTTTTTAATAGTTTTTAATAGATACTATATATACGAACACGGATAAAATAAATTCACAAACGCGGTCGCGTTTGACAAGTTCAAACGTCAAACGAAGCGAGTATGTCTTTACTGTGATAGGAGCGGTTATTTGTAGGTTATGAAATTTTATTACTTACACACAACGTATTATCCTCAAATAATAATTTATAATAGTAGATTATAATTCATATATCTCAAATCAATTAATTACAATCAACTATATAATGAAATAAATTTGAAATTAATAAAATTCGATAGCACAAACCATAGTGCCCCCAATTCTTAGACTTTTCGCTTTCGCTCGATGAAAACCTGACATCCAGTAGACGTCAAACTTGCTTACACATCGCTTGACATTCAGTGAATCTCAAACGATTACATTTATACTACCAAAAAGATTTTTTCATAGGTTAACATTAAATAAAATAATAAACGTAATGAAGTTATGAATTATGTTAATTCAAATGGTGATGAATAATAAGAATATAAACTCGTATCAAAGGAAGAGATGTGCGCAGGAACTTGAATGGAATATTATGTAGGTACTTTTTTATTAAGTACCTACATCGTGTTATTTTAATTGAATGCGTAGTATGATAGATGCCTATGTAGGGAAGTATAAGATGAGACGAAGCGAAAGCGTGATTTGCGATAAAAATGTGCGCGCATTTCGTTAGTGCTTGCTCATATTAGCGTTGCCGATCGATAGTCGACTATCGATGATTAATCGATAGTCTATCGATAGCCAGGATATCGCAAGATTATCGATGGGCCTATCGATATTATCGATACTATCGGTAGTATCGATAGCTCAGTTCGAAGCAATACTATCGCATGAGTGCAATACAATCGATACTATCGATAATATTGTTGCTCGCGAGAACTAGACTATCGGTACTATCGATAGTATCGTTGCTAGTAAATCAAAAATTGTCAACACTATCGATGCTATCGATATGATCGATTATTTTGGACTATCGATTGTTTACTAATTTACAATAGTATTGTTAGCAATATTAAGGTATAGTAGTCGGAAAACAAAGTTAATGGAATAATATTTAAATAATGTTATAATGCGACAACATTACGTATTTACGTACACAAACTATGGAGGCCTTTAATAGTCCTCGTTTAATTACATTACTTTTAAAACAAACTCAATACTATTGCAAATTGCCAAACTATCGACGGTGCCAAATTGTCGATACTATCGATTCTTTCAATATTTTTAATAATTTATGATCACAATACTATCGGTAGTATCGATACAATCGACAATCCATTCTTCTTGAGCAACAATACTTTCGATAGTATCGCTCTCATCCGATAAAATTGCCTTATTTTGAACTATTGATAGTATCGATAGTATGGCTGTTTTAAGATGAAAACTATCGATTGAAAAACTATCGATAGTTCGGCAACACTAGCTCATATACTACTGTTTTGCTTTTGTAGTCTATGCAAATTGTGTACCTAAGAAGAGATTGATAAGAATGAGCTTTCTCTTGCCTTCTTTATAAAGGTGTTTATCGCTATGCATATTTTATTTCTCTTCAGTTATTTTGTCATCATTTTAGAATTATGAAAGCTATTACAATTCTACGTTTATTGTTGCAAGTAGACATAATAATAAAAATAGTCTGGACTACTAAAAATAAAAATTGCAACGTTTAAATATTTTAACACTGATTTTATTTTGAGCGAAGTGGTTTGAAGTAGCGTACACTGTAGGCGGTTAATTAACTACTAAATAGATAATTTAGTAGTTATTTAACCCCACAAACAAATATCATATGTAGGTACCTATCATAAAAAAATATCCAATCTTTTAGACAAATTCATTGCTTATCCCTCTTTGTTGTAGTATTTATTTTTTGATTCATTATGCCGGGCGCTAAGAGCATTACCACTAATATTAGGCCGGGCGGTCAAAAGATTCAATTTAAACTAATTCGCAATTTCTCTAAATGAAGGGAATTTCCAAATGAAAGCCATTCAAGAATATTTTTATTCAATATGCAATTATTCTGAAAAAGATTATTATTTGTGTTGTACTCCCAAGTTGTTATTAGTAAAATTGCGAGTTCATGCTTCTTCTATGGTTGTCTTCATGCTGTAGGTATATTGTAGGCATTTATGCTGTATATTATTTTCATACTACATGTTCTGACGGAAGGTTAACCTAACGGAGATGAACGTATTGTCAATAAGACCTCATCCAACGGAGTTATCAAACAATCAATTCTTAATTTACATAATATGTTATTATATGAAAATATAGATTATCTACTAGCTGACTGGCGACCTGCGTTTCGCCATTCACTCTTTAAATAATGGATCTAATAGTCTTATTGCAGTTATAAACCCATCATTTAGAATATTTGATACAATCCAATATAACCATCTAATAGAGGATACTATTTGTTCTTAACATCAATCTTCAATCCAAAATACAAAAATAAACATAATAAAGTATCCTTGTTTTAAGTAGCGAAGTTATTCTTACACTTATTTCACCTGCAAAAATAAAACAGCAGTATGTGATTAATTCAATTGAAATCTGTAAAAGGATACATTTATTTTATGGGCTAATAAATCCCACTCATTTGAATCAAGATTAAATTTACACACTGCTACAAAGTATGTTAATACTGTTGTCAAATAAATTAACTATTATTACATCTGGTAAATATGCAATGAGAATCCATATAGTTCATATGGAATTCGCTTTGATTTGGTAACATTATTTCTTTTATAATTGTGGGGCAAGGGCTGCATGCAGAGTTAGGAATATCTGGCACACTTAGTAAAATTGTGTGTTCATACTGTATGTTGTCATCATTCTGTACATTTTCTTTATGCTGCACGTTCTCTAAATGTCGACCAAATTCTAAGTATGTTGACATAACTGTCGACCAGACGTCACCCAGCAGGAATGGCAAACATACTTGGTTCTTATAACCTAAAACATTTTTATGAGAGATTAATAGCCAATGTCCATTAGAGGCAGTGGCCACTTACCACTGGACTTTAAGCTCGTTTTTTACTTTAATAGTTATTTTAAAAAATACTATAAATACTAAAGCTTTACCGGAAATATTGCAGTAAATGTAAAATTCATTGGTCTGGTACAATTAGTGCATACCATAGGGTGGCCCATTAAATATTTGTTGCCAGTTTCTCTTCTTATTAGCAAAAAAAAATGTGTGACAAATATCCATCTCTTAGGTACTGAAATATTTAATGAAATATTATCATATTTAAAAGGTTAAGGTGTCACACAATCACAGTTTCTGACGAAGAGCCGCCACAGTGTTTTCATGCGAGCTAGACAGTTGTTTGGAGTCACCAAGTGTAGGACCGAGATGGGGTCATCAATGTGTTAACACTGGAAGGCTCGCACTATCAGGTGCAAAACTTGGCGAAGCTTGATGCTATCCCTAGTGCGCCGGTACCTGTCTCTTCGTAGCAGACAGCTCCAAACTCTAGTAAAGCCCGCGATGGAAAAGAAGTTACTCACACTAAACGTCTCCAAAAAAATAAGTGATTTGGCTGTTATGTGAGTTCCTTCTGCGTCTTCTGTCTCATAAATATTACATTATTTTTTCCTCAGACTTTATCACTTGTATCCTTTGTCATTTTTATCCTTTGTCATTTGTCATATTTATCACTTGGCCAGCGCGGTGGACTATGGCCTAAACTCTCTCATTCTGAGAGAAGACCCGTGTCCAGCAGTGGGACAATAATGGGTTGACGACAATGTTTACCTTATTTTTCATCTCTTCGATAACAATGTTTACATTTGTCTACGTCAGTTGCGCCGCTCATTGAAAACAATGTATTACAATTTTGTACGTTTTTTTTTAATTTACTTTATATAATATTTTCATAAATACAGAACATTATTAGAAACATAAAATTAAAAATAAATTAAACCAATTTTATACGTTTTACTTTTTTAAACTAACATCTGTCAAATTAACTTAGAACGATCTATGGACTCCAACGTTTTGGCCCATTTGTCACAATGTACAATCAGTATAATGTTGTTTAAAAATCTTTAGGTTCATGTACCTATATGCCTATAATTACTAATAATTTATGTGTGATATTTGTTTGTGTAAATTTAATTTAAATGATTTCTTTCTATACTGCTGGTAGGTAATGAAATGAAATGAAACGTTTTTATTTTGTATAGGCCTACGGGGGCACATAATAAAATATTTTTCCTCTATCTCTTAAATTACTTTTAAAATTATTTTTCAATTTTAGTTTATGGAAATACGAAATTATAACTAAAAAAACTGAATAAAGTGAAACGGCATTGATTTATCGATACATTCGGTTCATGTAGATGACCGTAACGTAAACAGCGCCATCTAATATCTCAAACATATTACTATTTCGATTTGGCGGTAAGGTGGCGTATCATCGCAGAATATACTGAGAATACTGAGATAGCTTTGTATTACTTTAGTAACTTATAAGGATATACAGGGTGTAAATGACAGCGTACCGAATATTAAAAATATGGATTCCTGACACGATTCTGGTGCTTATGGCATTGGAATTTTTCATCGGATTTTCCTCGGATTTTCCATTTTTTTATGCACTTTTTTTTACTGCATAATGCAACATGAATTTAAAAGAAAAACACTCATTATAGTGTTTTTCACGAAAACTAGCAATGTATAATGAATGCGCTATCAGCTGTTCGACGTCCGGTCAATGACGCCGCGCGGCTGAGGCCGTGCGGCGGGCCGCCCTGCGCTCCGCCGCACCGACTTCCACCAATTTAGGAACCAAGTTTCCAAAAAACATTCAATACCTAATTCAAACATTTTAACGCAAATAATAACTGAAAACATTATTCGGAAAAATACTAAATACCTATTCTTTAGTTTATTTTTGTGTACCTAATGATTGAAAACTTCTTCATTTACTTAGGGCAAATAAAAATAAATCACAAATAATGATTAACATTTTAACGTATTTGTTTCAGAAGCAAACATAAGGGAAACATCATTAAAGAAATGATGTAGGTACATAAGTATCATGCAAAATTCTATTCCACATACACAGTACACTCACACATACAGCGCGGTGTGGCTCTTCAGTCCTTTGCCGAAAGGCGGGATTAACGCCGCACACAGAATAAACAATAAAAAGATAACTCAATGTGGCTAATAAAGTACTTGTTCTCCGTAGGTCATGTACTCGAGATGAGAGTTTCTGTGATAAGAATATCAATAGTTATTGATTGATATTATAATAGCTTCTTATACTTTCGTTTTTTTTATGTTGTATGTTGTTATTTTATGAAATTTTAATTTGCTTTTATGTATTTAAAGTATTTAGAATCTTGAAGTAAACCAGTCTAATTTGAACTAACATGAATAATGTTTATAATGTACCTAATTTGGTATTTTATTAAAATTACAAAACAATGAGTGGACAAGTAAAAGTAATTGATTTGTCAGTTTTAAGTTAAAGGTTGTGTCATATCTGAATTTAATTGAATCTGTGTAATGCACTCGCTTAGTAGTAACTCGTCACTGAGCGGCGTATTGGCGGTTTTCTTTGATAGTTCGGATATTATTTAAAATTTGAAAAATTGTCACAGTTCGTGATTTTCGCTTGCGGAAGACGGATGCTCTGCAAATTTATGTTTCGTGTTAGTCGTGTCGTGTGTGAACTGTTATTTATTATTACTTGTTATTGCTTTAGTTTTGTGTTTTTATTGTTATTTAGTTTTTGCAAAATGCAGTTCAGTGCTCGTGAATACGGGGAAATGCTAATGTGTTATGGTGAAGCACGTGGGAATGCACAGCAAGCTCTGCATCTGTACATACAGAGGTACCCTTATGCTCGCCATCCAACGGACAGTCGTGTGATTACTCGGGCGTACCAACGAGTGTTGGATAATCAGCCGATTGTACCGCAGCAGGAAAAATGTTGAGAGCACGTGTGGTGGGTAATGTTTTGGAAGCCGTGCGTCTAAATCCGCGCTTAGGTACACGCACCGCAGCTCGAGTATTGCGCAATCGGCACGGGTCTTAGTCTAGGTAGGTATTAAGTTAATAAAATAGAATAAGCGATTTGTTGTTAGATGCGTGCGGGGAATAACTACTTATAATACAATAAGCGATCGGCGATCGGTACGCGGGTTGTTCGATGTACATTGCGCGCTCAAAAATGACCAACTCGGGAACCAATAATTTCCGAGGAAAATTGATGAGTTATTTTTAGTTCATTTAGTGTCACAAATCTACCATTTAAGTTTTCGGTACGCTGTCATTTACACCCTGTATTTATATCTGGTTATAATATTATATTGTCGCTCATATGAAACGTTAGCTCATAGCTCATATAAAATTTTAACAAAGCGCCATCAATACATTCGGTTCATGTAGATGACTGTATCGTAAAGAGCGCCATCTAATATCTCATATACATTATTTGGTAAGATTCCGTATCAACGCAGAATATACTGAGATGGCTATGTAATAGGTACTTTAGTAACCTTTGATCACCAATATTACCGATCGAAGGTAGTAACTTATACTTATTTTTAGTCATGATATTAGATTGTAGCTTATGTGAAACGGTTGTAATTTTAACAAAGCGCCATTACTTACTTAATCAAGTTAACAGATAACATTACACCATCTGTTATTAGGATTATGCAAAGTTAACAGCTGAAGCTAAAAAAAATATTTGCAATTAAACCTATAAATTAAGATATAAACTATCCTATCTTTCAAGTTGGATCAAAATGCACACGTTGTGTAAATTTGATTATAATCGGTTCAGAGTTTAAGAGTCCATTGCGGACAAATAAAGTGACACGTAATTTATTTATATTAATATGTTAATCATCTTATGTTAATCATCTTATTATAATAATCATCTTCAAAGTGTCGACCCTTTCAGCAGCTCTATTGGTACTTACAGGAGGAGTGTTCAACTAGCGATTGAAAGATTGAAAGTTTGATAAAATAAAATAATCACAGTAGTTTTAAATTTAAATTAATATTCTAGACTTAGTAGCTGTTATGTATTTTTTTTTTTTTCTATCAACCCTTTTTCTCTATTAGCGTCAAAATTTTATCTTTGGTGTCACTGTAATTGTATTACATCTTTTTGCGTTTTTATTTTGTATTACCTAATAGTGGAAACTGTTTGTATTCATTTGTTTTATATTGTATGTATCTTTTTTTTGTGTAAAAGGTGAATTGTTTGTTTCCCAAATAAATAAATAAATAAATAAATAAATAAATGTTAAATCTAAGTTCAGACAAGCCCTCTCGAATAGCGCTAATCGCGATGAAATAGGGCAAACCCGATCAAAAGTTATGAGAGGTTTTACATATTTATATATATAAATACATACAGACATAAACACAACATCATAAAAAATCATAGGAGAACCTTCCTCGGACGTCTAAAGATCGAAATTCGATTGGAAACTCGATTTATGTAAAACGGAGTAAAACCAATAACTTCCTGACTTTCGAAAATTTTCAATTATCTTAGCAACAAGTTAAAAAACCTTTACAAAAAGATGTAAAATCTTATCAAAAACAGTTTCACTGTAAAAATAGCACAAGTTCAAAGTCATCAAATTGTTGAAAAACAATCAAAAAATTTACAAAAAGTTATGAAATACAAACACAAAAAACCCAAGTTATGATTTTTTGATAATTTAATATTGAAAAAGTTTTGTTGCAACCTTAAAACTTAACAAAAATTGAACTTGGCGTGCGTCCTTCAGTACCGCAAATTTGCTTGGATGTATTGCAAGTCATTTCTCAATACCGTTCTTATTCCTTTACTTTCATTTTATTTATCTTAGTGGGAAGTGTGAGATAATTTTCACCTGGGTCAGTAGTTACGCTGCATTCTTACAAGTAGATAATAATACTGAACACAGAAAAAAATCTTCCAACATATTTTCAGCTCCGTATCGTACTCCGTATCAACTCAAATCGTATCCATTCAGTTTTCGATACAATTATGTAATATTGACGTGATAATTATACAAATAAGTTAAACTGCTCAGTTCCTGCCCAGAAATCAGCATGTGCTCACTCCATATATTTGTATATCTATGAATATGAATGGAAAGTAATATGAATGGATCCTAAAAAATTGAGGTTCACAAGGACGCACGCCAAGTTCAATTTTTGTTAAGTTTTAAGGTTGCAACAAAACTTTTTCAATATTAAATTATCAAAAAATCATAACTTGGGTTTTTTGTGTTTGTATTTCATAACTTTTTGTAAATTTTTTGATTGTTTTTCAACAATTTGATGACTTTGAACTTGTGCTATTTTTACAGTGAAACTGTTTTTGATAAGATATAATTTTCTCTTAACATTATCACGTGGTTATCACATGGACATTTGTTATAATAACAATTTTAACAAAGCAATTCGGAAAAGCGACATGTGTAATTTTTGTCAATCTAGGTGTTTTAAATTTGCAAACCGTGTCATTAATGGTATAGTTTCTGTATTAACTTTCTGGGGGTTCCCTGAAATAGAATCCTCACGTTAGAAAAAAAAAGTAAATGCTATAAAATAGTGTCCGACCGACGGTTTTTCAGCCGAAACCGAAATTGAACATTCCCTTGCCCTTAGACGAAACCAAAACTTACTGAAATATATTTTTTTCTTGTACCTACCTACTTACCTATACTGAAATCTAGTACTCTACGCCTATCACATTTTTGACATATAATACATACAGTACCTAGGTATGTAGAATTTCTTGATGAATATATAAAATAAATAAATACTTGTGTTAATGTAAAGACTTTTGGAAGCAGGTATTTATTATTAAAACAACATGCAGTTACACTTAGATATCGTATTTTAAACTACAGGGTCTATTCTTCTGGTTTAATTATTGTGTTAACTTTATATTATAGATTAATCTGTAATTTATTTTTAAAAATGTTATTACAAATAAGCAGTTTAATCCATTCAATATTTGAAATTAAAGTGTAATTTTGTACGCTAAGAAAGTCACTTTTTCCACCTATCAGATGACACTTGCTCACTTGAAACTCCAGGCGGAACGGAAAAGTGCGTACGTACTTAAAAAGAGAGCACTGGTTAGCCGCTAAAATTGTGAGGTAGAGGTAGAATAGCTCTTGTTTCCTCATGGGAGTGCCTGATTTGGCTAAAAAAAGACAATGGAATGATCTGTGGCTGTATACGTTTTAATTAATTTCTCCCTTTTCTACTATTACTCTCCGTCCATTTTCTACTTATGTTTGTACATTTAATCTTTTTAAATTGTGCAGAGAGTTTCATATATCTTCCGTCACCGTAATTTCGATGTGATAACGATCAATTTACAAGGCTGCAACTAATCGAAATTTTGTCAGTAAAGGAAGAAATAACATGAATATTCGGCTTAACATTTATTGAAATATGTCAATTTCGGCGATTTTAGTGTAAAATCATATACCTAAGCAAGATAGTTGGAGATTGGTGCGTGTTTCCACCAAGGCTATTAGAGATCAGACTTAATATCCCTAATAAACATTTATTTGTCTAGCCTTACACTATATTAATAAAGAATGGTCCCGCAATTGGCTCCGCTCAGTGTTTTAATAAATGATGTAAATATTCAGATTTATTTATATTATTAATTATTAAATCTATTTTTATATTATGAGGCGAAAGAGTTTGAACACGCTAACTCTTGAAGTAGGTAGGTGCCTATTATCGTTTTGAATGATATGACAAAAAAAGACAAATATACAACTGACTTTTATGCCACGAAAATGTAAACAATATGTTGGTTTAGAATATACAATCTTAGTACATAGTTTTGAAGTTATCTTTAGCCTCTATCTATTAGAGTGCTGATGCCTCCTTCCCGTGCGTTTATACTGATTCGAATTTTTGTCTAGGACTTGCTCTCCGGAGTCGATCTCAACTTCCGAAGCATCCATAACCGAATATGGTGCTGCTGGTCGGTTCGGTTTGATTTGCATATGTTCTGGTGCCTCAGGCTAAGATTTCAAGGTCAACCATCTGCTTTTTTATTTGGTCCCGAATCTATCCCATCGTGGATCTCTTATGTTTCAAGAGAATGTACATCTCCTTTAACCTCGTTAGACTTTGCTAGAAGATGATTCTCTGAAGTGCGAGGTAATTTCCCACCTATCATCATTTTTCCCGATCCCCCTCCTTAACCTATCGTCAGGGATATTCTAAAGTGGTTATAACTCGAAGTATTAAGCATCACAGCATAACCATTTCCGAAAAAAGTTCTTTGATGAAATATCCTATCAAATGAAAGAAGGATTGAAATCGATTCAAAAACAAGTTATTCAAGATTTCAAGAAAATGATATTTTCCAATGTTCCCGGAAAACTACTGAAAACTTTTTCAATTTCCATAAAATAGGATCCCCGGTGAGGATAGTTGCATACAATGTCGTTTAAATCGTATCGGTCCGGCCCGGCTTTGCGATGTAATGGCCATACATATAAAAATATAGTCCTCGGGAGTAGCAACGCATCTGTGGTTGATTTCAAATAGAACCTATGTTCGGTATGAAGTTGATTACAGATGTCCATGAGCGGCAGTGACTACTTACCAGCAAGTGGACTGCATGCTCGTTTGCTACTTCAGTCAGATAAAAAAATGAAGATTCAAACATAAACCATGTCAATTAAACTAAGCTGAACTGACAAAAAATATGATAAATTTCTATAAAAATTCTAGAATATATATAGAATGGATTCAAAAAAGTGTCTGTTATATTTAGTTAGTTAGTTACATTATTTAATAAACCCCTTTTTATTTAATAGAGTACATCATTTTTGAAAATGGGTAAAAAATTTTACAAAATGGTACTATAATTTAGAATTATTCATGAGTTATGACGTTTACCGAAAAAGTATAGTATATTAACCCACTGTAATTATTATTATATTAATATAGGATTAATACAAGAATTTGTAGAAACGTAGGAAGAAGAACCCGTGACCATAAACGGTTTTAACAAGCAAGTCTAAAATGACTTGTGCAATATTTATAAGATTGAAATCTAAAAAATCCTGTAGCATACCAAGTTTTACTGATAAGTAATTGATATACATATGCTGTGATCTAATCTAGGCAGATATAAATCGTTTAATTGTATTAAAAGATTATTGTTGGAGTGCCGTTCAAAGTTATTTCCAAAGGTGCTTCAAGTTACTTTCATATACAGTCAAATCTTAATTAAAGTTATTCATGGTTTCCGCATTGGCGTTTTCAGTATTCGCGGGTTTAAAATTATGACTATTTTATTGAATTCTCGACTAATTTCTTTATTCGCGGATGTAGTCTAGGTACACGTGAAAACGTTAGAATACTTAAGTTTACGGGATAGTTTTTTCGTGGCATATGGGCGGATCATAACCCCCGTGAATGAGGAGCTTTTATTGTACTAGATTTTGCAAGGTAAAACTAGTATAATTCAATCGGGGAGGTGCACCTATTAATATCGTGAAGCAGTTCTTACGTTTCGATGGAAGGGGGGAGTAGCCGGTTCACATTCATATGAGGCGACCTTCTTAGTCCTCGGGAGTATGCCGGGAGGTTGCCGGGAAGAATTCCAATTCATAATTTACTGCGGCGATTTTAGGGGTTTTTATGGAGGCTTTAGGGGGATACATTTTAGAGAGTCGTAACCCTGCCTTCCTGCCCTATCCCTCCTACATTTTTCGTGACGCTAGCATCAAAAACGGCAACGTATAATTGATCCTATAGTCAATAAATTAAAGTAGTAGTTACTAGTTAGTATTCTTTTATGTTGTAATAGTGTTCTGACTTACAATCAGATTCAATAAATTCTGAATTATTATCTGAGTATACAATGGATCAAATTCAAAGTAAAATATTTGAAACTGAAGATAGCGATGTATAGTCGATCACCAATGATAAAAATGAAAGTGTCCTATGTTTTATTTTTGTTAAGGGGTGGAGAGATCTTCAAAATGTACCTCGACGAAGTGTCTTTCATAACATGCAGTGGGCTTATGTGGGACTTTTTACCACACCAGAAACATCTTAGTGGTGTTCCTCGGCACTACGTAGGATTCCGGTATTTCTAACGGAACGCAACCGGAGTCTTCAGGATGCGATGCTCCAGTCCGAGAGAGCAATTTCACTCGTCCAGAGCACACTTTCGGACCTTTGGGTGTTTATGATGGTATGCGGCCATCCATACCGTCGTCCTTCCCAGAATCGCTAGTTCGACGCTGGACAGTTCGACCTCTTACATTTTTTGCCGGCCGTTTTTAGCTGAAATTAGTGACCTACATTTATGACATAGGTAATATACTCTTTACCGTGGTAGACGTGACCGAAGCAGATAAAGCCGCGGGAAAACCCTATAATTTATTTTTAAGCATAGTAATTAGCACTTGGCCCACGCGGGTAGACTATGACCTAAAACTCTTATTATGAGAGACGAAGTGTCGACGATGAAGCATACTAATTATTTTTAAGTAAAATTGTTTAGTTACACGAAAACATTATAAGTACAGATTTGTACCTACAGCTATTTTTATCGTATTATTATTTTTATTTAGAAGGCGATATTGAATGAACTCGAGCACTCCCTGGGGTGGCAGAAGTAGTCTAAATACGTGTTCGTTCAATCCTCGTTTTCGATTTAAAACTTAAAAGTAAAAAATAGTCCGTGTTATAATACATTTAGTGGAATTTAAAGTTTTGCTATCAAAATATAAAGTTGAGTTTTAAACAGTAATGAAATTTAATGGTCATTCAAAAGCACACATTTAGGTACCGTAGCGATAACCGTGTTTAAAGTCTCTTCATTCTTACCAAAGGAAAGCTTTAATATTAGATGTTAAAATATTCATTTCATTCATTCATTTCATTTCATATCTACATCGGGTACATCACTATTGTGTACAAGAATTAGTACCTAAAGCCCATAGGGGTTAAATAAAATATTTTGCATATTATTACATATATACATAAAAAAGGAAAAATCCTTCATGTACAACAACTTTCCGGGCGTAAGTCATGACGTCATGAGTGACGTATTCGCCGCGATCACAATGACCGCGATCGTCTTGTGGAACGACGTTTTGAGCGTTTGGGGCTTTCTCTGGAACGCGCCTTTGACATGGATGTTTAAAAAGACGAGTTCCATATTCTAAGCCCTTTGACGCTCAGACAGTGTATTCTTGAAGTCTGTTTGTCATTGTCAGTTGGACATGACTAGAGATGGGGCATACTAGTACTTGTTTGTTGTGCTTTTAAATTCTGAACAACACGTAAAACGTAAAGGTAAAAATATATGGATATATTGGGAATTATTAAATGTAAATTAGAAAGATTCGCTTGACCGAACCTAATTGTCACATTCGCATAAGGAAAAGCTGCACGTGATTATCTTAACCGATATGCATACTTAACGAAGCTAGTCGATTATATTATGAAGATATTTCATTTAAAATATTCTAAATCATATTATTTCGTTTTGTACCTTGACTTTAGAGTTTTTAGTTACAATACCGAAGTCATTTATTTATTATTATTTTGTCTTCTAAATACCTGTTTGAATGAAAGATATCACAATAATAGTTAAGACAAAAACTAATATCGTTGGTATCGATATATTTGGTATCTGAAACATTGTATAATAAACAAAAATTGACGTATCCTCGAACAGTTTTAAAATTAAATCGTTTAGTTAATTTATATAATTATTATTAATTCGTTTATTTATAATTATTTGCACACGTTAATTTTTTTCGTAAGATTATGTTATTTAATGTAATTTGAGAAGATGATAAAGTTTTTAACGTTACTTTTCATTTGGAATGCAAAAAAAATTACATATAACAATATTTGTTTCTTAAATTTGATCCCATTTCAAAGTTGCGTAGTTCATGCATCCAATACCTTTCTGAAGATCATTCTAGCGGGAGGGCGGTGGTAGGTAAATAGGTACTCATGCAAACCAATGCGGCCGTCCACATTGGTTGTATGGGACTGATGGAAAGCCCTACGTGTCTGCTCACTAAATACCACCTGCTGTTGGCATTGGGCTCTAAGGCTTTAAAGCCGAAATCAGACGAGGCCCCAAGGGGCTGACAAGGGGACATCCTCAAGATACTTACACTGACGTGTAAGGTTGGGCATCAGTGTCATCGGAGTTGCCTGACTTCTGGGCCGTCAAGAGGCATTTCATTAGTATTTTAGTTAGTTTTTCGTAAAAGTTAGTTTTTGTAGTAGTGAAAGTTTATATCATGATATACGTTAAGTCCAGTGTGTATTTGGACGAGCGAGGCCTGCCTAAGACAAGCATATATTATTGCTTAACAGGTGGACCTTAAATAAAATGTAGGTACATTTTGTGGACAAATAAATAAAAAATTGTTTTGTTTTTTTTTATTCCCGGTTAGACCCAGAATCGAAAAACTCATTCTGCCAGTGGCTAGATTGTATACCAATTTCAGAATTCACAAAATGACATATACCTATCTTAAGATATTATTTATAATTATATTGCATGCGATTACTTTCAATGCTGTCAATTAAAGGACTTACCATTTATAATTTCTTCGCTGATATTACTTTTACTGTTATGTCCGAAAACTGTTAAATTCTCTTTTGATTTAACATAAATTCGAATAGCAGTTGCACTGATGACTACCGGCCAGCAACTACTACGTTTATTTTCCCGCCAAAAGATGGCGGTATCGACCACACGCGAACTACGCCAAAATAAAAATTCTAAAATAGCTGGGGCGATTATGCCGCAGCCAATTTAAAATAGGCATATGCTGTGTCCGAATGACGTTTGTAAATCGAGTTTCCCCCCAACAGAGCATTTATAACCACCATGTTAAAGTTTGAGAGACGTTTCCGATTGGTTGCGTATATTTTGTATGTTCGGTTTCGGTCTCTATTCGTCGATCGATCGCGCCTCGAGCGGCCGAGATGATTAAAATGGCATTGCACGACTAGGTCGGTCCGCAGGGAGTCCGATTTTATGGAAAATTGGAATTCTTTTACCAGTTGCCCTGGAAATCTATAAATAAAACATTTTAACTCTTTTTTTAAATAGCTGGAGTTTTTCCTATCTGATTTCAATTTCTGTGCTTTGTCTATTGTTGCCTTATTATAGCAGTATTAGTTAGTCAGTTGAAGTTAGAGAAAATACACTAGGCGTTATGTTTTACCTATCACGTGTATTCCACACATCTATCTGTGAAATTATTTAAGGTTGATTATATGAGCTCTTGTGCGTAGAGGATACGACCATCTGCAAAGTCGTTTGCTTCTTCAATTTCATTACAAAATATTTTTTCAGGGTTCCGTATCCAAAATCCAATCATGGTATCCTATACAAAGGTGCTAAGATGTAGGTACCTCATAATAAAATAACTTAATGATAAAGATAATAAAACAATAATAAACTTCAATTATTTGTTGACACAGAAACTTGTAAGAACCCTTCCTGTAACTTCAACTCGAGCATAGCCTATTTTTTATTAGTCTTTTCAATTTTTTTATACTTATTACTCTTTTTTTCTGTGCGCAAACGTACTTAATATGTTATGTGTGTGCATCTGTCATCCGACTTGATAACTAAAGCAGAAACATATTTGGCTGTAACCCTGTATAAATTCTTTACGGTCCGTCAGGGGGCGTTGTTATCATTATATTGAAGCAGTGTTTTTCAATCGTATTAATAGGTTACAACCTTATTAATTTACCAGGTGGTACCTCCTCAGTCGAATTAAACTGGTTCTACACCAGTGTATTTATTTCGACCGAGGAAATACCTACCACCGCCATACTTATGTTTAGCGTGAAACAGGTGTTGAGTTTCAGTGGTAGGGTGTGGTTCCTGGTCACATTTAGATGAGGTGACCATTATAGTCCTTGGGAGTAGCAATGCAACTGTGATTGATTGTAGATGAAACCTAGGTTCTATGTGAAGTTTCTTACCGATGTTCGTGGGCGGCAATCGCCATTTACTATCAGGCGGGTTGCATACTCGTTTGCTGCTTCAATCGTAGCATTTAAAAATATTTCACGACACTCTTAGTAGGTACTTCAAAATATTTAGCAACGCGCCTCGGCATCCATTTGTAGCTTCTGTTTTATTATGTCATACATGTGATGTACAATATTGGTATTATTTTCGAAATTGGGTATCGCTAAAATATTCAATTAACCATAGCTGGGTTCAGTTAATCAAATAATTAACTTCATGTATCCCTAATACGTTTCTACAAAAGTCAACTTCGTTAAACGTTATGGCGCTACATTTAGAAAGATTTAACGCAAGTTAATCTTTAATCCGTTAACGCGTGATAAAAATTGCATTTTTTATACTATTGCGTTATTGATCTACTTCTGAAAACTGTTTTTAGGTTTTAGCAGTTTCAAGCTGGAAACAATAAAGGCCTCTATTAAAATTGGAGTATGTAATTAAGTGACCTGGCATAACGTGGATATTTAACGTGAATATGTACCTTAAATATGTTGAAGATATTGCCCTCCATGTACATTAATATGTTGAAGATCTCGTCTTAATGTGAGACTCGCTTCGGTGTTAGAATATCTTTGCTCGTGCAAAAAAAGATGTTCAACTGCAGCGCTCGAGGGTATAGTAGTATTAGGTACATAAGTTAAATGCTACATCGATGAATGAGTTTTCCATGTTCTGCACACATTTTGACGAGATTTTAAAGCTTTATTAAAATGTAGCTTTATTTATCGAAATGTTGACTTCGTTAATTAAAGGTCAACGAATTAAAGAGTTAAGCAGTTTATATATATAATTGCCCAGCTATGGAATTACTAACTAAAATACACACAGACAAACGCTTTTTATTAAACTCTTCTAGTAACAATACATTGTCAAGTATAAGGCATTATGGTCTTCTCTTTTTTTCTGAGGCTTCACAATTGCGACTAACACTTTGAAATACATTATTTTGAACTGGAAGTGATAAGTAAAGACAACAAAAATTAAAATAATCAGCAGGTTTATTTGTATGTCAATCGCAATATAATATCGTCATACTATATTCTGGAGGAACATGTTACATAGATATGTATCCAGAGGTATTTTATGGTTTCACAAATGTATAACAACTCCGTAACCGAACACAAATCATATCAATCAATCTCATTTGTGCAAAGAAACACAATTTATCTAATTAATGACAACGCATTTACATTGTCTGACAAATTATTTCGCTACTTAATCAAATATCATAAAAATAAAAGAAAATGTCAATATAATATATAATCTAAGTATTGTTATTGCTTTGGGTGTTCTCATGGCATAACATTGTTATTAGTTATGAATCAATCAAACATCTGTTACAATTCTAAATATTTGGATATCGATTTACACTTAAATTTGTATGGAACTTAAGGTAACAAACAGTAAAGTTTTAAGTAACAACAAAAAATACTTTTCTTAGGATGAAAGGTTTCTCATAACTGTAATTAGGTATGGAATTAAGTAACAAGTAAGTATACTGGGTAAAGTTAAGTACGAATTAATTAAATACTCTTAAAGAAGACAATTTCGATGTTCGAACACAATTTCGTATACGTATTAAGTACAATAACTAAATTGAGCTATCAAATATTTTCACGACTAACTGTCGTAATAAGTAGACACCATAATAAATAAAATTGGTATAAAATAATAAGTATAAGTTTTATATAACTTAAGTAGTAA
Organism: Spicauda simplicius; assembly: GCA_949699795.1. Lineage (NCBI taxonomy): Eukaryota > Metazoa > Arthropoda > Insecta > Lepidoptera > Hesperiidae > Spicauda > Spicauda simplicius. Next base: position 15,956,153 of record OX453060.1, on the reverse strand, counting down.
GAAAATGCAGAAGCACGAACACAAGGCTAAGAAGAATACTTTCGTTTACAATTTAAGTAAAAAGCAAAATACTATAAATCGTACGTGAATTCACGTCGCTAATTGCTAAGTTACTTATAATAATTAATTAGATTTGTATAAATTGGTTTTATAATGCAGTTTATAAGCTTTGAAGGCAATTTTTAAACCTTATAGCAATAAAAGTGGCTATACAGTGTTGCACCTAAATAAAATAATTGCAAAAGCGCTGATTTACATACGGAATGATAAAGTCGTGTTTTATCATTATTCTGGTATAATAATAGCTAGAACTTATTTAGGCAAGAACCTTGATGAGTTAAAACTTTTCATAGAACTCTTTACAACCAAAATGAAATGATACTATCATGTGATGTTAAATGCATTACATAAAAGAGTAAATGCTTTATCTATATTTTTGAATAAGCAACGATTTGAATAAAAATAAGCAGGTACTTATTACAATTTGTCATAATTATGTATTCAGTATACAATTGTCTTTTAAATTTCCTGTATTTTTACAATAATCAATTCGTAATCAACGAGTCTTTTATGAATCGTTATAAATATACCTATGTCATTTCAAAATTCTTTAAGTTTCTGTTTTATATGTATTATAATTTTAATTTAAACACAAACACTTTATTATAATTTCGGTAAACATCCAATTTAAAAAAAAGCACCTAAGTAAAATTTAACTAAACGCACATGCCAGCGTTCATTATTTTATTTCGACGCGCATCTTTTTACCAATTGTCTTAAATATAACATAAAATACGTTGAGAACAATATCACAATGATCACAATATCTCTACCATACCTACTTCTGTAAAGGCTGGCGAGTGAAACACATTGTCAAAGATAAAAAGAATCGATGAGGTCAAGTGGTTTTGATATTTATGATACTGTTCTAAGTAAAATAATGAAAAGTTCTGTCAATTTGAGTTTAGAGCGGATCCACGTTACGTAAGGCACTATAATACTCTACACAGTTAATTTCAACCTTAGATACTGATTGTCCAATACTGGCGTTACAGACGTCATGGTCCGTGGATATCAGGGTGCGGCGCGGCGTGTCTTACGCGGGTCTTTGCTGCCGCCGTCCCGTACTAGTCACGCGTACGTTTCCCTAAAGCGTTTCTGGATGTGGTGAGCGGCGTTGAGCAGACGGTGGTGCAGCGTGAGGTGCGTGTGCGGGGTGAAGGTGGGCGGCGGGGGCGCGGGCGCGGCTTGCGGCGCGATGGCTGGTAGCGTCGCGCCGTTGTCCGGGTGGCAGAAGAACGCGACGCAGTGGCGACCTCTGGCGCGAGCGTACACGCCCGATGGTACGACGACGCGGTGCATCTGGAATTTGATTTTTAAAAGTTATTCTCATTTTAAATGATCATACATAAGTACCAGGGTTGCCAGACATCTCTATTTTGGCGGGACGTCCCAATTTTTTCATCAAAATTAAATGTCCTAGGTGGGAAAGGCTCAGTCTTACTTTTCGGGAAGGACCGGACTTTTAAAAAAAAGGTCGCCAATTGCAAATATAAGTGGATCTTAAGTTTTTCGACCAAATAAATGTCGCCATTCCTATACAAATTTAAGTCGATCTGCAGTTTGTTCACAAAAAAAGGTCGCCGAATCCTCCGGCCCTGCTAAACCAAGAAGAGGCGCAGGACCCTTTGTAGGAGGAGGACTGCTGTCCCGCTTTTTTCACCCAAAACGTTCCTAAATCTCGACTTAGTAAAAAAAAACTGGCAACGCTGATCGGTACTGTTATATTTTAAGGTGGTAGAACTCTTAGTGGTTTGACTCCGGAAACACACCGTCATACTTGTTTCTGCTTAATAACAGCGGTTTAGGGCACTGCTGTTAGGTGAGACACACTTGTCCGAGGCGTCAAAACTTAGTCCTCAGGGGTAGCAACGGACCTTTATCTAACGTCAGGTAAGACACTGATCTTACCTGGATTCGATTACATTTGTAAGAAACCTCATATAGAACAGGGGATGGCTCTACCTAAAGTCAATAACAGTTGCGTGACAAAATGGTCGCTATAAATGAAAGTGACTCGGCAACCACAAAAAGGACTGGATGACTCATTACTAGTGAATGGTGAGGTAAACTAACAAAGAAGACGTTTAGGGCCGTTATATACTTTTCTATGTTTACATCTCTATGTAAAATATTAGACAGTATGTAGGTAATACATTTTGTAAATATTTTTTCTTTGAATTCAATAAAAGGTTTGACAAGCTCAACGGGAAATTTGTTAATTTTCCGGACGCTTACATGAATCATCAATTTAAATATATTTATGATCACGCATCCTTACAGTCAAAGTTACTGAGAATTGTGACGTTGCCCGTGCGATGATTAGATTTTATTTTAACCAAGTTAATCAGGGATTGTAAAAAAAACTGCGTGACTTTAGAATAGTGATTTTGAAACGAATTCTAGGAGGTACTCACGTTTATTTAGAGACTAAATTATTTAGAACGTGCTTACATTTTGCAAGTTTATGCTGTGGCAGTCATCACGTGTAGTAAAGCACAGTAAAAGTAACAAAACTACAAAAAAAACCTTTTTCAAACGAGATCTAAGTATACATCAGTTTTTGAAGACTCGAGAGGTGGATAGATAGGTATTAAAAGAAACGTTACACTCACGAGAGCTGGCAGAAGATTGGTGGTCCAAGAAGCGAGCATTTCTCCGGTCTGGACGAGGATGGCGCCGGGCAGGTGTCCTACAGCTTGCCACTTGTCACTACCATTCAATTTCACCTGAAAATTTTAAAAATAGAATAAAAAATGAAATTCTTTTTGGTTCGATTTTGAGTGGTTAATTATACTTATGAAATATAATGTGGTGGCATTAACCTGTGAATGCACTTTGTACTCACGCGTTCTAAATACCAACCAATATGACACGTTAGCAATAAGTTTCTTTTACAATATTTTATATAAAATAAATCAGTATGAAATCAAGTTTGGTGTGAATTACTCGTGTGTTCCCTTCATACTCACAAACTAACTATCTCACATACAACACACGCCACACACCAACATTGGTGACCCCGACTGAAAAGCACCCCGACGTGAGAAGCATTCCAACCCGACTAAGAAGCAGCCCGACGGAAAAGCACCCCGACGAAGAAGCAACCCTACTAAGCAGCAACCAGACTACGAAGTATCCCGCCGCAGCACAGCACCAACAGAGGAACCCACAACATTGGTGATTCCAACCAAGCGGTGCCCCTTCGAAGCAATACCTCGCCTCAGCAGCACCCAACGGAAGAGCAACCGAGGAACCAACATTTGGCAACCTCGACGACCCGGCAACCTTACACGTCACCCGACGGAGTAACATCCCGAAGAACAAGCATCCGGCGGACCAGTTATTCGAGTTACGCAAAATGCCTTTTTCACGTGAAAACACAGTACCTGGACCAACTGGAGGATACCACGTGTCACCCACAAATACCACGGCAGTACCTACTGGGCCAAGTTCTACCTTTCCCATTAATGAGCTACTGAATGCAGTGGACAAATTATTACTCGAAGTAGCAGGGCTAAGAACTAACCAAGCAAGCTCAGTAAGAAGACAAGCTCAGCAAGATATCAGAAGTCGTTCCAGTTCAAGACGTCGCATCCAGTCACCCAGAAGAGTAACGAATAGCAACTACCTTTGTTACTACCACGTACGGTTTCGAGAGCGTGCTAGAAAATGTCAGCAACCCTGTGAGTGGGAGTCGAATTCGGAAAACTCTCACTAGCGTTGACCGAGGCGGACGTCAGCGCTATATACCCATCTAGCCGCCTATCCGTTACCGACCGCAAAAGTGGGTATCGGTTCTTGGTTGACACAGGAGCAAACATTTCTGTCATACCGAGATATAAAAAGGCATCTCAACCGAGTGACTACAAATTATACGCCGCCAACGGGAGTGAAATCAAAACATATGGCGAAAAAGCGCTTGAGTTGGATCTCGGATTACGCCGACCTTATAGATGGACGTTCGTCATAGCTGACGTCAAACAGCCAATCCTAGGTGCAGACTTCCTAGCTAAACACCACATTTTAGTCGACATGCGCCGTAAGAAACTAATAGATGATGTCACAGGATTACGGATACCTGGACAGGTTATTAACTGTGATACACCCAGTCTAACCACTGTCAACTCCAATTCACCGTACGCAAGTCTGATTGGAAAGTATCCCGACATCACCAAACCATTCTGCGCCAAGGAAACCCCCAAGCACCATGTCATTCACCACATCATCACCGAAGGTCATCCTGTCCACTCAAAGTGTCGACCACTTTCTGCAGACAAATACAGAATAGTCAAGCAGGAAATAGAGCATATGCTTGAAACTGGTATATGCCGCCCTTCTAAAAGCTCGTGGTCTAGTCCTATACACGTGACCACCAAGAAGGACGGAGGCATAAGATTATGTGGCGATTACAGAAAACTGAACGCTATTACAAAGCCCGATCGCTACCCCATCCCACGTCTCTTGGATTTCACGTACCTGCTTCCTAAGAAGACCATATTTTCACGCGTGGACATCAAAAGAGCATACAACCAGATCCCGGTACAAGATGTAGAAAAAACAGCCGTCATCACTCCATTCGGTTTGTTTGAATTCCCAAGAATGCCTTTCGGATTACGCAACGCCGGTCAAACATTCATGAGATTCATAAACGATATCATGTTTGGTTTGAAATTCGTATTCTGTTACGTGGATGACATCCTCATTGCCTCATCATCCGAAGAAGAACACCGAGAACATCTCGACGAAGTATTCAAGCGTTTAAACAACCATGGCATCACAGTTAACATGGACAAATGCATCCTTGGTACTCAGGAATTGGAATTTTTGGGTTATAAAATCACACCCGAAGGCATAACACCATCACCTGAACGATTACGCGCGATAGACGAGTTCCCACTACCCAAAACTGTATCCGAATTAAAACGTTTTCTGGGAATGATGAATTTCTACCGCACGAGTATACCACATGCAGCTCAACACCAGTCGTCATTGAATACATACACGCGTGGCAACAAAAAACGCGACAATTCTTTAATCACATGGAACGAGGAAACTAAAGAAGCCTTTAGACAGTGCAAGGAAGGCCTGAAAAACGCCATTGTACTCAGTCCACCTTCATCCTACGCTCCACTATCAATCATGACCGACGCATCACAGACATCAGTCGGCGCCGTTCTCCAACAGCAAATAAATAACTCCTGGAGACCCATCGCATTCTTTTCTAAAGCATTATCAGAGACACAGCAAGGCTACAGTACCTACGATAGAGAGCTTCTGGCAATATACATGTCCATATGCTATTTTCAAAATTACATTGAAGGCCGCGAACTTATAATATATACAGACCACAAGCCATTGTGTTATACTTCCAAGCAAAAACAATCTGTATGCAAGGAAAAAATATCACCACGACGATTACGTCACTTGGACTACATAGCACAATTCACGTCTGACATACGACACCTGCCTGGATCGCAAAACCCCGTCGCCGACGCCTTATCCAGAGTTTCACAAATAGATTGTCCTAGCAACATAGATTGGAATGAAATTGCAACTCATCAAGAAAAAGACCCTGACCTACCCAACTTATTATCAAAACCCAATTTGAAATGGAAGAGGATCGCATTACCGAACTCCAAAGCATTACACTGCGAAAACTCTACATGTGACTTACGACCCTATGTACCGAGCATATTTAGAAAACAAATATTCAGTACATTGCACGACGTCACGCATCCTGGCATCCGTACTACTAGAAAAATGATTCAAAAACATTACTTCTGGCCTGGTATGAAGAAAGATGCAACCACGTGGGCTAAACAATGTATATCATGCCAAAAATAAAAAATTCAACGCCATAACATTACTCTATTGATGCAATTCCCCGAGTCCGAGCGGTTCGAACACATACACATAGACATAGTTGGACCGCTACCGGTATCAAATGACAATAGGTATATTATTACAATAATAGACCGATTCACCAGATGGATGGAAGCCATTCCCGTGCCCGAGGTCAGTGCCACAATCGTCGCAAGAACCCTATACGAATCGTGGATTGTAAGATTCGGTTGTCCTTTGAGAATAACAACGGATCAAGGACGCCAATTCGAGTCAAGCTTATTTACATCTCTCGCTAAGCTAATGGGAATCAAGCGAATACGGACTACCAGCTATCATCCTCAATCCAATGGAATGATAGAACGTTGGCACCGAGTTATGAAGACCGCTATCATAGCGCGTGGCAACTCTACGGATTGGTCATACGAATTACCAACTCGGCTTACGAACAACAATTCGCGAAGATTGTAACTTTAGTCCAGCTCAAATGGTTTATGGTGGTAATATTAAAATCCCTGGCGTGTTTTTAGAGAGTACCGCCAACAGAACAAACAATATTACTTCACCCAGCGAGTACTTGGATAAGTTACAACGCACCATCAACCAAATAAAACCTCCCCATAGAAGATCTCAATCATCGCAAACTCCATTTGTTTCCAAAGACATGAATACATGTGACTACGTATTCATAAGAACAGATGCTGTACGGAAACCATTAATTGCACCATACGAAGGACCGTACAAAGTATTAGAACGACATCCAAAATTTTTCAAAATTCAATTACCTAATAGAACATCAATTATTTCAATAGATCGATTAAAACCAGCATACGTATTACAACAAACAGAGGTTAATGCACAGCAAAACAACACATCGGCAGTAACAAGAGACCTCAAGTCGCAACCTGCTGACACAACTGCACCATCGAAGCGCGTTACTAAGTCAGGACGTAACGTGAAACCTGTAGTTCGATTTTGCCTTTAAACATAATCATTTACGTGTCATTGTTTCATAAAACTTTTACTTTTTAAATTTTACTCTTTGTTTAGCACATAAACATACTTACCACTTTTACTTTTTGTTTAGAAATAATCTTATACATTTTATATTCTACTTTCATTGTCAAATTTTTATATTTTCATAAGCAAACCTTTTTACTGTGTACATTTATATAAATTTTTGAGATGTTGATTTTTTTTATAAGAGGGGGAGTATTGTGGTGGCATTAACCTGTGAATGCACTTTGTACTCACGTGTTCTAAATACCAACCAATATGACACGTTAGCAATAAGTTTCTTTTACAATATTTTATATAAAATAAATCAGTATGAAATCAAGTTTGGTGTGAATTACTCGTGTGTTCCCTTCATACTCACAAACTAACTATCTCACATACAACACACGCCACACACCAACAATAATAACAATAACCAATCAAATAATAAAGGCGGTAGTGTATGTCTATACTGCAGCAGAACTATCGCCAAACCTGCTTTTGTTACGCGTTACTGTGTTCTGATGTGGTAGAAAAAAGGATATAATACGTTCTATTGTAACTTAGTGTTACGGGGTAGCGGGAAATATGGTAAACAACTTTAGTACTGGTTTTATTTACGTTTCCTTCTTGTATCTTTGTTAACGTTTTCGTCCATACATTGCAAAGTATATTAACACGCTTTGTACACTCATAGCCCTATACTAAGAGTTTCTCCTGTGTCGTGGGTACCACGGACACACGCGACGAATACACAAACACCCAGACACAGAACATGAATCTAAAATCATCATTCAGATACCTGTCTGGTCGGGAATCGAACCCGGAACCCATTGCGGGTCACACCGGTATGGTAACCACTGCGCCACGCGGGTCATCAAACATTGCAAGGTTATGTTTTTGTTTTCAGCTCGGTTTTCAGCTCGGCCAATTTTGACCTTTTTTCCTATCCCCTTTACCATCCAGTGCTTACGGCGAAATGCAACCACACATATCGCCGTCCTTCTTCGGTTTGCTTATGGACGGTTTCACCGCCCACTCTTGCCGCCCGCAACCCCATAGGCCCCCTTTTACACGCCTCCTACGATGCGCAAGTGTAGAGGTAGCCGTATTCTACTCCCCGACTACAGTGTGAAAATTTCGACCAATTTCGACCTAGCAATCTACTTTGCAATGATAAGTGAAAACGTAAACAATGATTGTTTAAAGGAAATGTAACAATCTCAGAGTAAGATCAGTAGTCCTTCGGACTCTACTTACATTGACTACACATGACCATTGACGGCAGTACGTTCGTTTCTTACTTTTACATTAGACACATCAGTACAACCACCCATTTAAACATAGTTTGAGAATGATTCTCATTGATTTTGATAGAAATGCAAGTGTTAGAACGCCCATGGTACGACCGAGGGTACCACTGCAACATCTACTTCTAACGTGAAGCAATTCCACGTGGAAGGATAAGATCCTGAGATGAAGCAACGCATCTGTAATTAATTTTACAATGGACCTTTGCTTTGCATGAAGTTGTTTACAGATGTCCATGGACGGCAGTTGCTATTTACTGTGCATGCTCATTTATTACTTCAATGTTATAAAAAAGTCTCACCTCAAGGCCACCTTCAGAGTCCTGAGCAACGAGCGTAAACGTGCAGCTATCAGAGTGTGCGCCGCAGCGCGTGTACGTGGTGCCGTTGTTGTGGCAGCAGGGACCATCGTCGTCGGGCGGCACGGGCGGGTAGTACAGGATCCGCATGCTGGACCGGTTGCAACCGTCGCTCTTTAGCATCCCCGAGTGGCATTCTAACAGCGTCGCAGGAGGCAAGCCTGGACATAGATAAAATATTGTGCTGTCTGAGTAATCAGCGTTGCTGGTGTGCCATAGATGTAAAAAATCTATTCTGAAAAATCTTCCTGGTAAAATACGTTTAAGTTTTAAGATCAGATCTTATATTTATTATGTTTCTTTGCTATTGTTCAAATTTATTGACTCAGTTCGGTCGATTTATTTACATAGAAGTTTTAAAGAGTTTTGTTCTCAATATTACATGTGATAATACCAATTAAGGCTACAGATTGGGTACAAAATCTAACACTGATTATTATTAGTGTTAAATTTTGTGCCAAATCTGTAGCATTTGAGCAACCATTGGAATTAGGAATAGAAAATCGGCCAGATACGAGTTGGACTTGCGCAAGAAGGGTTCAGTTATAAAACGGCAAACACGTTTGTTTATATGAGCCCCACTTAAATATTTACCCTATTCTGTTTTTAGTATTTGTTGTTACAGCTGCAACAGATATACTACTTATCATGAGATACGGTCTGCTGAAAGACAGACGAACAGATGTACCTACAGACAAATAGTGGCACAGTGGAGTCTTAGTAATACGCTTCCGTTTTACCCTTTTGATCTCTTGTTACACATACCGAAAGCATAAGCAAGGGCCTGCAGCAACACGCGTGACAAGTTGGTGAGGTCGTGGGCCAGCGGCACCGCGTGCTGCGTGAACTCCGGCACCTCTTCCTGCGCCGGCATCGCGGCGGCCGACAGCGTCGTGATGTTGAACGAGTGACGTAACTCCTGGAAGTGGATATTGGAGCGTAAGTTAACGGTTATATAATTATTAGAAAAGGTGGTATATGTTTTGATTTACCATCAGGTGGACGCATGCTCGACTGCTACTATATTTTGTTGAAAAAAAAACAATAGGGTATTGCAACATGGTAGGAAAAAATGCATATGCAAAATAGATTTTGGAAAAATCAAACGAGTAATATTTTTTTATGGCAATTTATTAAGAAGTCCATTATTTATTTTTAGCCTATTACTACTATTACCTAAAATACTTAAAACACTTCAAATATACTTATTTTATTTTTGATTTAATATAGGTATATCCCAGTAACATTTTCCCAGTTTCATGTAAAAGGTGTAATACGCTAGTTAGGTTGCGGGTCGGAGGATGTAATTTTTAAAAAAGAATTTATTTTTCAAAAGAGAGCACGACCAATCGCTCTGGCGTTTAATACAGAACTGCTTACATCTAGGACATGATTTCTTAAGGCTAACTTATCATAAAAGTAACACTACACTTGTTTACTTCTAAGAACTGTTCGTTATGCTAACGTAACTCCTCCCCCCTTTAGAGAGAAGCGCGCCGAAGAATGCTGCTGGATCGGCTGCATGTCTGCTGGCGCTGCTGCTGCTGCTGCTGCTTGACGCCGTCTTATATACCATTTGATGCCAAGTCCAATACCAATTGCTGCTAGTATTAAATATAAGGTTATAGATGACCAGCTTGGCCGCGAAGAGACAGTTGGTATGTAGACTGGTTCTTGGATCTCCTTTGCTTTCTGAAGGATGTCTTCTAGGTTATCCAGCGGGACTTCATCCAATTTTATGTTCGTCGAGAAGTTATTAGGAATGTTGTAACTCTTTGGCAGCGGGATGCTCTCCTCGATGTGTAGAAATCTTTTGTGCGTTCTAAGTGTTCGCTCCGCTATCTTGATAGTGCATCTGTTGTTTATGGTCACGACAGCTACACCACTGGTTCGTTGGTACTGGACATCATCTCCACATGTTGACTTCACCACTTCTTCCCTTTTCAGAATTACAATCCAACTATTTTCTTTTATTTGTCTAATGATATTATTTTCAAAGTTTGCTCTTGCATAAGAGCAGTTATGCGGTTTTTCGTGTTGAATAAGTTGCGCGATGCAGTCTTCTGACTTCTTCAGGGCCTGCCATTCCACGTGTCGGCATATAACTTCAGAGTCTGTTACAGGTATACATCGCTCGCGAGGATACGCAAACTCGTTACTACCCAAGATAAGGTAAGGACTTTTTGGAATAAGGAGCGTGTTGTTTTCATTCGGGATTCCGTATAGGTGGAGCAGGGAATAAGGTTTGTTAGTAACTAGCGGTATCTCTAATATAAAGTTAAGAGACTCGTTTGTACTGTAGGCTTTAACAGTAATTGATTTTATTAATAAGTGAATATTTTCTATTATAGGTTTATACGGAATTTGTAAGTCTATTTCACCCTCTATGTCTTTCAACTCCTCTAACAGGTGTCCTGAGTCTACTACACTTGGATGCAACTGACCCAGATTGGAGAACGTCACAGCGTTTTCTAAGGTAAGTAAACGATCATATATTTGCTGCAAGCATACTGTAATTTGACTGTATATTGCTGCCGCATTAATGTAACCTTGCATGCGCTTTATTTCATTTATTGCTTCCTCTATTCTTTCCTGATTTTTCTTAATTTTTTCTAACTTATCATTATATTGCATAATAAATTCTTTCATTAACCCTATTGTTTGCCTATGCTTATTTTCACTAGCTATGGACCAGCTTTTAATCTCTTTTATTTGGCTTTCAAATCTCCTGGCATCTTCTTGGTCTAAGTTTCCAGTTATCGCTTTAACTACAGAGCCTAATCCGTCAATTAAACCTCTCCTTTTCCTACTGCTTACACCTGCTAATCCTATCCTTTCTGAACCTAAGTATACTAACTTATTTTCTATGTTTCCTACTAAATATTCTATCTGATGCTTACTAACTATGTTTCCCTTATAGCTAGAAATATTTTGATTGTTGTAATTAAATGTATAGTAACTTCTACATACTTCTATGAATATTTCACGCATACGTGAAGTGTTGTACGATACGATAAGATGGTAAGTATCCACTTGGTTCCGAACCATCGCTTCCTTGAGCACCAACACTCCATTATGGCTATCGATTGGTTCTACAATCGCGGTGACTCCGGTGAGTCCGAGGGCTGCGATGAAGATGAAGGTCCTGAAACATGTACGGGACGTCTCAGCATTCTGAAGTGAACCCTAATTGTCTTAGAATTTACATGCGTTCCTACTATCTCTGCGATTTGTTCCGGATGTATTCGTACAATTGTATACGGACCTATGTATCTCGGTTCTAATTTGTTGCTGCGAGCCGTTTAAGCTACCTGCTTATATACTTTATCGCCTACTTTAAATGATGCGGTTTCCGTATTTTTATTGCTTTTTTCTATTACTGCTTGCTTTTCTTTTGCTAATTTATCGCTTACTAATTTATGTACGTTTCCCATAATTTGCTTATGCTTATTGACGTATTCTTGATAGAACTCTTTCGGAAAGTGTAATTCTAGTGGGTTCCTTGCACTCGTATGACCGTATAATAATTCAAAAGGCGTAAAACCCGTCGCGGAATGAACTGAGTTATTGTATGCGATAATTGCATACTTCATCAAGTTTGTCGTTTCATCTTTGTCTGTAATACGCTGTATTCTAATCATTTCACCTAACGTCGAGTGAAGTCTTTCAATTGGCGAATTAGAATTTGGGTTGTACGGCGTTGTAAAGTGAATATGTATGTTATGCATAGCGCATATTTCGGTTATAACTTCATTGTCGAATTTGGGGTCCGAATCCGTCGTAATTTTATGAGGTACGCCTATTATTGAAAACAAAGTGAGCAACGATTCTGCAATGTGAATACTAGTTGACGCTGTTAGGGGAATAGCTTGCGCGTACTTCGAAAAGTTATCAATGATTGTTAAAAACGTTACACCTCCAGTGCTGTATAAATCCATAAATAAATGTTCCATCGGCTTATGCGGGGTATCCGTGAGGGATAGCGGTAATTTTAACGGATTACGTTCATATTTAGTTTTTAAACATTTATCGCATTGGTTAATAAATTTTTGAATTGATAGTAACATATTTGGCCAATGATAATTCCTGCGTAATTGCTTATACGTTTCTTGTATGCCTCTGTGAATTGTTTTGCCTTCATGATATTTTTTTATTAAATCTACTTGATCGGTCCTATTCTCCACAAATGTAACGCGTGATCTACAACATACTAATTTCGGGCCTCTATTTCCGAATATAGTTTTGAATACTTTACTAAAAATAGGGTACAATTCTTCGTCGTGAAAATAACAATGGAACGTACGATCAGCAATTGTATGCTCTTTAAGAAATTTAACTATTTGTGGTTCCGTATTATTTATTGGTATGAATACGTCTTTTATTATTACTTTGCCTTTTGACCTATCTTCCACCCTGTATTCATTACCTGGTGATTTTTTAATTAGAAATTGTTTTAATTGTTTGTCTATTGCGTCAGGTATTTCGGGAATTTTGTAAGTTGTTTCGTCATTTTCTTGTGAAGTCGGGGTCTGAATTGGACTAAATAAATCTTCTATAATACTATCTCTATTATCTACCGGTATTACCGCTGTGTCTAACAATGACTCAATATCTATATTTTCCCAATCGGTTTCTAGAGCTTGCGATGGTCCTGGCTGAACATTTGTAGTATTTTCCCTGTCTTGTTCCGTACCTAAGATTAAATCTATAATTTCATTATCCTGCAAAATTCCTTTCTCCACCTCATTGTGGTAGACAATTTGAACACGGGATAGGGCGTCGGCATTAGTATTTATTTTGCCTTTCTTGTATACTACCTCGAAGTCATACTCGGCTAACTTTAAACGCCATCTTGTTAATTTTGAACTGGGATCTTTTAGTGACATGATCCATGTGAGGGGACGATGATCCGTATATATTATAAATTTTCTACCGTATAAATAAGGACGAAAGTATTTTATTGACCACACTATACTTAACAGTTCCTTTTCTATAGTCGAATACCTTTGTTCCGTGTCTGACAGAGTACGTGAGGCGTACGCTACTGGTTTGTCATCGCCTACCTTACCCTGTGACAATACCGAACCTATTGCTACATCCGATGCATCAGTTGTCAGAATAAACGGTTTTTCAAAATCCGGGTATTGTAAGATTGGTGCGTTTGTCAATATTTGTTTACATTTCTCGAAACAATTAACGAATTCTGCGGATGCTTCAACCTTTGCGTTCTTTTTTAAGCATTTTGTCATTGGTTTTGTGAGCTTAGCGAAATCTTTAATGAATTTTCTATAATACCCTACTAATCCGAGGAAGGCTTTGATTTCCTTCTGCGTTTTAGGTAACGGAAATTTTTGTACAGCTGCTATTTTATCCGAATTAGGTTTAAGGCCTTCATTTGTAAGAGTATGTCCTAAAAATTTTACTTGTTTTTGTAAAAATTCTGATTTATTTAATTGTATTTTTAAATTATGAATCCTAAATCTTTCGAAAACTTGCTTGCATCTCTCTAGGTGCTGTTCTAACGAAGTAGAATATATGATCACGTCATCTAGGTAAGTAAGCACGTTATCAAGTCCTCTTAAAACCGAATCCATTAACCTTTGAAAGGTGCTAGGTGCATTTTTCAAACCAAATGGCATTCTCAAAAATTCATAATGACCCCTTTCTGTACTGAACGCTGTTTTTTCTACGTCTGCTAAATCCATTTCAACCTGGTGATACCCTGATGCCAAATCTAACGTTGTAAAATATTGTGCGCGTCCTAATTTGTCTAAGATGTCGTTAATATTAGGTAGTGGATACTTGTCCTCTATAGTTCTTTCGTTTAGTCGTCTATAGTCGATTACTAGTCTCCATTTTTTTTCACCCGAAGCATCTATCTTTTTTGGGACGATATGCACGGGACACGACCACGGAGAAATACTTTCCCTTATTATGTTTTGATGAAGTAGTTCGTCAACTTGTTTTTGTATTTCTATTTTTTGTGCGGGAGCTTGTCTGTAACTTCGGACAAAAATTGGGGTATCGTCTGTCAATCTAAGTTTATGTTTAATGTCGTGCGTAAACGTTAAAGGAATAGTGTCGCAGTAAAATAAGTCTCGATAGTTATAACAGAGTTTTTGAATTTCACGTCTTTCCTCGAAGTTCATATGTTCCGTTCTAAGTCTATTTAAATTTTCTTTAAGTAATTGATCTATTTGTTTCGTAGACCGCATTGAGTTAACGTGAGTTACGTTTTGTTCTAGTTTAAACTGTTCTATGTTTGAGACTGCTTTTAATTTCACGGGATAACTCTTCTTTATTTTAATTATGTTTTCCGTTTCGTTTATAACTGTAGTAAGTAAACAACCGTGTTTAACCGTGACTAAAGCGTCAGGGAAAACTAAACCTAACTCATTATGTTGTCGTAATAACTCGTATTCACCTTCGCTATAATTGCATGATAAGCTAACTACTTGTTCACAGTTCGGATTAATTGTAACGTAAGTCTTAATGTCATCTCGTATGGGAATCGTTGTTGACTCGGTTCTCAGCATCATGTTCTTCATGTCTATCTGAGAACCTAATAACCCGAGTAAGTCAACACCTATCAAGCCTTTAAAGTCATCATCAAAGTTAAATATGAGAAATTTATGTGTCCGGTCGCAACGGAATAACTGCGGTAACTTAATATAGGCTACGTTATTGTGTTTTGTCACACCATGCGGGGTTTTAATGTAATTCGTCTCTTGTCTAATGTCCGGTTTTATCGCTAAGTTTCGTATCACGTCCGGGGCAATAAGAGATTGTGATGCGCCTGTATCTAATAAATATCTACCACCTAGTTCGCTAATATATATGTAAGGCAAACGTATGTTGTTATTTATATTTACATAGACTAAGTTTCTTCTTTTATTTCCTGGGGGTAAATAAAATTTTCCTCCTCATTTTCCTGCGGGTAAAATAATTGCGATTCAGGTTCTAAATCGAAATTTTCGGTTTCCGCTTCGTTTGACTGAAAATTTAATTTATGTTGTGCCGGTTTAACATTCGGAGGTATGCCGGTACCTCGTTGCGCGAAACGTGGGCCGGTAGCACCTGGGGGCTGAATAAATCTTGGACCTACCTGCGGCGGCATGCTGCGTTGCATCTGATAATTCGGTGGAGCCACGGGGTACCTGTGATAATTACCCTGGCTAACACTCGGTCTGGGAGGCGCAATCTGCCTCATCCTATTTTCTAGCATCTTCCTATTTTTTAACTTTAACTCTTCCTGCTTAGCAATAGCTATCGCGGCTTCTAATTGTTCTGCTCCCCTAACACGAACACTAAGTGCGATCAGAGGATCTAATTGGTCCAAAAATACATTTAATGACATTTTTTCATAAAATTCTTTTTTACTATTGTCCAAGCTAATTAATGCGTAAGCAATTTCTCTAATTTTTTCTGCAAATAGGTCTATACCCGACCTATCCTTTGTTAATTGCATTAACTCCTGAACCAGTTGCACCTCATCTCTAAAATCTCCAAATCTATTTTTGAGGATTGTTTTAATATCCTCCCACGTTCGAAAATCACTATTTTGGGAAAGAGCCTCTACTGCTTTACCCGTTAATTTGTTTCTAATAATACTAGCTACTGCAGGTTCTTGCCTATTCTCAATATCTTCTAAAACACTTTCAACACCTTTAATAAAAAATTCTAAAGTCTTTTTATTGCCGTCGTATGATGGCAGTAAGATTGACAACGTTTTGAAATCAATGGTTGTTTTCTCATTTTTCTGTTCATGAGCCATTTTGAGCACAAACGAACTATTAATACACAATAAAACACGATACAAATAATACAATAACAATGAAATATTAAAACACTAAAACAATGTTAGTTTCAAGGTTTTAAGGATAAAATTTAGGAATCTCGGGAGTAATCAGAGTAAATGCTTACCCCACGAGCATTGCCGTTTCTGAGGCGTGAGTTCTGCAGAGCTGGAGCTGGATCGGCGTGTCTGGACCCGCTGAGGTTCTTTTCTGGATTCGCGTCGCGGATTTCCCGAAGTCACAATGCACTGATATCGTTCTTTCAGACTTTTTAGTCGCGATTATGCAGCAAATTCTAACACAGGAACCGTTTTACTTCAGATCGCGAATCCTACCGACTGCGCCAGTTAGGTTGCGGGTCGGAGGATGTAATTTTTAAAAAAGAATTTATTTTTCAAAAGAGAGCACGACCAATCGCTCTGGCGTTTAATACAGAACTGCTTACATCTAGGACATGATTTCTTAAGGCTAACTTATCATAAAAGTAAACACTTGTTTACTTCTAAGAACTGTTCGTTATGCTAACGTAACTCGCTATTCGGATAATTTTGCGTTTGACGTTACGTGATCACTACCCTCTGCGTGTCATATGGTGACTCTCCGCTAAAGGCGTATTTAACGTTAACGATCGTGTTATATATCATTTAGTTCAGAGAATTCACGCGTTGTTTTTTTTTAAGATTAAAGTAACAAAGGAGCATGCAGTCCACCTGATGCTCAGTGATCCTGCCGCCAATGGATATCACTATAGGGCAGGATACTGGAGCTAACTCTTGTTACCCATGTAAAAACACTATGGCAAATAAAAAAAAGATATACAATGAAAAAAGACAAACCCACTGAGTTTCTTGCCCGAATATTCTCAGTTGAGGTCATGTTCCGATCCTGTGGTAGTGTAAAATATATGTAACTGACAATTTGCCCCCGAAAGCCTATGCAAAATAAAGACATTTCATTTCATTTCCGTAAGCAACTTAACATAAAACAGGAGTTCTATCACAAAAATGCGTTGCTACTCCAAAGGGCTAGGATAGCCGCCTCATATACAAGTGCGCCGGCAATTCCACCATTCCACCAAAATGCAAAAACTGCTCACGCTGAAATTAGTGAGTGTACCTCTTCGGTCAAACTATATATATTCGTTCATAACCTTGACTTCCACCACCAATTCGCACTTGGCCAGCGCGGTGGACTATGGCCTAAAACTAGAGAAACTTTCCTAGAGAAGACCCGTGCCCAGCAGTGGGACAATAATGGTTGACCATATAACCTTAAATTATGTAATACTAAATATCAATTTACCTTTTTGGTACTGTCAAACTGCTCCATCCCAGGACGCACATAGCCATGGTTGCTGACGGGGTTGCGAAGGTATTGCGCCTGGCAGCCTTCGGGCAGCGCGCAGAAGTTATCCAAATCACCGTAAACCGCTTTTAGCTGAAATATTAAAAAATCTCTGTTAGTATACTACGAAAAAATTGCAGCTTATTTTAAGAATAAGTTCTAAACTTAATCTGCACGGTGTACGAGTATAATCTTAAGTCTGTCTTTTTTTTATCTGTATGAAGTAGCAAACGAACATGCAGTCCACCTGATGGTAAGTGGCTACTGCCGCCCATGGACATTTGTAATCAACTTCATACAGAACATGGATGCCATCTGAAGTCAATCATAGATGTGTTGCTACTGCCGAGGACTATGATGGTCGCCTCATACGATAGTGTGCCGGCAACCACACCCTTCCATCGAAACGCAAAAAATGCTTCACGCTAGAAATAGGTGTGGCGGTGGTATTTCCTCGGTCGAACTACACTGGTTCTACCACCTTGGAACTATTATGAAAATTAAACATTCTACTGAGATGTTTAATTTTCATAAAATATCGGAGAAAGTTGGCAAATGACTGTGATTTGTTTGCTCAGTGACAATTTGTCAGGGGTTCTTAAACTATACTTCGAATAATCCAACAAAAAATGTAATCTTGAGATTCACCTCTTGGCTATGTTAGAAAAAACGGCATAAATATTAGTAACTCCCAAATTCCTTAGGGATAAGTCGTTAAACTACTTCATGTTATAAGTCTTATGCGTTCAAATCAGTGAGTTGGATTCTTCGTTATAAATATGTTTAACATATTCGGTATTTCTTTTTTAAAATAACCAACGTACTGGTATGTCGCGATCCATTTGAGAAATGCTGGTCTAAACAATATAACCTTATACTGCAGAAACATAGATTTGTGCAGGCGTTATAACTTGATTTAAACAGCTTAATGTTTTTGCACGGATCTCGCAAAATAAACAGAAGGTTGATTAAATTATCGCCTACTCGGAATCATCTAAATTGCAAATATGTTAACTTATTTATTATTAAATTATTTAATATTAGTATCTCTATAAAATAACTACCAATAATTAATATTTTTTTCTGGATATACAATTACTCGTTAAAACAATTTGCTTTTAAACTTGTCTAAATAGGAATTGTATAATTGTTGAGTCTGTAATGTTAGAGATAGCGCGCACTAGTGATTTTTGTCACCGTGACTGTTGCGTCACTGTCACCATGTACGTTAGGTTGCCGTCCTCCGCGGACATGAAGTCACATAATTGTCACGCATCCAAATACGCGTAGGTACCTTCATAAAGAGTAATGTGACATCAACGCAACAGTCACGGTGACAAAAATCACCAGTGCGCGTTATCTCTAATACCTACTTATTATCTTAATAGGTGACCCGCTTCGTTCCGCCTTAAAGTCAAAAATCGAAAATTATCAGTGTTCCTCCACTATATTACGCATGTATAATATATAAAAACCTTCCTCTTGAATCACTGTATCTGTTAACAAAAACTGCATTCAAATCCGTAGCGTAGTTTTATAGATCTAAGCATACATAAGGACAAACAACGGAAAGCGACTTTGTTTTATAGGTACTTTGTAGTAAAGACCTATGTAATACGTGGCTGTCTGTGTCCAGAATAAAATAAAATAAATTAAATAATATGTTGATAACCAACCTTTTCCTCAGCGATGCCGTGGTTGACCAACATGGCCAGCCCCTTTCCGCTTAGCGCCGTGACCAACTGTTGGCCAATTCGCCGAACCATAGATTTCATGGGACACACATCTGTACCTGGAATAACAAATATATTGCTGTTAGTTCAAATCAAACATTGATATTTATCACGCTTAGAAGATTACTTTACATACATTACATTTTTTTTTTACATTTACTTACATTTTTTTTATTTCTAAAAGTATATTCATATCCTAAATTACAGTTTACGTACGGTAAAATACGAACATGGATGGTATATTATCTTAGGTGTACTATCTTTCATGTAATGGGTTTATTGCATTTGTGTAGGTTGTATTATAACCTTTAATAAAAGAAAAGATCGTGGAAACTATATCTCTATCATGATCGGCCTAATCTGCAAAATACTTACTTATTTGATAGAGCATTTACGTCATAATCACAATTAAAGTTACTAATTATGTTATATAATTTATATAATCGTTTGTATTCCCAATATACATGTTTATTATGCAGCTTATCGCTATCTTAGGTATTTAATTGATTAGTATTCAGATCATTTAAATACAGGTGTAAGGTTTATGACGAGGATGCTAAGTAAGATGTACCTGCATGGAAAATATGTGTATAAAATATACAGCATGTTAACTGAAGGTACGGCTTACGACCGTGACACAGATCTGGTGACATAAATATGTTCTGTGAATGCATATCGGTAAAAAATATTAAGAATTTCTGGCAACTGTCAACGTACAAGTACATTTTAACTTCGTTATAATATTCGAGGAAATCCCCGTTTCCTGCTTAACGTTAATTGAAGACATGTTTAAAATATGATATAGAAATGTGTTTATAATAATTTAGTAGTAAAATAATCTTAGGCTGATTTATACTCGTACGATGCAAAATTTAGTTATTGTTTGGGTTTATTTTGAAACCTAATAAATTGAGTTTGGTATAACTTATTTTTCCAAATAAATGGAGGGCTTTAACATAAAAAAAAATATTTTATTATTTAACAAATTTAGTGTTTTTTACTTAAAATATAAAAACTGTGTGCTAAATTCCTTTAAATATAAAAGTTAAAACATTTACAGTAAATTATAAGCTGTGAAATTGATTTACTTTCTATTATTGTACATATAACAATAATTTATCGTGTGACTTTATTTCACTCTTTAATCATGTGATGCATTGTTCGTTATTTTTACCCAATTATTATTGTGCATATTTTACACATTATTTAAGCGAAACGCCGCTTTCGCAGTTTTTATATGACTGTTTCACAGGTGTGATTATTACGTATAATTTTTCATTATCACGAAAAAACGCATGTGGCGAGTACCCGTCACCCATTTAAATATATCAATTCCGCGATAATATGGGTCTAAAATCATCATGTAGGTGTAATTAACCTCAATATTCACCGATATTTTTATCTGTGATTGTAATTAATTGTGATTGTGATTATTTATATTTTAAAACATGTTTTTAATATGTGTGTTAATTGAACTCAATTATGACGAAACTTTGACAGAGCGATAGAAGATAAAGGGAGTATGAATTATGATAAATTATTTTTAATGGGAGTAACGTCGAAATTAGAGTTTTATGCGTATGATTCGAGATTTTACAACTAGCCCCGTGGATTTTTCGGTCCTGATGTGACATTTTAGTGCCTTTCTAGGATCTGTATCATGTGCCTGGGCATCGCTGGCACCACCGCCTGCATTGAATGCGAGTACCTAAACTAAGTTGAAATTGTAGGCGGATACGCGAACGGATTTATATACGCGAGTACCTATAATATACCTAAGTTTTATCAGTTTAAATCAACACACATATGCCTAATAATATGTGTGTCGATGTTAATTCGAAGAATCGAGAGAGTATGTATACTTAATCAGTAGTTTTAAATGAAAGTGACTAAGGTGAAACGGCTGAACGTGGGACCGGCACCGCCCGTCTCCTGCGATTGTCGTTTCGTGAATGACGTCACATTTTACGATTTACGCCACACTTTATCGTCTTGTTAATCGAGTAACATGTCTATTCGAATTTAATCACTTCCCTAATGTTCTGTTCTGTATAGTAAACGTACTGGATTCGCTGTACTGGTGACGTCTAAGTCATTCAAACTTTATAACTGAGACGCAAAGTTCCACTTCCGCCATCAATTTTCGGATTTGATATCATAAATATCTCATATTTATGATTTTTTCTCAATGTCAGTGAGATCAACTTAGTTTCTTGCTGACTTAGTGAAATTTATTTTATCCTTAATCTGTGTGTGATCTTTAATAGTGTCATAAGTAAAAAAAACAACAGTCGAATTGAGAGCCTCCTGTTTTTTGGTTGGTTAAATTTAATCAACAATTTTTCGTAATTCTCAGCAGATTTTCTTCTTGTTATTATATTGATCTGTTGTTAAGAAAACTTCCTGAAGTGTACACTTTAATTGACTTTCTATAAATAGTGCCCACATAATCCAACATACTATGCCTTAAGGTACAACAGTCATTACGTTAATTGTATTTCATTTTCTAGAAACCTGATTCATTAAGCGGCGGTTTGTTACGTTTATATAGCGGGTGGTATTGATAACACAATAAATATTAATTCCAAGGTGTTTTAACGAATACCTATTGAGTTTCTTTATCGATAATGCGGTTGCGTAGCGTTTCGTGTTACCAGTACCACGGGTAACTAGTATAATTATACAATTGGCATGTTGGGTTAAAAACTTGTATTGGTACAACTCATTATTGTCCCATTGCTGGGCACGGGTCTTCTCTCAGAATGAGACAGTTTTAGGCTATACTCCAACGCGCTGGCCAAGTGTGAATTGGTGGACTTCACACTTAATTTCTAATACGCACATAAATCACTGGCCTGGGTTTGGACCTTGGGATCGGGAGGGCAAGTTTCAATCATTAGGCTATCACTGCTCTGTGACAGATATCACTGATCTCAAAAACTTGTATTAAAAAAATATATACATTAAAATCGAATATTTCCTGCTACCTACAAATAAAATTAATACTGTCAGATTAGTAGACCGCTTACTTGGAGATCTTTATCGAAGTTATATTATTTATAGGTAATACAAATACAAATATATACAAATTAATTATGGATCTTGTGATGTGACGATGGCTCCCTTGATTTCTAGGGTTCCGTATCCAAAAGGTAAAAACGCAACCCTATTAATGAGACTCCGCTGTTCGTTTGTTCGTTTGTCCGTATGTCTTTCTGTCCTTCTGTCCGTCAGTCTCTCCGTCCGTTTGTCTGTCTGCATGCTGTATCTCATGAACTGTGGTAGGCGGTAGCTAAGCAGTTGGAATTTTTATGATGTATTTATGATACTGCTACAACAATACTAAAAATAAAATAAATAATAAAGGGGGCTCCCATACCACAAAAACTAATTTCTTTGCCGTTTTAGTAAATAAGTATCTACAGAATCCTTCGTGCGTAAGTCCGACTCGGACTTGGCGTGATTTTTACTAAAGGTATAAATCAAGGAGACACTCTTGTAGTGTAGAGTTCGAAACGACTATGATAGGTATATCGTTGTCGAAGTGTAAATACGTTAAAGTATTAGATGCAAGTACATAACGCTGTTTTACATGAATCACCATACAATTGAAAATCTATACTATAATAAATCTGTAAGAGGTCGCTGTCTGTACATGGAATAAATTTATGTTAAAACCATTTCTAGAGGTCTTTAATACGATATAGAACCCAAAATAATGGTTTCTAGAAATCTTTTCTGTTTGTCTGTTTATCTGTTTGTCTGTTTGTCTCTGTGTTTGAAAACGCTAATCTCAGAAACGGCTTATCCAATTTGAATATATTTTCACGGATGTGTTGTGGGAAACTTCACTTAACATTTAGTGTTTATTTTATGTAAATCGATTTATAAATAAAAAAGTTATGTCAATTAAAAACTACGCAGTATTTATTCTGTGTTCGATAAGTGTTAATAAGATAAGTAACTGCATTGTTGAATTGGTTGAAACTAAACATGTTATGGTCTGTAAAATGTATTCCTTTGTTATGTAATATTTTTGGTTATGTGTGTACCTATGTTATGTGATACTATATAAATGTATATCTCTATATCTATATATACTTATATAAAAACGAAAGGATGCTCTCTCACTCATCTAATGAATAAACATCGTAGAGCCTAAACTGCTAAAGATACGAATATGATTTTTACTAGGGGTTCCTTTTATGACGTAGACGTCAGTTAAGAATGATTTTTCTGATCCCCCCCCCCTCCCAATTTAACCCATATAGGAGATGTAAGTTTGTATGAAAGTCAGTCAATTTTGAGGCCACCTCAATAAAATTTAGTATTTCGCTTTGATTTTTATGTTAAAACATATTTTTAAACCGACTTCCAAAAAGGAAGAGGTTATCAGTTCGTCTGTATTTTTTTTTTATTTTTTTTTTTATATTTGTTACTCGATTACTCCTCACTGGGTGAACGGATTTGGATGATTTTTTTTTCATTTGAAAGGTAGTGCGTGACATGGGGTGGGACCCCATTTATTTTTAGTTCACTTTGGACGGTGGCATCCATAAGAAAAGCGCACAAGTCTGATATTTGCATTAACGATGTGCGCAATAAATAGATGAATAACTCAATTTACCCCCAAACGATTTTGACGATTTTTCTTTCATGTGAAAGAATGTACTTCAAGGGTACTCTGATGAGAGTTTGATAAGGTTCTGATCATAGGATCCATAACAAAGTAATGGAAATCTTCAACTCTATGAAGCAAATTAATGAAATTAGCGATACTTGGCCAAACCTAAGCTGTAGGAGTCCAATTGGGTTGAATGTAGAATGAGATTACTAAGCAGATATTTCCTAAAAAAATTGACCTTCACCTCTTCAATCCTGATGATGCAGGGGTACTACTGAGGGCAGACGCCGTCGGGACCACGGTCGAATTCTATTAGCGTACCCGCAGTCCCGACAAAGGGCGTACAGAGGAACACCGTGGAGGTTTTAGCCGGTAGGAGTCCGGCATATCCTCTCAGCTGCCCCCGCGCAGAGAGGAACCCATGAAGGGTTTCCCCACGTAAAAAAAAAAAAAAAAAAAGGGGTACTGCTGGCCTGAACCGTAGAAGTAAGTCAATTTGTTTATATGGATATATAATAAGATTGTTAAACAAATTCATGGGACAAAAATTTTATCTTCAACTCCTCAACTCAGATGATGTAAGGGTATTTCAAAACTAAACTGTAAGAGTTGGCTATTTGGTACTTACGGTTATGTAATAAAATACCAAGCAAAGATACAAGGTAAAAATTTTGACCTTCAACTCCTCAACCCTGATGATGCAGAGTTACTTCAAGCCTAAGCCATAGGAGATGGCCATTTGGTGCTTTCGAGTATGTAATATGATTACTAAGCAAGGACACAAAATGAAAATTTCGACCTTCAACTCCTCACCCCTGATGATGCAGGATACTGCTAGCCTAAACTATACGAGATGGGCATTTGGTGCTTTCAGGTATTTAATATTATTACTAAGCAAAGACACATGATGAAAATTTTGACCATCATCTCCTCAACCCTGATGATGCAGGGGTGCTTCAAGCCTAAGCCATAGAAGTTAGCTATTTAGTGCTTTCGGGTATGTAATATAATTACTAAGCAAAGACACAAGATGAAAATTTCGATCTTCAACTCCTCAAGCCTGATGATGCAGGGTACTGCAAGCCTAAGCTATAGAAGTTGGCTTGCAAGTGCTTACGTATAAGTAATAAGAATACTAAGCAAAGACACGGGATATTTTTTTTTACCTTCAACTCCTCCCTGATGATGCGAGATAGTGCAAGCCTAAATTATAAAAGGTAGTCACATAATGCTTACGGTTGTTTTTAGTATATAATATAAGTTTAATGACAGCTCATTAAACTGTGATTAATAAATTAAACTTCAATTCATCAACCCTGATAATCTAAGTACACAACCTACTTAAGCCGTATGAGTTTGGTACTTATTGATTACATACACATTTACATACAACCCGTTCCTGAGAGAACATTATGATGAAAAGTGTCACTTTGAATACCTAAATCCTGAAAATGATACGTCTTCTTTTAAATGTGGAGGAGTTGGTTGAAAAAGTATATCCCGATGTTGTTAATACAACCAATAACACTATAAATTGGTTCCAAAAGACGGCTATATACCCACCAATGAACGTGTCGATAAAATAAATGATTTTTTTTTTTTCAAAATTTAAAGCAGCGTCACAGATCTACTATTCGGTAGACACAGTCATTGAGATGGAGGAAGCAGTACATTATCCAACAGAATTTTTGAATTACCTATAATCTTACTTAGAAATTTGAATCCGCCAAAATTACTTCAAATAGTATTTACCAATTCGGAAAAGTTCAAATCAATCTTTATAATCGATACGTTTTGGTTCGAATGTGGAGGAGTTGGTTGAAAAAAAGTATCCCGATATTGTGAATTAGACCACTAAGAATGTAACTTGGTTAAAAAAAGCGGTTTACAATATTAGAATTCGTCTAATTAAAAAAAAATACATAACAATACGTTCCTACCCACAAATACACACTTTAAATTCGTTTTTTCACTCTGTGTTTGACCAGGTAATCCTTAAGCGGCCAAACCGATTTTAATGTTACCTACGACTTTTTATCATAGAATTCCCAAGGTGTCGAGACACGGTGTGTACACGCGGGCAAAGCCGCGGGTACAGCTAGTTCATAAATATAAAGGTACAATATTTCCAAAAAGGCCTTGAATTAAAAACGCAGGGCTTCAACAGCGTCAAAGATATTTTAAATTATTTTCATTCTTTTTAACCGACTTCCAAAAAGGAGGAGGTTATCAATTCGTCTGTATTTTTTTTTTTTTTTTTTTTTTTATATTTGTTACCTCATTTCTCCGGACTGGGTGAACCGATTTAGATGATTTTTTTTTTATTTGAAAGGTAGTGCGTGTCATAGGGTCCCATTTTTTTTTAGTATTTTTTTGACTAGGGCATCCATAAGAAAAACGCATAAGTCTTAAATTTGCATTTTCAATGTACGCGATAAATGTATGAATAACTCAATATCCCGCCAACCGATTTTGATGATTCTTTTTTTATTAGAAAGGATGTACTCCAGGGGTAGTCTGATAAGAGTTTGATAAGGTTCTAATCATAGGATCTTCAACTTTTTGGAGCAAAATAATAAAATTAGTGATAGTCGGCCGAACCTTAGCTGGAGAAGTCCAATTGAGTAAAATATAGAATAAAATTACTATGTAGGTATTTACTATGAAAAATTTGACCTTCAACTCTTCAATCCTGATGATGCAGGGGTACTGCTAGCCTGAACTATAAAAGTTGGTCGTTTGATGTTTGCGAATATATAATGAAATTGTTAAGCAAATTCATGGGACAAAAATTTGACCTTCAACTCCTCAACCCTGATGATGCAGGGGTACTTAAAGCCAAAACCATAGGAATAAGCCATTTGGTGCTTACGTATATGTTATAAGATTACTGAGCAAAAACATAAGATGAAAAATTTGACCTTCAACTCCTCAACCCTGATGATGGAGGGGTACTTCAATCCTAAACCATAGAAGTTGGCAATTTGGTGCTTACGGTTATGTAAAGAAAATACTAAGCAAAAATATAAAATCAAAAATTTGACCTTCAACTCCTCAACCCTGATGATGAAGGGGTACTTCAATCCTAAACCATAGGAGTTGGCAATTTGGTGCTTACGGTTATGTAAAAATAATACTAAGCAGAGGCACAAAATTAAAATTTTGACCTTCAACTCCTCGACCCTGATGATGAAGGGGTACTTCAATTCTAAACCATAGGAGTTGGCAATTTGGTGCTTACGGGTATGTAAAAATAATACCAAACGGAGGCACAAAATTAAAATTTTGACCTTCAACTCCTAAACCCTGATGATGCAGGGTACTGCAAGCCTGAGCCATAGAAGTTAGCCACCTGGTACTAACGTATATGTTATAAGATTACTAAGCAACAATATAAGATGCAAAAATTTGACCTTCAACTCCTCAACCCTGATGATGGAGGGGTACTTCCAGAGGGGGCGCCCTGTTTGTATGAATTGTAAAAGTGTTTTATGTTTAATTTTTGTGAATATGTAGATGCACAAAGCAAACTTAGAGGCTTTATTTAAATACAAACATAAAAATATAGTCACTAAAAAGTGTAAAATAAAAACTTTTTAACAAAAAATATCTACCGACTTCCATGTCACAAAAAAGTAAAAAATAATTTAAATATATTTTGGTCTAGAACATACTCAGTACTTAGTACATAGTTCTGAAGTCGGTGCTCATATAGGACGTAGTTACCGTCGTCCAGCGAAATATGTCGAGCACCGACTTCAGGACTATGTACTAAGTACTGAGTATGTTCTAGACCAAAATATATTTAAATTATTTTTTACTTTTTTGTGACATGGAAGTCGGTAGATATTTTTTGTTAAAAAGTTTTTATTAACTTTGTTAATTAAAAGGATAACATCAAAGAGCATTGTTTAATTTTTACATGGCTGTCCTGTATAATTAGCATTTTGTGTTTTATTATAGTTTATTCGAAGCAGCAATACTTAGGTACATTTTACTTTATATACTTATCACTGCTGTTTTAATACAATTTACATAATTATTTACATTAATTAGAAAGTTTATAATTAGCTAGGTTTATTAAAACTACTTAGATGTTTTAGAGAAAGCTATGTTTAACAGCGGACGACTAAATGACGAAAGGGCTGTTACTGTTGAAATACGTATCAAATATGTATGTGTATTAACTATAAATTAGTGATGTAACGAATTTAATTATTTGAACATTCGCGAATTCGAATTTTCAAATAATTACATTCGTTACATCACCAATATATAGTTATATACACGAATATCTTGATTTGGCTTCCTTTTTTTGCAAAGCATTGCAATTCAATATTCACAAAACATTGTCTCAATTATTTCGAATGCGAAAATCTTGACGACCCGTGTGGCGGTTACTACACCAGTCTGACGCGCAATGGGTTCGGGGTTTGATTCCCAGCCGGACAGGTATCTGAATGATGGGTTTAGGTCCATGTTCTGGATCTGGGCGCTTGTGATAATCCTAGTGTGAGGCTATGAGGATATGATACCAATAATTTACTATAAGGTAGAGTTTAAAACATCCATGCGATTATGTTAACTGTTAACGTCTGTTTACAATTACCACCTGATATTTTCAGCCTGGATACGAATACATGTTGTTTTAATTTTTTTTTTTTTTTTATATTTTAATTTATTTATTTCCTAAGTTACAAGGTTTCTTTATCCAGGTTATTTAGAAAATAATACATAGGTTTATTTACTAAAAATTTACAATTATAAATAGAATAAATGAGCTAAATCGCTGCCCCTTGGAAATGTACCCAAGACACTAGCAGCATTACCTCGCTGTATTGCTAAACTTATTTGTTGGCCGAGGTAAGCTCCAGCTCTCGGGTCACCGGAGGCGTCAATCAGGCGTGAAGACAACTCTTTGTAAAATTGTTTCGCTTCTGGTCCCCACGGTCCCATCGTCTCTACTGCAAACGGCACAAATATGTAGTCCTTAGAAATGGCTGCATATTTGCGCCGCTTCACAGTTTCTGCAGATTCGGCTGCCGCACCAGCGTGCATCGAAGTTGCCTGTATATGAGATGGCGCCAATGTATCAACACATGTACCATCCCATATCAAGGACTTCCCCTTTTTCCAGGGCACGAGTGTCAAACCATCCGGCCGCTTGCCATCATCACGTACAATACCTTTCGGCTCCAGAGTAGCCGGTACGTTGATGGTGACAAGAGCCCGACGGATGACATCGTTGATGCTCGCGTGGCGCGACATCCGGCCAGCACTGCGTTGACAAGACAGACCGTTGTTTTAATTAATTGTATTTACCTAAAAGATAACGAGCGTTCAGTTTACCTTTTGGTAAGCATAAGCAGAAACCTTAAGTCGTGGACTTCGATAAATATACCCCGCAGTAAATAAGCAGAGAAAGGGTTGGTATGACTTATTTTTTTTAATATATTATTATATATTTTTCAATATTTATGAAAGAGTATCAAAAATCCGGGAGTGTTGACTTCCTTGACAATTTATCCGCGCAAATAAAACTGTCGAGATGTGAATAATAATTCTTCCCTCTCCGGCAAAATCGCTGACATAACTGAAGTAGTTACCTATATTTGAGATCAGAAAGGCAAAAATACCCATACGTAAACATCAGAGAGGATTAGACTCCTTCCCGAGGTCAGCAACTTTTGATGCTTTGCTAACTCCGGGAGCAAAGTTTAAGTATCCTTGCATTAATACGTTAAACCAAAACAAAAGACCGCTTTATTACATAACACATTATTCATTTCATAATATTCACAGCTTTGTAAAACACTACGTCAGTTTAATTATGTAGGCGCTTCTTGTATTGCGTACACCTTTTGCTTAGAAATGTGGTCCAATAAAAATACTCAGTTGCATTGCATTGTATTGCTTATTATGTATAAAATCTGGAAATCTTTTATATAAAAACAAATGTATCAACATGAATCAGTACCAACGAATATGCATCTACGGCTTGGCAACATAAGATGGCTGACGATAAAAGACTTATTTTATAAAAATGTGTTTTATTAATTCCCTAATATAGCATATATTTGCGTACGTTACGTATACATTGTAATTATTTAATTGTCTGCCAGCGGTCGCAGGCCGAGGCTACGTAATTATATTTAACATCAAACGATTAATTACAGTTTCTATAAAAGTAAACACGTAACAGGGCAATAAGATTTTTACATGCATAAGAGTAAAATACGTTTTTCAATTATCTATCATACAATGCAGGTCATTGACATTATGATTTTGTATTTTTTGTATATCTGTGTCATAGGTTTGCAAATTATGGTTCATTAAATTTCTTTAAGTACGTATACGTTAATAATTCATTAAAATGGTGAAATAAATATAATATACAGTATCAAATTCCTTAATTCATTTTTAGACCACATTACACGATAATAACGTTTTAAAGTAATAATTTATGAAAAGTAGGCACCTATATGCGAGGAGAGTTTTATGTAGTCGGTTGTAGCCTTATTCTGTCATCGCAAGCCTGACCAGTTCTTAGAATTCTAGTCAGTAGTTTTCTAGAGATATTTAATGTTTACTTCCTTGTATAGTAGAGGCCAGCGACGCCTTTGATGCGTATTATAAACATCTTCCATATGTGAACATCTCACCTAGAATCGATGTTGTAGTTGTAGGTACCCGCTTTTAAAAGTTTTACTATGAATATCAAATATTTATAAAAGTCGTATTAAATTATATTGTAGGTAAATTCGTTTAATATCAAGTATTCATTTATTTTTTCCTAGATAAATATTACTCAACTCGAACTATTAATTAGCTCGTAATTATTTGTTACATAATAATCGCCGGGAATAATATATTTTATTAGACTAGGTATTTACCTATTTCTGTATTTTTTTAAATAAAACAATACAATATTATCTTCCCAGAAGGTTTTGATGTAATCATTGTTTATTTTATTTATTTTATTTATTTATTACAGACTCACCAACAGCATTACATACAAAATTACAAAATAACTTATATCTAAATAAATGAACTGGTATGTATGCCAGTTATAGGTGCGTACATCATTCTCCAATATCACTGTTTCAACATCACGTTACATTATTAACCCTTGGATATGCTATACATATAAAGATAAAATCAAATAGAATTGAAAATATGTAAAAAAGGAATATAAGAAAAAAACACGGTATTTTACGGAATAATTAAGTAATAATAACAATAAAATGAGATTCATTTGCAGAAATATGCGGTAAGCTTTTTTTTTAGGTTTTCAACTGAATCATGAAATATATCCACATCGTTTATGACATCAGAGAGCCGGTTGTATTCAGAACATATTCGTGGCAAAGGAGAATGTTTAAGGACGTTTGTTCTGCAAGCTGTTATATAAAATATGTACTTAATAGGATGTCGTGGGTATCTATAAGGTACATTAAGATTGATCTCAGAAGTTAATTCACTGCAAGCTATATCGCCAGACAAGAGCTTTTTTAAAAACATAACGTCTAGTAATATGCGACGATTATAGAGCGATATCATGTTAAAATGTTTTAGCCGAAGGTCGTATGTGGTTTTAGGGGAGATGCCAGTGGAATAAAAAGCTAAATGTCTCGTGAAACACCTCTGTAGTCTCTCGATGCGTTGGGAATTAACGGAGTATTGTGGGTTCCAGACTGTACTTGCAAACTCAAGTTTGCTGCGAACCAGCGAGTTAAATAAAATAATTTTGGTTACAGGTGATATAAAACCTCTAGTATTTCGTTTGATAAATCCCAGCATTTTTGCGGCTTGCTTTATAATCATATCAACATGTGTTTTAAATTTCAGTTGCGAGTCGATCATTACACCCAGATCGCGAATTTCATCAACACATGTTAGTGCCTCTGAATTAATTGTGTATTTTGTTGAAAAGGGTTTCTTTTTTCGCGTATACTTAATGTGATAGGATTTTTTTGTATTTATGACCATCCCGTTAGCGTTACACCAAACATAAATTTGATCTAGGTCGTTCTGTATTACTTGAGCGTCATGAGTTGAAGTAACCTTTTTATAAATTTTTAAATCGTCCGCAAAAAGAGTGTATTGACAGTTTTGGATGGAATACGTAATGTCATTTATAAACGCTGAGAATAGAACAGGACCCAAATGGGACCCTTGAGGGACTCCAGAGGTTGCAATATATTCGTAAGAGCTGTGACCATTAAGCACCACATACTGGAGTCTTTTTGCCAAGTACGACTTGAACCATTCTAATAGATTTCCATCGATCCCATATGATTTCAGTTTGCTTAACAGACGCGAGTGGCAGACTTTATCAAAAGCGCTAGAGAAATCCATGTATATAGCATCCACTTGTTGTCCTCTGTCTATTTCTTTGCTGAGGTAAGATGTGAAAAATATTAAATTTGTTTGAACAGAGCGTCCCTTTTTGAACCCATGCTGTCTCTCAGAAATAACATTTTCTAAGTGACGTGTTATATATGGACAAACAAGAGACTCAAATAGTTTAGATAAACATGAAAGTATAGAGATTGGACGGTAGTTTTTAACGTCCCTTGTGTCGCCTTTTTTGTATACAGGTACAATCTTGGCTTTCTTCCATAAGTCAGGAAAGACCCCATCGCTCAAAGATCTATTAAAAATTAGAGAGAGTGGCAAAGCTAAGGCGGGACCGCAGCGTTTCACAAAGACAGGTGGTATTTGGTCAGGGCCAGCGCCCTTAAAAATGTCAATTTTTTTTATTTCACGCATTATTTCCTGCTCGCTAAAACTTAGTCTACAAAGTTGTGATGGCCCATTGGCTGCAAGAGCCTGTCTGTCAGGTAAGTCAAGCGTACCAAACACTGTTGAGAAATTATTTGCAAATAATTCTGCAATATGAGTCCCAGTATTTGCAGTTTCATTGCCATTGAACATCTCAGCTGGTACAGTACTACAGCCACCTCGTCTATCTTTTATAAAACGCCAGAAAACTTTGGGATTTGTGCAAATGCTTGACTCTATACGTTTCTTATAGTTACGCAGACAAATGTCTGTTAGCTTCCGACTACGCTCACGCAAGAGTTCGTATTCTATTCTGTCCCGAGGATTACCATATTTAAGATATTTTTTTCTCTTGTTTTCTTTTTCTAAGACTATTTTTATTAGAGGTCTCGTGAACCACGATGGGTAACATCTATTTTTAGGTTTATATTTTTGGACGTAATTCTCTACTGTATGATACAAAATACGGTATAAGACTGTTGTCATTTTATTTACATTTTGACAGTCATTGAATTCTGCTATCCAGTTTATATTTTTCAGGTTAGCTAGTATTTTGACGTAGTTTGCGTTAAAAAAATTATAGTGAGCTCTTTGAACCGGCTTTAGGAAGTTACATAACATCCTCCTTTACTAATTACCTTGCCTGAAACTATCAGGCAAGGTAATTAGTAAAGGAGGATGTTTTGGATCAATTTTACTTAGGATGTTAACAGAGTTTGTAACTTCTACTGTAGTATTATACGAGAGTATAAGGTCAAGAATTTTGCCATCGATGTTAGTTATGTCATTCATTTGCGATATATTATTTAGCGATAAAAAGTCCGTGAGTGCGAAACCTAATGGAGAGTTGTAATTTGAAGCAATGCATGAACCAATATTTGGATCGCAAGACCAATTAATGAAGCTCAAATTAAAATCTCCTACTAAAATAACGTTATCAGTATTATCTATAACGTCAGTTACGTGTTCCAAAAAATTATTAAGACGCTCTAGGGTAACCGGTGGGGGCAGATATACTACACAGATTAATATTTTAGTGACAGTGTTGTTTACTTTAAGGTTAACTGTAACCCATAAATCCTCTGCTTTACTATCTAAGCTGACAAGTCGGCTTGAGAAAATACGTTTCGACACAGCAATCAGTACACCACCTCCATCTTTTTTCGAATTGTCTGAACACAAACGATCCCTTCGATAAACAGTATAACGCTTGTCGATAAATTCTCCGTTAGAAATATTATGATTTAGCCACGTTTCAGTGAATACAATTAGGTCATAGTTATTATTCAAAATATTTTTATAAACGTCCTCGGTTTTAGTTCTTAAGCCCCGCACATTCTGATAATAAATACTTACAGCCATTTTTATAAATTTTATATGTAATAACTATCTATCCACTAACATTAGACAATAAATTTTAAGCTGTCCTCATCTTTTAAATATATAGCAGGACCCTGTTCACTTTTCCTGGCAAAGATTCTTCCATCCCGTATCCATACGAACTTCCATCCAACCTCTTTCGCCTTTTTACGAGCCGCAGCGTGAAGTTGCTTATTTGAAAGAGTCAGGTGTTCTGACACAAATACTGGCTCTCGATGCCCACCGATCCCAAGGTGTTCTGTGTTAAGCTTGCTAGCACTATTCTTCTTATTGAATTTGGTTACAGTTAAACAAGAATCATTGTGGTTACAATTAAACAAGAATCACTACGATAAGAATTCTTCGCATAATAATCAACAAAACTCTCAATATGTAAGATTAAACTCACAAACGAGCATGGCCACCTGATAGTAAGTGACCACTCTGTAAGCTATTTTAGATACATTTCCCGTCGACTGGGATGGTAGCCTAAAAATTTGTAGTTTAAAAATTTGACGGCATTTACACTCTTCCACAGAAACGCAAGAATCTTCAGGAAAAATGTTTGTAACAGAAGAAGCGTTGAAATGCAAACGCAGTATGTTTGCGTTATTGAAATAGCAATCGCAATCAATCTTTACAGCGCTCTTTTTTTGTAACGCGATTGATATAATAACGAGTCCTAGATATTTATTGTCGAGAAATAGAAATTACATAACACTGACATAACAATTCAAATAAGAATACGATTAGAATAGACTATTGCAAATGTATAAGGCACGGTTCGTATAGTCTCGAGTCTATATTGTACAGTTTAATTACGGAAGTTATGCCTGTTAGCCTTAATCGAGTGTTAGACATACGTAGTGTGACGAAACTGACGAAATCACGAAGGTCATAGGTACCTACGTCTGTTACAATTCATCCATACAAATAATATAAATTAAAGGTCTACATATCTGTACTTTTAATCCTTTCATACTTGCAATAATGATACATTAAGCAACTGAGAATAATAAGTAACATAAAATATACTTATAAGATTTCTTGCCATTCTTGGTCTTTGAAATCGCAGAACAAAAACTATTTCAGTTTTGGCAAAGGGAGATCTCCCGCCAGGCTAGGTGGTCATGCCTGGGGAGCGGCCGTGCTCCGACAGTTGATGTTCGGAACTTGTATATATGCAGGATTCTAAGAATGCTTCGATAGCGTGTTTCAGAATACTAGTAGCGCCATCTCTTGATGAGTAGCGGGAGGTCGCCACACAGTATATTTATAGTGCATATCTTGAAGTATATCATTAAGAGCGTCATATCCTTCAAAGGTTACTACAATATAAGTTGTGTTATAATTTTAAACGGGTAAAACCGCATCATGCAGTTAGTACGAAATAATACTGATACGTTACATTATTTGCAGAATAGATAAGTGTTCGCATGTAAATTGTTAATTGCGTGCGAGGTTTGATAATTAATATTGGTATGTATATTTTGTTGAAAAAGTTACAATGATCAAGAGTATTGCACAATAAAACATTTTTTACGGAAGCGATAAGATTGTAGAGAGTCAACACTAGAATTTTTGTTTGTCATACTTATATAACTACTTTTCAGTTCTTATAACTGAATTGGATTCATTATTTAAGAAGTAGGTATTATACTCAAAATAAAAAACCGTGCATATAATTAAAATAAAGTTTCGCTTGGCTCTACATCGTATATATTTGCAAACATTTCATACAAATAATAATAGACATCTGAGTATCTGTTTCATTACAATTTAAATGATGAAACCATTGGCCACATCTAGTCGTAAATAAATACATACTACTTCTAAACTTTTCATTTGACTGATAAAAAGTGTTCGAATGAAAATATCACTGCAACTTTATTGAGGTTTAGTTCTAACCTTAATAATTTAGATGATATTGAGACGAAAACGAGAACGGATACAATTTAAACGGGCGCTGAATTGTAACAAGGTACACGTTATGCGTGTAGTAGAGCCATGACCTGCTATGCTTGCGGCAGATAGGGTTTCTATAATCTGAGACAAATAACTAGGTGTCTTAGATACATATCACAGATGATATTCCAACCTAGCTATAGAACTTTTCAAGGGGGTTGAAGTTGTAGTTCGACCGGGGAAGTACCACCGCCACACTTATTTCTAGCGTGAAGCATTTTTTGCGTTTCAATAGAAGCGTGTGGTTGCCGGCACACTTTCACATGAGGCGACCATCATAGTCCTCGGAAGTAGCAACGCATCTGTGATTGACTTCAGATGTAACCCATGTTCTGTATGTAGTTGATTACAGATGTTCATGGACGGCATTGACCACTTATTATCAGGAAGATGCTACATGCTCGTTTGCTACTTAAGTCAGATAAAAAAAAAGAACTGAAGATGATTAACATGATGTAGGGTACATTTATCCAAACTTTTTGGTGGTTCTTACTAAAATATGTCGACCGCATTACAAGCTCAAACGGCATAAAATTATAGATATTTGTTATTTCATTAGGTATAAATGGTATAATAATAAATGTCTCTGAACAGAATGCACTTAAATGTGGCATGTAGAAAAAATAATTTAATTAAATAAGTATACCTTTGCGATAACAGAGTATCTACGTCATTTAAGTAATATTTAAATAACTCTTTACGAATAAAAATATTCAATATTAAAAGAAATATAAAGAAACGCTCGTAACATTCGGTGGCTCTAAAGGAATATGTTAGCAAAATGTGTACATATTCGACTAGTCATAAGCTTACCTGCGACCGGTTATATAAAACTGAATGCATGTGCATATTGCTAGTACACCTACGTGGTGATCGGTGACTGCTGAATCAGACATAACAACAGGTATTGAATAACAAGTGATGAAATAACCTATTACATCAAATTGTCTAATAAAGAAATGCCAAGTGTTCAGTTGTTTTATAATTTGTTTTGATTTTGTGTTTTTTCGAATATAACATTATTGTTGATACAGGTATTTGTGCTTATGTTTATTTATTTATTTTACTCAAGAATACTACCAGAATAGTTAATATGATTTTGTGTATAGTTATATAAGTGTACATATAATAATATACACATTGTTTAGTTTTGAAAAATAATGACGTCATAATTCAAAGTTATACTAACGGTTTATAGTCCACCAATTTGCACTTGGCCAGCGCGGTTGCCTATGGCCTATAACTCTTATTTCGAGAGAAGACCTGTGCCCAGCAGTAGAACAATAATGTGTTGACGACGACCAACGATTTTAGATACATATTTAGATATATTAGATTTTTATGAGGAAGGAAAGTTTTTAATAAACGAATCACAAAGTTAAGGTAAAATCTTAGTAATTTCGTAAATACCACTAAACTAATGTTTATGTACGGACAAATATCTCGAGGATTGGATTTCCTAAACTCAAAGATCCATCGAATTTAAATGTTACATTGAAATAGCATCTAGATAGTGTTGTGTGATGTAAAAAGGAAAATGTAGAGAAAAATATCTGCGTTTTGCAAATAACGAGGAAAAAGGAAAACAGAAACATATTGCAATTAAATCACAGGATTTACCCGTAACAAGTTTCGGGTAAATGAATATAGGTATTGACATTTTGCTGAATAATGATGACGTTTTGAACACTGATTAGTCAATGCTATTGAACGCTCTGGAGAAAATATCCATTTCATATTCCTCTATTACTCACACAAAGCAGATAACTTACACAAACTTGTAAATGTTTTGGGGAACGCTTAATATAACAATTACAATAATATCATCCCCAATTATCATATAGTGGTATTTAATATTAATTTTTCGTGTTTAGTGAATGATTTTTAGTCGTTAAATTAAACCTTAAACAGAACTACGTAGAGATCATTAAAAACGAGGCACCGATGTAAGTAGGTTAATAGGTAACAAACTGTATGAACGAAGGCTGTGTGTAGTTGCTTATGAATTTATAAAATACAAATCGTTTTTCTTTAATACTAGGTCCGTACTTTTAAAATTAAAGGATCAACATAACGCTAACTGGGAAAGTGAAAATAATTATTTTACATTTCATATATTTGCTTGCAAATGCCATACAGTATCCGATAGATTTTATAAAATGATAAGTATTGCATATTGAAGGCAGTGGACCGGTTGGAGAGATCATTTAGAGGAGGCATATGTCCAGCTGTGGACCTCAAAGGGCGGATGGATGGAAGTATTGCATTCAGAATTGTACAGTGTAATAATCCTAGGACCCATATTATAGAGAAATCACATCGCCTTAAATTAGTTTCGTTATCTTATAATTTCTGAAATAAAGATTGACAATTGGACAACGAAACTTCTAAGGCACTATTCATATAGTATTTCATCAAAACCGAAACTTGGGATCACGTAAAATGTTTTAAAGCTGCTCTTTACAGCACATTACTAAAAAAATTAGCTTATATTAGGCATAAGAAACTAAATACAAATGAACGAAGAGTTTGAATGCAACCGTTATCTAATTAGAGACTCTACCTATATTAGGTTTGTATAAACAGCGACCTCAATCATTTGAAACCCCACAAGAAACCCTTTTCTATGAAATAAGATACCCGTGACATAATATTCTATTTGCTATCATATAGGCATGTATGTATTTGTGTATATTAAAAATTGCTTTACTACATAGTATAAAACAAAATCGTTTCCCGCTGTCTGTCCCTATGTATGCTTACATCTTTAAAACTACACTACGGATTTTAATGCAGTTTTATAATAGATATAGAGTGATTCAAGGGGAAAGTTTTTTTATTTATAAAACATACATAATTTAGTGGGGGAACACTGATGATTTTAGATTATAGTCTTTTAGGCGGAACGAATTTCACCGGGTCAACAATAAATTCTAAATCGTAAAAAAAATATAGAAAAGCTTGTTATCTACATATTGGTGCTTTACAGAAAAAAAAATAATTTTGAGTCGAAGATTTATAACGTTGCGCTTTGACCTTTTTAATTTATCATTATTGATTTAATTTTATTAAAAAAAAACAAAGGCATTGTTTAAGTTATGACCCTGCGAAAATTCTGTTTTTTGAGTAGTGTTATTATCCAGTCCAAGCTTCGCCATATT
Source organism: Spicauda simplicius (assembly GCA_949699795.1). Taxonomy (NCBI): domain Eukaryota; kingdom Metazoa; phylum Arthropoda; class Insecta; order Lepidoptera; family Hesperiidae; genus Spicauda; species Spicauda simplicius. The sequence goes on along the minus strand of OX453060.1, from coordinate 15,916,818 downwards.
CTGTAATACATTCTTCAAGACATGTAGGTTAATAATGAGTAATCTAATATAATATTAATTTATCAAATATGAAGCTTTTTCGTTGGTATACGTTCAAATATATAAACATTAATAGAATAAAATTATTAATAGAATAGTATTTGTTTCTTTCGATCTGCTAATGATTCATATTTATCACGGTTTATCGTCTCAAATATACCCGGCATGTTGTATTCGCATGGCAAATATTAGTTTGTAATTGTTAGTTCAATTGAATTCTTCTTATCCTGCAGATTGTATTGTGCTTGGGCTTGTTGACAAGTGTACACAATACGATTTATGATGTACGAACACGTGTGCAAAGCAATGTGATTCGTTATCAAACTTGGAGTCCGCGTGGCCGTTGTTGGCCAAACAATCAAATTTCCGGGATGACGCACTCAAACCCTTTGTTCTTGTTGCTTTCTCCGAGCTGCTTTTCATAGCTAGTATAAAATCTATATATTAATACGTGAAGCAAACTTGGGGTACGTTTTTAACATACTTGCCGCGGACGGAGGAGTATGAATTTTCACGGTTATAGTTCACGTAAAGGAGTACGGAATGCTTTTCAAATAATGAACATTACATACATAAAATCAACTAAAATACACACTATATACACTACCGTGCATTTGTCACAAACACATAAATAATAAACGAAATAAAACATTCAATCTCTTACTTTTCAAGGTGGTAGAACCAGTGTAGTTCCACCAGGGTAGTACCACCGCCACACCTATTTCTAACCTGAAGCATTTCTTGCGTTTCGATAGAAAGGTGTGGTTGCCGGCACACTTCACATGAGGCGACCATCATAGTCCTCGGGAGCAGCAACGCATCTGTGATTGACTTCAGTCACTTAGGCTCGTTTGCTACTTCAGTCAAATAAAAAAATTAAAAAAAATTAAAACCAAAAACACAGAACGTCAAAAATGTCTTTGTTAAAATACCCGTTATTGCTTTTAAATGCAGCGTTGTCAATTAAACCTCTTTTTACCTTTCGGGTGTATTATAAACTTGAATTTTAATATTTTATTGAATTTGGCAAATACATTGAACGAAATCAAGTTTAGTTTTTGAGTTGAATTACGGTCTAATTTCGACCGTTGCGACGGGTGACTAGTTTTATTAAATCAATAAATGTATTTAAAATGCATGTGTGTTTGTTAGTCTTTCACGAAAAAGTTATACATGTCATTTCGGTGAAATTTGTCACACAGATTCTCGATACTCATTAGCTCATCACAAGCACACTATTTAAGTTACTTGACGTGGGTTCCTAAAATTTAAGGAAAAACCAACCATGAAATCAATGTTATTTATGTAGAATAGTCCATTAGAACTAAGTACCTATACACATTTAAATATCGTTATTATTCTAGTTGCACACGAATTATAGTGATAAGGTTTCATTTTAGTACCTACTTATATAAAGAAGAATTATTGGCTAGTGTGATAAAATGTATGAAACTGAAGTATTTTTCTATTGCTAGATATATTATTTGACTTTAGTATACTTAAGAACTCTATATTTGTTACATTGATAGCATATTTTAGGTAAGAGCAACAATTGATGGTGTTCAATGGGTAATGATTTGTAAAAAAGACGCTTGAACTAAAAAAATCTGAGGAGGCTAGGTTTATATTCGAGGACGAGTACGAGATATTTTTTAAAATAAATTTGAAGCAATCGAGCAAGCAATTCACCTACATGGAACAAGGGTTCTGAATTCAGTAATATTTGCATTGATACTCCCGAGGCCTATGGCGGTTGCCTCATACATATATGAGCTGACCATTACACCCTTCCACCGAAACGCAAGAACCGCTTCACGTTAGACATAGACTTAGCGCTGTTACTTCCACGTAAACACACATATATACGTCCTATATGTCTTTATTAATATGTTCTATATCCTATTCGTACTTGGAAAACATTGGTACCTTCGCGTTCCAACCATAGATACGTTTTACCACCTTGGAAAATTTATTCGGTAAATATAACGTACCGTATTTAGCTTCGTACTCAACAATGGGGTGCCATTAAGCACAGGTGTTATAGATATACCTCGTAATACAAACAATGCTGAAACTCAAACGTGAGTGTTCGACTATTGAGTAAGATATTTTTATCAGAAATTTCAACAAGAAGTGGCAACTCGTTCCGCTTAACCGAATGTGTATGTGTCACGGTAAACACGTTGATAGGTAGGTAATAACTATATTAGAACTCCGAACTCATTTTGGTTATTTTTTTATTTATGACTGTATATTTGTAAACGTTTTGTGTACCCGTATACTACATACAGCATATGTATTGATATTTCCTCAACATCACTACTAAAATATTTACTGTTGGGTTCTTCACAAACTTAGAAAAATGAGACACAGATCTCCTTGATAGTAGTCTGGTAATTCCAATACGAAGCATCTCAAGCTTGTCTTAATTTAGTGATAAACGTAAATGTTCTTATTATGGATGAGATGTTCTCCCTAAGTTTTCAAGAATGGTTTTCAAGGAAGGTGGACGGCCTCTAAGTCTCATTTTAATCTATGCCATCGGTTTTCAGGATTATAGTGTATTTGAATGTAGCTGAAGCCTGCGTCATTCGTGCATATTTCTGCCTGTAAAAACTCGTGTAAGCTGCTGTGTTCTGGTTAAGAGCATGCGTTTACGGTTAAACTGTTTGAAGTTATGTTTGAAAGCAAATATTTTAGTTTAGGCAATTTAACTTAGTCTTCCAATACAGCAACGAATCAATCAAGTACCTAATACTTGTTCTAATCAGTGTCCGGCATCCAATTAATATCCATTCGTTCATGCGTATACGCTGTTTGATCTTTTTTGTAAGATTAAAGCAGCAAACAAGCATGGCAGTCCACCTGATGGGAAGTGGTCACTGCCACACATGGGCATCTGTAAGGAACTTCATATTGAAAATAGGTTCTACCTGAAGCAATCACAGATGCGTTGTCACCCGAGGACTAAGGTGGTCGCCTCATATAAAAGTGTGCCGGAAATCACACCCTTCCGTTGAAACGCAAGAACTGCTTCACTCTAGACATAAGTGTGGCGGTGGTACCTCCCTGGCCGTACTACACTAGTTCTACAACCTGGCAAAACGATCTTAAGGAAACATGTGACTAAAGGAGTAATCACATTTGAAAAAACTCTTGATTGTTTGGATATTATCTAAAATTCCCGTGGTGTTTATCTGCTTGTCGAATTCGAGATAAGAGTAACGTATAATAAATTTATGTAAGTACTTACGTCGATAGGTATAATATTCCTAGGTATATATAGGTATAAGAACATTAAGACGTTGAATGCATGAATATTTTTATTTTGATTATTTTGTTTATAAACGGCAGTGACCATTTACAATCAGGTGGACTTGCTCGTTTTCTATTTTCATTTTATGAAAAAAGACGATTATAAAAACCATCATGATATCGAAGTTAATTAAGTGTCTTTAAAGTAATATTCATTAACTTAAGACGTGAGTCTTTTTATAAGAAGTTTTTATTACCACATTATAAATTATATTTATAAAATTTTAAGCAACATACGACAATCTTTTGTTATTATTAAAAGATCTTAAAAATGTATCTTTGAAAGATTTCGTCGTCGTACTCGCCAAGGCAACCCGTTACCCAACTAGGATGGAAAGTGAAATCTATTTCAGAATACCGTTCTCTTGTTGCATTGCTGCTTCGATGCCGATCTGTATATTTATGGCAATCACTTTTTGCTTTGTTGCGGACAATCACCTGATAAATCGGTTCGGATATCGATGTTTTTACCTTTTACGCCATGTTTTGTCCAGCTTTTTATGCAATAGAAGTAACGGGCATCATGTCTACTTGATACGTGGTCAGTGTAAGCCATGGACTGAATTAAAATAGAATTGGAAGCTAAATCAGGTAAGTGTATGGACCATAATTAAATAAAGCTGGGCTCTACCAAAGATTCGTTGGAACATTCTTAGAAATCAAAGATAAATCCATCGGAAACCAAAACGTGGCATCTACGTATTACAAGGCAGAAATAGGCATGGCAGGCGTGTTGCCGCATTTGAATCATAAAGAGCTCTACAAATCCGTTTATTTAGGTTTTACGCTCAATGTGTGGATATTATGAATGTTACTAATATATTGGGCCAAAATTAGTTTCTTGGAACTACAGCGTTTCTTGCAGCATCTTCCGGGTGTTCTGACGTCTGTGTGTCTGTCTCTCACCGCAGTCTGGCTTTGAATAATAATCACATATTATCTTATAATCTTGCGCAATAAACGTCTTAAAATTATACGTATTAAATCTTTAGGATTATTCAGAAATATGACGGTAAAAACAAAACGGTCATTAATGTCACGGTGGGTAATTTCGAAAATCACATGACACACCGGATGAGCTATTAACATTAACTCGCAGTAATTATGGTTATAACTTTTGCAAATATTTGAAAATGCAAAGATTACGAGTAAGCAGGACAAGATTTACTCGTTATTTTTATTTTTTAATACTTAAAAGCGAGAGGAGACACATAGGTAGGTTTTACGACTGGAAGGGATTGACTTTAATTCCAACCGAACATAAAGCTGGAAAGGTTCCAAAAAGATAGGACAAAGCCTTAGGCTGTTACAATAGTTTTAATCATAATGTGATATTTAAATACATGCTAAAAATAAAAAGAGCGTATAACCTGAACATTTTATTAAAATTCATTAGTATATTTAGGTTCACTCCTGAGGTTTTGAAGCCGATAATCACCGCACCATATATGTGTTTAAGACGGCAATGGGTGTTATTGTTACACAGGAACTATTACAAATGGATTTAGTTCCTGAGATATTAGATTATTCCGCACTTAAGTGAAACATAACTACATTGGTGGCAGAACCAGTGTAGTTCGACCGGGGAAGTACCACTGCCACACTTTTTTCTAGCGTGAAGCATTTCTTGCGTTTCGATAGAAGGGTGTGGTTGCCGGCACACTTTATCATGAGGCGACCATCATAGTCCTCGGAAGTAGCAACGCATCTGTGATTGACTTCAGATAGAACCCATGTTCTGTATGTAGTTGATTACAGATGTCCATCAGCAGGTGGACTGCATGCTCGTTTGCTACTTCAGTCAGATAAAAAAATGAAGTTCATATTATAGATACGAACAATTTACATTACATATCTGCTATTAAATGCCTTAGAATTGGAAACGACATAATTAGGAAAGTTTAATTAAGCGTAAAATATTCCGAATGATCTTGGTTTGACTGATTGCGTTGAGTTGATATGAACTCGACAGTTAGTCTAACGGACTCGTTTCGTTTGCTCACAGATCACGAGTCTCGTGGATGAGATCCAAGAAATGCGTATTTGCCCTTTGTATTACACAATACAAGCTTTTCTAATCTTATGCGCTACTAAGCTAAGTATTACGGTGTCTTAAGATTTAATTGTATAAGCACTATTACGCTTGCAACTGGATTGGAGCTGTTTTTTAGAATATATAAAATTGTGGTTTGTAAAATGTATATTGCGGGTTATTTAAAGACAATGGCGACTGTATTATAATATAAAGATAAAGATAATGTAATCTAAAGGAGGTGAGGTGTAGGTGAACTCTTTGAGGATCGACTGCGGCACCACTTCCACACCTATTTATTATAACATTCATTATAGTGCTGTTATCCGTTAACGGGCCGTGTTTTCTACTGATCAGGAATAATGGGACAATACCAAACCCTGCTTAGCGACACTACGTTCAGTTAGCATTTTCCAGAAATTCAATTTCTCATTGACTATTTTTGTATTTAATGTCTGCATTCACCTATATCTAAGATTAAGAAAAAATAATAGAATGTATACCGCTAAAAAAGTTTTATTTATTTAAGATATATTTTCTGTGCTTATTTCAAACGATAATGGGGACTTATTAGACAGCTATTTTGTTATATGAAGATTAATTGCAGATTAAAGTATGTTACCTCAATTTAAATGACTCTTTGTTTAGTTAGTGACTCTTAGTCTTTATCTGAGTAAGCACTTGATAAATAGGTATATAAGGAACGTAAGTTGCTAAAGTTAAATGCAGACTTTACCAGGAATTGAGATGACTCTGTTTACTTCTGTTTGTTTGCTTTGATTATAATGAGATATCGCTGCTTCGAATGAATAATAACATAAGTAATCGCAAATTTAACAGGAGTGTTAAGCAAAAATTAAACAATCCTTTTTGTTTTTATTTTTTTAAGTAATGAAGTAAAAATAATAAAGATAGATAATAAGACTAATAATCACGATGTGGTAAAGTCTTAAATTCTGAGGCTTTTAGGATTAAACTAACTCTTCAATTTTAAATTGATGAATTTAGAATTGTGCGGTAACTCATGCGAAGCAGCAATATGTGAATAATGGTCACATGTTCTCACAGAGAATCGTAAGTAGGAAATAATAGTTGCACGTGACTCTATAATGATTGCTCATCAATCGTATTAAAACGAATTGAAATACTCATTGCATTGCACAACTGCATCACTTGCAGCTATCATTATTGGTTATTCTATAGAATGTGATAATAGCCGTGTGATGACGATCTAGAATAGCACCACTCTTTGTCTTATGTCGTAAGATGCTACTAGAGGAAACGTTTCAGGAGGTTGGAAAAGCTTTCTTTCGTAACATGAACACCGACTGCGGTGACCAACACGCATGCAAGACGCTGTGACTTCATAAATCTTCCAATAAGGAGGCTTATATCCAGTTGTGGACCACAAAGGGGTGATAGTTGGATAGATTTTAATTACTGCCATCATACTTTTAATATAAAATAGTTTGTTGTTTGTTGGTATCATTGAAGATCATCCGTGAATAATTATAGCGAACTTGGTTTAAACAGATGGTAATGTTTTTCTCTGCATAATAGCCGACGTACCTACCTACGTCAGTGGGATGAATCGAATGATGGCATACAAGTATTTTTTGTTTGAACAAGTCGATTGGCGTTCATCAAATAAGCTGCGTGCAAATTGAACGTTGGTAGCGAAGCGAACAAAGCTACGGGTAAATAGCAGGACGGATATATAGTCTCTCGAATATGGATTTCTGCAAATCATGGACGCCCTTGCGTCATTGTAAATATTTCTGAGTTATACGGAATGCTGTGGGGTTTTTCTGATTCTGTAAATCGATTACGTAGGTAAACATAATATTGTTGTACGTGTTTTTCATTAAGTACACCTACGCTCACACTTCAAAAAGACAAAAAAGATTCAGTTAATGTATTCATTTATCAGTGATATCGAAAAGCACAGTAGTGCTTTGCCAAATCCTTCTTATCGTACCTGTTTAACGTTAATTACATATATTGAAAGCGTTGGTCATGCAAGCTTAAGCCTGAGTCTATGTTGTCACTATTAGCACTTTTTGGATGAATTAATTATTTAATTTTTTAACCATTTATAACTCTCCTAAATACCTATTTATGACAAAAAGCTAATCAGTGATTCTATCTGAAATTACAGGCAGTAAATTAAATTATTAAGAACAAATGAACTCATGTTTTTATGATGGCGGCGATTTTTATAGTCTTAAGTATCGTAATGAATCTATTGATACCTAATCTTATCTTTGAAATGCATTTTTGCTTTGCAGACGGTGATTGTAAAGTTATACGTTGAGTATAGCACAAAATTATAAACGAAAGGAATTCCACAAGCATGTCTTTCTGACCTACTAAAAGATTTGCAGATTAGGTGAGGACCTTTACCGTCAATTATTCGAAGTTAAAGCGATGCGTAAAGGGTCGCAACCAAATAAACATTTGGTAGGTACGTATTAGAGCTGTTGTCTCGATAATTTCAGACAAACCAAATAATGTTCTATAAATAGATATTCTTTCCGGCTTATTGTATTTTTATTCTGACCGTAATATATCTGTTTGTACCTATTATTCTTTTAAACTCATTCACGATTCTTCAGAACGTGTAACGTCGGTCCACTTACCTAGTTTGAAAATTTCCGACAAGCTAAAGATAAAAAGACAAATGGAGTAAATTTCGCGGAAGCAACGGAACAAACGTTATACTTTTTCGACAGATTTGCACTTCATATGTAAAATGCTACAACCCAGACAGTTCAATCTATCTAATAAAAATATTTATATAGGTAGGTATTTATGAATAAATATGGTACTTTCAATAAATAAATTAATTTAAGAGAAGAATGGGCTACGTGACGGTACTAAATTTTTCAGGGCTTGGTGAATTTTAGGAAACAGCGTATTTTTCTTCCTTACCTTCTCCTCTACCTTCTTGCATATTGATAAAACAGATAGCGCATTGTTTTTCTATTTATTAACGTAATTTAACGTATTAAATAAAAACATATTTTTTGTTAGAACATTTGTACAGTCTGAAATATGTAAGTAGCTATACAGTGGAGGAATTATGAATAAATAATTGTGTAAAACAGTGAAACAATAAAAAGTGATTTCTAATCTCATATTGATAACAATAATAAGTTAGTTATTTTTGATTTTTTTGTGGTTGACCCAAATATCATAGCCTAATGTGTTATTATCTAAATACTTTGTTATTTTTAATTAATTAATATAATAAACGTGTAAAGTTTTTTTGCCGAGTTGGCGATGTTTAAAAATACAATGGCATTTGTCGGTCACGCACAGTTTAGACACGTTTCAGTGTATTACGAGTAGTGGCCTGCTAATAGTAAATGAGTGGGAATATATACAATAATAGACGTACAACGTGTAACGTGTCTAGAAATGTGTTACAGGAAACTTCATTTTAGACCTAGAGTATTTTAATATAAATGTAGTTTAGCTATGTATAAATATTAATTATACAATAAGTAAGTTTATCTATTTCAGAAATGTTAAGGTTTGTATCACATTATACAAGCAATGCACCTTGTATTAATTTAGACGCGATAATTATTTTAATTATACTTGCAATGTCTTTAGCGTTAATTGCTAACAATTATTTTAATAAAGGTAGTTAGATATCAAATAATTCAGTCGTGATTGTATAATTTATTTATATTAGCTTAAATTTGTATTCTATTGAAGTCGATGTCTTGTCCTCCATAACGGTATTTCCTGGTGTTTAATAGTTGTTCCCTGAATGTTTTAGAACTTATTGTTATACTACTTTAAGTTGGGAATGACAGCAAAAACTGGCATCAATTTGCACTGGCAGCAAAGTAGTACTGGTGCTGGAATAAATGGTATGATAATATAACAAAAAATCAAAATAAGGCGTAGATACGTCTGAAAATCAGATAAAGCGAACGCTGGTAGAGTAGGAAACTTTCAATGCCCACGTAAGATTAGATATTAATATCATGTTTGTGCAAATATAATTCTGACTCAAACTCTACTATCGTAAGATCGGATCTTTAGATTTGAATATATGATAGATTACAAAATTATCGACAATGCAGGGGACTTGAAATATCAATTCATCTATAGATAACACTGTCCCAAATGTATTTGGAATACTGGAAGATGTTATCGAAATTTGTTTATGAATAATGTTGAGAATTAGGTATAATAATTATATGATTATGAATTTATCATATGTGACGTGTGATTCTTATTTTAATATAATTTTAGTGAATTGTGTATAGTAAACAATAAGATAATTATAATAGTATATTCATTAAAATCTTATGTGCATAAATATAAAGAACATAAATGCAGATATATATATTTATTATATCTGCGTTTGAATTGATAAAACTAAAAAAAATGCATTTAAAATTATTATTATCTTGTTTCAGATTTGTTTCATTTTGACCGCAAATATTTTGAAATATCTAAAATAGGTATCTAAAGTAGCCCAATCAGATTATTTTTACAATTCGGCTGATGAATAACATTTGTATAGTTAAGTTTGTTTAGAATTTGCAATGTAAACTTGGTCAAATAGAGATCGTGAGTGAAATATATGTGGGTCATCGGTCCGGGCAGTGCATCTTTTGTGACTGACCAATTAACATCGCCATTGATCACAACGTTACATGACATTTACGCTAACGGGACGCGTGAAATGAGTCACGAGAGGAAAATGAAACAGGCCGAAACAATAACGGAGTTTAAAAGCGCAAACATAAGTAGACTTTTTGTTTTTAGTTTTAAAAAACCGTGTTAAAGTTGATTGTTATAAGTATTGTTGATAGTGATCGGATGATTAGTGATATATCAGGCAGCTTATAACCCAAAAGTGGTAATTCACTCGTGATTGGTTTCACTTAGAATTCGTCTTTTACTCGTACATGGACTTTGTTACAGATTTGCGAGAAACCACTTACCATCAGGTAGACTGTTTGCTACTTCATTCTTTTAAAAATGCTACTTACATATCGACTTACAATACCACCGAATCCTTAGCATTAATATTGACTTGAACTGCATTTTTTCAGTGCTATATGGAAAGCATTTATATACATACGTAATAAGTATATTAAGGTAGAATACCAAAGGTAAGAAAGTAGAATACCAAGATAAAATACCAAATATATAATAAGTATATTTGGTATTCTACCTTGACACATAAGGACAGTGTGGTGTAGCAACGTATGTAGCAACTTCATATAGGATTTCTTTCCTATTTGTAGCGTGTAACGCGTAGGAAGCGTTATTTTGGGTTAGTCATTAGTTAGTTGGACAAATATAGCTTGTACACGTCTATTAAAATAGGTTAATAAAAAAGTAAAAAAATGGATATAAATAAGAAAAAAGACAAACCCGCTGAGTTTCTTGCCGGATCTTCTCAGTTGAGGTCGTATTCCGATCCGGTGGTAGTGTAAGAAAAAAAATGTAACTGACAATTTGTAAGTGCCCCCGTAGGCCTATACAAAATAAAATAGAATGAATAAACAAACGACGATTTAAGTATTTAACTTGTGATGAATTGGAGTATATTGTCACAAATGACTGTTTTGTCGCCAGCGTTACCTGGAGTGGCGTGGAAGGCATTTGATTACTGAGGTATATGTAACGTTGGTATGTACACTTCAGGAGAGCTTTCTCTTTGGCGACACAAAATTGTGGAAATCCACGGTATGAGATGTTTTTTTCAGCTTATATTATAAAACTAAAGTTGAGATTGAGATGGACAAACCCTGCCACTTCTTGGCGACACTCATGATAGGCCCTGTTAGCCGTAAAAGTAAAAGACACAGTGTGGCCATTACTTTTATTTTAAAGCTGTTTTCATTTTGATTTCACTTTCAAATCAATAAAATATTAAGTATATATCAGGGTTTACTACCTACACACACAGGAATTTAAATTTAAAGTCCGCATTCTTAGAAATCTTTCGAGTGCGTTGGGTAACATTATCCGATAACAAAATAAAAATAAATCCTAATCAAAATGGATTACTACTTATCGTGACATTCGATGTTTTTATTTGTGAAATATTTAATCAAGTACAATAGGGAAAATGTAATAAATAGCTTTTATGAATTTCTTGTAATTTGCTTTACGACTTGTTTTTACAGTTTGTCCTTATTTAAAATTCATGTCAATAAAATTATAGGTAGAGCCATTGATAAATGTCTGGCTATCAAAACATAATCGCAGAATAACTTGGTCAGATTTTGCATAAAAATATAGCATTGTCCACCCTCAAAACAAAACAGTATCGACGAAATAGGCACTCTATTGTATTGTAATCTGAGTGATGACTTCGATCGTAGCGACAGACCCAAGAAATCGGTCTGTAGGTATTATAGTTATTCTTGTTGTTCAGGACTAGAATTGTACTTTACGAGGAACTGCTGAAAATCATTCGTCTGCGAAAAAATACATCAATTTCTGATCTTTAAAGTAACTTTGACAGCAGCTTCCGTAGTACTAATTTATTCTTTCCTCTAAAGCATCGCTTATACATAGCACGCTTACGTTTTGTTTAAGGCCATACGGTTACGGTTTGTATTATTTTAAGTTATGCCGAAATCAAGAACAATGCATATTGTCATGAAATATCATAAAGGTACAGCAGTCTTGTAAGAGCAATATTGACTATATTGTCTGTATTTTGATTTGGTGTAAGAAACACTTATGCGACGCTTTGCAACTAGGTCCACACACTATCTGGGGTGTATTGTAGACGCATATGGATGGCACTTGCCACTTTACATGTGGACTGAGTGCTCATTACTACTTCTGTAATAACAAAACGATTGTATTCTGGTAGTTTAGTAAGATTTTTTTCGACATCAAATTGGGTACATTTTTGAATTACGCAATATATAGTTACAATAACGTTACGTCTTCGCGACTATAAATTTAATTTGTAATTTAACCTTCCTTCCCGTATCTCAAAAGCGGTTTCTCAATGCGAGTTTTACTACCTTTGTATCTTATCACTTTTTGTACGACCTTCACTGATTGGTCCAATATGAATTGTAGTGAAATAAAATGCTAAAGGTTGAATTTAGTGTCGACAACTGAACGTTACGACCTTTCCTTATACTTCTTCATTACCATTCGGAGCATAAACCGATGGTTGCACGAAGTGTAACATAACAATAGGATGATGCTTTTGTTTAGATGTGTCTTTGTATGTAGTAAGTATTTAATCTATTTTATTGTAACACTTAGTTTTTCGCGCGGCTTCGCCTATTCGGTCACGTTTAAAATGGTAATGAGTATCCTGTGTTAATCTAGGTCATAAAATATGTGTGAGCCAAATTTTAGCGAAATACGACCAGTAGATTTCGCGTGAAAGACTAACAACACACACATCCTCACACTTTCACATTTATAATATGAATAACATGATAATGAACGAATATAGAGTAAGTTGTTAATGTTTTTATATGTACGTACGTAACAAAAATGAGTTGCTATCTGTCCATGTCAAGTTAAGACCATGTCTTTATGTGTAGAAAATAATGGGGCTGCCAACAGACACTCAAAAAATGGAATTTAGCGGCAGATTGCCGACAGCCGGCATTGCATTGCTGGGAACTTAGGGGCATACAAAGGACCGGTCGGCCATTGCCCTCACAATGCTAAGGTTGGTTTTTTTCGTCTGCTCCGCTTGAATTATCATTTCCGACCATTGAAGTAAAACGCTTAGCCTGTTAGTAATAGCAACTATTACTTTAGGTATGTTTTAAATCGATCGGTAAAGTGAAAGTACTCTAATGGAGACCGTACTAATGTAGAGCACAAAAAAACAGTTTAAGATAAGCTGTTATTACATATACCTTTACATTGAATACCAGTATTTCTATAGGTAACCTTAGATCTTTAAACAATAAACATCAGGTGACTTCATGAACCTATAAGCTTGAATATTTTGGCGGAAATATTATTAATATTTTTACGTACAATAAAAATACGAACGTAATGGAAAATCTACAATATTTATCATTTGCTTGTTTGATGACGTATCTTATCAATCTAAAATATTTATGAAATTGGTTGATTTGTACGAGCGTCTTACAGAACTATAAAGGTGTAAATACATGTACAAAAAAAATCTAGTCTTACTACTCTATGCTAGTTTTCTAAGAAACTTATTAAACTTATCATTGATCTACCTAATAAATACTTTTATGTACCTACTCCGAGGTTTTGCTGGAAATCTCAATACCTATCTGATGAAATAAAACGTTATTTCTAGTAGACTGAAAATGTATCGATCTAAATAGATAGAGCGATCTGCATCTAGAGACATGCCTTAGCGATTAGGAATTTTATGTTTCATCATAAACAAACAGTGCTCCAGTTTTTGAATGTAAACGATTACTTGTCGGCGTTGACTCATGTCGAGACTGGGTCGAACTACATACATAACTGTTTGTATGCATCTGATAGTAAACAGCTGAATCTTACTCATCCTTACTGCGATTCCAGACTGTAGTGGCCCGATATTTGGCAAGAAATAGCCGCATCGAATTGACGTAAATGATCGAGTATACTTGCTTTGATAGTATAAATAAGTGTACTATAATCTTTCATGGCATGCTAGACTGGTGAACTGTAATGAGGCAGGTCTTTGAACCCGATCGAGTTCAGAATCTTTGAAGTAATGACCTGCATAAAGGTTCGTTGCACAGCTGTCGATCGGCAGGCTAACTCACCCGGCTGCCTATAATTGGGGATGCGCGCAGGTAGATTTTCCGGTCCTTTGTGCATGGATCGTTGCTCTTCGAGTGATTTGGCTCGACCGTTAGGATTTAGGGGCTCCATCGTACCTGCTTTTTTGTATGTATAAGAGACATACGGAATGTTATGCTTACCTATATGAGCGAGGTCAATAATGGGGATCTCGCAGCGAGAGAGCAGGGTTTCCTCCTGGGGCGCCGCCATTGTCCTCGCTTGCTGTTGCCAATCTGCGCTCGAACTAGTTCAGCTGGCACTTCGACGCCTTATCACTCGACTCCGGCAGGTAATTAGCAATTAGCGATCGCGACACCGAACGATAATAAGATAGAAAAACGATAAAGATAAGCACTCGAAACACCTTAACGTACGACAGAAATGTTAAAGTTTATTAAAGTTGTGAATGGTCTTTTGATTACCCCTGGTATAGAAGCGTTCAGAACTCATTTGCATAACCTTGTAGTTCCTGCTCGTGGCGTTCTGCGATCTGACGTAGCAGCAATAAGCTACACTGACTTGACACATTAAAAATTGGTTTCCCTAGCTCTCACAGTAAGTTACGTAGGAATCGTTGCTCCCGCGTGTGCGACCCGACGGCGTCGCGCGCCCCCCGTCCCTCGGTCGGCGAGTTTCGAATGTCTTTCGTAGAATAAATGGGCTCACCGCGCGATGAGCGTTACCCTGGCGTACGATGTGGGCTCTCACTTGTATATCATCGCGCAGACTTTCGCAACCGAGTGGCGTGTCGAAACCGCTCTGCCTTGAACACTAGAGAAAGCGTGGTATGGGAACGTTCGGACGGCTCGGCGTGCGGAGTGGCACTGACGCGGAGTGACTGCGATCGGAGTTCTCGTCGCGGACTGGCTGACTCACGCGCCCGCTCGCCGCTCACTTCGCGTCACTACCACTCACTTGCACTTTACTCCCTGCCGACCACCGATGTTGGTACGATGAAGCGGCTATCAGTACTCACACGCATACACGCAATCATTGTCCCGATGGTGGCGATGTCGCGCCTATTACCATACAAATACCACTACCTAGTATTTACAATACCCATAATAACACGCGTTTACATTTAAATAATTTAGTGTAAAAAACGCCATCTATGTACGACAAACGACATATTGAGTGAAGGAAAAAACATTCAATGATATATTTAAAAGTGAAGTGAGATTTATTTATTTATATTGGGCTGGAGCATTAATTTACAGTTGAGTTTGGGATCACTTGAGGCACCGTTCGAAGTACGACGAGCCGACGTATCCGCCGCGCATCGCTCGCTGCACGTGTTGTTCGAACAACCGCCTGTTGCTTTGTAGTTCGTCTGCCGCTTCCTTGTTAAGTGGATCCTCGGGGTTCGGTTCCTGTGAATAAGATGTGAAACTTAAAATGTGTCTTAAGAATAAAAATTTTAACGTTATTTGTGACGACACAGAATCGAATATATAATGGAATTAAAATTGTACAACTTAATTAAATACTAAAGGACCAAATTGTATTCGGATTCAAAGTATGTATCCACATCTATCCTTTAAATATGCAGACTTAATATCTCTGTAATTAATATACGCTCAAAAATTTAAAAATATATAAAGACGTATTGTAGATACAGTATATAATTTTTTCACAAAATATTGCAACTAATTGAAAAGTTCGAAAGAGTTATCATACTGTAAATCTCATGCTAATATGCTAATGAGAGTGTTGTTGCAGTTTTCTTTTATCAGGCACTTAGATAACTAGAGAAAAATTATAATTATTCCTTTTTTTTGTGACATTTCACGCTATAATTGTAAATATTTTCCTCAATTTATCTACATAAAAAGTGGGGAAAGAATTTAGGTCATAGTCCACCGAGCCGGCCAAGTGCGAATTGGTGGACTAAAATACTTATAGATTTCATTTAATTTATAGATTTTATCAGAATCTTGTCTTATTGTATCCTATTAATATTGTAACAGAAAAGCTACTAGAATTGGTTTAAATGTGGCACACACATAGCTTATGACCTGGATTAACACATATGGTATTTTTATTGTGAAAACATAGTCCAAGCCGGCAAAGCCACTCGAATAAGTTGTAACAACAGCTAATCTATAATGATTAATTGTCTATCAGAATTGAACATTCATCCATTAAAGAAAGAAGAAAGAAAGAAAGAAAGAAAATACTTTATTCGGTACAGTACATAAGGTTATACAAAAAAGAAGATACATCCAGTAGCAAACATGTGTTATTATTACTAATTCTTATTGATGTAAGTTACATTACATTGACCGAAAGGGTCTCCACTCAGCTTATTGCTGCAGATAGTCAAGGCCACCTGCAGCGCTGGTATTCTGTGGAGCCAATTTCCTTCGCTTGCGCGCAAGCAGTACAGGTATATCTAATTATGTATGCATGTGTGTATTTCAAGGTATGTATGTGTTGCGTGCTAGTACGTATCAACGTGTAAGTTACTGTGTATGTGAATGTGAAGAAGGTATTTTAATTTGTTCATATATAGAAATGTTGTTTGTGTATAAATATACTTATATTTTAAACATGTTTCCTAACATGCAATGCAAGTACTTATTTTGTTTCATAATTAAATTTCAACTTTAGGTATACTTTTCATAGTGTTTTCCCAAAATTAAATTACATAGGGTCTTTTTGTTTGAGAATCAAGTACTTATGAAGACTAAGTTTGAAGGAACTAACAGTTTTCGAGTTTCTTATAGGAGGTGGTATATTATTCCAACACTTGGTGGCAGAATATTTAAAACTGCCACGAAATGCAGAAGACCTATGCATCGGACATAAAAGCAGTTTGGGGAGCCTTTTGTTACAATGCGAAAAATTAAGTTTGTCATACAAGTACCGTGGTTGGCACGTTTTAATGACACCGAACAGTAACGTTGCAAAATGTAAGAAGCGACGTCCTTCCATTTTCATTAAATTATTATTATTGAGAAATGGAGTAACATGCGCTCTGCGTGGTACGCAGAAACAGAATCGAGCACATGCATTTTGAACGCGCTGGATAATAGCCTTAGTCCTGGAGAGAAGGCATTCGCCAATCACAGTATCAGTACATTACATAGTATAAAACAAAGTCGCTTTGCACAAACAGCATCTCTAAGTATGCTTAGATCTTTAAAACTATGCTACCGATTTTGATGCAGTTTTTTTAATAGATAGTGTGATTCAAGAGGAAGGTTTTTATGTGTAATAATAATAATGCATAATATAGTGGAGGAACACTGACAATTTTAGATTTTTGGCTTTTAGGCAGAACAAAGTTCACCGGGTCAGCTAGTTTAAAATAAATGACATATATGTGTGATAATAAGAATATTGAAGTAAATTACCATATCGTCATCAACCCATTATTGTCCCACTGCTGGGCACGGGTCTTCTCTCAGAATGAGAGAGTTTAGGCCATAGTCCACCGCTCTGGCCAAGTGTGAATTGGTGGTCAATTTTTAATTACCATATACTTCAATATTATTGTTTATGATTTTCTATGCCATCTTTATATATTTGAATATATCTATAATCTTATCAGTATCTATATTCAATCTTATCTACACTTGTATAAAGGATACTCACCAGGAATAAATATTGAAGTCCATAAACTATAGAATTAACTGTAAGCACTGGTTTCCAGTCTTCCCTAAGTATGTTGAGACAGACATTGCCTTCCAGGTCTATGTTTGGATGGTACACTGCTGTTTCACATTTCACTTTGGGCGGCTCATGAGGATAGTTTGGTCCTACCTGCATCACAAAGTAGGGTACCATTTATATGTAAGATTAGGAAAGTCTTCATTGCTATTATAACAAATTAACTTTGAAAAGTGTATTAGTCATATCTCGAAAAAATATAAATTTGAGTTATATTATTTAAATTAAGTACCTACAATAATCTTAGCATGGTTTCATAGCTAAAAATAATAATTTTTATTTCAAAATTAATATTTTACAACATATTTATTAGCGGTCCATCTAACTTAAGTCCTGAATTTTATTAAAATTTTTAAGGCTTTGAAGTTAAGTTGCATTTTCCAGATACAAGTTTGCTTTCTTGCACCAAAATATGAACAAGCCAAGATGTAGAACCTAAAGATAGTAGAACTCAGTTTAATTTTAGAGGCACCACAGCTACATTTATTTCTGCCTTAGAGCAGCAGTCTTTAGACTCTAAAGACTGCTTCTCTAAGGCAGAAAAACAGCTCTAAGCTGTAAAGCTTAGAGTCTAAAGGGCATTTACTTGTGTTCATATGCAATCTTTGGCTGCTGCAATGTAGCTAAATTTCACTTCAGGTGTAATCTTGGGATGGATTACAGACTATAGCTGATAGTGGCCACCTACCATCTAATGGACTGTTCTATTGCTACTGATATATAAATAATGTATTTTTTAGACAGTTCTTAGATACACATACAAAATTATTGAAACACAACAGTATTTTATGCTTTGGAGATTCAACAACATCTAGGAATAAAATCTACACAGCAAGTAATTTAATTATAAGGATTTTGCTTTTATCAAAAGTAACATTTTTCTGTTAGTTTGGTATAAAATACAATTTCTTGTTATCTACATGCTAATTAGTGAGTATCAACTTATTCTTTGGATTAATAAATTGATATTTAATACAAAAGCATTTCATATGTAACTGTGTCATACACTCCACCAATATTCAACGTGAATTTTCTATCTAAAGATTTTAATTTTTCACAATTACAACTTATTTTATCATAAAATATTATATGTGCTATGATCATTACATATTTTTATAAGATGTACTTATGCCACTATATATAGGTATGAATTCTACTTAATGTCTATGCTATATAAATTAAGGTAAAATTAACCACATCTTCCATGTGAAGTTTCCAGAAGTGGTACTTCTGAAATCCAGGTTAGTGAATTTTTTAGATAACACTTTAAGGCATAAAAAGACCTAAATGAAGGTTACTCATATTCGTGTCTATTCTTAAAAGCTATAGTGACATGACACATTATTTATTAATCATGTTTAGTATGCGTCAATATACTGCCAAGAGTAAGAATGACTTACCTTAAAACTAAATACAAATCTTCCTCCTCTATAGAAGCCTTCATCTGGGCATATTATTAACTTGAAATTAAGTAAGTCGTCTGGATCTGGGAACTCTGTGTTACATGTCTTCGGCAGATTTAGCTCATTTAAATCTGCAAATAAAATTGCCTAGTAAGACTTACAGGGCAAAGAATTTGAAGTTTTTTTTTGTTTTAGTAAATACCTTTTAGTCATGTTACTTACGTTGCATTTGATAATTATAAATTGAGCTTTAATGTGCAACGTACAAGAATAATAGTAAAAACTGTAAAATTACAATCTATTTTGCTCAAAATATTGGTCGATACTTCGAAAGCTACCTTTTGTTATCCGCAGTTGAGCCGCTGAAGCTTTCTTTTGTGAACTTCCAGCACGAGCTGATCCTTCCTCATCTTTTTTTTGTTGTTTTAATGAAAAAAGTTTAATCATTGTCCTATTTTTAAAAGAAATTGAAATTGATTGATTTTAGGACACGATTTATTTTGACAACTAGTAAACTTCAACTTGAGAGAAGTGTTAGAGTGTTGCACTATAAAAATGCTATTTAATTTAAGGTTTTGCTAAGAAGTTATGATATTAAATAAAAATACCATGGTGTTACAACTGATACATAAAAAGTTTTATTTAGGCATTTGCCTTACTATATTAATGTAATCTGAAATTACACAATTATTATTTCTAGAGTATTCAATTGTTTATGCTATTCATAAAGGTTGGTGTAGAGTTCAGGTGAACCGCAACCGTATGATAATTTACTCTTTCACCGCAACATTGTGTATCAAAATAAATAAAAGAACATAGCAATGATATAATTGATTTCATTCAAATTTTCTTGTTTTTATTTTACTGATCAAAAGTATTTCTTTATAGGTTATTGTTGCAATTTCACACAGGTGAGATAATTTGACTTTTAGCCATAATTTGTTTGTAAGACATGACATTATTCACTCATTATTTTTAATACTACTAATAAAGAACCAATTATATCACTTATTGATTTCGGATCTATGTTAAAAACTTTAAAGCTGAAGAAATTAAACGAAAAAATAAAACGCTACAATTAATGAAATTTCTTATAATATGAGGAAGAATATTGAATAAAAAGGGTATCAATTTTTCTGCCCCAGGCATCGATATAGAAATACCCTAGATACAAAGTCTCGAACAAAAATGACACCTAAAACTGTCGTCAAATGGACATAGTTAATTATAGATCGTCATAACGAGCATTATTTTAGCAATACAACCTTACGTCCATGAATTTAAAGTTGTACTTAGAACACTTTATCCAAAAACCAATAAAATTTTACGAACTCGGTGGTCGGTGCGGTGTCATCTTTTGGATTATACGACTAAAATAAAATGTAGTTTGTAATGCATTTTCTGACACTATCAATGCGATTATTGAAGTTTATCGTGTTATACTTGTACTAATGAGTGAAATTTTGAGACAAAACAATCAAATTATAATATAAATTATTAGTTCACATTTCCATCTTTTGTATGCAGAACCTTTGTATTAGATTTATTTTTGGTTTAAGAAAATTTGATCGTATCTCTCATTTTCGCAAGGATCTCAAGTGGCTTCCAATCCGTTTTCGCAGGAACACTCGAATCCTCTATCTCCTTTACAACATCCTTAAAAATCCATCATCTCCTTCATACCTAAAATATCGTTTCTCATACGCACGGCCTTCTCTGGCACCCTGCAGGTCCCATCTTAAATCCCTTCTAAATTATCCTTCTCACAAATCTTCTCATTATTCACACTCCTTCTCTGTTCATGCGGTTAGACTGTGGAATTCTCTACCACCTGATATACGTCTCTCTAAAACTATCGCTTTATTTATACGAAGAGTCAAAGAGCATTTCTTGTCGCTTTCATATTTTATACTATATACTAGGTACATTTATTTATTATTATATATATTCTTATATATTTATTACGTATGTATTTATGTATAATTTATTTTGTGCACGCTAGATTTGCTTCTCACATACATATTCCGATCACAGGAAGAAATTTAATTTTGGAATAAGTAGCCCTTTGTACTAAATATTTTTGTAAATGTATAATTCCTGTAATGTCTCTGTGTACAAAAACTTATAAATAAATAAAATAAATAAATAAATCCCTATAAATCACCCATACAAGTCACAAGATCTAATCAATAAACTTTTTTACTTACCGAAAGTACGAAATTCCATCCTTTTTTTTACGTCCTTGACGTAAAATATTTACATTTGTTCACGGAACATTTTGGCATTTTTGACTTACGTATAGTTCGACTAGCGACGCTGTACTACTTGAAATGAGCGCTCAAATTTGTAATTGAGCGCTCTTTTTCTCCGCATACTTTTGAGACGCTGAATGTGTATCTTGGGTTTTTCTATATCGATGGCCCCGGGCTACAGTTCGCTTACCTTTATTTCTAACCATCGACACACTTTGCAGCAAATAGAGGCAGTGTAGACAGTAGAGACCAGCCAAAGTATTGTCTATGCTCATAGCATTTCATTTATTGACAGACTTGCGGTAAATTGTGAGAAGCTTGTGAAAATAATATTTATTCTCATTTAAATTACTTAGATAATGTTAATCGCATAATCGTAAATGGTAGGGTTAGTTTGAAGATCTCATAACTTGCTTCATGTGTATTCATGCGTAATGCGTTAATAAAAGAAGGCTGCCAAGTGGACTTGTGAAATAACAGCCGAATGAAAGTAGTAAAATGGCCAGTGAAGACGTGATAGAATTGGGATCATCTGACGATGAGGCAGAGCCGCCGCCAAAGAAGGTATGCATCGTATTTGACCTCAATATGACTTACGCAGTCTACTGCTTCAGGTACAAGCATATGATAAGTTGATTGGTTGGTGGCAGCCTCCAGTGTTTTTAAACCGCCGTCCCACAATCCCACAACACTGGAAGAGATATTTTTCTACAACTAATCTAACAGGGTTACCTGTATCACGAATGTCATAACATAAGCCTACATCACTACAAATATATTCCAAATTCCTCAATTTACATTCAATTTTCGATCACTTATCTAAATATGTATAATTATTTTAATATCAAGGTTATTAAATAAGTTCACAATTTAGATTTCAATTGATTTGTGATGATAGATTTTAATTCGTAATTTTGATTTAAATATTCAATTCAACTTAAAATTGAAGCCACCACAGTTCAATTTTATGGCTGATATGATGTTTTCATTTGCTTTCAAAACAAAATCTACATTAATACTTGCCACAAACATTAGAGACCTGCTGAGATTAATACTTTTTTGTCGGCAGGCACAAGTGTGCCTGTTCTGCTGCTGGAGCGAAAACTTATGGGTTCTCCCACCTATAAATAATAATAAGCCTTTATTCAGATCAACTTATTATGTTTAACTTTTTTTATCTCTCACCTATATACTTAGTGTAATATAAAAACTATTCATAAGTATGTTGACAGTATTTTGTTTTTTTTTTTTTATAATGCTGTATATCTATTTTTTACAGAAAAAGCCAGCACTGAATGCTATGGTCCATTTTCCAAGTAAAGTACCTGGTTTGGTAATAAAAACAACAAAACCTGTTATACCTCCTTTGCAAAAGGTATTGGCTGGTGGTGCTATAACAATCACAAATATTAAAGGAGAGAAAGTGCCTACAACAGTACATAAAGTGAAGCCAAATGGTAGACCAGTGCATAAATTTTCACCACGAAGCTTGCCTAGGTTGACAACAATAAGGAGTGCATACAGACCCCTAACAGCACAAAATAACTTATCAATAAATCCAATAAGTTTTTTGAAAGGTCACCAGCAACATAATGTAAGAAATATAAGGCCAAAGTTAAACTTACCACCAGGCATTACGGTGAAGAGAGCGGCTGATCAGAGGGTATTGCCAGCTGTTTCAGTAAGTAGAGCAAATGTTAGGAAGAAACCACCAGAGAAAGTTATAACAACTGTTGAACTTGACGATGAAGTAGACACTATATCATCTGGAACTAGTCCTCAGTGGTATTTGAGGCCCGAAGAGCAAGCTGAACAAAAGGAAGATGAAAAAACTAATGACAAAGAGGATAGTACTATGGAAACAGAAAATACTATGGAATTGGAAAACAATAAAGAGCCAGATACAAGTAAATACATAGAAATAACTATTGACGACAGCCCTATTAAGCCTATTAGAGCAAAAAGAGCTCGAGAAGTGGGATATGAGGTACCCATTACTATAGATGACAGTCCTGTAAAGGCTGCTAAAGAAGCAACTGAGTCCGAAGCAGATAATGATAAACAAAGTGTATCAATGCCTCAAAGTAAGAAGAAGTTAGACTACCCAGAGGAAGAAGAAGAAGCTAGTACTGCAACAGAAACCCAACATGTTATAGAAATTGACTTGGAGAGGTCTTGCACTGAAGATACTGCTGATAATGCAATAGATACAAAAACAGAAGTGGCTGAAAATAAAGACAAAAACAAGTTACAAGAGAAGGAAGGGAATACATTTAAAAGAGTGCGAACAATACACTTAACCCAAGGAGTAAAAGGAGATGAGAAGCCAAAAGGAGATGAGAAGCCAAATGAGCAAAAACTGGAAGATAGTGAATTCCATCCAGTCTATCAAAGATTTATCAATCTTTGTTTTGAGTTAGAGAATTCTGATGATATGAAGAAAATTGTTGAGAAAAAAATAAAAACATACTATAGGCAATGCCCAAAGGAATATGTAGAGTCTGAGGAGTTTATTGATATGGTCTCAAGTAAAATTTTTGCAATGAAGGCTGGTCCTGATAAAATGTATTTATATATAAAAGATATTGTGGATGAATTAAACTTACAGAGGAAAACAGCAAAGGCAGGAGAAGTTTTAAATAAAGAAAATAAGGAAAAAGGTGAAAAATCCAAATAAATTTATATTACATATTTGAGTTGAAAAAGGCTAAAATCTATGTACACATGAGACATGTATACAATTACAATTTTAGTTTACAATCATACCATTGTTCATACCATTGTTCAAGGTGGTAAATACACACATACAAAATAAAATTACATTGCAAAATATATGTTAAGGTTATGCTGATATGTTTTTCATATTTGTATAGGTGTTTTAGTGAATGTAATGTCAGTGATACAGTTTGCTAAATACTACCTATGAATGATTTTGTAATAGGATTTTAATATTATAATGAAACATTGTCACTTATGTGTACATAACTTCATTCTAATAATGATATCATCAACCTCGTAATAGTTAAGATTAATTTCCTCATCTGTGTATGAATTATTACATATCAAAAAATTTACATCATATCTTTGCCAACTTAAATATGATACATAAAACATTTATTTACTTTATACATGTGTTATGTTAACACAAAATATTTTTACTCAATAAATAAATCATGTTTTATATTTTTACTTTCATTTATTTTTTAATATCTTTGTAGGTATCTTATTTGTGTAGGTTAGTTTTTTTTTATTGTTTTTGTTTGTTTTTTTTTTTTATGAAATATTTATATTTAAAGAAATATGGATTTGGAGAGGATGAAATAACACTACAATAAGATACATTATCCATAGTATACTGACCACAAACTTTG
The DNA here is from genome assembly GCA_949699795.1 of Spicauda simplicius. Classification (NCBI taxonomy): domain Eukaryota; kingdom Metazoa; phylum Arthropoda; class Insecta; order Lepidoptera; family Hesperiidae; genus Spicauda; species Spicauda simplicius. Next base: position 15,891,959 of record OX453060.1, on the reverse strand, counting down.
TTATATTTTAAAGTAACTAAAAATTTAGATCATTCCTATACTTAAGGTCTTAATCATTATCCATATTCATGTTCATGTCCATTGAAAGGATTTTTGCTAGTCATCATAACAATAGATAAAATATTGTATGATACAATACATAACTTAAGGTAGATAAGATAATAAATATAATAAGTAAAACGATTGTTGTACAATAGTACTGAACTCATTTAGTTAATATGTACCCAATATCTTTTACAGGTACAAAGTACTTTAGCGCTGATAATGTTGAATATGACAGTAAACGACGGAGGCAGATCCGAAAACTTGAGAAGACAATTAAGAAACTCCACAGAGCAGTACAAAAACTTGAGGAACAAGAGGTTGAGTTTGAAGATGAGGAAGATTCTGTTTATTTGTTGACTGAAAGGTAATTTGGGCATATAACCCTATTTATTTTATGTTGCGAATTTCATTTTTTGACATGACAACTTTTGCAAATGGTCTGTGAAGCTGTTAGCTCCTTAAATTTTATTTATACATCTGTGCTTGTATAGTAAATAGAAATTATTTATTCTTATTCCAAAATTCTGTTCAGTTATAATCATTAGCGTCATTTCCATCATTTACATGCAAAATCGAAATAAATTGTCTTTAATTCAGTAAAGTTTTCACTGGCTAGTTCGATAGTTTTTAACTTAGAGCATGTAATACTGCATGAGGATTATAATAATTGGAAATCTATTAAAATACGTGTGTAGGAGGAGTGGTTACCATACTGGTCTGACGCGCAATGGGTTCCGGGTTCGATTCCCGGCCAAACATGTATCTGACTAGTCTAGAATGAGTTTAGATCCATGTTTTTGGTCCAGACCAAAAACATGGATCTAAACAAACACCCAGGTGTTTGTGTATTCATCTTGTGTGTGTCCATGGTACCCACGACACGGGAGAAAATCCTAGTGTTGGGCTATGTGTATAGAAGTCTAGTCACGAAAATTACTGTAGTCATTTAAAACATTATTTAAAATTAAGTACCAAAGTTATAAAAAAAAAAAAATTTAGCAATGCCACACATTTATATTATTGATAATATTATAAATGTGAATGTAAGTTTGTTTATTAACTACTGGTCGGCCACACACATAGTTTATGGCCTAGGATAATTATTAATTAGACATTTGATACTTAATACCGTGGTAGACATGACCAAAGCGGGCGAAACGGCTATTATTAATTATGCGAAACTTTGTGAGGATGTATGCGTATGTACTCTTTCATGCAAAAACTAATTGAAATTTCTTACATACAAAATCTACTTCACTGAAATTTGGCATGCAGTTTATGACCTAGGATACTGTAGGATATAAGACGTGACCCTAGCGGGCGAGATCGCGGAAATAATAGTATTATTGTAATTTTAGGTATAAAGAAAGGCTGATTCGAGTACACGCAAAGTTTTGTCAGTTGACAAACACAAAAATGCCGTCAGAACCGCGAATTCAAATAGAAGCGCGGCCAGGTCGACCGGTTGGACCAGCAAAACGACTTGAAAAATGGGTAAACAGGAAAGTGCCAATTGGAACACCATTACCTTTCCCTGACTTTCACGATGTGCTGCGGTGTGTTCGTGATGCCAATAGTGAAGACAGGTTGGGCTGGAATGAGGCTGATATAATGGAAGAAGGTATTTTAACAATCCTACAGGATATGTTGTATTTTCACAATCTCATTGGCTTCAGTCGACTGGGCTATATGTTTTAGTTTAAATCTTTGTTATTTGGCTGGACACATGATGTTACCAAAAAATTGGAAGATGCATAAGAGATACGCTACTATCGTCTTCTAGTGCATATTTCATGGAACTTTGCTTGTCGAATTTTTATTCATCCTAATAATATTTGATTAGACTGTTGTGTAATATCTATAATCTGGATCCAATAACGCTACTGTGTTCATTTGTAATTCAACATTGGGTGCAACATTAGTACTTTTGAAGTGAAACTTCTTTAGGCGCATGAGGGTAAAATTTTTACAGATGAAACGTCACGCCGGTATGCAACGGAAGTGTCGGAAAAGAGAGAGAGAGAGTGATCGAGACCGATTGAGAGAGAGTAAGACAGGGCGAACGTAGCATGAGCAACTAGCCGTGGAGTGAGAGTAGGGAGCAAGCGAGTGAGAAAGATTGAGAGAAAAAGTGAGACAGAGCGAACGTCGTATCACGCCTTTGTCCCTTCCTCTTAATCTTGGAAATTTAAAGTTTTAGATTTGTAATATAAACAAGATTTATAAATTAGTTCGCCAAAGAAGTTTCACTTCTGACATGTGTACTTTGTACGCACGCATGTTTTTTTTTGACATATCTTCCTTTGCTTTTTTTAGCACGTGATTTGTTTACCAGATGTGGTAAAAAATTACAACGACGTCGACAAGAAAACGAATGGAGGATAGCAGTATCTAGAATATCACATGACGTGTCGACAGTAGATCCTGCTGAAGAGAGTGATGCTTTGAAGAAAAGGCTAGAAGAAAACAAGACTGTTGCAGCCAAAAAGGAAACAGAACTCCTCAACAAGTATGTGTAAAATAATTCTTTTCAATAATAAAATTGAGAAAGTAGTATGAAAATTTTGTAGTCAGTGAGAATAATCTGTGTGATGTTTATAACATTGTAACTTATATGGTTTTTATTTTAGGTCTATTAGATCACTTACCTTTTTCTTATTTACAGGTATGCAGACAAACAAAATCAATTAAAATTAGTAGCTGAAGAAATCGGTGACAAAGAAGCCGAAGAATCGCCAGTGGAAAGTGAAGATGATGAAGTTAACGATGACAGCAATTCTCTAGAAGATAAGCAAAAGCGAAAGGATCGGTTAAGAAGACTTTTGCACGAAAAAACTAAAAAACTGACGGCAGAAACAGAAAGTGTTGCAGCTAATGAACCAAAAGATGACAAAGAAGAAGTTGAAGTTAAAGATACTGAGAAACAAATGGAAGTTGAGGTGAGTGCTGCTTCAGAGGAAATGGAAAATAATAAAAAGGAAGATACCCAGGAAAATCTAAAAGACACTATTACCAAATCGGTCAGCAATGACAATACTGAAAGTGTTTCAGAAGAAGCACCAAGTATTCAAACAGAATCGGGACAGAAGCAGGAAAAGAATGATGATGATTTTGATTCTGATATAGATGAGTTGCATCTTTTACAGAAACTTTATTCTGAAAATGAGATTAACTCCTCTCAAGAATCAGATTCTGATACTCCCATAGCTATATCCGACACTTTAGATTCTGGTAGCGAGACTGGAAACAATAGAAAAGACGAAGATTTTGACATTATCAGTATTGAAAATTCTAGCTATTCGGAGTCCGAAATGGCTAAAGATGAGTGTTCAAAGAAGGAAGAGTCAGTGAATGTAAGGGACAAAGGGATTGACGGCTTGCTTCTTGAAAATGCTGAAATAGAGCTTCCTATCATGCCAAAGAGTAAAGATGATAATGACGATGAAAATATTCTTTTGGCTTCATCAGATGAAGAACAAAATAATACTGACACAAATTTAAAAATTTTAAAAACTAATAATAATAAAATGTTAAGTGTAAGTAATGATGATGAAATGAATAACGATGAGGTCGTTCTTGATGAAGAAATTTCTGATGAAAGTCCTATGGTAATTGACAAAATTAGTACAGAGAGTGAAGAACTAATTTCTGAGGCAAATGACGTAGTTACTGATGGCATCTCTGGAAATGCAGAAAATGATAATAATGACGTCATTAGTGAACAAGATAACTTGGATCAGGACGGTTATTGTGAAATAGATAAAGCAGATAGTGTTGAAAGTGTTCACAAAGATGAAGATGACATTCAAGAAATCGACAGTACAAGTCAAGATCTCGTCATAAGCGATGTCAGAGGTTATGAAGAAAATGATAATATAACTGATGAAGTTATTCCATGCGAAGCTGATGTTAATAATCACGACGGCAATAGTAATGATGACAGCAACTATGGAAAAAATGTTGACAATGAAAGTACAGTAATGGGGGAAGATATTTCTGAAAATGATAAATCTCAATCCAATGATCCCTCGCAACAGGACAATGTCTTAGACGATATCCATAGTAATACCAATACTGTGTCGGACAAAGGAAATTTGAGCGAACGCGAAGTGATGGGAGATATTAATATGGAAATTGATGGAATCGAAGAATCCGATTCTATGAATCAACAAATGATTGTAAGTGATAGTGTAAAAGTTAGTGGTAAATGCATATAAAACATTTGAATGAGTAATATTGACTCGAATATGACTGATACAACATAATTCTCGAGGTAATTTAACTATTGCGAATGTTCTAAGTAACTGGACTATTACACAATTAAGTAGCTATAATAAAGTAAATAAAAAAGGTATATAGGTTTCATTGATTAATATCAGATAATTAATAAGCATAGCTATGTATATATTCAATTTATTTTTGCAATTTAGTGGCTTATTCCCATTGATTCAAGGATATAATTTTAATATAAATTGACAGTAAAAAATAAAGCTCTTTTTTCCTACATTTTAAAAGGAATAAAATTAAAATGGATTATTGAGTTTAACAAATCTATATGTTTAGTATTGTATGCCTTTGCTATGATTCATAAAATGTTAGAATGATATATATTTAAATAACATCACACTATAGCAAATTATTCTTGATAAGACTGCTGTTTAACTTTAATCCTTTTTTTGCTTATAGATATTCTGATATTAATCACCCGTGCATTATTTAAGTAATATGGTACGTCTAACTGAAAGGAATTTCGTATCACAATATAGTATCATTATTAAATTGCATCATGTTACCCGTTATGTGGTCAACTGGTCTTTGTTGACTGTAGATAATGAAATCTATCTAGAATGCTGTATTGATGGTGGTACAACTGTTTTCCATAATTATGCCATAACAATGATGTGAAGTGTACCAATAGTGTCTTTGACTAGTCAAAACAAGGGAAAAAATCGGATTTTTGGAAAATGAATTTTTCATAGTAAAATTGTTAGAAACATCGAGATCTTCGTTTTTCTAAAATGGGGTTCATTGTTTGATCTGTGTGTTATGCAACACTTTCTTTCTTTCTGCACGCACCCCCACAGTAGGATTTTCTCCTGTGTCGTGGGTGCCATGGACATACAAAGACGAATACACAAACACGCAGACAAAGAACAGAAATCAAATCATTCAGATAACTGTCTGGCCGTGAATCGAACCCAGGACCCACTGTGTGTCAGATCGGTATGATGACCAAACCGCTACGCGGTCATCAAAACGGAGATTTATAGAAAGATCTTCGAACAATAATGGTAGAAGTCAATTTGGCAAAATGAGACATACAAGTTTGTTTTTTGTTTTAGTTTTTTAATGTTATGGATGCCACTCTACAAATTATTCCACCTTAAGTTTCCCCATCGTCTAAAGGCCGATTGCTGTATGACGGGTGACTATATTTTGCGCATGTGCCGTAAATTACATAAAAATCTATAGAAATACATTTTAACAAGCTTGTACAGCAATTACTTTATCTTATGTATATTAGTCTGCAAATCTCGTTAGAATAAAGATGTCGTTTATAAGTATGTAATTGTAAATGCAAACGTCTTCAAAATAATTGTTACTATAGTCGAGCGATTCAGTTAACTGTATGGTTAATGTTTTATATCGATATGTGAGAAATATTCAATAAATGCGTCGGAGTACGATTTGGTTAAATGATTTTGTTTTTATTATGCTTCATATACAAATTTGACCACCTACCGTATTCCGTAACGTATTTCCGTTCTTTATTTTATATAAAAAGTAATTAGGAATTTTATTATAAAAAAAAACAATTGATTTCAGATTTTGCCGTCATTTCTTCTGTAATTTTTTGGGAAATATTATTTTAAAAATACACCAATTTTAAAATACGTCAATCTTTAAATGCCTTTTGATTTGGACACCTTGTAAGTTATCATTTATTTTAATTGAATCAATAAGCATTAAGCAATTGATCCATTAAGCATTTGGTAAATTATGTAGCCGCTTACTAAATATTTCTATATACATATATTCTAAATCTTAGGTGCCCTTAAATATCAGTGTCATTAAATATGAAAAACCTGCCTGAATCCGTATGAAGTAGGTTGAAGGAAAATAGAATGGGTTTCAGTCGTCACAACATTTATTTATTTACAATATTTACATAGGTCCGTTAAGTAATGTTAAGTACATAATTGTAGACTAATCTGTGTGCTATGCAAAACAGATAGGGCCGGCCGTAAAGGTAAATTGATGGCTTGCGTCCATGAAAGAGAGCGGCTGGAAATCTGTTATAGGCAGCCGTTCGGCGCGAGATGTTTTGATTTCAAGTACTATTTCGCCAAACCCTTCCTGCAAACGATATTTTAATATTAACTTGGTAATAAGGAGGTTAAAATTATGTGTTAATAAACGGTATTGTTTTAACCTACCACGCATGTGTCTTTTAGTATTTGGGGCTCTTTAAATTCGACGGCATTGGTACCGAAAAGTTTAATATTATTCGTCCTTGTCAACTCCGGTGGAATGTCTGACCTGAAATATAAAATGTAATTTTTAATTTAAATTATATTTAAAAAAGTATCCACTCTTAATGGTAGGTAGCATAAATAAATTTGATGCGCATGAAATGCGTTTTTAAATCTTAAAAACATAATAAACATTTCCATGTAATAAAAATATGTATTTAAAACTAAATATAATTATGTTCTCAGAAACTTTATATTTATAATGATATTTAAATATTCTTTTTGTTATTATTATATTCTGTGTACCTTTGAGGTGCTTTTGTGTTCACGCATTTATAAGTAAAATTTTGACGTGCTCCGTTTGATAGTAACCGTAAAAATCGGAGTTGTATATTGCCGGAGCCGTCTGCGTCGTAAGACATCTGAAAATATATTAAAAGTATTACGAGTTATTTTTTAGTAGTAAAGTAGTTCTACGATGGTACCTAGTAGTAGCAATCTCCATATTTCTTTATACTTATTTTCGTAAGGGGGACTTTCGCCATACCGTTGTAATATTTTTGGAGAAATTTTACAAGTTTTTCGAAATTTGTTATTGTACGCCAAGAACTGAATGTAGCGGCTTTCTCTGAAGGGTGTTATTTATATCGTTGAAGTAGCTCCAAATATAATAAGAATGCTGCGTAGCTACTCCCTCAGGACCAAGTTGGACGCCCCACAAGCTAAAACCATGGCACTTCACAACACTGTTGTTATTAGGCAGACACAGATGTGTCCGTGGTAGTTTTAGAATTGAGCCAATAACTTTTAGTTTAAATTATTTGCAACATTGTGATATATTTTTTATACTACCAACTAAGAAACAATAGGTAAGGAAAGTAAAAGAAACTAAGGAAAGTAAAAGAATACATAATTTAATACTATACCCGATAGCCGTAGTCATTTTGCGAGAACTTTTGGACATTGGAATCTGTTTCATACACTGCCGCCGGGTCTATGTTGTCAGGGTAGATGCAGGTGTTGTAGCCGTTACAGTACACGTGAATGGGTCGTCCACTTCCACCTCTTGCGTCTATCCAGTAGAGTCCTAATAAAAATAAAATGAGGTTGTTGATTACTCTAACATTTTATTTAAAGTTAGGTTCCAGTAAGACGATACGAGTCATACCCATGAAAAACAAAATAATTTCAAACAAATTCTATTAAAATTGTATTATTTTATCCTTACATATAATTAAATATTAGTACCGTAAAGCCGAGTTACTTCTCTTCAGAAATATGTTTAATATTTCTAATTTTCTATGTATGTCCCCGTAGATCGTCTATTCGTGTTATCGAAACGATATTAATTTTCAGATATATTTACATTTTCTCACATGTTTTTCTAATTTATGTTTTCACGATTATTCCATAAAAAGATTTCGATCGATAGATATTCGTAAAATCGTAGGTACATAATTGCAGAAATTATTTTGACTAATGAAATACCTAGGTGCACTAACCGTCAGTTAAGTTAACGTGTGAGGTCCTCAGATCACGACAGGAAAGTGCAGGGTTGGTCCGTGTGCCCCACGGTCGCCTCGAAACCTCCAGAGCAGTGCGCGCCGCTATGACTCCCGTCATAATATCTCGAGCCCACTCTATTTCTTCATCTGTGGTTTAATTGATATTAATTTTTATCTTTAGGGTTTTTTTATTATTACACAGTCACTTTGTCCTGCATGTCTGTTGATATGACAGGTGTCTACGAGCTAAGAGTATGCGAGTGGCACGCATGCAAGCCATGCAGCACGCAGGCATTAATCTGCGTGATGAATAAATCCTCGAGGAATGTATTATATATGTATAGCAAGTCTATTACATTATGCCAGTTATAATGTTTAGGCCATTTTAGGACCCTGTTTAAAGTAGCTGATAATAGTAATAATAAATGAATTTAAAGTAACAATCATGTGGTGATTTTTAAACAAAACTCTCGTCAAGGATTATGGAAGCAGACTGAAAGCATTTACAGGTCAGCAGATGACAGAAATGGTTTTACAGACGGACTACTAAAATGTTACCACCATGTTATGTTTCAAAAAAAAACTAAATAAATACCTTCTTCAGGGATATCTTCCGTGACTGATTCCATTGAACTTATGTCAATGCTTCGTCTTCGTCTATTTGATGTGAATAGCTCTGCAGGAAGTTGTGGAGCTGGTGCTGGTGGACCAGGCGGGCCAGGTTGACCTTGAGGCCCTGGAAGACCTGGTCGACCTTCAGGTCCATTCATACCTTTAGGACCAAGAGGACCTTCAGGTCCTGGTAGCCCTATTGGTCCTGTGTCTCCTTTAGCTCCAGATGGACCAATTGGACCCTGAATTACGTAACAACATGTACTGCATTTAAATCGAGAAATTAAAATGAAAAGTCACTAACAAAATTTCACTAACAAGTCGTCAACAATCATTATTAGTCGTCGTCAATCCATTATTGTCCCGCTGCTGGGCACTGCTCTTTTCTCAGAATGAGATAGTTTTAGGCCACAGCTTACCGTGTTGGCCAAGTGGGAATTGGTGGACTTCAGGACTTCACACATTTATTATTAGTACTACTATTATATCCGACATTGACATACTTCTTGATGAATCAGATTTTGTATTTTACAACTTACCACGTCGCCCTTAGGTCCTATTGGTCCAGGCGGTCCAGGTAGGCCTTGTTTTCCTATCTCACCTTGGTCTCCTTTGAGACCCATCGGTCCTGTTTCACCAATATGTCCTTTAGGACCTCTATTTCCTTTCTCACCACGTGGCCCAATTGCTCCTGGTGGTCCGACTTGTCCAGGTGGGCCTGTCGGACCTACAGCTCCAGGACTTCCGACGTCACCCTGTAATGTGTAAGTATAGGTTATATTTAAGATTAGGTGCTTTAAAATCAAATTATATTTTTATTGTACAGTTTTATGGTTTTTATTGTGCAGCAGCAAACAGCTGAGTCCTTTCTACAATATCTAATGTTAGGTTATAAGTTTTGGGTACTTTCATCATTACAGATTGCTATCAAACATAACATAGGCAAGGAAATAAAGTCTTTCACATAGGATGACTTTTGTTTTCTACTTGACTTTTAATGTATACATATTTGTTTCGGATCTTTCTCATGTTATGAGTAGCACTGACTTGTTTTTTCGATTGCTACTTCTAGACCCCGTATTTAATATAGCAACGTCCATTAATGTACATAAAGTTAAGACAAGAATACTGGTGCAGTCGTATTACAGAATATTACATACTTTAAGTGTAGTTGAGTGAGTGTTTGATTGTTGGTTGGATAATATATTCCACATTTTTTTTATTGGTAAAACTATCTTACATTTGGTCCTGGCAGTCCTCTAAGCCCACGCTGTCCTTCTATCCCTTGTGGACCCGGAGGTCCGACAGGGCCTATTTCACCTTGAGCTCCTTTAGGGCCTATATCCCCCTTTTCACCCGGAATTCCTGGGCTGCCTTGAGCCCCTGCTGGACCATCCATGCCCTACAACGATTACAAATTTGTTATTAGTACATAGAACATTCGTATCAAATATACGCTTAAAACTTTGTTAAGTTAATAATATGTTACTTGAAAATAACTAAATCTACATACATAAATCAAAATTATTAAGAAGTCATTCTTAGTTCTATACCATCGAATACTTTGTAGATAGATCGTAAAACCATTTAATTTGCAAAATTATGTTTTGAATTTTACTGTCAAACTTTAGATTAGAGAGTAATTAATTGAATAAGTTTTAAATAGAAAATTTTGATTGATTGCATTACCTATACTTATTGTTTGATTGCTTTATGTTTATGTCTTCTACATATTTTAAATATTTATATAAATTCTTATACTCACAGGGCTACCTGGTAATCCCGATTCACCTGGTTTCCCCGTTAGGCCTATTGGTCCAGGTGGACCTGGCGGACCAGAACTACCTTCAGGTCCGTCTGGTCCTGGTTCACCTTTCACCCCTTGTGGTCCAGGTTCCCCTCGATCGCCAGGGAAGCCAGGTGGTCCCGCATCTCCCTTTTGTCCTTCTGGTCCTGGGAGGCCCTTTGACCCTGGCTCACCTTGTAAACCTTGTAGACCATCGTCTCCTTTTGGCCCTACGGCACCTCTTGGTCCCTGTTCATAAAATAAAATATAATTTGTGTGCAGTAGCAATCATTGGGAAGTATTTTAAGGTGGCAGAAGCGGTGTAGTTCGACCGGGGAAGTACAATCACCACACCTATTTCTAACGTGAAGCATTTCTTGCAATTGGATAGAAGGTTGAGGTTGCCGGCACATTTTCACACGAGGCGACCATCACAGTTCTCGGGAGTAGCAACACATCTGTGACTAACTTCAGGTGGAATCCATGTTCTGTATGTAGTTGATTACGGATGTCCATGAACGGCTGTGACCACTTACCACCAGTTGGACTGCATACTCGTTTGCTACTTCAGTCAGATAAAAAAGAAGTATAAAACACTCGTAAGACGGAAAGAAGTATTTCTTCTATTTTGTTTGTAATCTTACCAGTTTTCCCTCAGGTCCTTGGGATCCTGGTGGACCTGGTGCGCCAGGACTACCAACGTCACCATGTTGTCCCTCTGGTCCCCTTGGACCAGGTTCTCCTTGTATACCTTTAGGTCCTCTTCGCCCAGGTGGCCCCGTTTGACCAGCAGGTCCAGATAGACCTAGTATTATTTTAATCCAGATATTAGTAGTAAAATAAAAAACATTATTAATAGAAGCGTAGTATAATAGGCTTTAAAACTTGTTTATGTATAACATTTTGTTAATTGCGACCAATTAAATCATTGTACAATGCTGACCTGGAGGTCCATAATCCCCTTTGTCGCCTTTTGTCCCAATATCACCCTTAGGACCTTCCGGACCTGTCTTTCCTGCCGGCCCAACAGGGCCACGAACACCATCAGCACCAGGCAGTCCAGGCGGTCCAGGGTCACCAGGAGGACCTTTTTCTCCTGGCAAACCAACGGACCCAAACTCTCCTCTAAGACCTTGGATACCAGGTGAGCCCGGTGGACCCTATAAAATTGCAGAAAAGTTATTTCTACATCGATAACGAAAAGAGTGTATGGAAATAATCAAAAAAAAAAAATTGATAAAAATTGTCAAACTACTAGTCATTGGTTTATGTAGAAAAATATCTGTAGAGCTTACCGGTTCCCCAGTTGATCCCTTAAACCCCTTCTCTCCAGGTGGACCAGCTTCACCCTTGTCACCGTCCTCTCCTGGTGGACCAACTGGTCCCGGGGCGCCAGAAATCCCTCGTGGTCCCGGAAGACCATCACGTCCAGTCGGTCCTTGTGTAATATAGTAGTTGAATAAGTCGTTTGTTTCAAGCGTTTGTTGAAAGCATTTATTACAAAAAATACTATTTGTTTTAGACAGGAAGTTAATGAAGTAAGACCATAATACCTGACATAGTATTCGTATGGTCTCTTTTTTTTGAAGATTGAAGTAGCAAGCGAGCATTCAGTACATCAGAAGGTAAATGGTCTCTGGTAAAATGGTAAATCACAGATGCGCTGCTACTCTAGAAGATTAAGATTACATAAAAGTGAGCCAGAAACTAAACCATTACACCGAAACGCAAGGACTGTTTCATGTTAGAAATGTTTGGCCGTGGTACCTCCCCGTTCGTACCATACAAGCGTTCTACCTTGAAACAATACACTAAATACACTTTCTACACTCATAGCCCCACAGTAGGAATTTCTCCTGTGTCGTGGGTACCATGGACACACACAAGACGAATACACAAACACCCAGACCCAGAACATTAATCTAAACTCATCATACAGAAACTTGTCTGGCCGGGAATCGAACCCAAGACCCATTGCGCGTCAGACCGGTATGGTAACCGCTCGGCCACGCGGGTCGTCAATGTGGTATAAGATCTTTTTGATTATACATTATTACTTATTTCATTTTAAAGGTAACTTTACCTATAGGTCCCGGTTCTCCAACTTCTCCTTTTTGGCCACCAGGTCCGGGTGATCCTCTCGGTCCTTCACGACCCATTGGTCCTGGTGGTCCCTCATGTCCTGTATCCCCTTGTTCTCCTTTATCACCTCTCAAACCAGGCTGTCCGGGTGGCCCCATATCTCCTTTACTACCAGGTGTACCCTAAAGATTTATAAGATTTTTTAAACTTCTACGCAATAATTGATTGTCGATGTAACTTTAACAGTTATGCTCATTACTATTTAAATTGTTTAATGATTATAATTTTGGTGGTGCATTCATGTCAGGTTTTTGTTTTGGGCTTCATAGTTCATGGATTGCTATTATTATTGCTAGTTTTACGCGAAGTAGATTTCATATCAGTAATTTCGATGTGTTACATTAATAACGATGATGACTATATTTGACTAGATTTGTTACGCTAGGTACAAAACAAATATGTTTTTTCATTAAATAAATTGAAATGAAATTTTTGATGCTCAAATCGTACCGGTGTTCCTGGTAATCCTGGGTCTCCGTTATTGCCTGGTGGTCCAGGAGTTCCTACTGGTCCAGGTTTTCCTTCAGGTCCAGGTGGACCTGGTGGCCCTTCCTTGCCCATCTCTCCAGGCGTGCCCATCTCGCCGGGGGTGCCTGGTATGCCTGAAGACCCTTGTGGACCCGCTGGCCCAGGCTCACCGTTTGATCCTTGCGGACCAGTTAAGCCAGGAGGTCCAGCTAATCCAGGTGCGCCTGTTTCTCCCTACAAAGATATGGAATTATTATAGTTCTTATAAATAAATCTTATTTTAATTTTGATCCATAATTTTTTTTTCATTATTTAAAATCTGATTCTATTTTTTAACTCTTACATTTTTACAGACTGATAACAAATTAATTATTTACATATATTTAATATAACATTAATCTATATTTAGCGTATGGGATATAGTCAGCTATTTAACTGCGCACTATTTAGGTAGCACAAAATTAAAAGTCCGAAGTATGATGAAATAGTTTATAATAAGAGTTACACACACTACAGTACATACACAGAAGAAGAGAAGATGAGAATGAAGATAAGTTACAGCGAGCGAAGGGAAGCAGAAAGCAAGTGAACACGATTTGATTATTCGCGTGTACGTGGGAGCGCAAGTAAGCGGCGCGGACGATGTAGACGGAGGCAAGATTCCGACTGGCGTGGCGCTGCGATCGTTGCATGCGCGTGCGCTTCGGAGTCCCGTTAGGCGAGACAAAGGAACTCCGTACGCTCGAGCTTAACTACGGGTTTTACCCGGCGATGTCTGTGAATATATTTTAATTATGATATTTATGTTCTTGTGTGATGTATGACTGAATGTGTGTGAGTGATGCGTGGTTGTATAAATATAAACGTAAATATAATAAATATGATATAATAAATATTTTGTTTTGTGTAAGTATATAATTATTGATATACTAATAAATATACGTATATGTGAGTTGTCCAGCGGGTCCGTGCCCGCGTCGAACTGGGCGCGCTTCTCCGCGTCCGTTAGCACCTCCTTGGCGGCGGCGATGTCGATGAACTTCTTCTCGGCGATCTTCTTCTCGTCGCCGTGGAAGTTGTCGGGGTGCCACTTCTGCGCCGCCTTGCGGTACGCCTTCACGATCTCCTGCTTGCTGGCCGACCTCTTAACACCTAATATTTTATAGTAATCTCTCTGTTCGGACTGTTTCTGCAGTTTTTGCGCGCGGCTCAGTCCGTCCTTCGCTCGCTGCAAGCCCTCCTCCAGCTCTAAAGCCTCCTTGAATGACTGGATGGCGTCGTCGATCGTTGCATGCGCGTGCGCTTCGGAGTCCCGTTAGGCGAGACAAAGGAACTCCGTACGCTCGAGCTTAACTACGGGTTTTACCCGGCGATGTCTGTGAATATATTTTAATTATGATATTTATGTTCTTGTGTGATGTATGACTGAATGTGTGTGAGTGATGCGTGGTTGTATAAATATAAACGTAAATATAATAAATATGATATAATAAATATTTTGTTTTGTGTAAGTATATAATTATTGATATACTAATAAATATACGTATATGTGAGTTGCCCACATATAATATGTTTTAATGCTTTAAGCCATTTTAATAAAGGTTTAATAAGTTGTAAAAACCGGAACATTCATAATGCATTTAATTGTTAAACGAGGTAGGTAATTATGTAAATATTATATACCGTGGGTCCACGCTCCCCCGGTGGTCCAGGTAAGCCAGGCTTTCCGTCCGCGCCCGGAGGCCCCAAAGCTCCTGGGAACCCTCGAGTTCCTTCTAATCCTTGCGGTCCTCGTTCTCCAATAGGACCAGGTGGACCTGGTTGCCCTGTATCACCTTTAGGTCCGGGTGGTCCGTCGGAACCTCGTCGACCACGTGGTCCCCTATAGCCCTGAAAAAACATACATTCCAATGTTTATTGTCACAGTTTGGTTATATTATTTCGCTGATGACATTTTTATACAACTCATTTCTTTAGGCCTGTATAAAAGCCGGTTATATTATATACGTATCTGAAAATTATGTTTGTCTTACCCGTGGTCCAATTTCTCCTCGATCTCCAGGAATTCCCACCAATCCCTAGGAAATTAACATATTAATTAAGTTAATGCATAAATATTAATTGATATTATATTACTTACAATATTATTGTATGTTTTTTCTCTGTTTGACGACCCGCGTGGCGCAGCGGTTAGCGTACCGGTCTGACATGCAGTGGGTCCCGGGTTCGATTCCCGGCCAGACAGGTATCTGAATGATGAGTTTAGATTCTTGTTCTGGGTCTGGGTGTTTGTGTATTCGTCTTTGTGTGTGTCCATGGCACCCACGAAACAGGAGAAAATCCTACTGTGGGGCTACGAGTGTAGAAAGCGTTTAAAAAAGCGTTTTAAGCGTTTTTTTGTTATTCAACAATAAAGTTTTATACCGTCATGCCCTTAGCGCCTCGTCTGCCTCGTCTTCCTGATGCCCCTTTGTCCCCCTTTTCTCCTTGGTTACCTGGGTACCCAGGTGGTCCTTGGGGCCCTGTCGCTCCCTTCTCACCTGCGGGTCCTATCGATCCTGTCTCACCTCTCGGGCCTTCTGACCCCTGAAAAAGTATTTTACTTTTTAACTTAAAATACTATTCTTTAAAAAAAAATAGTAAATAAAATGTTCTTCACCTTCTGTCCTTCTGGACCTTCTACGCCCGTCGGACCAACTTCACCAATTAAGCCACGTTCGCCTTTAGGGCCCATTTCACCCTTTTCGCCTTCTAATCCTATTTTGGAAAAATAAAAGGACATGAACTAGACCTATTCTCTACGTGTCTACTACTGTCACTTGTATTTATATGAAATTACTAATTACCTCTCATTCCCTTGTCTCCTTTATCCCCAGGTAAACCTCGAGGACCGTCATCACCTTTTAGTCCACGAGTTCCCGGGAACCCCAACATTCCCTTTAATAAACATAAAATAAATTTAACAAAATTAATTGCATTAGGTTTTTTAGTACTTAGGTAGAAATTAAACAAATTCATGGTGCCTTAATATTACTTACGTATAATATTGTTTACCTGTGGTCCCTGCGGTCCTACTTCTCCCGGCGAACCCTGCTGTCCCGGATTTCCAGGAGTCCCAGGAGAGCCTTCAGGTCCCGGAAGTCCTGATATTCCAGGTTTGCCTTGCGGTCCCTGGTTTTTATAATTTAAAATAGGATTATAGTATTTTTAATTAAACGTAAAATTTTAATTATACTTTATAATTGTAGCTGCATTACTTTACCTGTATTCCAGGCGCACCAATTGGACCTTGTGCTCCTGGAGAACCAGGAGGCCCCATTGGCCCCGATTGACCTGGCGTGCCGGGTGGTCCAGGCTGTCCTGAAGCTCCTTTCATGCCTTGAGGCCCTTCGTTACCTGGTATTCCAGGATACCCAATTAATCCAGGAAATCCTCTAGGTCCCATGAAACCTCTCGGTCCCTAAAAATAATATATTTTTTATTTTGATATACATACGATAACTTTTTTTGCACGCATAAGTGAAAATATTTTTTGCATAGAATGATGTGATATAGGTATTAGATGAATGTCAATTGCACAACAAAACCGAAAACTTTTTATTGTTGCATTAAATTCAGTTTTAAGTTTAAAAATCATTAACATACCATTTCGCCTAACATTCCGGGTGGTCCAGTGGGTCCGTCATCACCAGGCGGTCCATCCTGTCCTGGCGCGCCTGGCTCGCCCTGCAGCCCGGGGATGCCCCGTTCTCCTTTATCCCCAGGCATGCCACTTAATCCAGGATGACCTTGCTCTCCTTTGGCTCCCATTGCGCCTGTCGATCCTCGTTCTCCATCTCTGCCAGCGTGTCCACGCCTGCCTATCCTGCCCGGCGGACCTTGAAATCCTCTTGGACCTGGTTGACCCTATGAATATTCCAGTTTAGATTTAACTTTGCCATAGTAATTAATAGATGAACTTGATGTTTAAAGTCTGCGGGTGCACCGCAAATAAGATCATTAAAAAATAGCTAGCTTTAGGTACTTTTTAAAGATCTTAGTTTTCTTTAATCTTTAACTATATAATATTATTATCGCCATCGCCCTGGGTTGACTGGCAGAGAATGCCATTAGGCATTAAGTTCACCCTTGTAAACCTTAGTATACCTAAGGTGTTTCAAAAGTTTAAATAAATAAATAAAACAAATTAATAATATGTGTATTATGTATATTTAACGTACACATAATACTTTATTTAAAGCGCCAAGCAACAAAACTAACACGGCCTTTTTAACGACGACAGTGTAGTAATAGGGCTTTGCCAAAGTGGCAAATAAATGTTTTATGCGTTTTATTGCGTAAAACAGTAAAAAATATTTTTCTATAATGAAATATCAGAGTACAATATTAATAAAAGTTACCGGTTCGCCCTGGTCGCCTTGTTCGCCCTTTGCACCTTCGGGTCCAACTTCGCCTTCAGGTCCTGGAGGACCTGAGAGTCCCATAGGTCCTACCGCACCTCTCATTGCAGCCTAAAAGTTAACAGGGGCTTTTTTTTAATTATAACTGAAATTATGTTGCTCTTCGCTTGCAGTTGTTGGATTTTCTATTTTTGTTGCAGTCTTTTTTTAATTGTCACAAGGGCTCATAGCAGCCCTGTAAGGGGCCATCCATTAATCACGTGATGTTTTTCGTACCTACAAAGACTTTATTTTTTTATTTATATAAAAATACTGGTATAAGTATCATCTAATTTTATTATAGAAAATTAATTACTACTACAATAGGTAACGTTCAGAGATAGACAGAAAGGTTGCAGTTTGTTTTTGACTGACATATATTTAATTCGATTTTGACTGACATATATTTAATACATGTAACGCCGCTTTTCGGGTGAGTATCGCGCGTTTGCCGAAATTAAGTACACGTGATATATTACTTTACCCCCCCTCCCCCCTTGTGACATTTTGTGATTTTTTATGGACCCCTCCTCCCCCCTTTCCAGCCTCACATGATTAATGGACAGCCCCTAAGCGAGTTTAATCACATTCAACAGTAGTCTCTATACACTTATCCAACTTACCAACTTAGGTTTAAATATTCCTATGAAGCAAATATGTGTAAGATAAAAAATAAGTTCATTATTAGCATTATCAGCTAAGGATGTTACAAATATATTACTAACCATATGCTGATTTAACATTTGACGAAGCGCTTCTGATTGAACGTCTGGTCCCTTTTCGTTACTGGATTGTTGTAACTGCAACATAGGAATATAATAAGTTCTAATAATTGATCCACCTCTGTAACATAGTCCTTATTAAATTCATAGTGTGAATCTTCAGCATGATTTCCATACATTTCGGTTTGAAACGTTAGATCATTTTGTCATCGGATGAGTAAACTTAGTAGCTAGAAGTAGCGACGTGTGATTAACATCAAGAAGAAATATTCAAAGGTTGTATAGATAGATGTGGTCTAAATATCCATCAGCTACTTGCCACAAAAAAAGGATTATTAAAAAATAAAAATGGTCCACCTACCCACTCTAGTGTTCACAAAAAAGAATGTCTTTCTTACAACTGATTTCTCATTAAGCCATTTTTAATATTTTTGGGGAAAAAATTCAGACGAATTGAGAACTTCCTCCTTTTTGAAAGTCGGTTAAAAAAGAATCTTGAACCATAAAACAAAGGGGAGACTTACTGGTACAACAAAAACGTGACCAGGAGGACCGGCAAATCCTTGTTGGCCTTCCGCACCTGGCTTCCCAGGCTCCCCCTTGGGTCCTCTAGGTCCTTGAGGCCCGGGTGGACCTGGATACCCGCGAGGGCCCAAATAGGTCCCAGAAGTTCCATAGTCGTAATAATTATCCGACGTGTCATAACCTCCCGACGCGTTGCCCTGAAAGAATATTTTATGTATCTTTTACAACTAATGAATATTCGGCCAAGAACAATTCGGTTAATGCCAAAAGAATTGCGTAAAAGTACATAGATAATCTTCTTCTTCTTGTTTCTTCTCCTTTATAAAAATGAATGTTTATATGTTTCTGGTGTATTTTTTGTGATGGCGTAGTAAGGCGCGCAGGGTATAGCTAGTAATATACATAATACTGAATATATTATTATACTAGTTCACCCGGCGAACTTCGTTCCGCCTAAATAATGTTAACTTCTTAAATTACGGATGACTGAGAGTGTTATAAACGTAAGAGTTGACAAATATAATCAGAAAGCTCTGAACTGCTAAGCTACCGAGAGTTACTCATGTTAATGTGAGTCAACCATAAGAGATACATATATGCTGTCCTGGAATATTTTTTATATAATTTTAAGGAGAATATTTCCGTCATACATGATTTCTGTATAGCTTTAACCATTAAGGTTGCACACGCGACGGAAGCTTAAAAAATGGAGTAACTTCTTGCGTTTTCCCAACATTTGCCTTTACTGCTCTGCTCCTATTGATTGTAGCGTGATGAAATGTATACTATAACCGGCTCAGAAGTATGAAGAATAATCGTACCAAGTTTCGTTAATATCCGTCGAGTAGTTTTTGTTTCTATTACGGTTATACAGACAGACAGGCAGACAGACGGACAGACAGACAGACAATAACTTTACTGATTGCATTTTTGGCATCAGTAGTCGATTCCTAATCACCCCCTGATAGTTTTTTGGAAAAATATTTCGTGTACAGAATTGACCTCTCTACAGATTTATTATAAGTATAGATAAAATAATCGTCAAAGTTAGAAAAACAAAGTCAAATGTAAGTATGATATTATTGAAAACTGATTTATTTATCTTACTTGAGGATAATCCGGCGGATGTGTGAGCCAATCCGTGTCCTCTGTTGTGGTCATCGGAGTATACGGGGTGTCGGTGGTGATAAATCCTGTTATATCTAGATCGTCAAAATTTTCTCGCTGAGACTGGAATTAAAGAAATCATTTCAACTTCAGGGTAGATTGTTTTTTAACAACGTGTTTTTACGATATAAAAGTTTTTTAATGCTTATATTATGTTTTCCTGGAATATTCCAGTTAAGATTATAGGTACATAGGTACGGGTACCCACATATTTCTTATGTATTGGTCGAAACTTAATCTACATTTCATTAAAAATGTGATGTAAAATACAACATATAATACTATATTGTAAAGTGATAAGAAAATAAGTAATTCGGAAACTATTTCGTCTGAAAGGTATGAAAGGAGACTTTCTTACGTAAGGCGTTTAAACTTAGTTAATCTAAAAAAAACATATATGAGGTTGATTATAGATTTCATGGCCATTTACCATCTCCTGGATTCTAAGCTTGTTTTCAACTTGTCTTCTTTATAAAAATAAATGTTTATTTATATGTCCTCTCTCTATAGAATGGTAAACTATTCATTTGATCATGTGATGATCTTTAGCAAAGTTGTTATTCATGAGCTCGAGAAGGTTCCGGGGTATTTTTTTTTGTGATGGCGTAGCAACGCGCGCAGGGTACAGCTAGTATACCTACTTATTATAAAAGAACTTACCCTAGCAGTGCTCACTTCTAGCGCTTGTGGTAGTGTTGATCCAATATTATTTAATGTTGGGGATACGAAACCCTCCGATCCCGATAATGTTCCGAAGATACTGTTTTCATCTAAAAGTGCAGAAAAGTTATAAAAACGGCAATGCGTTTGAAGTTGATTACAGGTGCAATGTATCTCCTGATGGCAAAAACGTTTATTACCACATCTTATTGGGTAGTCAAGATACTTTGTTTAAAATGTTAATACACAGATGTATAAGTATTTTAGAATTAACGGCGACGGCAGCAGCATGAACGAAGTTAATTAACCTACTTTTAAATCATTAGAATTTTAGGTATGAGCATAATGATTCAGAATATACACTATAGCTTTTATTTAGCCATATTTATTTTCACTATAGCTTACCAGAGTCAGTTGGTGCAGGGTATGGTGCTGTGATACCATAGGCGTCTGGTGCTTGCCAATATGGTCTTACTGTAGATAGGTCTCTGCTCGCAATGGCCCATAAGTTGCCGGAGCGGTTTCTTTCGTCAATAAACGTATTCCTGACGTAACTGTCATAGTGATCGTAATCTGGTATCTGATCGGGTTTTTCAGGAGCACGTATATCTCCGTTATTTGCCACGGGAACTAGAACGGGTCTTTGTGTTCCTATGTCTGGTAAGTATGCACCCGATCCTGTACAGTCCGGTGCGATGGTAACACACATATCGTATGCAAGGTCCGGTCTATTAGCGAATTGGAGCAGTTCTATATCTCCCTGTAATGAAATCGTATCGTAAGTGGTACTAGGTCACGTATTAGTTAACTAATAAGGCTAAACCCTGCTTGTTGATTATCCTTCAATGATATGATTAATCTTATGACGTTTATTAATATCGGTATTCGCAGAATCATACTAGATTCAAATTGATTCATAAGTAAAACCCTAATATCTAAATGGATATAAAATAAAATTGGTCTACTATTAATTGAGCAGATATTTGCATCTTAAAAAAAACAAATCTAATGTTTTTGAAAAAACTGAAGAATATTTTCATAAACGCTTACATTTACTACTAGAACACTAACCCAAAAGTAACTAAATTGGACAAAAATATTGTTATTAGAATATAGTCATCAATATACACACACACACACACACTCTCTCTCTCACACACACACATGCACACTCTTCCGCATTAAAACATTTGTCGAGCGCTTTCTTTACTTTTAATAGATATATTTTTCTTATATTCATACATCTACTAGTAAGAAATGTGATGAATTTTTTTTGATGTTTTTTTAAGCTAAATAAGTATATTGAAAATCCGTAATTGGCTTCAAGACCTACATTATAAGTTTAGAGCGTAATTTTATTGTAACAAGCTGTGGATTTTGTGAATAAATAAAATAAAATATTCAGAATATAGTCAGCAAAAGAATAGCTTAATTAGTGATGTGCGTTTAGGTGTATGTGAGTTGATTTTATTTTGATTGTAGGCTGTATTGTATAATATATTATATTTTATTGTCGTCATGTTAATAGGTTGCTTTTTTCCTATTACTTTCTTATTGCTGGGCACGGATCTATCAGACTAAAACAATTTAGGACATAGTTCACTTGGTTCCCTAATTAGAAGAACATACGAACTTTAACGAACTTCCCGTTTCTTCACGATTGTTCCTTCACTGTTTTTCCAAAAGATACCTAAATAATTTCTAATACGTACTTACATTTCTTCGAAAAGAAAGGTTCGGGGATTAGAACCTTAAACCTCGATTGAGAGAAGTTTGAAGTAATTAGGATATAACTGTTATAATAATATACAGATTTATTATTATGTATTTGGATACCATACCTCGTAGTTCTGATCCGGGGTATATTGAGTGCCGACGACTAGAGCTCCCGCCAAGTTGAAAGTGCTACCTGGTTTGCGATCTAATGGCAACGTCTCCTTCTCCTCGCAATCTACGAATAGAGTCGCTGAATCGCCCTTGATACTCAGCGCTAGCCTGTGCCATCTGAAAATGATTTTATATGAAGTTAATCATGTATACGTAGTTACATATACATACAATATTTAGTACAAATATTTTTAAGAAAAAATATGTTAGAAAAAAACATGTTACTGAGTGGAAACTCTTTTTAATCAGATATGTGTATATGAAGACAGGTGGTGTTTTTTGTCTTAGTATCATGCAGTGCCGTATGAAATTAAAAATTATGACAGTATTTTTGAAACAGCTCGTCAATTTCATCTTTCTAGATGGCATCATCATGCTTTTAATGACATATAGTCATTAGCAGACTTTTAGCGTCGGCGATTCGTCTTTTGGGGTGTGTAACGATGCTGATTCGTGTTTCGTTGAAGAGTTCAGTTTAGGCGCGATATCAAAAATACGCGTTTTAACGGTTGTATAACGATGAGGGCCATGAAAAACTTACTCAATAAATTTTCACTTGGCGAGATAGCTCTTATATTGCAATGTTATTCGCTGCAAATTAAATTGAAATATTTCGTGACTTTAGGGCATTGCCGTGTCGTATTTTTCGTATTAATTTGATGCATTAAATGTTCAAAATTAGCGCTAACCCGCGTGCAAATAGGTATAAGTGTTTGAACGTTGCAACTAGCTTAAGAAAAACAACTGAGTCGTAGACCGTCGTTGCTAAACGTCCGTCTGCGGAGGTCCTTAATGAGTGAACATTTATCTCACTTGTGATCAGCAACATTCACTCGGTAAGTGAGTAGTTCGTTATCAGGCGGGTCTCCTCGGGTGTCTTCGTAGTAGAGTTCAATTAGCTCCCCCACCACTAGCTGCAACTGTTCATCTCCAGCGTCCGAATATAGCACAAATAATGGGTTCTGATCCGTTCCTGTAGAAAATAAAAAAGACGGGAAATTTGCATTATATCGCTATGTTATTATTATTATTTCATTTTCTTCAAGTGATTAACAGTAATATAGGTAACATTACTGTTGCAATATGCAATGCAATATAAAATGCATACGAATTGATTTAAACGTAATTGATGATTACGTTAATGGTCTAAAGTTAAAAATTTACTAACACGTTTTTAAATATGTGTATTATAAAATAATTAAAACAAGTTTAAAGATCATGAGCTCTAAGGTATACAAACTTCCCGATCCACTATAATCTCTGAATATGTCCCCAAGCGTTTTTATACTGAGATAAGACCTGGGTTTTGCTGTAGAACAATAACAATCGTGATGAAATTCGACGTTACCTGACAATCGAAACACAGATAGAATGGAGAAGTCCTCAGGGAACGTGTTGAAGAACATCCCGGCAGCTAGCTGATGGAGCGTGGCGTTCTCATTGAGGGCCAGGGCGGAGTAGTCAGCGACGCGGGTTCCAGGACCCTGGCACCGCCCTGGCACTCTCGTGACGCCTTCCGGGAACACGCCATCGTGCACCACTGATAGGACATCGAACACGTCTACGGTATCTGCAATGAGTTAAAGACGTGAAGTATGCGTCTAAAATGTTTGTATTGATATTGTAGGTACATTTACTTACATAAATCATAAATATATCCAATTTGTCAATATATGAGTACTTTGCTTGAACATGCATTGCATAATCATAAACTATTGGACAAGTGATATATGTGTCTTCTTCTTTTTAAAAATTAATGTTTGTTTGTATGTCCTCTATAGAATCGTAAACTATTCATTTGATCCTGTGGTGATCTGTAGCAGATCTTGTTATTCATGAGCTCGCGAAGGTTTCTGATGTTAATTTTCTTTTTTTTCTTTGTGATGGCGTAGCAACGCGCACAGGGTACCTACAGCTAGTTGTATATATCTTTTTTGTGATAACGAAGTACTAGGAGTATGCAATCTATCTGATGGATAGTGGCCACTACCGCTTATGGACAACTGTAATAAATCCTAAATAAGGCTAGTCTTTTAGACTTGAATGCGTTGCTACCCTGACGCCTGCGTTGAAATGCTCTGACAACGACCCTTTCAGAGCTTTTAAATGATGCGTTTGACAATAATGATATTAAGTAGAAATAGGTGTGGCGGTGATTCGTCGGTAGTCGAATCAACGGGTTCTACCACCATAATCTTTTGAATATCTGTGAATGCATTCGTATATAAATACCTAAGCGAGCGGCATGCATTAAATACAAAAGGTAGTTTTATTTAGGGTAGTTATTGAAAACTTTATCGAGAGATGGTGGCGAGGAATGAAATGCAAATTAAATGATAAGGAAAAAATGATAAATAAATAATTTAGCAATCCTGTAAAAATATTTTAGTACATTTTAATTAAGGAATTAGTCCGGTCAATTTAGACATAAAAAGAGTGGTCAAATGACAAAAAAAATCGGATTGCTAAATATTGGTGGAGAGCTGGGGTTTTTACCTACCATTACAAATAAAATTTTAAAAATTCCCATTGGTTCTATGTGTGCTACTAAATTTATTCGAGGTCAAAATTTAAGGTTTTTATGTTTTTCTCGAAAACGTTAAGTTTTATCTAAAATTTCAAATATTCTAAATGTCTATATTGACCCGACTAAATTGCAAGTTAAAAGTTATTAACAGTTTAAATAAACAAATGACGCATGTGCTCGATACTTTCTTATATTTATTCATGTACTCTAACACAATATTCTTATTATAGAAACATGTTTTATTATTATTGCTATTTATTCAGCTAAGCCAACACAATTCACAAAAGCATTTCATATCCAAAAGGTGTATTTACGAAACATATGCGTCGGCATGCGTACGTAAAAACGTAAATAAACGTATTTAAATTGAATAAACAAAAAATACTCACCATCCCCTTTTCCCCCGACGAGTAAGCAAAACAATAAAAGTAGAGATCGCCCTCTCATCTGTAGAGCCATTGCGGCCCGAACAAATATGTTGGAAGGATTATATTTATAGTAGGTCCCATCCCGGAGCATAAAAGGCGATGGGTACTAAACGTGGAGGCACTCAGCGCCCTCCCGAGTCCGACATCCTCCTCCGAGATGGTGACCAGCACTGAACGTTCGCGGTGACCACTCCAGCACATAACTTCTGTATACGCATTTAGCGTGCGGATTGCAATGGTGTCAAAACAATAAGGATCAATTACTAGACAGGGGTACATAACATAAATGTTTGCTTTTTATACGTTTTTAAAAAATTCTTACGTTTTCTGTTGAGCAGCGTTGTTAGGGCACTAGAAAATTGTAGGCATAATTTTCGTCAACGTATTCAAATTTTAAATTGCATTCCTGTAAATTGGATGATAAATTAAATGATATGTGAAAAATACATTGCATTTGTGAATGTACGATTTTATAATCGTGTAAAATGAAGAGGAAATATCTGTTAACTTGACAGTTTAAAAAACTTGTCAAAATTGTGTAAAGTTTTACCAATCCGCACTTGGCCATAGAAGACAATGGCCTAAGCCCTTTATAGTCTGGAAGAAGATTAAAAAAACTTGGCTATCTCGTGCCGTCCATCTAGTAGCACATTCAGGTACAAAAACAAAACTATACTGAGCCTCTACCCTCCGTTCTGGATTTCAGTGGCACATACTAACCTGAATCACTATTTTCTAATGAAAACTATGTCTGTTTGATAAACCAGTGTAGTAATGGAACGTTCTGAGCACACCTGTTCTATAAAGAGGTAGTCCAACGACCTTCCACTCTGTTTTCTACAAAATAGATTGCGGTTAGAGCCCACAAGCCGAAGCATAAATTGTCTCTTAAGTTGTTTATATTTAGAGAGGTTGCCGACGCCTACACTGTTTTGTTTAGATCGATCAAATCTAATTCTATGCTTACTTCTTAATTGGTGAGAGACATTCATTCTCATTGTGACAGAACGAATATTGAAATATTTTGGGCACTTAAAGACAATTGTAGTGTTTTAAAAAGATCGTAATTAAAATAATGATAGCAATAATTTAAATTAAGATTGAGACCTAAATTTGCATTAATTATTTAATCCGCTTGTAAAAAATGCGTAGGTACATTGTATAAAAAATATTTGGATAATTGATAAAGATTTATGACAATAAAGATTTATGTACAGTTCAATGTTTTTAATTTAATTATGTGTTTGAAATGGAATGAAAACTAAAAATGCTAAATTTATTTTATCTATTAACAAACATATATTTCTTATATAAATTTAGTATATAGTCCGTACCAATATAGAATTAAAACTTAGAATTGATTTCATTAATATTCCATAACATAACAATAATAATAATTATTTTTAATGCGGATCGAAACACCGACCTCAGTTGGCATCACTCCATAGTATAAAAGAAAGTCGCTTCCCGCTGTCTGTCCCTATGTATGCTTAGATCTTTAAAACTACGCTACGGATTTTAATGCAGTTTTTTTTATCGATAGAGTGATTCAAGAGGAAGGTTTATATGTATAATACATGCATAATATAGTGGAGGAACACTGATAATTTTAGATTTTTGACTTTTAGGCGGAACGAAGTTCGCCTGGTCAACTAGTTGAATATAAATGATATTCATTTACTTATATCTTACCTGAATACATACTCTAGCTATACTACGACATCGAAATAAAATCATAAATAGATTAAATATGGCTCGTCTAATATGTAGATTCTTAGAATTGTTAATAGTAAGGTCTAACTAATTGTTCTTAACAATCTCCGTGACGTTCATAGGCATATTTTAAAACCAGCTGCTCTGAATTGAACGGCGAGATTGGGTTATAAATCAAACATAATAAATAAACGTGACTTCTGTACATAAATATTAATAAAGCGGAGGAATGTCTTGTTAAAAACTGTTATGAGCTTTCTAGATCAGACTGTTTTTGACTTATGGTACTAGTAATGTCCCACCAATTCGCACTTGGCCAGCGCGGTGGACTGTGGCAGCAGTGGAACAATAATGAATTGACGAGACTAGTAATGGGCACAGGTTCCCAGAATGAGAAATACAATAGTAGGCTGCCATAGAGTGAATTAGGAGACTTTTAACGACCCCCCCGTGAAACGTTACACAGACTTATGTTTATCGTTGTTCACGAGTGGATCGTGTAGGAATATATGAATTTTCCTTTAACTCTTGTGGCTTGTATTTAAAAAAGTTTGTTATAATGAAAAGAAATCATACTAGTGAGTGTCTGTGGTAAGTCATAGACTAGGATGTTGTTTTTATGGAAGGGTTGAATGCCATATTTTGACACAATAGAGTAAGACGATTATCATACTCAGAGCGTTTCGTTTTTACGGTCCCATTTCGTAAACCAATCGTCAGAGGAGGTTAATTTACGCAGCTCTGATTTGTATCCTAATCTCTCAACGATTTTTCCATCAATAAAAATCAGAGACGATTATCTTTGTTCACTTATAGGTAGGAGAAGTCACTAGCGAAAACATGAGCACATCTGTGACAACTTTCGATAAGTTACTTTTAAGAGTCAGAACTTAGTTAAGTAAGCGGCCTTTCGTAACTTTGTGTCCAAACTTATTCTGTGTCCGAAGTATTATTTGATGTCATGACGTAGTTTTGTAGAGGCAATAAATTAAGCAGGTTTCCGCCAAGAATGAGGTGTTTAAAAAGTGTGTATGAATTACTGCGAAGCGCGTATATTAGAGTTTAAACGTTTCTCTAATTAACGGAAAGTGGAAACTTGTCTGAAGGAGAGATTTAAGATAAAACACGATTTTAATATGAGGTATATCTTATCTTTTTTTTTTTGTTCTCGAGGGAGAAACCTTCAAAAGGTACCCGACGCCGTGGGAGCGACGCAGGGAAACCCCCCCGGTGGCCATCCTCGGCGGACTATAAAGAGGCTATAATGAGGACTCCGGGAACTCGGTCCGACCGCAACCGGAATCCTCTGAGCGCGTTGCCCCATCGGGCTCCTCCCAGATGGGCGGCTGGGCCCACCGCCCCGTCTAGTCATTACGACGGTATGCGACCACATATACCGCCGTCCTTCTCGGGATCGCCTGAAAAAACGGTTCGAGCTCCCACTCTAGCCGCCTGCAACCCCGGAAGCCTCTTTTAGTCGCCTCTTACGACAGGCAGGGGATGCCGTAGCCCTATTCTGATCCCGGAACTACAGGGACGAAGGTATATCTTATCTACATACCAGTATCAAATAAATATGTTTTAAAACTATAAGTCCCTTTCTATAAAATAGACCGACTTCCAGCCCTTTATCATTATATGCATCAGCTTATAAATACAAGTGTACTGTTAGACATATACCTCCCTAAGGAATAAGATGTGTCGGCTGTGAACGCTTTGCTATACTAGTAAACAGTCTATTTGTCAATATGATTTAGACGAAATTAGCCATACTTCTTTATAACAAAGACTGATGCTGAATTATTAAAAAAAATATTGTGTTTTCGTGTGGTGCCATTGTCACCTTATCAGTTTGTTAAATATGTTTTAGATCTGGATTCTTGTTTATAAGGGGTACCTAAATATGTATAATAGAGATGCGACGGGACGCTTATTATGAGTCAAAATAGTCGCTTGGTATTTAATGCACACCTCTTTTTAACGTAGTGCATGAACTGTTTTACGTTAGAAATAGGTTAAATGGTGGTATCGTAGGTTCTACCTTTCAAATTTATTTGTACCTTTTTTTGTTATCGAAGGGGAAATCTTCAAAAGGTACCCGCCGTCGTGGGATTTTTACCTCATTAACCCCCCGGTGGCAGTCTTCAGCGCTACGTGGAGGACTCTGGGATCGCCATCGGATCACAACTGAAGTCCTTCAAGCGCAATGTCCCTTTCGGGCCCTTCCCCGGTTGACAAGTTGATGTTCACTGTGCCTCTCGGTGTTTACTGTGACTGGCTCGGTGGTAACTTGGTTAGTCGGTCCGAGCGCCCACTTTTATCGCCCGCAACCCCTGGAAGATCCTTTTAATCGCCTCTTACGCCAGGCAGCGGATACCGTAGCCCTATTCTGGTCCCGGAACTACAGGGACAAATGTATTTGTACCTACATTAGATAATTTTTAGTTATATAACCACTCACACTGTTAAAAGTAATCAAAACAGTTACAGATAAGATAATTCTGAGTGTTTAATGAATTATACATACAGATGATTTAAACTCGCAGCACAGGCACTAGTTTCTGAATGCCCAAACTTGGAACGTTAACCCTTATCGTAGTGATCATGCTCGCTGATTCAATTAGTTTCCGAAGTAGTTCCGAATGTAGGGCAGCCTTGACTTAGTGATGTGCTAACTCGGGATAAACACACCTCGATTTAATTCGAGTTGAACTCGAGTTAACTGGATGTCACTGAGTATATCATTCATTTCGCTTTCATCATTTTAATAAACTAGCTTCGTAACAATATAAAAAATGCAGAACAGATTCTTCATAAATAGGTATCTGTGGGTGAATTCTAATGAATTATATTAGAATTAAGCAAATAAGGATTTATTTTTCGCAAAAGATTTTTACTAATAATCACAAAACTTTCAACGTATCAGTCTAGACACAAAAATTCAAACTCGAGTTAGAAAGAATTCAACTCGAGTTAAGGCTAACTCGGGTTAACTCGAGTTAGTAACTCGAGTTGACCATCACTACCTTGACTTACTCAACTGATATCACGGCTGTTCCTACATAACAGAATCCAATTAGACATCTCTAACACAACGTTGCGTAAATATTCATACCTACGAGTACATTTCAATGGTGTTCACCTCAAAACGAAATGTTAGGATTTACGTAATATCATTTTATTATATTAAACACGCTCATACACCACTATACACACACTATACACCAAGGACACACACAAGAGGAATAAACAAACACCCAGGCCGAGAAGATGAATATAAACGTATCATTCAGATACCTGTCTGGCTGGGAATCGAACCCGGGACCCATTGCGCGTCACACCGGTATAGTAATTACCACGCAGGTTGTCTTATGTATATATTTAGCGATGTTTCAAAAGGCTTCATTAAAACATGTTTATTTTGTGCTTTACACAGTATTTGTTTACCGAGTCTAAAATCACTGGAGTCGAGCTTAAAAAGAAATGTGAATTTAAAAGGTGTAAAGATTCTGGAGAGCAGAAATGAGGCTTTTCTATGAAATAATGTCCTAGTACATGAATGTGTTGTCTAGAGTTAGTATTTCAGCTTCATTGATTTACTTTTATTAAACGAGTATGCAGTCCAATATATGGTAAGGTATGGCCACAGCCGCTTATACACATTTGTAATATTTGTATAATAACACTAGGTGAGATTAGAGTTACCTGACACTTGACGACTTGTGTGGCGGGTCGATTTCCGGCCAGACAGGTATCTGAATGATGAGTTTAGATTCACGTTCTGGGTCTAGGCGTTTGTGTATTCGTCTTGTGTGTGTCCATGGTACCCACGACACAGGAGAAAATCCTAGTGTGGGGCTATGAGTGTTGAAGCGTTTTTTTTAAATTGGCCAGATGTGCATCGTTATCCTTGAGGATCAAACTCTAACGTCTATTGTAAGTACAACTCTTATAACACTCGTCAAACTGAATTACAGTGGTGCTTAACTCTGCTGTTACTAGACAGGAATAGTGTTAATGTCCCTGGGTTCAATCCACATGGGGTTCTAGTGTATTTAATAGTACCAAGGTAGAACCAGTGTAGTTCACCCGGGGAAGTACCACAGTCTAGCGTGAAGCAGTTCTTGCGTTTCGATGGAAGGGTGTGGTTGCCGGCACACTTTCACATGAGGCGACTATCATAGTCCTCGGGCAAACGCAGCAGCAGCAAAAATAGCAACGCATCTATGATTGACTTCAGATGGAACCCATGTTCTGTATGAAGTTGATTACAGATGTCCATGGGCGGCAGTGACCACCGGCACCAGTGGCAGTTATCATCAGGTGGACTGCATGCTCGTTTGCTACTTCAGTCAGATAAAAAAAAAACCTAACACGAATTTTTTTTGGTTGGTTAGGTTGGGAGTATGGAATTGAAGATACTATAAACACTTGAGTGATATGAAATTTATTTTATTTTCCTTCCTTGATAACTTTCGGATGGGTTTCCGAAAAGGCTTTATCGTTGAGAAGCTCCTTATAGAGTTTTGAAACTATGGGATATTTATCAAGATCCAATTCATGTCTGTAACAAAAAAAAGAATTACACCAATTGCATTAACTTATTATTGAGACTGTAGAAGAGAGGAAATATCATAATGAAATTTATAAGTTATGATATAAGCAAGCATTCGTATAGGAAAAAGTATGCGACAAAGACGTCCATATAGTTATTATATCGCATAATAGACCACAGGAACTAATAATGTCTTCCTGGAGATTTCCCTCGGGCAATATGTATGCTCGTTTCATTAGTAACTATGTATAATTTTCCTTCGCATTGTGATCTATCAATGTGATGCACTGAAGCCTCTAAGCGTATGGATTCATTTCTGAATAAAATAATGACAATGTATTTATGAGGCATTTCTATTTATTGGTCGTAAACCGTACTGAGCTAAATAAAATTGTACGGAACAATAAAAAACCTTTAGTATTAAGTATTATAAATTTGTAAAAATATATTATAGCCTATAATTCATTATTTCAATAAAATATAACATTATTTATAACTATTACCTTAATCAAAATGGAAATACCTAGTATCTACCTACCTACAGTTTTAATGTCTAGAAATATGACTTATAATTAGTTGTTATCGTAATATAAAAATTGGGATCTTTTGAGTAATTGTAGAAATGAAATTAAATGTCTTTATTTTGCATAAGCCTACGGGGTTCTTACACATTATCAGTTAGAGGCTTTGTTTCATTTTTTAAATTTAGAGTTTATAAAAAAACTTGAAATATTAATTAATGTACTAACCTAGTTACGGCATTAAATAGCTGTGGGATAAGACATAAGTCCGCTTGAGATATCGCGTTACCCACACAATACTTCCCAGCTGTTTTTCCCAGTAAATCTTCGAGGGTTTGCAAACCACGGTCCGTCCAGTACTTGGTGAACTTAGTATACTGGGCTTCAGTCTCGAAGTGAGGCTTGAGACCTATGTTCTGGAGAGGCTGAATTCCTGATACAATCGTCTGTTGACAAACAAAACTTTTTATACGCGAAGGAAGATGTCGGTAGATCCCTAAAAGGACATTTTCGATATTACATTAAAACACACACACACACACACACACACATGCTTTCTACACTCATAGCCCCACACTAGGATTTTCTCCTGTGTCGTGGGTACCATGGACACACAAGACGAATTTACAAACACCCAGACCCAGAACATGAATCTACAGTCATCTTTCAGATACCCGTCTGGCCGGGAATCGAACCCGGGACCCATTGCGCGTCAGACCGGTATGGTAACCGTTCCGCCACGCGGGTCGACATAATGAGACAATTCAATCCAGTAAGAAACTAGTCTTTCTTCGAATGCTGAAATTTTAAAATTGGCTTCAAATGGCGTTTCAAATAAACCGTACAGGTTAAAGATAAATACATTCGTAAACGGCTCGTAGATAAGAATATAATTATTTCTTTACTTTATTAAAAATTAGATAAGAATTCAGTCATAAGAATTAATTAGTTAGGATGCAGTAGGTACAACAATATAATCCATACATAATTACATACACATATACATTAATGATTAATCAATCTTTTGTTTTTCTATCTAGTGTAATGATGGGGATTGTAATCTATATATTAATACGTGAAGCAAAAACTTTTGATCCGCTTTTATGATACTTACCACATCCATATGTGTATGAAATAACACACGGTTATAGTTGATGTAGAGAATTACGCAATGCTAATACTTTTTTCAAATAATGCATAAAACATCTTACATAAAAATTATGCATTTAACACAAGCACATACACAATAAACGAAATAAAACATTCAATGTCTTACTATGAAAATACATAACGTCAAAAATGTCAGATGTCTTTATCAAAATACCCGCTATTGCTTAATGCAACTTAGTTAATTAAACCTCTTTTTACCTTTAATGGTGTTAAAAATAACTTGATAACTTGATAATATATTTGAATTTGTGAAATATTAGTGTTATTTTGGACAATAAGAAGTTTAGTTTTTTAATTTAAATTACAGTCGAGTTTCGATCGTTGCGACGGGTGACTATAAATGCACACACATGTAAAGAAGATAATTATAATTTGAACTCCTTCGTACCTCACATATTTCTCTCATGCGGGCTCTTAGAATTGGAGATTTCGGCGTCAAAGATGGTTCAGGGCGCGTGTCTTCTAAGTATTGTAGAATGGCCATTGACTCCACTATAGTTTCTCCATCTATATAAATAAATTTAAAGCTTAACATTTATACATTAACATTTTATGAATATAGTTAGGATTCCAAAACGCTCCTTCGTGATTTTCGTAGAAAAGGAAGGTTACGACATTGTAATGTACTCGTATTATAGTAAATAAATATTGAATAAGAAAATCTATAGGGACGATATGAATATATGAGTCAATAAGATGATATTTTAAAAGGAATATAATATTGCAGTGTCAATACATTATTTGGAAGGAATATAACCATCAATCTTGAAGAAAAAAGTCAAACGCAGTCTCTGCTAACAGTGCCTCATATACGATACAATGACCCAAATTGTTAATAATTTGTTGTAGGTTTTTGTCTAAGGCCATTTGCACACTAATTCACAAAAAAGTAGACGAACAATCGCTGGACTGTATCTTATTAGTTCTTTTTATCGCTACAGAATCCTGTGTAGGGTTTAAGGGTGGTAGGACTTTCAAGGTTCAATTTATTAAGTTTTTTTTATCAAAGCAAAGTCATGGTTCTATATTATAGTTTGAAAGAATAATATAATGTGCGCAATTGTGGTACTCAACGCGTTATCAACGACATATCGTACAAAAAATTGTCCTGGAAGCTCTTCTCGAAGAATATTGAACGTCCTGCTAGCAGAATTTCATTTTGTCTGGTCTTTCATCATATATACATCAATGATAGTAACAGAAGACTTACTTTTATAAACACGGTTTGTTTTATTTTGTGCAGTATCATGTGTAAGTAGCTTAACTTTGAACATTAAGTGGCGCCTATTCACAACAATGCAGAGTTATTGACCCGGCCATTTTAACGTTTCTTGGTGCTCTCGACAAAATATAATGTACGACTGCGAAGATCGATTCTCATGCGTCATTTATTAAACCCATTTTTAAATTACTTTTAATGACAAATATTTTTGCCTCTTAGAAGGTTTAAATAGTAGGTATATTTACACTGTAGATTCTATCTGTAGAGTCTGTTTATAGTTTTTAAAGGTTTAATGGTTGTAAAGGGTTAATGGTTTAAGTCCCTTAGCATTCTTAGGAAACGCCAAACGCCAACAGAGTGTTTTCAATAAGTGTATTTAGAACTACTTTATTTCGCCTAAAAATCTAAAACACAAAAATAAAGATAAGTTAGTACTTAAGTTCGCGCAAAATATAGAAATAACAAATATTGAAGTACCAACTTCAACTGAAATTTTAATATCAAACTTTATTCGAATCTTTACTATCTGAAGTCAGGTTTGGTTCAATACTCTTTATTCAAATTTCAAGTTTGATTGGAGAGGGTACTTTTAAAAATACATAACTTTTCAATATGAAAAGACGTCCTCGTAACAGAATAACTGCAATGGTAACGAGTAACTGTGTCTTTTATAATTAAAAATCTTCGTTCTCTATTGGAACTCCTATGAGAGACATTCGTCTCTATTTTTTATTTCATATCTATACTATTTACTACTACTAATTCAATGAAAAGTATTTACAAAATCATGTAATCAGTTGACAAGAAAGGCTCTCGAATATGATCGGTAATTTTTCATACCTAACTGTACTTGTCCACCAATTCGCACTTGGCAAGCGCGGTGGACTATGGCCTAAAACTCTCTCATTCTGAGAGAAGTCTCAGAATGAGAGAATTTTAGGCCACAGTGCATAGTGCTGGGCACGGGTCTTAACCCGTGTTACACGACAATAATGAGTTGACGAGAGAACTGTATTTAGTTTTTATGCTTACTCATTATATTGAATGTTGTGACCACCTACAAGTGGAATTATATGTACTCGCCTTTTTTAGAATATTTTTTAAAATATAACCATGTTATTATTGTATTTAACATGTTATTCTGTTGGTAGTTCAAATAAAATAAGTAAATAAATTCGTCGTAAAGTTTCTGCTATCAAATGCGCGAAGTTCTATCTACTACCTTCAAAACTTCTCAAATAACGATAATTAGAACTAGAATAACTATTGTAGAACTCTAATTCAAGACCGAGGCTTATGTTATGACATACATATATAACACTGTGTATGAGAATACAGTAGTTATCTTTGGCTCTATTATACGCCAGAAACTGGTGTCATATATCACACACATCTATAATATAAGTACGATCAGGTAATCAGGTTATGTGAAGCTGCGTCATGCATAAGATAATAATTAGCAGATGAGAGCACTTCTTGTTCAAGTGAATGTCAATGGCGCTGATAGTGGCTCTCGTGATAATGATCGCTATAACCTGAATCTCCAATTTGCTGAACAAAAATATAATTACGATATATTGAAAATAAATTAACAGACCCAAGAACGGTCTATTAAGCAATTATTTAATCAGTTATGTGAAGTGTATAAAGCGTATTTAGATTCTAGCTTTCATCCCTTTTGCCTCCTTTTATGTGTGGGATGTTTAAACAGACCTTTCATAGGATTCCTATAGGCTTCTAGGCTTTCATGCTTCCAGGCTTATTGGATTATTTTCTGTGTTATGGTGTATTCCTATTCTTTCTAGTGATAGTTGTGCTTTTTTTTTTTTGTTTTCGAGGGGGAAACCTTCCAAAGGTACCTGACGCCATGGGAGCGACGCAGGGTTATGTGGGATTTTTACCGCACTAAAACCCCCCCGGTGGCCGTCCTCGGCGCTGAAAAGGAGGACTCCGGGATCTCGAAACGACTTCAACCGGAATCCTCCGAGCGCGCTGCCCCATCGGGCTCCTCCCAGATGGGCGGCTGGGCCCACCGTTCCGTCTAGTCTTTACGACGGTATGCGACCACACATACCGCCGTCCTTCCCGGGATTGCCTGACCGAACGGTTCGAGCTCCCAATCTAGCCGTCTGCAACCCCGGAAGCCCCTTTTAGTCGCCTCTTACGACAGGCAGGGGATACCGTAGCCCTATTCTGACCCCGAGGCTACAGGGACAAGTGATAGTTGTGCTAGTAGTGCTACTTTGTTCATTATGCTTTAAGACTTATTTTAAATAACAAATTGTAAGTAAACAGTAGTCCACCAATTCGCATTTGGCCAGCGCGGTGGACTATGGACTAAGACCCGTGCCCAGCAGTGGGACCATAATGGGTTGACGACAAGTAAACAGTAGTACAATCTGTACTACTGTTTACTTACAATTTGAATACAGAATTATCCGCGGCGGTTAATGATTATTATTGTCCTGGAATCGTAACTTGTAATCGAATGTATTCTGTTTCACATTGATACCAAATTTTATAATTATTTCTCACAAATTAGTTATGGTATATATTTTACTTGTTTAGACTTAGTTTCGGGTTTGTGTGTGTGTGAGACTAGTAGAACAAATTGGAATGCACCGTGTGTTGTCTATCACCTAGTGTAATTTTTACGAATAAAATATTTGAGAAGGATGTTTTGCGAAAATAACAAGTTTGTTGAGTTGCGCAATTTAAGGCTTAATATGTACCTACGTTTGAAACGTAAGTAAAACGATTCTGTACTTCAAGAGAACACTCGTACTATGTTAGCTGCAAAAGTGTGTAGTATGTTTTGTTTTTACAATTACGTTTACCTTTTTAATATATTTTCATACTATTCTTATAAATGTACACATTAACATTTATTAACAATTACTTTTTATCGAAATTTTATAACGAATCTACAGTCCAAATAAAACGGACAGCATAAAGGAGAATGGCGAGTTTGGCCTTAGTTGCGTATATAGTCAAAGACAGTGTGAAAGAAAACCTTATATTAAGTTAATATTTATACCGTAATTGAATATTTTTTACATCCCGCAGTAGTGCATAAAATGAAAGAATACATTTTATTTTTTGTTCTAGAACTTGCATGGGAAAGGGAACGCAGTCAGGTATACGTTTCGTTGTAAATTAACAGTTTTTGAAGTGAAACTTCTTTATCGGGGGTTTATCGGGGGTTTTTTTGAAAAATAACGTCATAAAGAAGTTTCACTTCTTACGAGTGTACGCTAGTACACGCACACATTTTTAAATCTTTAATACATTTTCTCTGTGGAATGAAACGCATGTTTACGAAAATTACGAAATGTCAGCGTCAACTGTCAGTTACCAATTACTGTCATTGTTCACTTTTTTTTTATTTCTACATCTAACCTCAAACAAGATTAGAACTTAAAAAATTGAAACTTTTTTTTTGTTTTAATCTTTTTATATATATATTTTTTTATTTTTTATGTTAGCTAATTACCAGACGAAGTCAACGGAGTAATAATTACAAAGAACAAAACAATTATGTATAACTAATTTGACTTGCAAAGTATAACATGCCTTAAGTTATATAAAAAAAACCTTAAGTTTTAAAGAAAATATTATCTTTTTAATGATAATTTCGCCATTCTCCATTCAGGGTTTGAACTTTTTTCATTCTACGAAGCTCTCAAAATGTTCCAAATACGGTCCAAATTAGTCATTTCACTAGCGTTTCCAAAACTTCCACGCTTGCAATATGAACTGAATAGTGCGGCGGTGACATCAGCGATGTTGGCAGCGAAATGAGCTCGTAACCCGAATTACGATGTTATGAACTGCAAACATGCACAACACTAGATGAATGGCTCATTTGCGTAAGAAATTGAACTAGCTTTGATTGGTCGCATACGGTCGTATTGCCCCAATATTGAGCATTGACCTTAATGTTAGACGATTGTTATGAAATTTCATAAAATTATAAAGGATGTACCTTTCGGTGAATTGACGACCCGCGTGG
The DNA here is from genome assembly GCA_949699795.1 of Spicauda simplicius. NCBI lineage: Eukaryota > Metazoa > Arthropoda > Insecta > Lepidoptera > Hesperiidae > Spicauda > Spicauda simplicius. The sequence continues at coordinate 15,853,380 of OX453060.1, read as the reverse complement.
CGCAGCGGTTATCATACCGGTTTGACGCGCAATAGGTCCCGGGTTCGATTCCCGGCCAAACAGGTATCTGAATGATGAGTTTAGATTCCTGTTCTGGGTCTGGGTGTTTGTGTGTTCGTCTTGTGTGTGTCCATGGTACCCACGACACAGGAGAAAATCCTACTGTGGGGCTATGAGTGTAGAAACCGTGTGTGTGTGTGTGTAATTAATAGCATTCAACACTTATAAATTCACTTATAATTCACACACATAATCCGTAAATACGCAATTGCAATCTTGCATGCACGTGCAAGATGTGGAATGAGCTTCCTCCTGAGGTATTCCCGGAGCGCTATGACATGGGGCTATCCAAGAAAGGTGCAAAAAGAGCTCTCCTTCAAAGCCGGCGATGCATTGGCGACTCCTCGGGTGTTGCAAATGCCCATAGGCGACGGTAACCACTTTCCATCAGGTGACCCGTTTGCCTTATTGTTAGACACAAATATAAAAAAAAATATAAAAAATATAAAAATAATAATAAAGAAAATAAACATAGCAAGCAATACATAAAATTAAAACATAACTAAATAACATGTGTAGTACTATAATAGGTGAAAGTATTACATTCATATCATGTACCTTTACAGGTGTCCATGGGCGGCAGTGACCAATTATCAAGAGGTGCACTGTAGGCTCGATTGCTATTTAAATTTTACAGAAAACATCTTTTACAGGAGCGGTAATAACAAATTAATTCGCGGTACTCTACCTTCCGAAGCATTTCGGCTGGATATCAATATTTACAGTATTAAATCGAACGGATATCAAAAGGTATTGGGCCCTTTTATCATGTGTGAACGTAGATTTGGATATATTACTCAATATAAGTATATATATAAAGATTTCCAAGGAGTATCAGGATTTTATTTGGCGCGCTGCGGTATCTATATGTATTTGTCGCATTTTATGAAAAAAATTGAAGCAGGAAGTTATTACGTGTTGCCTACGGGGATTACCTTTTGGGGTATGGTGTCGCTGTTCGTTTGTGTAATAAGAACGATAATATTAGTCATTGCTTAACTTAAAAAAAACAACGAAAAATATTTTGTTTCTTATTATCGTGCTTTGTTTCGTCTTTTTTTTATAGTTATTGCTCGATTCTCGTTTTTTTGTATTTTCTACTGCCTATTAAGTAACAACAATGTGAAGTGCTGCATTATTTATTTATTTGAATGATCTATAATTTCCACAATTTATTTCGGTGCTAGGACTGAAATCTTCTCCACTATGCTTAATTTAATTTCGTTTGCGATCTTCATATTACAGGGCATACAAAAGAAACGGCAAAATGTTTTAAATTCATAAAAGTCGTGTTTGAAGAAAAATCTACACACTGTTAATGATTGAATATTGAGGCTTAATACTAAAGGCATATCTACACAAAGGGCACATCTTAACATTCGTACCTATTTAATTCTATCTACACTGTAACTTTACAGTTACAATTTTTTCGATTTCTATGAATTAAGATTTTCTATAAGAATAAATTGAGACTTTATTGACAGCTTTGACTTTTACTTTGCACCCCTTTTGCGGTCGCTGTGGCTGAAAGAAGAAGTCGACCTTGTTCTGAATTCCCATGGGGAAATAGACAATTTATATAAATCGATAAAAAGCAAAGTGCGTCCCTAAAGGAAATATCTACCTATATCATTTTATATATTATATATTATTCACTTTTTCTTTCCCTTCAGAAGCGGTGGAGTAAGATCAGTTTAACTGGTAAAAAAGTTGCTAATAATGTGTTGAACTTCTAAAATTTATATTTCATAAAATATATCTTGTTAAGTAAATAAATATCAAGATAAATTATGACCGATTTAAAACGGACGGAAAGGGATAATTTTAATAGAAAAATACATCTATTAAGCAGCATGACGAGTCAATATCATACAGGCTTCATGCACATGGCCCACTGCACTGCCACCACACAAAAAACAAATAAATAATTATAAAAAATAAAGATCCGTAGATTTTTGATGATTAGAATAATAAATCATGTTTCAATCCGCATTTTTAGGCTGTGGAGTGTGCCCAAGAAATTGACATTTATTTATACGTACCTACATGCACTTGAAAAACATTACTTTCCAGCTGACGCGGTCAGATAAAAAGAACTTACCAATAACCAAAGCGGGGACCTTCTGTGCGGGATTGATAGCCCGGAAGGCCGCAGTTCTCTGGACATTTGCTTTCACAATGTCCACGGCTCGTTCTTCGTACTCGATATTCTTTAAACGCAGGGCGGCGCGCACGCGCCACGTACAGGAGGAGAGCCAAAATCCATATAAAATCGCTCGAGTATCCTTGTGGAATTTTCGAGAATTTAATATGGAAAAATAGGGTATATTAAATATTATTACACAATATTGCCATAGCATATGCTAAAATTCTCTTTGTGATGTTATCAATTATACAACACAATGATATATCTAAATGTCCTTTTAGACCCAGTACAGAGTTTTAAATTTATCACCTGTGTGCTTGTCGGTAATCGGTCTCGGAAGTCTGTGCGGGTTACACCGGATTGGTAATCGCTGAGATACGCAGATCCCGAAAAATATTTTTTAAAATCAAGTGTTACCTTAATGTTTGATATGGATACCAAGACATCACACGTTTTTTCAGCGAGATAAATAAAATGAGAAGATAAAATGCATCCCAATTTATTGTGTCACACTCTAAGATATTATTTGATTTATTTTTCATTTAATTAAGTCGAGCATTAAAGAGAAGATAAATATGTCAACTTACTGCACCTTTAGTATATTGTCTTCATAAGCTATCTAATAGTTAAAAAATATAAATACTTTATAGTTTTTAACAATTGGATAGGTAATATTAGTTGTATGATTTTGACTATGACTTACATCGCTAATCAATTTTTAAAAAGTCTTTTTTTCCATGTTTCTACTAAATAGTATAAAAGGTACGAAGCTGGCAACATTTAAATTCTATTTACAAGAGGACCAGATTTAGGTTAAGTATTTATTTCTACAAAATTTGTATTCTTACGTTATCAAACCGGTCAGAGACAAGAGAGTAAATTATAATAAATAAAAACTATTTCTAGATCATAGTATGAAAAGGTATATATTTATTTTAGTGACTAATCACATTTTTAATACTTACAGGCATTTCTGCGCTTGATTCTTCGTTTATTTCTTCTTAATATACACACTCACAAGTTGGATGTGTTATAGATTTGTTATGTTGAGTGAGTGATAGATAACATCACGCTGTCAAAAGTTATCAACAGACCAACAGTGTATGTCAGTTACTTTATATTGTTCACAGATGGCGTTAGGTGACAGTGATTAAAGTAAACACCTATAAATATTTATCTAGATCCGTCGGTTTACGTCGATAAGGGATGGTAATTACATAATAATTATATCGAATGTTATTTACTTCTATTATTAGAGAATTAATTAAATACAGGGTGTATTGTTAACACAATTATCATATTTAAGAATGGTACTCAGTATGTCATTCTTGCCTTAAATGTGTGATGAAAAGCATTTTTTTAGTTTAGTCTTACTCAACCTTTGATATCATAATGTTATTACTCTATATTTAAACATTTTTTAACGTGTAAGTTAAATTATTATCTGTATATTGCACATTTTTTATGCTCAGTTAGGGAGATAGAGGGATCAGATTAGATTATGGAGTTAGATCAATAAAAAACAAAACATTGCAGCTGAATATAATAAGTACATGTTATTTATTTACATACATATATTTTGCCAATATCCATACGGTTTTATAGAATTACATATCACTATCAGTTATAATCGGTACCTAATACACTTCTATATATATTGTAACATTGTCATACATTATAAGATTATACATAAGTTTAAGTTATACCAGTTGACAAAATTTTGAGACAAGTCTAAAGATTATTGGTATCGTTTCAAATACAAGTCGAAAATCGAAATTTTATTTAATTCCGACATAGGTAGGTAAATAATATATGTCTAAAAGAAGCAGAACTTAAAAATATATTAAATTAATATATTTAATAAATAATTCATAGGTATATTTGAATAAATAACAAAAAAATCACATTAAAAATTCTGGTCAGAAACGTAAGTAAGTTCAAACTACCTTTTTTGGAAGTTAGTGGAAATTGTCATCAAATTACAATTAGGTATTATGTTCTAGGCACGGTACTCATATAAATTAGCTTAGAGAGTTACTTATATTATTATTCGATAGAGTAGCCGTCTACGTGGTCAATTACTATCATCGACCATAACAATATTAGTGTTATTCAGGTGTTTTTTCTTATCTGTTGAAGTAGCAAACGAGCAAGCAGTCCACCTGATGGTAAGTGGTCACTGCCGGCCATAGACATCTGTAAACAACTTCATACAGAACATTGATTCTATCTGAAGTCAACCACAGATGCGTTGCTACTCCCGAGGACTATGATGTTCGCCTCGAGTGAAATGGTTATTATTAATATTGCTAAATCTAGCCAATATATCATTATAAATAGGGTTATAAGCTTGGCTCACATAACGCAAAGCTTCCACTTAAAACAATATGACGAGAAGTTAAGGACATCTGATCTGACTAAAAAATGTTATTCTTATTATAACCATATAATTTTGAGTCCAAACGGGACATCGGTTTGGGTAGATTCAAAAAGCAAAGTAAATCCGTGACCGAAAAATAAATTGTCTAAAGTTATCGGCTGAAAAGAAGTTGCTCCGATTATACCTACGCCCATTGATGTGCGTCCATGGCTTCAATCTTCATATATTTTCCCGAACAATAATAAAAGTGTCAAACTTCAGTTAGCTCTATGGTTTACGACTGAATTGGTTTACCATGACTTAAAGTAACATATGTTTTTTACGAGTTTTTTTTTTAATTTTCACCTTAATGACATCATCAAGGTTCGGGAAGATGTAACTATTTTGAGACAGTGGCATAATTTTTGTGTCTTGACATTTTTTTTTGGTGATCAATGACGAAAAACCGAAAAACTGTCCCGTTAAAAAGCAAATGTATCTGCATAGGAATAGTTTATTTTTCTGCATTACTTTTTATCTCACTACACTATTTACTGCTCGTCTTCAGCACAGCAATAAAAATCAAAAACACCGTCAACTTAGGAGGTCATAGGTTACCTTAAAATTAGGAAACCTTAAAATACCTACAGATTTTCGGTTCGCAACGATAGTCTATGTATTACAATTAACTGTAATCGCTTTTCGTTCATTTATCTAAGTTTTTTTTAAACAGTTACCTCCAGTAAGTACTAGGAAAGCCATTTATTACTATTAATTATTAATAACATGGCTCAGTTTATAACGACATGTTCCACGTAACATACGTGAAAGTTGGCAGCTTAAATGCGCTTATGATCGTAAGTGTACCTCGTGGGGAAACATGCCATATATCTTCGTTTACTTAACCGGCAGGTAAGGCTGTCTTAACAGAACGAACTACAATATAAATCAGAAGAAAGCTATAATTAGATTGTTGTCTTAACATAATAGGTTTTTGTCCATTTTATTTATATTACAGAATAAAAGGGCCACAGTAAATCTTTAATTTATTATAATTTCTAGTAACTACTTATCTTGATTACATAGCATGTATGAATATAGCTCCTAAAAGTGGTATTATTATATTGTATATAAAGACATTGTAAATAAAATATGCGACATTAATTAATCTCTAGGTACATTTATTATAAGGTATATCCCTTGTTACAATACTTTGGTCGCATTATTGTACTATTAATAATTTTTATATAGTTGTCTATGCATGCTATGATTTCAATAATCTGGAAAATCTGTCAATATAAGTTTATTATAACTAGCTGATTACATATTATTATGATTTTATTGTCTACTTCGCCTATAATTATATGGATTATGGAAGAATACACAATACATAGACGAAAGCTATATGATTTAACATTAATATGTAAAGAATATCAAGGCTTCGTTATGAAAGAGACGATCAGCATTAAATAAAATGCCCGTAGTTGATATTATTAATTAAATTAGCATTTTCAAAGCGCGTATAACAAACGGTTTTGCTGGTTAAATTTGGTTTAATTTGGTTATTAGGGTAAAATTCCTGTTGTTTGTTGAATGACAGACTAGAAAGCTATTCATTAGTTATGTAACTATGTTATGTAAATTATGACGAGTTGAATAAATTTCACGCTCCGATCATGTTTTCTTTTCAAATACTCAGACACCCAAGTAAGAAGTCATGTAATTGTTTGAAACCTCTACTCAATTTATAGTGAGCGCAATGTGTGTATTCATAAATCTATCCGGATAAGGCGTTTTACGACCCGCAGTTTCACGATACTCAACTCTCCTACTGTTTGCTTTCGAGACAACGGTTTTATTATGCGTGTAACTACCAAACAAACATCACTGCAGCTCGTAGACACTTCACATCAAGTTGAAATGTAAAATTATAGGACAAAGTCACTTTATGTTAGAATAGCTTTTTCTGGGAGCTCTGCCGCTTGGGTCAAGGTTTGCATTGTGTCAATTCACTTCATAAACTATTTATGTGCCAAATATCTCTTAAATCGGATAAGTAGTTTTAGCGTGAAAAGGAACAAAGATGTGGTCGATATTAATAATTTAATATAAAATTATTATTATGAAAGTTTAAGGGTGCGTTGAATTCCAGCCTTATAGTCTCACAATATTGGAACGTCAGAACGGAAATATTTGCCATATAAAGGAATCAACTGTAAAATTAACAAGCGTTCCCTTAGTATTGCCCTATATTTAAGAATTATCCCCAACGTAAGGGTGAGCCTGGTGGTCGTATGAAGGAAGCCCTGGTCTCCGCCGTGAGTGTACTGCCACCGCCACTACCGTCGTCAGGGAAGCCGTAGAATGCGTGGAGATTTCTTCGGTGTTGTAGCTCGTGACCCTTGTGGGAGAGACTCTGTAGACGACTCCAAAGCGAAAATATTCTCTTCTTTACCGTTTTCTTACTATTCGCCTTGTCTGTAAATAAGAAAAGATATATTTATGACGTGATATTTTCAAATCTCAGGTTAAAAAGAAATAGTGTTTAAAAAAAAACTGATTGAACATTTAAAAAATCCCTATAATATTAAGGAAATGATTATTTATCATTTTAACATAAAAATACAATTACCTATAATTCTATGAGATTCTAGGTGATAGTTCGCCGAAATAAAATGAACGAAGAAAGAAGAATAACGTAATTTGCAAATTTAATTATTGTTAATTAACGATTAATGTACAGTTATTAAAATAATCCTAAGAAATCAATTTAAAATACATTTTAAATAAAATATAGCTTGTATTATATTTATACTTTTTTCTGGTGACTTACCCGTAAAACTAGTTCCTTTATTATTGCTTATACCTTCTCTCTTAACCTTTATCGCACCTATTATCGGATCAATTAGCTCCTGATCTTTTTCATCGACAATATTGTTAGGTATTAATTCTATTGGCACTGTATCATCATCTTCGTTTAGATCTGTGCTTTGTAAATCATTTTTTAGGTATGCTAGTCGTATTTTGAGTATTAGAAGGGGACTAGCAGCCACGACATTATCTAAAATATCATGTCCATTTTTGTTGCTAGGTCGATTCATTTCGTTCGTTGCTATTTCATAAATATCCTTGCTTATATCATCCGGTTCATCCTTTTCAGGACTAATGACTGTATCAAACTGATGATGTCGATACAGATATTTTTGGAGGCGATCCAACTGCCTTGGGTAATTGTGCCATTGTTCTTTTCTAAAACCTTCGTCGTCGTACTTGTCTTTTTTATTTATACGGTCATTGTCAATATCTTCGTTCTGATTATTCTCTCTGAGATATACGACATTAGATTTTTGTGGAATCAATAGCGGTGTATGGGCGTCATGAGTTGATCCGATAGACACTTTATAAAGTATGTCGTTTGAAAGAGCATTATTGTGTCTAGTGCCTAAAGTATTTTCATTTACTTGGTATTCTGAGTTATCAAGTTCAGGCTCCACTTGTTTTATTGCCAAGATTGGAAGAATGTCACTTGTCGAAAGTGCCACGGTCGTGAGGACAACCACTAAAAGTAGGTATCGGCGCATCTGAAACAATTATAACGTTATTATTAAGGAATTCGATAGAAATAAATCAATGTGGTAATGTTGAATATAATGTTTTCAAAGCAGACGAAGATAATAAATCCAAATCTTTATTTGCATCTTTGATTTCGATACTTGTCATTATTGTTACAAAAATGCATATTACATTTCTGACTACTTCGATAAATTGAGCAGCAATGTCAACTATTTGTTATTACTAAAATCTACATTTTAGGATATCTTTTGTTGATGTTCTATTCCATATTTGGATTAAATGAATAACTTTTCGCAAAGGCTTTTTTAAAATAGAAGTTTTTGGTGGTAGAATCGTTGATCCGAGTAATTTATTAATTTACTGTATTCAATTTGTCGTACCTACTTCGTTACCGAAATCGGATATAACAGCCATAATTTTATATCAGTTTTATAGCAGAAATAACATCGCATTAATCACTGTCGTTTAGCAAACATAACTTAAATGTCGTGTCGATTCCGTAATGAATATTCAAATGCGGGAAATTAATTTGAATTTGACTCGTACTACGTATACACAATCTCTGACTGTATCGGGGCGCCATAATTATCATAAATTCAGCGGATATTTACCGAAGTTTTGGTATTTACTCAACCTAATTTGCTAGGATCGGTAACTACATATTTATCGCTGCAAACTAAGTTGTAAGTAGTACCGAACTTCTCTCTATTTCTGTCGCGACAGTTTTAGATTCTAGAGGAAGTAAACTCGAACAATCCTGAATTGATCTTGAGAAGTACCTGTGTAGTACTAGTATAACTATCTATTATGTGCCACAAAATTAAAAAATATATTAATAGAAAAATGCTATTACACGTATGACGAATTCTTAAACGACGATTTAAAAATATAAAAATACAAAAAATATTAATCTGCTCAAGTTATCAGCATTGTAATATAGTGTCTAATTGTAAGTCTTTTATTGATAAATATGAGTATGTGAGTGCCATACATTTAGAACGCCTTAACCGGCATATTCAATTTTTAGCGCCCTTTTTTAAACATCTTATTTAATCAATGTTATTGTAACCCAAAAATTGACTAAACAAAGATCTTTCTTTCTTTCTATTACTACTAGTAGGTACATCTATTTTATATTACTCTACTATTTGATTTTAAAGATGTTACCTAACAGTTCAATTTACAAAGAAAATTTATTAGTTTTAAACAGCTACAGTTGAATTCAGAACCCTCTTCCTTTATTTTATTTTTTTATCTGACTGAAGTAGCCAACAAGCATGCAGTCCACCTGATGGTAAGTGGTCACTGCCGCCCATGGGCGTCTGTAATCAACTACGTACAGAACATGGGTTCCATCTGAAGTCAATCACAGATGCGTTGCTACTCCCGAGGACTATGATGGTCGCCTCATGTGAAAGTGTGCCGGCAACCACACCCTTCGATCGATACGCAAGAAATGTTTCACGGTAGAAATAATATTACTTCACCGGTCGAACTACACTGGTTCTACCACCTTCTTCTTTATGAATTACGTTAAAATATAATAAGTTCACAAATTAAAAAAGTACCCAATGATAAGAAGGTAGAGTCCAGAATATTCACTTTAATTTTAAATTCATTTTTACTTAACATGTCTGGGAAGTTGTAGATCAAACACAGAGCTGTCTTTGCGACACAATGAAAAAAATAAATAAAAAAATATTTGAGTAATTCTAATATTGCGCATAAGCAGTAAAACGTGACAAGCAGGAACGTAAATTTAACTTTTAAAGTTAGCTCTATGGCGTGATCGTAGTCAGCATAAGTAATTATATTTTAACGACATTACTTTCCGTATCCTTCATACACCCGCTCAGGATGAAGTTGAGAATGTGGAATGTTGGATTTTCGTGTAATAATTAATTTAACTTTACACGACGCGAGCGTTTCCAAACTTCTTGTTTCAGGCTTACATAAGCTCTTTACTTCGCGACGTCGCGGATTATCGTCAACATAGTCGATATATAGACGTTATCTTAATCCATTATTGTCTTAAGAGTGGATTTGTCGACTATCAGAGCTATGCATCCATATTATCCGTAGTACGCAAATTTACTTATTATGTTTTCTTTAACGACAACGAAGTAAATCCTAAACGCGCATAATTTCGAGTAATTTTTCCAGTGATCCTCGATCCCGATCACAGATCTTTAAAGGAATTATCACACAACTGTAAAATTATTGTTATATTATTGCAGTCAAAATAGTAATGTATTTTTTTTTATATTTCAAAAAAGAGTATGAAAATCTAGGCACATCAACAATAACCGTATGTGCGCAAACAATTCAAATTATGCAGAATGTAGAAAGAATCGGAACTAAACTAAAATATTTTGTGGAAGTTGTTTCACTTATGTACTCGTATTTGATGACGCATTTATTAACCGACTTCCCAAAGGAAAGAGGTTATCTATTCGTCCCGTATATATATTTTTTTATTCACCATATTCCGCTGGAGCACGACGAAACTATGTCTTATATGAGCGCCAACTTCAGAACTATGTACTAAGTACTGTGTTTGCATTAAACCAACATGTAATTAATTCATCTTTTACTTTTATGTGGCATGGAAGTCGGTTGTATTTTTTTGTTTAAAAATTTTTTTGGTCTTCTCTAGTATCCCTTTGAAATGTAGCATATAATTATAATGCTGCAACAAATACACTTACTTTTGCTAAAATGCAATGAAATGATATAATCTAGGCCTATACAAAGTATAGGCCTACGCGGCCTGCACTTACATTATCTCTGTTACAATATTATTGTTACGATCTCAAATGAGAAAGGAGCTCAGATGATTAGTCTTCATTCTTTGCAAAATTTTAGTTTTTTCCACTCCTTTGAAACCATCTTTGTTATAACATGGAAAGTTAAAAGTAGCTCTGGTATCTTGCCTACATTTCACTAACCAAGAGGCTTGTTTGTCAAGACTACAATTTAACACATAAATTATTAACTATATAGATCGGGTAGATCGACCAGTGTAGATCGACCGGGGAAGTACCACCGCCACTCCTATTTCTAGCGTAAAACATTTTTTGCGTTTCGTTGGAAGGGTGTGGTTGCCGGCACACTTTTACATGAGGCGACCATTATAGTCTTCGGGAGTAGCAACGCATCTGTGATTGATTTCAGATGGAACCCATGTTCTGTATGAAGTTGATTGCAGATGTCCCTGGGCGGCAGTGACCACTTACCATCAGGTGGACTTCATGCTCGTTTGATACTTCAGTCAGATAAAAAAAAACTATGAAATGATATTATTTAAATGTCCAGTCAATACTGTAACTAATCGCTTATAATTAATGAGGTTCCTTTCCATGGTATGTCGGGAATATCACTCTGGAGATACCTCTTAGAAAACGAATGACTTGAATACCGTGTCTAAACATCCACTTTGTTCGGAAGTCAAATTAAAAGGTTCGTTATTAATGACCTGTTAAGGAGCTAATTTTGAACTGACTGTTATGTTCGAAACCCCATTTATTTTGGTGGCACCAGAAAATTAAAGTGGCTGATGGGTGGTGTAAAATTAGGGGAATACAAAGTATTATTTGTTTATGGAAGGACATAAAAATGATACTTTGATAAGGGCATATACTTGAAATATTTTTATCGATAATAAGTAGCGATTTTGATTCCAAGTTACATACAGAAATTTAGGTTTAAATTACCATTTTACTACAATACAAAGCCACTTAGAGGATTACAAACACACGTAGAGGATTTAACGACCTTCGATTCAATGCAACAGCGTTCTTCTACGGGAGAGTTTACGTTTATCCCGCACACTCTGGTGTTTACGAAGATATGCATCTACAGATACCTTCTTCCCTCCACCTTTCGTCTCTGGCTCGGTGGTTCCAGCTCCCACACTTGCCGCTCGCAACTGCGAAAGCCTCCTTTTAGTGTCCTTAGTACAGGCAGGAGGTACCGTACCGTTGCCAAGTTATAAAGGTAGGTAAACCTAATTTACTAATCTGTGAAAAACACCCAGATTTATAAAAGGAGTCTAAAATCATTATATCGATATGCCTGGCAAGCATTGAAGTCGGGACCTTCTCCGACTCTACGTATAAGAGATCAAAAATTGATGTTGTCACCAACATGCTCATCCCAATTCTAAAGTATACCAGTAGATTTTTGTTATACTGTGTGTATTGTAAACGCAATGTATGAACGTGACGAGTACCGGTGGAGCATGAAGTCATTCTTGAAAATAAAACAAAACAAAAACACAATGGTAATGACGGGACAATCATAAAATCGGGTCAGGCGCCCCAGACTTTGCGGACAAACAAATAAATTATTTCAATAGACCGCGCGGTATTTAGGTAAGTTCTAGTCACTTGACAAACGACTTGCCTATTCACACGTACCACATCTGCATAGGACCGACAACGGCAAGAGCTGATGTATGAAAATTACACGCCACAACCGTATAAGAACAACTGGGTAGGAGGACGATGTATGAAAATGCACAGTTCTAAGGACGGTTCAACATGGACCACATTTCATCGTTCTGAGTAACAGTGTGGACAATGCTGCCGTCACTGTCACAACGCAATAGTGATGAGCATATGGAAGGTTACTTTATATAAAGATAAGTTATTTTGTAGTTACTACAACACAGCTACTGCAGCTATTCACATGTAACCATTGTTTTTCTTATAAGACGTTATAAACGAGCATGTAGTCGACGTTATGGTTAATAGTTACTACCATCCATGGATAACAGCTTCGTACCTATAGAAAGGGTTTTACGGGAATTTAATATGATATATTTAACATGAAGGTAGCACCAGTGTAGATCGACCGGTTAAGTACCACCGCCACACCTATTTCGGGCGTGAAGCATTCTTTGCGTTTCGATGGAAGGATGTGGTTGCCGGCACACTTTTATATGAGGCGACCATCCTAGTCCTCGGGAGTAGCAACGCAACTGTGACTGACTTCAGATGGAACCCATGTTCTGTATGAAGTTGATTACAGATGTCCATGGGCGACAGTGACCACTTACTATCAGGTGGACTGCATGCTCGTTTGCTACTTCATTAATATATAGAAAAACATAAAAAGTTCTAAGGTTATACACGACCATGTAGCCGATGTGATGGTTACTAGTTACTACCGTCCATGAATGCCAACTTCGTATAGAAAGGAACGTTACGCATTATGGAAATTTAATCGTAGATACGTTGAGCATCTTGGTTAATATATCTCAAATGCAAGTCTGTCGGCATCCATAACCTTACATCGAAACCCAAGAACTGCATGATGCAAATAGGTGTTACGAACTCTCTGGTCGAACTATACTAATTTTATCAACTTTTAAATGGCCGGCGATATGTCGATGACGTGTGGTGCGTGTGAATAGGCACGTAATGCGGTGTACCTATCGAGAATATGTGCAAAGCTTTTAACTAAAGTAGGCGAAAACCGTGAAATACTTTTTAACTGATGGAAAAACGGCTTGTTCCATTTTTCGCGTCCGTTGACCGAAATCCGAGCCTTCTGATTTCCCTTAAAATAATTTATTACTGTCTTACTACTTAATGGTCAAAATGGATTATGCGTTAGGTCGAAGAAATCAAAAAGGTTTAGACATCTAATAATTTTTAAGCGTTTTCATAGTACGATCATGTAAAAATATTTCAGGTGCGAAACTATGTTTCATGTGTTATTTGTATGAAATATGTGTACCATTTAGTTTTTGTATTAGGTGTTGGTTTATAATTATGTTCCTAGCTCGCATATACTTTTTCATCGACTCCGTCGGAAAATAATGAAGATTATTTAGATAAATATCATTTTGTAAATATATAGGATTTTTATTTTTAATACTCCCACATATTTAGCATTTCTCGTGCACTACATTAGACTATTATACAGATATAATTGATAGATTTCGCATATTTCGGAAAATAACGCTTTCTACACTTTAGCGCCACACTAGGATCTTCTCCTGTATCGTGTGTGCCATGGACACACACATGAATACACAAACGCCCAGATCCGGAACAAGAACCTAAATTCGTCATTCAGATACCTGTCTGGCCGGGAATCGAACCCGGCACCCACAGCGTCTCGATCGGTATGGTAACTGCATCGCCACGCGGGTCGTCAAGTATATAAACATGTTTACTATTTCAGTCGTACAGTATTTCTTAACCACACATTGGAGATATGATATGTTTGAAATTCAAATTCGACACCATAGCAGAAGGCCGAATTTAAAACCAATAGAGTGTCATAATCATGAATGTATTCCTTTTTAAATGGCAGTCCGGTTTATATCGACGCTCAACTTTTCTTATCACAATAAAGTTGCTTGTCTATTATTCTTGTGTGTTTGTCGGACAATGTGCACTGTGCATGTGTGCTGTGACGTCAAAGCAAATAAAAAGAAAATTCCCGTTAGTCGTTATCGTGCGCTTGCATTTCAAACCTCAAGGGGCTAAAGTGTTAAATTTAGTCGTTGGTTTATTTAGTGAATAGTTGTATGTGTTATTATTTTAAGCAGAAATTTAGCCTAGTTGTGCGAAATACAGGTTCCCAAGGGGTTATTATCGCTGATTTTTGAAGTTACTTAAATATGTATTATAAATAGATTTTGCCGGCACACTTGCACATGAGGCCGGCACACTTCCTTAGGGAGTAGCAACGCATCTGTGATTGACTTCAGATGGAACACATGTTCTGTATGAAGTTGATTACAGATGTCCATGGGCGGCAGGGGCCACTTACCATCAGGTGCACTGCATGTTCGTTTGCCACTTCAGTCAGATAAAAAAAAAAGATTATTATAGGTACACTAGTTGACCCGGCGGACTTCGTTCCGCCTAAAAGTCAAAAATCGTAAATTATCAGTGTTTCTTTACTATATTATACATGTACTGTACATAAAAGCCTTCCTCTTGAATCACTCTATCTATTAAAAAAAACTGCATTAAAATCCGTAGCGTAGTTTTAAGTATCTAAGCGTACATAAGGACAGACAGCGAGAAGCGACTTTGTTTTATGCTATGTAGTGATTAACGACGAAAAAACATAACTAGAAAAAATACAGATTTCAACCATTCCGGCCCGAAAAATTCTGTAAAGATAATAAAATCTTGAAAAGAGAATTTAGTCTACCTGATGATAAGTAGTCAGCCTCATAGGTGAAATAGGTCAATGGTCAACTTTGTATACAACTGAAGTTCTATCTAAAGTTGATTACAAATGTATTACTCTTCTCGAGAGATAATATCTTCATATGAAAGCCGGCAGCCACACCCGCAACCGGTCCGCATACTCCTTTATGTTGCAGTTGCGTTTAAAAGAGTTATTTATCCGAAAAACGTTACTCTCTTTGACGCAGCCGGGTAAAAATAAAACAGTAAGTTATAAATATACACCTACAAACAAATGGAACAATTATTTCCCTACCTCTTACTGTGCGCGAACTCGTATGTGGCTGAAATAAACAAGTCATTCGCTACTACCTACACCCTCTCTTTACACACTCACAATCTTATGTCCCTGTTTGTGACTTAAGGGTTTCTACAAATATATTGCGTGTTATACTTATGTCTCTACAAATGTATGCCTACTTTAACATTTGTTAATTAACGTTCCTTTTGTTAAGGTGTTATGCAATTATCTATACTATTCACCCGTCGCAACGGTCGAAATTCGACCGTAATTTAAAATAAAAACTAAACTTAATATTGTCCAAAGTAGCACGAGTTTTTCTCAGATTCAAATAAATTGTAACAATTTTCAATTATTTTGAACGCTCCCGTTAAAGGTACAAAGAGGGTTATTTAGCTAAACTGCATTTAAAACCAATAGTGGGTATTTTGACAAAGACATCTGACATTTTCGACGTTATGTGTTTTCATAGTAAGACATTGAATGTTCTATTTCGTTTGTTATGTGTACCTATGTGTTAGTGACAAATGCACAGTAGTGTGTGTAATGTGTTTTTAGTTCATTTTATGTATGTTTTATGCATTAGGTATTTAAAAAAAATAGCATTGCGTAATCCCTTAGTACAACCACTATAACTATCTTAAATCGGATCACAAGTATTTGATTCACGTATTAATATATAGAAGATCATCTATATATATAAAAGACTGAGAAAACTGACTGACACACATACTCACTTTATACATTAAGTAAGTGACCACTGTCTGTTTGTAATATGCACATAAAATAAGACACGTAAATTATTACGTTCATGTCCGCAGCATATCTAAAGTTTAATAAGTATTAATGTACCTACATTCTATTCGGGAATACCTGTTTCTTTAGTTCTAATTTATCCATTGACTGGTTCGACTAACTATTCTAATTTTCGAAGTTGAAACGTTACAAGCGCTTTGCAATGATCGACTTGATAAAGTTTGGTTGTTCTGGTGCCTCTTGATTGGCACCAAGTTACTTTAACGCGTGGTTTATGTACGCACATTAGTTCTTGTCTTTTACTGTCCTATTTATAAACTGGACTTAGTGATAGTTATTCCCTGTTTGAAATATATAAGGATTTATAAAAAAAAATACTACCATTTTCCACGCGTCCAAAGTTCCAAACGCTTGGGTGATATCTGTAAAATTTATGTTTTAATTTGGGCCATAACTGTTGTGGCAAAATCCAAATCCATTTAGAAGTTTTTGCGTGAAAGAGTACCTAACAAACGTTCACTATCCTGTCAAATTTAGTTTTTACGTATAAGGATAACAAACATTTGACCAAACTTTCCTCATAATGTTAGTAAAATATCCGATGATCAGCACAATCATTTATAAGCAGCAATTGAGCTAAATTTAGTGCAAAATGCCGTTCCAAAAAGGCTGAGATAAAAGCAATATCGGAGCTATAGTTTCAAATGGCGGTCTAGAGTTGTTTGCTTCCGGGACAAACCACTTGGTCGTGGTCTTTGTTCGGCCCTCATTGGGAGCTATTTGTTCAGAGCTTCTAAAGACTGCAAATAGATGTCCAAGCTTAGTATACCCAACTTACGAAGACTTGGTAAACATAGTTTGCAAACAGACATTATGAGTTTGTAACGCTTAAAGTAGAGCAGTTGATTTTTTTATATTATAGAAGTAACAGATGAATGTAGCGCTGAGGACGGCCACCTTTTGGTGCGGTAAAAATCCCACATAACAATGCGTCGCTCCCACGGCGTCAGGTGCCTTTTGAAGGTTTCCCCCTCGAGAGCAAAAAAAAAACCTGTAAGTGACGACTGTCGCCTTTAGATTTAACCTGAGGTAATATTAGATTTTGCACTACCTTAGATGCGTTGCTACTCGTAAGGATTAAGTTGGTACGCCCTTAATACGTGCTCGTCTATATGAGATAAGATTACAGTAGGCAATTCGGTCGGCCATAGGCACGTCATTGTCCATAAGGATTAACTTACAACGCCACGAATATTTAGTGTTATCATTTTAATTGTTCTTAATCGATAAAATATATGCCAACGTTAGCATAATTATATTGTCTATACAAAAGAGAATATATATCTCTTCAGCCAGTAGGTATTCCTAGAGATTAGTGCTGAAGCCGGCAATTAATTTCAAGTGGGGTTCCATACAAAATCGAGTTTCGGATCGCGGGCCGCCAAATTCTAAACCATGGCTTAGTTTACTATACTTGTATGGATTATCTCACAGACTTGTCTTTATGGTTAAACAATTAAATCGTTAAAGAAAAATGTAAATAAATAATAATTAAAACACCGATTTTATCACTATAACCGGTGTTTAAGTTCATATCATAAATGATACGATCCTGCACACTTACACTTCAGTGCAAGAATATAACGTTTTTTCAAAACAGTCATTTATTACGTTTTCGCCCATACATTGCAATACACAATGCATAATTTACGTGAATAAGTTGATAAGTCAATCAAATATCTTTATTAGTTGCAAAATCGGCGCTCAATGTTGTAAATTATATTATTGGAATTATTGTATGTTATATTAATATCTTGTATAATTATATGCTATACTATTATATTATATACTAAGTTACATAATATTGAGCGCCAAATTTGGACCTAAAATGTGTAGTCTAACTTATCAACTTATTCATGTCTGGTACCAATTTACGTTTTCGGCCATACCATGCATGTTTTTAAGGAAAGATAATTAAAGCGGACTAAGTGCACAGTAGTGTTACTCGTCACGAGTCGTAAAGAATTAAAAGTATAATTTCAGTGTAAATCGATTATGAAAAGCCTACACATAAAATCGGTGAACATGAAAAACGTTTCTACTTGCTCTACCACTCAAATGTGGCTATTGTGTAGTCAATGAGCGATTTTGTACAGCGTACCTACGTGATTTATAAAATATTTCAGCAGCCATTCATTCGTCGATACATATTTGGGGCAAAAATATCGCCTTCGATCACCAACAAAAATAGAGCTATCATTCAACATGCGTTCATACTCGTATTACGTTATATATCATGTAGCAAACAAGTTTTCGATCCAAGGTTTTAACTTTTGTGATTACTATATAGTTCATGATACTATTTTTATATCATATTGTCAAATTCTATGAAGTCATAAACGATATCACGATACTGTTGCTTATATATCTATGATATTTAGTAATTAACAGTTATTAATAGACGCCATAGTCCAACAATTCGCACTTAGCCAGCGCGGTGGACAATGGCCTAAACTCTCTCATTCTGAGAGAAGACCTGTGCCGATAATGGGTTGACGAGGCGAGATTAATAGACAAAAAAAACATGCGTGCGTACAAAGTACACATGTCAGAAGTGAAACTTCTTTGTTAACTAGTAAACGAATACACAACCAATAGGGCGTGTATTCTTTCTCGATATCCCGTATTCTCTCTCTCTCTTGTTCAATCTTTCTCACTATAGCTCTCTCCCACCTCACACTCCATAGCACTATGCGTGATACGACGTTCGCTGTCTCACTTTTTCTCTCAATCTTTCTCACTCGCTTGCTCCCTACTCTCACTCCACGGCTAGTTGCTCATGCTACGTTCGCCCTGTCTTACTCTCTCTCAATCGGTCTTGATCACTCTCTCTTTCTTTTCCGACACTTCCGTTGCATATCGGCGTGACGTTTCATCTGTAAAAATTTTACCCTCATGCGCCTAAAGAAGTTTCACTTCAAAAATGTGGATCGAGAAACTTTCTTCAAACTTTGGTGTTAAAAATATAAATATCGTGTTAATATATAAATTTTGTAAAGCGTGCTCTAACATTTCACACTCGAATATTGTCGCGACATTCTCCATGTATATGGATTGTATGTATAATTGTTATACAGATAGATTCATTCGTTGGTGTATGGCGGTAATGTAGCAGGGTTGCCAAGTTTCTTTGCAAGCCTTCTTTATAAGATCATTTGTGTTTTGATTGCTATGTCCAGTTACTCTTGATTCCAACAATTCGCATTTGGCCGACGCGGTGAACTATGGCTTAAACTCTCTCATTCTGAGAGAAGACCCGTGCCCATCAGTGGGACAATAATGGGTTGACGAGTAATGTTATTTTACGTATGTAGTGAATCTTTCCTCTATCAACACAGCAATCGGTTCACTTTTATATCAGGCGACTGTCTTATTCTTGGGAGTAGCGACGCATCTGCGACTAAGATAGTACTCGTGTTTTAAGTTTTTTATCTGATTGAAGTAGCAAACGAGCACGCAGTCCACCTGAAGGTAAGTGGTCACTGCCGCCCATGGACATCTGTAAGCAACTTCAAACAGAACATGAGTTCTATCTGAAGTCAATCACAGATGTGTTGCTACTCCAAAGGACTAAGATGGTCGCCTCATAGCAAAGTATGCCGTCAACCACACCTTTCCATCGAAACGCAAGAAATGCTTCACGCTAGAAATAGGTGTGGCGGTGGTACTTCCCCGGTCGAACTACACTGGTTCTACCACCTGATGTAAAGTTGCTTACGGATGTTCATAATCGGCAGTGGCCGATTAACACCAGGTGAACTGTATGGATACTTTAACGTGATAAAAATACAAAGGTTTAAAGTAATAGTTTACTTGACAAAACCAAACGAAAATGAACACGATGATCAAATGTCAGTAATGTTTAGAAATATTCACAAGAGAGTCTGTTGAGGCAACCTTACAGAAGTGACAATTTTATTGCTCAGGACCGCCCGCGGGAGTGTTAGCGATGCAGAGGCATTTTATTTCGCTTATTTACTGCTTATAGAATTGTGACTTGTTGAGATGTTCTGCGTGATGTATTTATAAGCTCAATGTTGCGATGTTGGTGTTTATTTCAACTTGGCGTTTTTTATTTGATTGATATTTGCTCTATAGGCTTTCATAACAAACATGTGTAAATTGAAATTCACAATATATATATTCATCAAGATAAGTTATTTTATTTTGTAATCGGATTGTATGCGTGATCAAGAAATAACTTGTTATATTGCTGTGGAAGCTTGTTTACTACCATTAGTAATCGGTAATAAAATCTTGGTAATACAAACTGATGGCAAAAATTAAAATGACTTACTTAAGGTGTTACAATTGTTTGTGGGGTTTTTATATTTATATTTAAACTTAGGTTAGCATATATATCTTTTGTATCAATTAAGTGAGTGATTGATTATTGTCAAAATACATAATCATTTTTATTCTATACTAGCTGAATCCCGCAGCTTCGCCCGCGTTAAAAAAATCAATGTATCGATTGTCCTGTGAGAGAAAGATATTTTCCCACAGTAAAAATAACCTATATGTTAATCCAGAGTGTCAGCTAACCCCTTACCAAATTTTATGTAAATCGCTCCAGCCGCTTAGACGTGAAGGATTAACAAACACACTCACAAAGTTTCGCCTTTGTAATATTAGTATGAAGTATGATGATTCAAAACGTACGATGTGTAAACGTACGTCTACTACATTAATATCAAGCGTAAACTCAGTCAACCTCATAAAACCTATAAAAAGTGACTGTCTGGAGCTTAGACCAACAACAGAAGCTGAGGTCGGAAAAATCATCAATAGTATTAAAACAAAGGCAGCAGGCGAAGACGGTTTCAATATAGAAATGATTAAGCTGACTCTCGATACAACTCTCCCTATGATAACAAAAATTGTAAACAAATCAATCGTTTCAAACACATTCCCATCCAGCTGGAAGAAAGCGCTAATAAGACCCATACCTAAAAAAGATAATGTCACCGAACTAAAAGATCTGCGTCCAATTTCAATTCTCCCAGTGCTCTCCAAAGTCTTAGAAAAGGTAGTACTATCACAAGTTATAGAATATGTTGAAAGTAAAAATATTATCTCTAAATTCCAGTCAGGATTTCGAAGGGGTCACGGGACTGAAACTGCATTGTTACACATAACTGACGATCTAACCGAGGCATCAGACATGGGTCTCAGTAGCATATTGATACTTTTAGATTACTCGAGGGCATTTGATTGTTTGCACCCAGGGCTACTACTGGCAAAGCTTGAGAGATATGGTTTCTCTGAAAATACATGTCGCTGGTTTGAATCGTACCTTACTAATAGAGAACAAGTAGTTGTAACCGAAAATAATGATGGAACCAAAAAAATCTCTACCGCTAAACCTGTTCGAAGAGGAGTTCCACAGGGGTCATTACTAGGTCCAATTTTGTTCTCTATCTTCACTTCTGATATGTCTAATCACATAAAATATTGTAAGTATCACTTTTACGCTGATGATACGCAAATTTATTACTCTTTCCACGCTAATGACACACAAGAAGCTATAAAAACAATTAACGATGACTTAAGCAACATCTACACTTGGTCCCAAGAAAACTCTTTGATTCTAAACCCTTTAAAATCACAAATGCTAGTCTTAGGTACAAAACACCAAATAAAATGTGTATTAGAGTGCAAAGATGGCATAATGATAAATGGTATTGCATTGAATCCTGTAAGTTCTGTGCGTAACCTTGGCCTTATTTTAGATGGAGAGCAAAAGTTTATAGACCACATAAATAACAAAATCAAGGTAGCTTTCTATAAGCTCAAAACGTTATATAAGATCAGACCATACATAAAATTAGACCTTCGCTTACAGCTATGTGATTCGCTTGTACTATCACAATTCAACTTCTGTAGTTCTGTTTTCGGCCCTAGGATCAATATAAAAACTGAAAGTGCAATACAGAGAGTACAAAATGCTTGTATTCGGTACTGTTTGGAAGTTCCCAGAAGAGAACACATAACGCCTTACTTAAATAAAAAAGGCATACTTAACATGCGGGCGAGAAGAGAGTTACACTATGCATGCACAGTACAAAGAGTTATCTGGAACAATAAACCAGAATATTTATTCGAAAAACTCCGCTGGGTCAAAGATAACTCGCACCGTAGTCTCCGTCAAAGGACAATAAGTCGTTTGGAAATCCCGGCACATAAAACGACCCGCTATAGAGGATGTTTCAAGTTTGCTGCAGCAAGAATTTGGAACGACCTGCCTCCTCCTTTAAGAAAAAATATATGTATAGGAAGCTTCAAAAGGAAGTACAAATCTGCGCTGCTTAAGAGGCAACTTGCTGCGGAAAACCTGAAATCATCCCATAGTAAATACTTATCTCTTAAAGACTACTACTAAAATATTAGAATTTATGACCATGCCAAACATACACACCTACACACATACACTCACTCACACACTCACACACAAACGCACACAAATAGACATAAAGAGTCTCAGAACTTTAACAGTAGATTGTCACCTTTTTTTTTTAAATTATTGTATGTTATGTAATGATATGTAGTGAATGTAATGATATGTAATGATATGTAGTGAATGTTAAAAAAAACTTGTTACTTTATTAATTTAAGCTGTCTATTTAACTACATAAGCAATTCCTACATTGATTTATTAATTAATTTCTTTTTATGTTTATTTTTTTCACATAGTTTTGTTGTTATTATTATTTTTTTAATTTGTTTTTCCTTTTGGTATGATTTAAAACGAGTAGCAGCAGGAGGGGACCCTTGACCAACAATTCCCGCTTAACATCTCAGGGAAATTGGGGTGACTGAAAATCAGCGCAGCTCAGGACTTAGATCCTGGTTCTGCATTAGCTGAGTCACTTCCTTTTGCTCTCAACAATGTTACTTAGCTTACCTAAATTAATTGTTACTTTTTATATGTAATGCATTTTGAGGCAATAAACCATTATTATTATTATTATTATTATTATTTATTTATTTTTCTTTAGAAATCTCGATTCAGATGTAAGCGAATCGGTAGAATGAAGGCCGTTCACGGGCTTATACCAAGTGAGCGACCATATAATTCTTATAATATATAAATATGCATATGTATTTGTATATGTTTTGTAAATCCAAATGAGCAATTATGTATCTTGGCCTATCTGTAAAAATTTCCTAACTATTCTACATGTATTTAATATTACTGCTTTCTGCATATTAATGTACGTGTTAGCTGATAAATTTATGGATTTTAAAGCGGTGTGTAATTGTTTAGGTATTACTCCTGTTGTAGAGAGAACTATTGGTATAATATTAACTGTTTTAAGTTGCCACATTCGAGTGATTTCATCTCTGAGCTCAGTATATTTGGATAATTTTTGTGTTATTGTACTCTGCAGGTTGTGTGTATTTGGTATAGCTATATCTATAATCTGTACTGTTTTATGAAGTTTATCAATTAAAGTAATATCCGGTCTATTATAATGAATCGTTTTATCTGTGAGGATGGCCCTATCGAAGTAAAGTTTGTGTGTGGAGTTTTCTAATACAGTTTTTGGTACATATTTGTAGTAAGGTAAGGGGTCACTTTCAATCAATTTATACTGTAGAGCTAATTTCTGATGTATGATGTAGGCGACTTGATCGTGTCTGTGCTTATAATCAGTTTGTACGATGGATACACATGCGCCTGTTATGTGCTGAATAGTTTCTGAGGCCCTATTACATTTTCTACATATATAATCTGTTGGTATATTTGGAACTTTCATAATATGCTTTTGATAGTTTTTTGTTTCAATTATTTGGTCCTGTATGGCCACCATAAACCCTTCTGTTTCGGGAAAAATGTCGCCTATCTTAAGCCATGTGTTAGATGCTTTATTATCAATATGTGGTTGCTCAAGATCGCGAAAATGTCTTCCATGAAGAGTTTTATTTTTCCATTCATTTCTTTTTATTTGTATATCAACGATTTTTTCATGTTTTTGCAGAGTTTTACAATTAAGGTTTAATGGCGTTAATCTTCGATCATTGTGTACTATTGCGTTGTGTAAGTAAGATGTGTTTATTTTATTCTGGAAATAAGTTCTTAAGTTTATTAATTGCTTAATATATAAATTATAGATATCTATAAAACCCCTTCCCCCCTCTTCTCTTGGGAGCGTTAATCTTTGTGTGCATGATCTAGGGTGGTGCTTCCTATATTTTGTCATGTTAATATTAATAGTTCGTTGAAGTTTCTGTAAATCTGTCTTGTTCCAACTAATTACTCCAAACGAATATGTCAATAGAGGTATAGCTAAGGTATTTATCGCTTTTATTAAATTTTTAGAGTTAAGCTGAGTTTTTAATATTAAAGTTAACCTACGTTTAAATTCTTTTGTAAGATTTAGTTTTATTTCATTATGTTCTATATTTTTGGACTGATTATAGCCTAGATATTTATAAACATCGTTTTCCATAAGGGAATTAATTTGTTCGCCGCTTCGTAAATTAAATTGATGATGATGATGTTGGCCTCCTTTAAATGAACTTATTTTACATTTATCTATCCCAAATCTCATACAAATGTCAAGTGAAAAATTTTCAGTCGCATCAGCTAATCGGTTTAAATCAGCTTCAGATGAAGCGTACAATTTGAGGTCGTCCATATATAAAAGGTGATTGTGTTGTATTTCTTTATTTATTGCATTAGTAGTTTCAATATTACTCTTTAACTTATAGCCGATATCAATTGAGTTTAATTTATTTGACAATGGATTTAGTGCAAGACAAAACCATAACGGACTTAGTGCGTCACCTTGGAAAATGCCTCTTTTAATTTTAATGGGTTCTGTTTCTATAGTTTTATTATTTAATCTTAATTTTAATATTGTTTCCCAATTTGCCATTGTATTTTGTAGGAACGAAATTACTAAAGGATGAATTTTGTAAATATTTAATACTTCAAGCAGCCATGAATGTGGGACAGAGTCATATGCTTTCTTATAGTCAATAAACATTGTATATAAATCTGTTTTATATTTTTGGACTTGTTTTAATATAACCGAATCAATAATTAATTGCTCTTTACACCCGAAACTGAATTTGCGACAACCTTTTTGTTGTTCAGTTAATATGCTGTTGTCTTCTATGTGCTTATATATTACCCGCGTTAAACAAGATGTAATTATTTTATAAATTGTTTGTAGGCACGTTATTGGCCTATATTTGTCAGGATCTATTAAATTATTATAGTCTTTGGGTAGAAGATAAGTTGTTCCTAATGTTATGTAATTGGGCATACTTCTTGGGTCGTTAATAAACTGATTTATATATTTGTACAAAAATGGGTGCACGTAAATAAATTTTTTATACCAAAAGTTGTGAATATAATCAGATCCCGGCGTTTTCCAGCTATGAAGATTTTTAATAACGTCCCGAAATGTCTCGGATGGTATATTTTGAAATTGCATTTCACTTATGTGTAAATTATTCTCTCCCTCTGTATTAATCCAAGATGCATTTGTATTATGTGTAACCTTATCTTCCCAAATACTTGACCAAAATTTTTTAATATCTTCTGATGTTGGATATTGAACATCTTTATTACTTTTATTTATATTATTGTCCTTTAATTTTCTGTAAAACTGTTTTTCATTTAAATTAAATTGTTTATTTTGGGTTTTTCTGAGTGTGCACTCCTTGTATCTTTTTAATCTACTTGCCGCTACGGACAATTTTTGTTTCAATGTATCTAAAAATTCTGTTAATTCTTTATTTGTATCTTCGTGTATCGTATGTATTTTATAATTTTTTAGTATGGCTTCAATATGTATGTTCATCTTTCTATTTCTATTACCTTTTATATATTGCGTTAGGCGTCCTATCTTAACTCTTAAATCTTTAACTTTATTTTCTAATCTAATTTGCCACTTCATTTTCTTCTTATCGCAATTTTGATTTACGGCTTGAGTGGTTAATTTTATGTTGGAGCCATTAAGTTTAGCTGTCGTCCACGCTGCACAATATATTACAGTTTGAAGAGTATAAAAATCTGTATCTTCATTAATTGTTTGTGGTAGAATCTCACTATTGATACAATTGATTATCTTAAATAGATATTTTGAAGTTTTTTGCTTAGGTATATATATTCGTTCTGTTGGAATAGTATTCTTAAAAAAATCAAATGCTGAATTAAATGTTTCTTTTATACATATATCTATTTGCTTTGTATTCTGGTTTGCTTCAGAATGATATTCATTAGGTTGTTCTGTCCTGCAAATGACACTATCGCTAATATCTATACGAGATACTGAGCTATTACTATGTATTAATGTATTATTGTCCTGAGTTTCTATGTTATCGGTCAGGTTACCGATATCATAAGTCATTTTCTACTTCCTGTTTTATTATGTGAAGTCTTTCATCTTTAACAAGTTTATTATTTATGATAACACGCCTCTGATCAGCTACTCTTTGTTCCGTTATGTGACTAAGATGTGGAAATTTGTTAATAAATTCTTGATGTAACTGTGGTCTGTAGTTTGTTAAATTTGTCTCTAATTTAGTTATTCTGAAATATGCTCTAATTATGGTTTCGTTGTATTCCTGTGTCCATTTCATTCGTTTATGTGGTTGGTGAGGAATAATATTTAAATTGTTTTGTGTAGTGTTGATTTCTATGTAATGTTGTACTTCTTCTTGGGCTTCCTTGTATATTTGATCTATTGTTTCTTGTGGTAGTAATTTACTGCGTACGATTGCCCTTCGCTGGTCTCCTATACGTTGACGATTAACGGTCATATCAGGAAATTTTTCTAGAAATTTTGAATGTAACTCTGGAAGATATGAACTATTGTCTGTTTCCATCTTAGTTACAATGAGATACGTGCGTAAAATAAATTGGTTCATTTCTTTGCTCCATTTTCTACGCTTGTTTAGTGTGTTGGTGGTGGGCACAGTATTTTTAGCTAAGTTAGCTTCCTGAGCAACATCCTCCAACATAATGCTAATATTAGATGGATTAATAGGTGAAGGTGACAATAATGATAAAGATGAAGATGAATTATGTGAAGATGAATTTGATGATGGCGGAGATGAAAACAATGATACAGTGGAGTCTGTATCTGAAATTTCAACTGTGTTCACCGGTTTTCTACTCTTAAATAACCTGGTAGAGTCTCCACCACAATTTTTACTACAACCCTCTTCCACGTGGGGTAAACCCCGATCTCTTCCACTACGCGGCCTCAAATTATATTTTATAGGAGATTTCTTCATATCATAATCGGCCCCCTATGGGAGCCATGTGTATAGCAAGGGATCTAAATGTCCACTCTAACAGAGCCCGGCATGCTAGAGTAAGGCTAAATACTCTCCGAGGGCGCCAGGTGTCGGAGAGGGACCGTTCGCGACTGAGCTCCCCCTCAGCCACGCATCCATGGCACGGTGCCTTCACACATTGGATTGGGTGTCGAGCCATTCGCCAGTAGCTTGCATTAACGCTAACTACTGCCCAGGGTGCACCGGTCTATAATAGACACTCGTGGAGGTTGCTCGACAAGCACCCCTTATTATTATTATTATTATGTGCTTTGCAAAGTTAAGATGCCTTGTCGATATTGATGTATATACTCCATAGTGGAATCTATTGTTGCATACCATTAGGGAAAAACAGGCTAGTTTCAGTTTCAAAGGAAGTAACGCGTGTTCAAACGATATCGCGGAACTGTATTTATGTATCGTTTTTCATTTTTCCCCGTCACGAACGATCGATCAAGGGATCTTGTTATGAACGATATGCGTAAAAGGAACACTTTAGAAGCCTTTTAACTGTTTAGGACTGTTTAGGATATTTGTGTGTAGGTGCTTAGAAAGCATTATTACACTCGAACCCTTTGGTTGCGATGTAATAGTGATGTGACAACTCGAGTTAACTCGAGTCAATATGCATGTAACTCGAGATGAACTAGAGTTAAACAACTCGAGTTGCCTGGATGAAACTGAGTATATCTTTCGTTTAGTTTTCACCATTATAATAACCTTGCTTCGTTACTACATAGTGCAAAATAAAGTCTGTCCTTATGTATGCTTAGATCTCTAAAACTACGCAACGGACTTTAATGCAGTTGTTTTAATAGATAGAGTGATTCAAGAGGAAGGTTGTATGTATAATACATGCATAAAATAGGTGCAGAACACTGATAATTTTAGATTTTTGAATTTTATGCAGAAAGAAGTTCGCCGGGTCAACTAGTAAAACTGTAAAAATTTGAAAATATTCACCTGAAACATGTATCGCGTTAATCATAACTAAATATATTACTTAGTATTTAAGCAAATAAAAATTTATTTGTCGTAAAATATATTTTTCAATCTTCACAAACCTTATAAAGTCGAGTAAAACGACCATCACTACGATATAGGATTTT
Organism: Spicauda simplicius; assembly: GCA_949699795.1. Taxonomy (NCBI): domain Eukaryota; kingdom Metazoa; phylum Arthropoda; class Insecta; order Lepidoptera; family Hesperiidae; genus Spicauda; species Spicauda simplicius. The sequence continues at coordinate 15,824,567 of OX453060.1, read as the reverse complement.
AGATTTCACGGCGTCATCGTTCTTTGTTTTCATTTCGCGGTTTTCGTCTCTCAGATTTTACGGTCTAGATTTTCAATGTGCAAATTCTATAAATTTATCTATGTAAACTATTATTTATGACTTCTTAGCTTGTGTTTTTTTATCTGACTGATGTAGCAAACGAGTGTGCAATCCACCTGATGGTCACTACCGCTCATCGACATCTGTAATCAACTTCACACAGAACATGGGTTCTACCTGAAGTCAATCACAGATGCGTTGCTGCTACCGAGGACTATAATGGTCGCCTCATATAAATGTGAGCCAGCAATCACACCCTTCACTCGAAACGCAAGATGCTTCACGCTAGAAATAGGTGTGGCGTGGTACTTCCCCGGTCGAACTACTGTACACTGGTTCTACCACCTTCAAATATAGTGTATAGCCTTGTGTATTTAATTTGTAATTTTAAGTTAAAGTTTGTCCACCTCCATGGCGAAATGTTAATTGTAAAGAAATTGGTTGCGGTTTCGACGTATTTCTGAATGAAGAATTTAGTCTCCTATTCTGGGTCTGGGGTTTATGTATATACGTCGACACAGGAGAAAATCCGAGTCTTAGTATTTATCTGAAGTGTTATTAATATAATATGTGATACTACTACTGTTTTTCCTACTTCCAAACATCGTCGTCAACCCATTATTGTCCCACTGCTGGGCACGGGTCTTCTCTCAGAATGAGAGAGTTTAGGCCATAGTCCACCGCGCTGGCCAAGTGCGAATTGGTGGACTTCACACACCTCCGAGAACTTTTTTTTTTATAAAGAACTCTCGGGTGTGTAGGTTTCCTCACGATGTTTTCCTTCACCGAAAAGTAGTGATAATTAATGTGTAATACGCACATAAATCAGTGGTGCGTGCCTGGGATTGAACCTCGGACCTCCCGATTGAGAGGGCAAGTTTCAACCATTAGGCTATCACTGCTTCCAAACATACTTTTATATTTTTCTGTGTATGAACATTTCACTTTGAGCGAAATAGCACTTACGATTCGAGTGCAGTTGAACGTGACTCTATTAGAGCGGTTGACTTACTTTCGATATAATTATGGTCTAAGTGGTAATAATCATATTGAGTGGTTGAAAATATCCTTATTATAATGCTTTATAAGTTTTATGATTATCTCTCGTATGTTTATTTCAAATAAACTTTATTTTTTAAAGTAATTTTGAATGTATTTTTTAAAGTAATTTTGGACGACCCGCGTGGCGGTTTGACGCGCAATGGGTCCCGGGTTCGATTCCCGGCCAGACAGGTATCTGAATGATGAGTTTAGATTCCTGTTCTGGGTCTGGGTGTTTGTGTATTCGTCTTGTGTGTGTCCATGGTACCCACGACACAGGAGAAAATCCTACTGTGGGGCTATGAGTGTAGAAAGCGTGTTTTTTAATGGCTATATCAGAAAAGAAATCTAAAACTTAAATCTCTGAAATTATTACCAATTCAGAAAGAGTTTTGTGAACGATAAGTCACTTCTAAGAGGGTTCATAGAGGGCAGAGGGAATAAAGTTAAAAGGTGGAAAGCAGCGAGAAGATCGTAAAAGAATTAATGCTTATGAATGAAAGCAATTGGCAATGAATGTCGTATGATATCGTTCCTTCCTTATTGCGAAAAGACGATGAGCATATAAAATTAACATACAATTTGGGATGAAAAGGGCAGTAAGCTCATGAGAATATATTTAATATCTTTCTCCTGAAGGTGGGAGATATAGGCTGCCTTGGGCAACATCATTACGCGTTACCTATCGCTTTATTTGACTTGGGAAAATGCGTAGGCATATCTTTTACTCGTGTTTATGCGCTAAGAAAACATCTTACTATTGTATTAATGTGTACAATTTTACAGACTGTTAAATGTAATGTAATGTTCTTCAAAAGACTTATCCACCAAACCAACCGTTTCAAATTTCTGTTTTATTTAACCGCATCACCTCTGTGTTACTGTTATATTATCGTCAAAGGTATAAAATTTATGTTCATGAGTAAAGTTTGCGCAAAGCATTGGTTAACCTCAAAACTTCGGTTTCTATTTCCTATTCTCTTTTGTTATCTCACAGTGTCTTAGAAATTACAATTTAGGATTTTTTGCATGGGTCGGTGATGTGGTTGATGTAATTCAGAGGAGCGATAAAAAGGACTCGTCGAAAATTTCTTCAAAAACAGTAAAATAGCTTTTAATAATGGTAATTAAAAGTACTAGTTTTTAAACAATAACGATATGTAAATTAAGGTTGTTTCGTAACCGTAGTTTAAAATCACTGCTTTTTAGTCAATCGAATGATTTTAAACTTGCTGTCGGGGTTGGATTCTTTAACCAACCTTAGAACAATTTTTCAAATCTGTCATACGATAATTTTTTTCAATTCTTTCTGCTCATACGATCTGTCCAATCGGAGGGTAGTATCTCTCACCATGCTCCGGATAGCAGCACCGCCGCTAATCGGCTCGTACAAAAATCGCAATTACGTTTAAAGACATTTATTTCTCAAAAGATTTTACACAAAATCACTTACAGAGAAATTACAATGTGAATATTAAAACAAACAATATTGATTAGCTAGCGTAGTGCAGTTGTGGGTAGATAGATTGTTATTAAACTAAATTGTGGAACTTATTACTATTAATTATTCGTGGTCATTGTGAAGATATAAATTATTTGTGTAATAAAGTGTGTGTGTGTGTGTCTAAAATTGTGTGGAATAAAGTAAATCCTTCAAACACAATCGCTGGCGTGTGTGCATGTATTGTGACGACGGGTTGGAGCTTCGACAGGATCCTGGAAGAATGAGGTGGTACGAGCGGACTGTACGGGGCTAATCGTAAGTAGAATCCATATTTCGACACCAAATTAGGTAGACCAAAAATGTTGTGGAAATGCTTATAACCAGCTGAGGTCTCGTTTGACCGGTACTTACGAGAAAGCAGTTCTCGCACAAATTCGTCCACAGGTCGGGTATTCGAATCAATGATGTTGGGATTTTTCCACAGTTGATAAAGAAAAATACATGTTGCGGTTGAAAAACTGATTTTATTGATTAAGTATTTTTCAGATATATATGTCAAAATAACCTTATCGTTAGGTCTACTTAACTATATAAAAAATACTTAAAAAGAGAAATAAATGACGTTTCTCAGCTGCCAGCTTTATTATAACCGGCCTGTATTGTACGTCATTGAAGGCTTGGATTTGTTGTATTCCAATTGCTATTACAAAATCTACGAAGATTTTTAAAATAGCAAATTTTAACAGTTTGCACAGCTGCGCTTGCAATCATTGTCCCAATACATCGGACATAGTAAAACGAGTCTGCGGTGGCGATAAATCTATTTTACGATTGGAGAGCGGGGAGCGTTTTATGATTTTTATAACCGACTATTTAAGTATCAGCGCACTTGTTCCATTATTATTGAATAACTAAAGGTCGTGTCGTACTAACTGTGTTTGCTGTGATATTTTTTGATATAAGATGACTAATGTTTTGCAAGGTGGTAGAGAGAGTATCGTTCGACTGAGAGGTGCCACCGAATCATTTATTACTAACATTAAGTCGTTCGTGCATTTCGCTAGATGGATGTGGTTGCCGCCTCGCTTACATATATCTTTGTGCTCGGGAGTAGCTACGTAATGACTTCAGGTTGAACGTTCTATTGTTTTCTGTAAATAAACCGAAAAATGTAATATCAATTTCTACTTAATTCAATAGCCTTGAGTTGTAACGAGGTTTTGATATTTCTAAAATGTGATATCTGTATATTGGTTTGCAATTATGTAAAAATTAACATAATTTTTTCTTTATATTTACAAAAAACTTCATGTTTTGTGACCGTAAAATTTATTCTTGAAAACGTTTAGAACACCTTAAATGAAAAAGAAACGGAATTGCTACGTGCACATAGATTTGAGAAGCTACGTAGAAAGTCATACAAAATTGGGCCATGTTACGCGCTCGGCGCTCACCATATTTCGCTGGATCACGACGAAACTACATGTGTCTAATATGAGCGCCGACTTTGGAACTATGTACTGAGTACTGTGTTTGCTCAAAACCAACATGTATTTAAATTATTTTATACTTTTATGTGGCATGGAAGTCGGTTGTATTTTTTGTTTAAAGATTTTTTTTCTGAGTACCGTACTCAGATTTGAGAACTCTAGGGCGGTTGGTTGGTTTGTGGAACCATCTCATAAATTTTTCATTAATTATGAAAATATATGTAGTAACATATGTATATATTTATATATATAAATATGTAGTGTGTAAAGATTTTGTCTTTCGCCTAAACCCTTATCCGAGGCATACGAAACATTTAAGCGTCATTTTCTTGACGTTGCAAGTGTGTCAGATTTTATCCACGTCTTTGCAAATTGTAACAAAATTCGCTGATATTCACTCAATTGTTGTGACACGAAGCAAGTATTACACTACTGAGTACCGTACTCAGATCTCACACGTGGGTTGTTAAAAGCTATGGTGACTATAAAGGAACAAAAATATTTTTCAGCATTCTATACTTCTAAAAATACCTCTCTGCGTTCAAATAAATAAATGGAAATACTTTCGTCTGTGTATTCGCGAATCTCTTTTAAAAGTGTTTGTTCTTTTTTAACGAATAAAGCGCTTGAAATAAATGAGTCGTTCCAGTTTATTAAGCGGCGGTAAAGGTACACTGAAATATTTTTTCGGAAAGAGCGAAATGTTATTAGGGATGTTATGGAGTTCTATTACCATGACTGAAACTATGGGATATACAAAAATATATTTGGAGCCGATATGAAACTTTCCAACTGTTTTAGACTAGGGGTCGATAATGACGCCCTGTAGTTCCGGGATCAGAATAGGGCTACGGCATCCCCTGCCTGTCGTAAGAGGCGACTAAAAGGGGCTTCCGGGGTTGCAGACGGCTAGAGTGGGAGCTCGAACCGTTCGGTCAGGCAATCCCGGGAAGGACGGCGGTATGTGTGGTCGCATACCGTCGTAAAGACTAGACGGAGCGGTGGGCCCAGCCGCCCATCTGGGAGGAGCCCGATGGGGCAACGCGCTCGGAGGATTCCGGTTGAAGTCGTTTCGAGATCCCGGAGTCCTCCTTTTCAGCGCCGAGGACGGCCACCGAGGGGGTTTTAGTGCGGTTAAAATCCCACATAACCCTGCGTCGCTCCTACGGCGTCGGGTACCTTTTGAAGGTTTCCCCCTCGAAAACAAAAAAAAGGGGTCGATAATGAAACACAATATTTATTGTTTAAGTTTTGATCCAGTCGAATCGATGCACTAACCACGCACGATTTTTCAAATAAGTAAGGAACTTAATGCTTATTTCGTTTTCTTATCCCTTAAAAATGTATTAATTCATATTAAACTCTAATCCGAAATATTTCAATTGGCGTAACCGTATTAATATTTTTTAATATCTGCATCAATATCTACTACATCCGAAATTATATTATTACTAGCTCTTACCCGCGGCTTCGCCTGCACGGTCATAGGGAATTAACATTAGCATTTGATAGCGTGATTCAGAACTTGCAAGGGAATTTTACTAACGCCATCTATTAACAAAGTCTGGAACTACTAAATATGTTTCAACTAACAAAACATCGATATTCTCATGGGAATGAGAGAGCGCGGTAAAAAGTTGCCTACGTCACTCTCCGCCCTCCTATTTCCCAGCATATAAAATATATCATATAATAGCTATGTGGCGACGTAAAACAAACAAACACACTTTCATATTTATAATATTAGTATGAATATCCATAGCACCCCTAGTTATCGTTACATATTTACTTTTTAGGCTTAGGATCGTGTTTATTCCTGGCTGTGTGGCGGAGAATATTAAACATTACAGTACCCACTCGAAACATTTCAGGTACGTAATAAATTTTACGAAAGCAAAAAGAGATTTGTGTCTGGAAATTTACTCGTGCGTCTACAAAGTGTTTTCTTAATAATGAAATCTCGTCTCGCGTAGATCTAAATTCTAACCGGAGTCGTGATAGAGACGTCATAACCTCATAACCGCGCGGTTGAAGGATTTCTCCCTCGATTAGATGAGGTTGCGGCTACCCTTGATTAAATTTGGAAGGGTCACAGTGTGCGTGTGTAACTGTGTATGTCACTAATGTCTTCGTTCCGGTGGGTATGAAATTTTGCTAGAAACTAAGAGGGTCAAATTACTATTTATATTAAACTAGTTAACCCGGCAAACTTCGTTCCGCCTAAAAGTCAAAAATCTAAAATTATTAGTGCTTACCCACTATATTTTACATCTATTTGACGACCCGCGTGGCGCAGCGGTTACCATACCGGTCTGACACGCAGTGGGTCCCGGGTTCGATTCCCGGCCAGACAGGTATCTGAATGATGAGTTTAGATTCTTGTTCTGGGTCTGGGTGTTTGTGTATTCGTCTTTGTGTGTGTCCATGGCACCCACGACACAGGAGAAAATCCTACTGTGGGGCTATGAGTGTAGAAAGCGTTTTTTTTTTTTTTATTATTATACATAAAAACCCACCTCTTAAATCGCTGTATCTATTAAGAAAACTGCATTAACATCTGCAGCGTAGTACCTATTAAAGATCTAAGCATACACAGGGATGGACAGCGGGAAGCTACTTTGTTTTATACTATGTAGTTATTATATATGTCGGCGCGACACCGCGTATTTATGAAAAACACGTCGCCGATAATAATTATTTTAGTTAGTTTAAAGATCGAAAATTGTTTGTTCATTGAATTAGCAACATTTAATGATTTTTAGAATTTTAATTTAGTTTACCCTCCATAAATTTATTATTGTCACACCACCAACCATTGTTATAAAAAGGCGAGCGAACGCCGGTAGAAGGAATTATTCTTGTTTAACCGTCGAAGCGATCACACCTCCTCAATTGTGAATAAATCGAAGAAGTTTACTACTGTGTTTTACTTGAAATCTTCAAGAAAGGAAAATAATGAAGACTCCTGGCCATCCTGACGTCACATGTCATCTCATTCTCTTCGATATCAGAAGCGGGATCGGAACAAGCTCCGATCTGAGACGATTCCTCATCAGCTGCGGTTCCACCTGTCACATTTGGATCACCACAATAGCATATTGCGATGTTCTGTTTCACGAGCAACGTCACGTCTACGGCATGGAGCGTGCGCTGCATCCGGGTGAACAAGGCGCCATGTCGGCGGGAGAAAATACTGAGCTTCCTTAAAGTGCTGCCACAATGGCCGAGCTAGCCTGCTAGTCCACGACAACGAGCACACGCCATCGGATTAAAAGTTAAGTTAAAATTTATTTAGTTAACCTCTTAATACCTACAAAAGTGTTACCTTTAATCTAGTTATGTATTGCCTATGAGCTAAACCACGGGTTCTTAGTGTTTCCACTGTGGAACCTTGAGATACTGTTGTGAAGCCTTGTGGAGCCGTGGTAGACATGTATACACCACAGAGTGATACCTCTGAGCTAACCACGCGTTACCCTCGAGCTAAACACGGCGCACAAGACCGCTCAGAGCCATAGCATCAACTACCCATGAGAATAGTCATTGTAAAAGTAAGTTTTCAGAGCCCTTGTGGACCACGGCGTAAGAGACCGCTCAGAGCCACAACATCGACCTTATCCTCTTTTCCATTAGAGCCTCTGTGGACCACGGCGTTCAATACCGCTTAGCACCACAGCATCAACTACTTTCGATATGCATAATCAATACAACAATGCCTACAATATTTACATTAAGCAAATCAAAAGTAAATTGTGCAAGAATGCGTTGAGCATTAGCACTAAGTAAAATATTAAACTGCGCTCATTTTTCGCCGTATCATAGTTTTCATGTGAATGTTTACATTGAATTTTTCTGTTCGACAGTGTGTATTGCTTTATTGTTAATACCTATTATTTGTTGCTCAATTTTTTTTTACAATTGAACCTCGTAATTTGGATATTGTAATACCTGTTAAAAAAAAGGTACTCTAGTCCCCAAGTTATTAGGTAACCCATAAACAGATACCTACCTCAAAGAAAAAAAAAATTCTTTGTTTCAGAATTCGAACTTTACAACTCAGGCAGGTGCAGGGCACGCACCGCCCGTCAGAATGGCCGTGTCGGCGCGACACCGCGTATTTATGAAAAACACGTCGCCGATAATAATTATTTTAGTTAGTTTAAAGATCGAAAATTGTTTGTTCATTGAATTAGCAACATTTAATGATTTTTAGAATTTTAATTTAGTTTACCCTCCATAAATTTATTATTGTCACACCACCAACCATTGTTATAAAAAGGCGAGCGAACGCCGGTAGAAGGAATTATTCTTGTTTAACCGTCGAAGCGATCACACCTCCTCAATTGTGAATAAATCGAAGAAGTTTACTACTGTGTTTTACTTGAAATCTTCAAGAAAGGAAAATAATGAAGACTCCTGGCCATCCTGACGTCACATGTCATCTCATTCTCTTCGATATATAAGTAACAAACGAAAATGCAGTCTATCGGTACGTGACCTTTGCGGTCCGTGAGTATCTGCTGTAATTAATCTAGGACAGAATTAAATCGATCACAGAATTGTTACCCTTGAAGACTACCTTGTAAGATCACGTGTAAATCTTAATCAAGTCCTTCAATTTAGACTACAGCAGGCAGTCTACTGCTGGTTCGTGGTCTCTGCCGCCGAACATGCAATAGAAGTACATCACACTCCTTGATACTCAAAAAGACTAACTTGAAAGTTCTCTCTCTCTTTTTTCACCTGTCTAAATCCTTTAACCAGAACGCAGTAGAATTTAACTGAGGAGTAAACTAAACTAATAGGAACATAACTTACTTAATGGTATACCGCTACCGCTCATGTACTACAGTACTTGTAACTGACCCCAAATAAGAGACAAAAACCAACCTGAAGAACCAAGACCAACCTTCAATGTAATAAGTTGCCTTGCCTCATGCTATTAACTTCAGGGATCAAAAATAAGTGTAGTCGTTCCCTAAAATATCCATTAAAAGAGATACGGCTATAATTGAGAGAAAGAGACACAGTTATAATTGAAGTAATTAAATGTTATAACTTTTCTCTTAAGTAGGATTTTACTGATGCTAGGATTAAACTTCAAATAGAATAGGAGACTCATCCTTATACTGTGAGGACCTTTTGATATTCATTCGTGTGTATCAACATACATGCTCGTACATCGTAGCGTTTACAAATTTTAGCATATAAAACGTTTAAAGAATAATTAACATCACAAGAAAAACATCAAAAGAGTCAAATATCATTAAAAAATGATGATTCAGAGGCTATTTCCTAAAGATGATGGAATGAGTCGAAATGGGTGAAGCAATTACAGAAGCCGCCACCGTAAGTTGATAAATTACAGCGATATGCAATTCCAGAAAATTGGTATCTTTCTGCCGACATTTGGCTATGAAAGCTATTTATATTAAAAATGAGATAAAATAACAAAAAAGACAAACCTGAGTTTCTCAGTTGAGATCGTGTTCCGATCCGGTGGTAGTGTAAGAAAAAAAAAATGAAACTGACAATTTGTAAGTGCCCCCGTAGGCCTATCTATACTAATATTATAAAGAGGAAATTTTTTGTATGTTTGTTATGAATTAACTTGAAAACTACTGAACCGATTTTAATAATTCTTTCACCATTAGAATACTATATTATCCCTGACTAACATAGGCTATAATGGTTGGATATATTACATTATATTTTGCGCGAACGAAGTCGCGTGGATTCTGCTAGTACAAGATAAAGACAGTTCATTTAGTACTTCGAAGTAATAAATCACGGAATACCTCGTTTGTTTTATTCTATTGTTGATTTTGAAATATTTATTACGAGTAAATAATATTAGCTATTATTAAATTTTTAAATTGGTAGATTTATAGAAATCATTAAAAAAAAAAATTAAATAGTAAATTGTTTCGTCTACACATAATATATTTCACTATGCCGAGACTGTATATGTAGTTACTAGCAGACCCGACCACGCGTTGCTGTGGTTAAAGAAATGTTAGCGCCATTACTTACTTAATCAAGTTAACAGATAACATTACACCGCCATCTGTTATGAGGATTATCTAAAGCTAACAGCTGAAGGTAAAAAAAATATTTGTAATTAAACCTATAAATTAAGATATAAACTATCCTATCTTTCAAGTTGGATCAAAATACACATGTTGTATAAATTTGATTATAATCGGTTCAGAGGTTTAAGAGTCCATTGCGGACAAATAAAGTGACACCTAATTTATATATATTAAGATGTATAAATAAAAATATAAATGTATTTTAGGCTATTATAAATTTCATACAAATCAGATTTATATCCTTGTTTTTTTTTTACTTTTTTCTTTAATAATAGTTTTAACTTTTTTCCAAATTTCCGACAAAGTTTATATGTAAAGTTTAATTCGATCCCTGTTAACCCCCAATATCATGCTAAGGTGGAATTGTTTATTGTTTATAAACATACATTTGACGATCCGCGTGGCGGAGCGGTTACCATACCGGTCTGACGAGCATTGGGTCCCGGGTTCGATTCCCGGCTAGACAGATATCTAAATGATGAGTTTAGATTCATGTTCTGGGTCTGGGTGTTTGTGTATTTGTCTTGTGTGTGTTCATGGTACCCACGACACAGGAGAAAACCCTAGTGTGTGCTATGAGTGTAGAGAGCGTGTGTGTGTGTGTATATTTATTAACACTTTCGCAGACGGTACCGCTTCAGTCTGTGTTCTAGAATGATACAGTAAATCTTCATACATGACGTATAAATACGTAGCATCCAATGATAACATATACGTTTTAAAGACGTCGTGACAGAATCGTGACAGTAAAGTTTCTAGTATTTTACATGGTGTGTGTGACACAAAGTACATCCAATAAGATTTTAACTTGAAAGTTAATCAGGAATAAACATCCTTCTCTAAATAATATTTTATATTTGAACGTCATCGTACGTTGTGCCATATCAAAATCGCAAATTATGAAGTACATACAATCACTTTCTATCCGTGAAAGTGTTAATATCAATTACGGAATCATAAAACTTGTTTTTTTTTCTAACGTTATTATGTGGTTTCTAAAATCTATAATACATAAATTTAAAGGTATTTTATCGAGTGTTTGGCATAAATAAATTGAATGACAAACCCCATTACTACTTAGAAACTGCTTGTCACTGTGACAGGGCATTTACGTGTAATACATAATCACGTACGCATTCATTATTCCCAGAAATATTATATAGAAATATAAAATTACACGTGATACAGTAAGTTATTCATGAAACCTCGATAATGTAGGGTACCGTGAGTCGAAAAAAGTGAATGGATATCATATGTAACTGTGATCCAATCTTTCGGTCGGTATCGGTATATTTAGAGGATCAAGGGAAACAATAGCGGTCGATCAATCAAATCGGGGTAAAATGTAAATAAAATACTGTCCACAGCCACTCAAAGTGATCTAGACAAGTAATCTGGACACTCAGTGGAGGACACATTGATGGAATCTTCAAACGACCTTAACTATTTTGTTCTGAATACGAGATTTTTTGCTTAAGTACATTTATTGAGATTGTTATATGCAAAGTTAGTATACTGATTCGAAGTTGTATTACGTCAGCCTTAGCATGGTATGTCTATGTTTTGGTGCAAAAATGACAGCAAAATGGCTGTGTGAACAACTTTTTGTGTGAAATTAGAATACGCTATTGATCTAATTATATAATAACTATATAACTAATAAAAATCTTAGGTTTGAGTCAATATGATTCAGATTAAAAACAATAAAAGATTAGAACTATTCGTGGCAGACGGGTGCGGTGACAAAAATTCTGTGAAAACGATTGCTAACAAAATTTAAATATGCATAACACTTTGTTTTCTACGTTTCCTCAATTTTTCCACTTGTTTTCCGCGGCTCTACCTTCATTATCCGGTGATTGTTCGTAAGACGGAAAGATTTTCTCCCTCGAGGTGTAATTGTGGACCACAAACACAACAATTGGGTCAAGGAATCAACGCCCAAATCCTACTCAACTTATTCCATATCATTACTGATATACATTCTTATTTATGGATATAGAAATATGTTGCAGTATTTACGACATTTTTAGTATTTCTGTTCTTATACATATCTTGGTTAATAAAATACAAGCAGACGGTTGTATTTAGAATATAAAAATATGTAAGTATTTTATAAATAAAATATACTGGTACTATTTATAAATTTATTAAAATCTATCGCGTTCTAAACTTATTCAAATAAATATTTGTGATTGATGTCATTATTTGAAAACTTTATAACTTTATTTTATCATATGCGGGCGTTCTAATGTGTGTGCGTGTGTGAACGTGTACGCATGATTGTGTGTATTTATGACCTTAACGCTTACTAATTTGCTGCATTTGTGTACCCGCGCTCACGGATGCATACGTGCACGCACACATTCAATCTTTGATAAATAAATTAAATGGCAGACTTTTTGTGTAAATTTTCAAAGCAAGCTTACACTAACTTTATAACTTAAATGTCGAGACAACCTTTAAATTTACCTTAGCATTATATGTAATTACACAAACAGCCGCCGACGAACTATCAAACTTTGATTAGTTGAACCACTTGATGTTTGTATTACTTATTACTTTACCAACTGGGACAATTGGCTACACATAACTGTATGTGTATTAATTACAAATAAGTCACCATTGTTTAATTAATCGTATGATGTCATTCTATTTGCTTTACCTACCAAACCCTAAGTAAATATAATTACGGTTGACTTGATAGTTGGTGTATGCTGTTTGAACGATCGTCACGTTTAAAACAAACCGACAGTTGGACAGAAATTATTAGACTTCTAAAAAGGGCGTTAAATATTACCGGATTTAAATTATATCTTGATGAAAAACATTTCAGGGTCTTTTTACATGATAATCGGTTGGTGTTACTGTTAATTTATGCGCCGTCCTAAGAAGAAGGGAATGCATTCACGACATCTCGAAGTGTAAATAGCGGGATTGGCTTCCCTGGAATTCATCTCAGCTGGGAGGGGATAAGGGAAGCTTCGAGCCCTCTCCTATTGCGTCCTGTGCCTGGGACGAAGTAGTTGGGAAGACGCATTGTCCTTCCTGATCCTCTCAGTCGTCTCTATTATGGATGCACTGTTTCATAGAAGGATAGTACTGCTTTCCATGATATGTCACTTTCAACAATAGCGTGGATGGCGGGTATAAAAGTTCGACCTTCTATCCAGAATATAACGCTTCTGTCTCTGCTGAGTCGTTGGTCAAAAGGGACACTCTGAAAACGGACCGCGGTCCCTTATGACAAACGCGTCTTTGAATTAGTCGATTGGGATTGAAAAATCAAGATAAAATTTTATAGTCAGCAAAAAAATCTACATGGTGTATGTGTGATATTTTTAAGTCATCTCGTCAAAGCAATGATGGCACCTAACTGTTCGCTCCCACCAGATTCGACATAGATAACTCCTCAAACAAATGTTCATTCCCATAGTTGTGCTATTTTAACGATGACATATCATCAATCATGCTATTCTTGAAATAGTTCATTCAAATCGCGATCAGAATCTCTGTCGCTCGATTTAACCACTCTGAGTGGTTTGGAATTGCGCTGATATAGATCCTCTTATGCTTCTAATACGTATTACTGTAATATGAAAATATGTAAACTTTCCTTGTATTCAGCTAAATATTCACAAGTTGAAATATTTGAAGCGCCATAAGTTTTAAGAAAGGAGTCCGCTATTAAAAGGAACTATAATGGAAACTTTATTTTGATTGTACAGATTATTATTTCTAATATATTGTTTTGTCAAGGGTTATGATAACATTGATAACATTACGTTAAGTCAACAAAAAGCTCGTTTTGTTATAGTTTTGTTACATGATCACGGGATCTTAACTTATTTATACATTAATACGTGAAGCAAAAACTTGTGATTCGTTTATAAGATACTTGCCGCAGACGGAGGAGTATGAAATTACGCACGGTTATAGTTGATGTAGAGAATGATTGTGCAATGCTAATATTTTTTTTTCAAATAATGCATAAAACATATATAAAATCAAAAAAAACGCATTACACACACTACCTTAAATTTGACACAAACACATACATAACAAACGAAATAGAACATTCAAGGTCTTACTATGAAAACTCATAACGTCAAAAATGACAGATGTCTTTGTCAAAATACCCGCTATTGCTTTTAAATGTAGCTTAGTTAAAACTTCTTTTTACCTTTAACGGGTTCAAAATTACTTGAAAATTAATACAACTTTTAAATTAGTTTTAAATTAGTTAGTTTTTTAATTTAACGTGCGGTGGGTGACTAGTTTCCATTCTCTTTCTATCTTTTATACTGTCCGTTAAAAAGGCTACCGGAATAACTGTCGTTCGTCATACTCGTATGTATGGTCTGAGATTGCATTCTTATAGATCTTTATTTACTTTCCATTATTGTCTCACTGCTGGGCATAGGTTTCCGCTCTGAATATGAAAGATAAAGGCAACAACGATGATCAAATGCCATTTAGTGGGTTCTATCATCTTTGAGATACTTTGTTCTAACAAAAATAATTCTTTTGAACAGAACAGTTCTAATAGCATATAAAAATTAATTGTTAAAGATAGCAGTGGTTTCTAACCTTTTGATGACGAACGACCATTTGGCAAAATATCGGTCGACCCATGGACCACCGGTATGAGGGTGTAATTTAAGATCAAAATAAATCTGAAAATTAATATGGGATTATTATTGTTTTAATAAAACACTCTTACATTGTAGTTTAAAGCAAACAATATTTAATGCGCTTTATTTACTAATTCTTAATTATTTACTAGTTCCAGATCCTTGGGTACTTATGCAATATTTTTTGGTTGACTTCTCGGACCACCGGTTGGGAACCACTGTTCTAAAGGATTAGAATCCTAATCCTCTAGATTAAGAAGCTGAATTTCAACCCACTAGATTATCACAGTTGCAATGCTATCTTACTTAGCTCGAATTCTCTGTCTAGTGGTGTCTATGATTTATATCGTTATAGCTCTGAAACCCGGCCTTTTAGGCGTAATTCAATACCCAAATTCTATTTAACCCAACATTATTCAATCAAGATCATTCGAGAGTGTGATACTCTCGTGAATAGTTTGCTAAATATGTGCTCGGAGTGATAGTAGAATCGAGGGAGGCTTTGGAAAGTTCATCGGTTCAGAATTTGTTGTAAGTGGTAAATTTTTACGTTCTATATCGGGAAATCGTACGAAGTATAGTAGTGTGAAGTTTTTTTTTATCTAACTAAAATAGCAAACGAGCATGCAGTCCGCCTGATGGTAAGTGGTCACTGCCGCCCATGGACATCTGTAATCAACTACATACAGAACATGGGTTCCAACTGAAGTCAATCACAGATGCATTGCTACTCCCGAGGACTATGATGGTCGCGTCATGTGAAAGCCGGCACGTTATGTCCAAATTATGGAGTTTATAGGCTCGATAAGTACTTTAAGGGTTATTATCTAAAGTACTGATAAGATACATTTTACCAGCATAATGCGTATTTAAGAGCTGAGAATATTTTTACAAAAATCGTCCAGTTACTATTAAATCACCCTTTAAATAAAGTACCTACATTGTAAATATGTATTCACTATGTTTGTTACCGTTGTTACATTTGTTTATTGCATAATTCATAGCTTTACTTGTAAATAAACTTTATTTATTCTCTGTAATGTCCTCGTAATTAAAAGGTTGCTTGAAATGAAAATTAATCTTTTCTTTCATTCGTATCTCAAGTTGACCTCAATCTTATGAGGTTGTTAACAGCAATTTAACAATTTTTTGTTCATCAATTCCATTTAGAGAGTTTTCACAGCTGACATTTTATATTTTTAATCTCATAACATTTTATGCGTTGGGGACGAGGACGCTCGTTATGAAGCCATTAACATCTTTTGGGAATACCGTTTTCTTGGCTATTCTCGGGTGATATTTCTAGTTCACAGTACGTCGGTTGTCTGGTCTTTAGTGTTCCGGTCTACCTTGTAAGATAAATTTTGTAAGAAAAATCTAAGAATTTTTTTGGAAAAAAATCTTAGTAAAGTTGGTTGTCTCTGGTGATAATACTTCACGTTCAACAGTACGTTGGTTGTTTGAACTTTATGATGACTGTTTACCTGGAAAAACAAATTTTGTAAGAAAGTTCTAAGAATTTTTCACCCAATATAAAATATCTTAGTGAAGTTGTTTCGCTCTGGTGATATTTTTCATAGTTCAATAGTACGTCGGTTGTTTGGACTCTATGACGACGGTTCCGGTCTACATTGCAAGAAAATTCTAAGAATTTCTCAGACAGATACTTAGCAAAGTTATCTATAAGTTGTTAACAATAACTATGCGTGCTTTTTTTAATAGTTATTTACGAAAATACGAATCTAAATGATTACTAACTTAATTTATAAGTAACATCTGTTGTAAGTTACTACTTATTTCCATATTTTTATAGGTACAAATAAAACACTTAAAGATTAATTATTGTTAAACCCAAATACTTAGTATTTATTTTAATACAAGAGTTATTGTAATTTAATGACAGATATAATATTTTAAATGATTTTATTAATTATAATTTGCGTCTTAGCCGATATTAAAAAGAATGAGAATCGAATTTGATATTTATGACTAAATCCATAAATCGTAAAAATAATCGGGAAAAATATTGAGTATCAAAGATTGAAAAAGAAAAGAAAATATAACGAAACATAATCCCATAATAACTTCTAAAAGAGAACTATTTCGAATTATTTCATGAAATTAGCTTTCATTGGAACAAAGGTTATAGACGTTGTTTTAATTGCTTCCATAAATATATTATTAATTTCAAATTTTTGAATATGTGTCCCACTGGTGGGTATTGGTTTGTTGTTTGATTTTTAAGGGATTAGCTTTACAAGCTGGCTAACAGCGGATTAGCAGATTTCACATACCTTTGGGAACTTTTTATAGAACTTACGGAAGGTTGGTCTTCTTACAATTTTCTTACAAATTTCAATTTTATTTTTTTATTTTAAATTACGGTCGAATTTCGACCGATGCGACGGGTGACTATTGTCAAATTTAGAGGTGTACGCCTAGGTTCGAATCTCGGACCTTTAGATTGAAAGACCACATTTAAACAACAAGGCTATCAATGCTGAAGTACTTGAATTTATATTGTAGTCTCAGTAACAAATCAGATAAACTGATTTCTAATGAAGTTGTCTTGGTATCGAAGGGCAGTCCAAATAAATTATGCTTTGTCAACACCCTTTGAACCATTCGAGAAACTTGAACAATATTACGGGTTTTGGGGTGGGTTTAGATGTTTACTTTAAACAAAGTATCATTCTAAGGAATTCTATATATTTGAACCACGCTGTCCCCTTGAAGGTAATTGGACACTACCATCCTTGGACGTCTGTAATCAATTCTAGATAATTACAGTCCTATGGCCATCAGTTGCATTAGGACTAAATTACATTTTAAGAAATTATATTAGGTTTAATAATTATAATTATAAGAACAGTGATAGCCTAATGGTTGAATGTGAAACTTGCCATTTCAATCGAGAGGTCCGAGGTTCAAACCCAAGCACGCACCACTGATTTATGTGCGCATTAGAAATTATTTATCACTGCTGTTCGGTGAAGAAAAACATCGTGAGGAAACCCACACACCCGAGAGTTCTTAAAAAAAATAAGTTCTCGGAGCTGTGTGAAGTCCACCATTCGCACTTAGCTCTCTCATTCTGAGAGAAGATCCGTGCCTAGCAGTGGGATAATAACGGGTTGACGAGAGACGAGATATTAGGTTTTGTCGCGGCTTCGCCTGCTGCCGTCTGGTTCAGTAATGAGTATCTTATGTGTTAATCTACATCATAAATAGCCAAATTATCGCGAAATCTGGCTGGCAGTTTTCGTGTAAAAGGGTAGCAAACACATCCTCACAAACTTTGACATTTATGATATTAATAACATTATCATAAGAAGTAAAACGTGTATTTATTTAAAATGCGCGATAATGAATACTGTATTGTACGATATAAAATATGCATGGATTAAACAACAGGAAGCCGAGTAGACCCTCTGGACCCTCGTATAATAAAATTTATTAATACGCCTTTAACAGGAAGGGTCAACGACATTTTTAAAATAACTGCGCTTTATTATTATGTTGAACGTGTATTTTTTTACCCAACCGCGTGAGATGGAGTGTAATATATCGACGGAACCCTTTTTTTTTGTGTTCGAGGGGGAAACCTTCCAAAGGTACCCGACGCCGTGAGCGACGCAGGGTTATGTGGGATTTTTACCGCACTAAAACCCCCCCGGTGACCGTCCTCGGCGCTGAAAAGGAGGACTCCGGGATCTCGAAACGACTTCAACCGGAATCCATCGAGCCCGCTGCCCCATCGGGCTAGAACAAAATCTTATAAAATTACCAATTTATAGTATGAAGCTTAGAAGTTTTGTGGACGTACGAACATTGATGACTTACGCCAAGAAAGATGATCTATGGAAAATCATTGTAATAGCTATTTAAGAACTCAATAAGTAACTTTCTAAATAGCTATTACAATCAGAAAGGTTCATAGTGTAAATTGGTAATTCATATATGATTTTGTTCTAGGGGATCGTCGATATTTTGAGTTAACGTTAACAATTTATTTGGCACGAGCTATAGCATAAACGGATTGAGATATTGTTACTTAATTATGATTTATCATTTACATCGACTCAATGGTCAGAGTGATATAGGCTTTATAATTGTAAGTACTTTTAAAGTAATTTTAAAGGTGGTAGAACCAGTGTAGTTCCACCGGGGAAGTACCACCGCCACCCCTATTTCTAGCGCGAAGCAGTTCTTGCGTTTCGATAGAAGGGTGTGGTTGCCGGCACACTTTCACATGAGGTGACCATCATAGTCCTCGGGAGTAGCGACGCATCTGTGATTGACTTCAGATGGAACCCATGTTCTGTATGAAGTTGATTACAGATGTCCTTGGGTGGCAGTGACCACTTACCATCAGGTGGACTGCATGCTCGTTTGCTACTTCAGTACTTCAGTCAAATAAAAAAAAAATACGTCGTCTGAGAACAGAAAAAGGGGGTAACGAATGATGTCAGTCCATAATCGTAACAATAGTGATATCAATTAAATGAAAGCTAGGAAGTAGAATATACAGAAATACGTAGGTATATTATAACACTTATGTAACTATTTTGACGCAAAATGAAATGAAATGAAACGACTTTTTTGTAAAGGCCTTTTTTTTTCTTTTTTTTTTTTCGAGGGGGAAACCTTCAAAAGGTACCCGACGCCGTGGGAGTAGTGTTGCCCAAATTCAGTCTTGGTCTTGCAGTCTTGGTCTTGTTCTTGCGTTTTTGCAAGACCAAGACCAAGAACAAGACCGCGTATTTTTAGCAAGACCAAGACCAAGACTGACCGTGCAAGACTTGAGCAAGAACAAGACGTAGCCTGCAAGACTCTTGCGTCTTGCAGCTAGGACTTAGCGCTATTTCACTGAGTAGTTAGGTGTAACAGTTCGGTGTATAGGTAGGTACGCTTAGGAATTCTATGAGACGCAAAAAACTGTATCAAAGAATATGAAAAACTGGACCTATGCGCATTACGACTAATACCATAAACATAGCGAATAAAAAAATATCTATTAAAATCAAACTGAGTGCATGCATAGTTATGTTTTAACCATCGGCACTTTAATAATGCGGCATCAAAGGTTTTGTACTTACTTCTCAAAGAAATTTGCCGCTTTTCGGAAGTACATGGTTATGATACACGCGCCGGCGGCTTCTTTTGAAATCTAAAACAATCGTTGCCGCCACGCCGAAATCATAACATTTGACACTATTTGATTGCCGCCATAGGGCGTAGGTATACCTACTCATGCAAAATAATTTCGAATTTTAAGAGTACCTACAGGTGTTCCAAAGAATAAATAAGTTTCAGAGTGCTTAGAATGAAAATGAATACATTATACAGATCACGCAAGTAGTATTATGATTGGGATAAAATGGTAAGGATAGGTAGTAGATGTCATATTAATTCATTCTAGTAAGTATATATTATAATATTGATTACTTATATGGTTTTAAACTAATTACTTAGGTACTATTATTGTACATTTAGTCAAACTTTAATAAATAGTAATAGACTAATAGGTAATTGCAAGACTTGCAAGACTCTTGCTGCAAGACCAAGACCGAGACCAAGACTGGGAGCGCAAGACCAAGACCAAGACCAAGACCAGGTGTATTGGCGCAAGACCAAGACCAAGACTGGCTAAGTCTCGTCTTGTTCTTGCATTTGGGCAACACTACGTGGGAGCGACGCAGGGTTATGTGGGATTTTTACCGCACTAAAACCCCCCCGGTGGCCGTCCTCGGCGCTGAAAAGGAGGACTCCGGGATCTCGAAACGACTTCAACCGGAATCCTCCGAGCGCGTTGCCCCATCGGGCTCCTCCCAGATGGGCGGCTGGGCCCACCGCTCCGTCTAGTCTTTACGACGGTATGCGACCACACAAACCGCCGTCCTTCCCGGGATTGCCCGACCGAACGGTTAGCCGTCTGCAACCCCGGAAGCCCCTTTTAGTCGCCTCTTACGACAGGCAGGGGATGCCGTAGTCCTATTCTGATCCCGGAACTACAGGGCGTTTTTTTGTATAGGCCTACAGGGGCACTTACAAATTGTCAGTTACATTTTTTTTTACACTATAATCGGATCGGAACACGACCTTAACTGAGGAGATCCGGCAAGAAACTCAGAGGGTTTGTCTTTTATCTTATTTATATCCGTTTTTTTAAATAAAATTACAATCATGTTTTTTAACATGGTAATGAAAGTTAGCTCCAGTATCTTGCCTTATTCTAAAAACGCTTATAATCACATATATTTTATAATAAAAACAAAGGAAAATCTCGAGGCAGTCTACTATCTACCTTGTAAAACACACTCCTGTTATAAAGTAAACAGTCAAGAGTTCTGGCGCCAATTAGTATCGTGTTTTATGGCATTTACACGCACTCGAAACCCTTCAGCCGCCAAGATCTGCCATAATTAATGTAGCCGACTTCTCCGTACGCAACACACATTTTTTTATCTGACTGAAGTAGCAAACGAGTATGCAGTCGACCTGATGGTAAGTGGTAACTGCCACCCATGGACATCTGTAATCAACTTCATACAGAACATGGGTTCCATCTGAAGTCAATCACAGATGCGTTGCTACTTCCGAGGACTATGATGGTCATCTCATGTAAAAGTGTGCCGGCAACCACACCCTTCTATCGAATTCAAGAAATGCTTCACGCTTGTAATAGGTGTGGCGGTGGTACTTTCCCGGTCGAACTACACTAGTTCTACTACCTTCAACACACAGCACACATAATTATATCATCCCCCCGCGCCCCGTCCGCCTACGCAGATAGACGTGTTTCTGTGTCTCTTGTAATAAAAAAATAAATCAAGTGGTTTAAAGCAGAGATTGTGGCAAAAAAGTGCACAAACAATTTAACGTGTGTGATTACAATCAAATTGTGTAAACATCAAAGGACAATGTGTAGTATAATAGCTTCAAAATCAACAAAATCTATCAATTCATAAGTGTTAAAGTTAATTAGTGGGTAAACCAAATACAATATTGTAAAAGTGTGCCGGCAACCACACCCTTCTATCGAATTCAAGAAATGCTTCACGCTTGTAATAGGTGTGGCGGTGGTACTTTCCCGGTCGAACTACACTAGTTCTACTACCTTCAACACTTAATAAAGTTTCTTTTGATAATATAACATTGAAGTAACAAGCGACCATGCAGTCTTCCTGGTGGTACTTATGTGGTTAATTCCGTACATGGATATCGGTAGGTACACAATTTCATACGGAACAAAGATTCTATCTGAAATCAATCAAATACGTTGCTACTCCCGAGGACTAAGACGGTCTCCTCATATAAAAGTCAGTCAGCAACCACAGAACCACACTCTCCTACCGAAACAAGAACCACTTTATGTTATAGATAGGTGTTGATCTGATACCTCCCTGATCCAACCATATGCGTGGTCACTGCTGCCTGATGGTAAGTAGTCACTACTGCCCATGAACAACTGTAAGTAACTTTATATAGAACGAGGGTTCAATTTCAAGTCAATCACAGGTACGTTGCTACTTCCGAGGACTAAGATGACCATCTTAGTCTCATAAAAAAGTTGCCGGTAACCACCACACTCTTCCATTGAAACGCGAGAACTGCTTCACGATAGAAATAGGGCGGCGGTACCTCCCCGTCGAACCATTTGTTCTGCCACCTCTAAAATTTTCATACAACGTTTTAACAGTGGTGATCATAAAATAAAAAGGTATACAAAAATAATAATATTGTATAGGTACTACAGAACTTTTGTATGCTACATCCGATAGAAAGTTACACAAAAGGTCCTTATCGCTAAGGAAGTGCTTTCCACTGAGCAGTATGAATATATTTAACGGATAAGAAAAAGGGAAAATTTCATATCCTTCTATTATTGTAGTGTCCGTTTAGGTGAAGTCCAGTGATAGGATATAGGACCTCGTCTTCCCAGTTTTTGAAATAGTGTGTCTGAAATTATTTACGATATAAAGGCGAAGGAATTAATGTGAGGAAACATAGATTAGTCGCTCTTTTTTATAATGTCGCTAAATGACTGCTGTCCATGGACGCTTGGACCAACTACCAATAACGGATACGTTGCTACTCCTGGAGATGATCTAAATTGGTAGTCTAAAGGAACTAGCATTCTCACTTAATAATCTTGTAAGTCAGCCTCAGTGGTGAATTATTATTGATATTATCAATGGGTGGCAGTGACCACTTACCATCAGGTGAATTGCTAGAGATATTTCAGTCAATCATATGAAAAAAAACATAATCTAAGTCAATCATATAAAACAACAATCTTACTTTAAAATAAGATTGAAGTAGCAAACAAACATGCCTTGCCGGCTATGGAGAGCAAGCAAATTCATATAGAATAGGAGCTCTATCTGAACTTAATCATAAATGTATTATAACCGACAGTTACAAAGTTCATATCGAAATGAATCGGCAAGCACACACTTGTACCAAAACGCTAGAACCGCATCACATTAGAAATAGGTGAAGCGTTAGTACCCTACTCGGTCGAACCAAACGCTTTACCACTAACTGTTACTAAAATAATTCTTACATAGTCACTGTTTTATGAGGCGATTGCTTTGGTAAAAGACTGCTGTTGAAACAAGTTAATCTGCATGTATTGCATGCAGACTTTTCATTACTGTACAACGCCCAGTAGTGTCCCAAGATCGATAGTTAAGCGGCGCATTAAAATTTTACAGCTGACCGGATGGTCAGGCCTCGCACCCCTTATATTGATTTGACATTAAATGGTTATTTTGCACAAGGATAGCAACATGTTACTAAAAGTAATTTCATTGTTTTCTTTAGTAGGTAGTAGCGGAAATCGGCTGGAGAGTTATTAATATTGATATCTACTATTTTATATCCGAAAATACTCAAGTAGGTGCATAATTGTTAATGATGCTTGAACTCTGTCAAATATTGTCAAAAAATAAAATTAGATAAGTATATGTATATTTATTATTTAAAGTTCAAGTACTAATAAGGTGCTTGTTTATTATTATGGTATAAATGAAGATAACTAAGATAAGATTCTAAAAACTGTAGCAACCCAAATGGACAACCACGCCAAGATTACAGATGGGCGACGTTGTCCACATAACATCAGATAGACTAAATAACCATTTGCTACTTCTATGTTAAAAAAATAAGGATCAGGCATCCATTCGATGTATTAAACAGTGAAACTTAGATGTTACAAAAAATAATACTTATATATAGGTGACGAATAGATAACTTTCCTCTGGGAAGTCAGTTCAAAAAGAACCTTATGAAGATGGTCAGACCGTTAGAAATCGGATAATAACATCACTAATTCTAACGAAATGACAAATGAACATAAAATATCGTTCATTCACACAACATTATAAACATTATTAGTCATTCATGTTTCTAAGTCCTTAAATAAACCGATGTCGCCACAAAACACGTGTCGCCAGTGTTGCCAGTCGGGCGAGTTCTTTGTAGAGGAAAATACATGATTTTCTAAGCGACCTGAGTGCGTTCACACTTCGTTAAGTACTCCATGAGATCAAAGGAACATCTCGCTCTATGCTATTGGTGCTCTTCGGATTCGCATAATTATTCCTACATTCCCATACATAAATGGGAAATTCAATCGGGGGAAATAAGATTGAATTCTGAGAAATGTCTGATCCGCTAATGGTCTGATAATATTGGCGTAACTGAAAGCCGTTACGTTGACTCAAGATAATTTATTTTAATGTCTTCTCTTTGTACTGATTTTATTGTGTTTTTACTTTGACAAACTCCAGACAAGGTATCCTTACCTACAGCTTTAATTACATAACTGCTGTTGTTTTTTTAAGATTAAGTTTAGTACTCAATAAAAGCCATATTATTATTATCTACCCCATTTGCAGTAAAACTGTCTTTTAGATCTTTTTATTGCCAACATCTTTGCCATTCAACATTTCATAAAGGACTTGTAGTTTTGCTGGAAATCGAAATATACCATTTTTTACCCTTAAAACCTCACCCCTCCCCTTCCACTTCCCGACCTCGGATCGCCTTTAATTTATTTTTCTTTATTTTTTGTCACATTTTCCTCCTTTTTCAATGGGTTTCATCCCACATTTTTTTTTTAGGTTCAGAAATTATCGACCCTAGGCTAAATGTAGCTAATTCAGAGCTGTTGAGCCGTTCCATCATGAATATATAACATTTTTTTTATAAGATCGAAGTAGCAAACAAGCATGCAGTCCACCTGATGGTAAGCGGTCACTGCCGACCATAGATGGACATCTGTAAGCAACTTCATACAGAACATGTCTATCTGAAGTCAATCACAGAAGCGTCGCTACTCCCGAAGACATGGAACAAATGGAGGCCTCATATAAAAGTGTGCCGTGTACATCCATCTACACTCTCAAACTTTCGCCTTTATAATATTAGTCAGAACTTTTATTCTATAAACAAATACATATTGTTCTAGTGATTTCTCTTAGTGCTTTCTTGTTAAAAATTATTGTGAAAACCAAGAAAATGGACTTATCAATCCGAACATCATTACACATGATTACATTACGGGCTGTGTCAGGCGACATCATAATGTAAATTGAATAAAGGCTTAAACAGACTGGCTTAACCCTCGTCACTGTCTGCGCGAATTTTATCTCATTATTCTTAAATACTCCTCCAGACAAACAATAACTTCAATTTATTTGATATTTAAAAATTTACGAAAGTCTCTACTTTTTGTCAGTCACTACAATAATATTTGCGAGATATATTTTTGTAGTGATTGACAAAAAAAAATTTTTAAACAAAAAATTCCGACTTCCGTGCCACATAAAAGTAAAAAATAATTTAAATGCATGTTGGTTTAGAGCAAACACAGTACTTAGTACATAGTCCCGAAGTCGGCGCTCACCATATTTCGCTAGATTACGACGAAACTACATGTATCTTAAATGAGTGCCGACTTCGGAACTTTGTACTAAGTACTGTGTTTGCTCTAAACCAACATGCATTTAAATTATTTTTTATTTTTATGTGGCATGGAAGTCGGTTGTATTTTTTGTTTAAATTTTTTTTTTCACGCTTTTTGGTGACAATAAAATCAGTTATACGAGACCGTGTAATACATAGTATCCATAAGACTGCATAGTGCATGCATAAATGGAAACGTTAATTTAAACTCAACCTTATATGTCAAGTCAAACAAAAGCCTAAGCGATATCTTACATTACTGTTACAATGCGTATGAACTGAGCGCAACCGCTCGCAGGGCGCTACCGCGCCCTGCTCGCTTAGTTTCTATATTTTCTTTTAAGTTCCAACCTAACCTAACCCATCCTATGTAAAAAGGTTGGCAGTACTCCTGCATCGTCCAGGTGTTTGTGATCATAATTATGTCCTCTCCGGAACTCATTGTTTGTATTGCGAACAATAATTACCAAACTCACATAGCTTAGGCAGGCTGTATACCGATGGTTTAAACTTGAAGGACTCCAGTATTGTTGGGGAGTTAAAGGTCAAATTTATCATGTCATATCTTAGCTTAGTAGTCTCATTACATATACGTTAGCACCATATGACCGATGCCTATGGCTTAAACTTGGAAGACCCCAGCATTATCACGGTTGAGGAGTTAAAGTAAAAATTTTTCATGTCATATGTTTTCTATGTAATCTCATTGCATACACGTAAGCAACAGATGCTCAACTTCTATGGCTTGGGCTTGCAGTACCCTGCATCATCAGGGTTGAGGAGTTGAAGGTCATTTTTCTTATCATATGTCTTTGCTTTGTAAATATATTACAAATCCATAAGTATCAAATGGCCAACGTCTATGCTTTAAGTCTGAAGTACCCCTGCATCATCAGGGCTGAAGAGTTGAAGGTCAAAACTATAATGTTATACCTTTTCTCAGTAATCTAATTACATATACGTTAGCACCATATGGCCAACGCCTATGGTTTAAGCTTGAAGGACCCCATCATTATCAGGGTTGAGGAGTTTAAGGTCAATTTTTTTATCATACGTCTTTAATTTGTAAATATATTACATACCCATAAGGCCAATACCTATAGTTTAAGCTTGAGGAACCCCTGCATCATAAGAGTTGAGGAGTTGAAGGTAATTTTTTTCATTTTTTATATCTGCTTAGTAATCTTATCAGATATACGTAAGCACAGTGTGGCCAAGGCCTATAGTTTAAGCTTTAAGCACCCCAGCATCATCAGGGTTGAGGAGTTGAAGGTCCAATTATCCATCGTATATAGCCATTTGTTTAATGTTCTACCTTACATCTTTTTAATCTTATTTTAAATGCGTAAGTATGAAATAGCTAAGTTTTATGGCTTAGGCATTCAATACCCCTGCATCATCAGGATTGAGGAGTTGAAGGTCCAATTTTTCGTCGTATACCTTTGCTTAGCAATGTTATTATAAATCCGTGAGCAACAAATGTCCAACGTTTATGGTTTAGGCCTGCAGTACCCCTGCATCATCAGGGTTGAAGAGTTGAAGGTCAAATTTGTCATCATATATCTTTGCCTTGCTATCTTATTATATATCCGTAAGCACCCAATGGCCATCACCTACGGCTTGGGCTTACAGCACCTTGCATCATCAGGGTTGAGAAGTTGAAGGTTAATTTTTTCATCATGTGTCTTTGCTTAGTATTGTTATTACATACCCATAGGCACCAAATGGCCAACCCCTATGGTTTAGGCTTGAGGCACCCCTGCATCATCAGGATCGAGGAGTTGAAGGTCCAATTTTTCGTCAACCTATATAAACGTAGATATATAATACATATTCCAAGTTTCATAAGAATCGATTCGGCAGAATTCGAGTTATCTAAAATTATCTAAAAAACATGAGGAGTGGTGGTGGTTTCCACCCCATAACTTAAAGAGTTAAGCATCACAGCATACCCATGTCTAAGAGAAAAAGTTGCGTGATGAAATTTCCTATCAAATGAAAGAAAGAAAATGGAAATCGATTTAGAAACACCCAAGTTATCCAAAATTTTAAGAAACCGACATTTTCCAATTTTCCGGGAAAACCGCCGAAAGGTTTTCATTTTCCTCAATATGGGACTGCCTGTGAAACTAGCCGCATACAATGTCGTATGACTCGTGTCGGTAGGTCGACGATTTCTGGCCATTTTGCCCGAACATACAAAACAAAAAAAAAAACGGTGACGAATAGATAACCTCTTTCCTTTGGGAAGTCGGTTAAAAAGTAGAGCCTTTCGTAAATTTTATCGGTGTTGAAAAGTGATATTCTCTATACCTATATGTCCATACGTACACAAATATCAGACCCCAACACGTTAAACTAATATAATAATAAATATTTGGATCTATAAAATAACCAGGCATCGTACCCGCAGTCCTCATAGAGTATGATTACTACTTTGCAAAGCTATTTTAATAACTAAGGGGTACTCACGATATGCCGTTTTTTAATTCTTTAAGAATTCTTTTTGCCGATATTTCGTAGTCTAAAATCATATATTTACAACGGAACTCGTCCAACATAGATACATTTCGACAAAACTTATAATGAAATCTTCATGACGTTTTATTAAAATAGATAAATAAGATAACATACACATGTTTATTATACTAAACTCAATCGAAATATACAACAAACGTAAAAATCTATATTTTTTCCATTTTTCTAAATGTGTATTTGACAGACAAATGCGTTTGAAATTACATCATTCACAATCAATACTTACTAATACTGAATTAATTTATGGGATTAAATATAGTATATATCTGAACGTACAATATAAACTAAATTTCATTAAAATCCATCTACTCTGTCAAAAGTTGTTATAATTTTAAAAGGTGTACCGTACCTATCATTACGCGTTGGAGAAACGGCGGGGCCCAACTAGATTTAAGTATAAATAATAACTTAAACAAGCGAGTCAAATACTGACCTAATCATAGTACTTAAGATTTTCCAAAATCATTTACCGTTCGAAACCCATTTGTAATAGCATTTCATAGTTAAAGAATTCTGAAAGGTACCAATGTACGGATTCCGTGTTAACAGATAAACAAACATCCACTACTATCACGCCACGCTGCAATAAATTGTTCCAGTTCTCGACGGCTTGATCACATTAGCGTTTTTCCTATATAGGTATATTTCCTTGTGCTTGATCGAAATTTATGTTAACATACTGGTAAAACGTGACAATGATTATCAAACGCCAGTCACAATAAATGCTAGTAGGTAAATTATTAAAAATATTATCAATTAAATAAATAATCTTATGCTCCTAAATGTAAGTTTGTTTGTTAGGTACGCTTTCACGCAAAAACTACCAGTCGGATTTTTTTTGATTTGCCACAGACTTATTCTTTCACCTAGAGTAAGTCATAAGGTAAATAATAACTATATAATAGTAGTAAACGTGACCGAGGAGGACGAAACCGCGGGAATAAGCTAGTACACTATAAAGGCGAAAGTTTGTGAGTATGTAGGAGGATTCTACCGATCTCTACATTGTGACAGATGGTAAAACCAGAGTCGACCAGTGAGGTACCACCGCCACAACTATTTCTAGTGTGAAACAGTTCTTGCGTTTCGATGGATGGGTGTGTATGCCGGCACAATTTTATATGAGGCGACCATCATAGTCTTCGGGAGTAGCAACGCATCTGTGATTTACTTGAGATAGAACCCATGTTATTTGAGAACCACTACAACCACGTGGACTGCATGCTCGTTTGCTACTTCGATCAGATAAAAACAAAAGGTTTCGAACTTTTTATAGAGATAAGTGTTTTGATTTGAAAGGAGGATGGAGCTGATATTTATGGAAAATTACTATTTATTAAAAATATAAAAATAATGTCAAAAGTTCTAAGGTTCTAAGACCTTTCCGTAAGCGTCACTGGTGAAAGGGGACCTTACACACGGTCTACCTATTTAGTCCTTAGTTATATCAACGCATCTGTAGTCGACCTTATGCAGTGCCCTATTCTTTGCTTAAAATATAAATGTCCATGGGCCGTAGTCATCAGCCTCATAAGTTTATTTACTTAAATACGCTCGAAAAGCATAACACATCTGATGCAGTCGGATAAAAAGTTATAGATTAGGCTTTATTGATTTTCCTAACTTTAAAGCCAGTTACGTGTTTTATGCCTCACACGCCTAATGGATATAAACAAGAAACACATTAGAAGCATTGTTTGGAACACAATATTCTAACCACAAATATTCAAATCTTATTTAAGCGAGGGTGGCCACAGGTGCGATGCCACTAGCTGGCTTATCGGTAAGCCCTGTTTGAACGACTATCCAGTTGCTGGGACGTGCGTGCGACTACAAATAAATTATGAATGGAAATAAATTATAAATGGAACACGTGTAATTTTGCGTCGTAAATAATATATGGGTTTGATGTATGTATAATGTATGGGTTCAAATGATATGGTATAAAGGAAATAAGTTTTGGTCATTTTGGCATGTTTATCGGATTCCTTGCATTTTTTTTATGTTTTTATATATGGTTTTAAGAGTTTTTCTAGTATAAAAAATCGTTATCGATGTATCTATGGTGTATTTATAAGTTGCTAGTTGACTCGGCGAACTTCGTTTCGCCTAGAAGTCAAAAATCTAAAATTAGTAGTGTTTCTCCACAATACTATACATGTATTATATATAAAAACCTTCCTATTGAATGACTCTATTAAAATCCATAGCGTAGTTCCAAAGATGCAAAGATCTAAGCATACAGACAGCGAGAAGCGACTTCGTTTTTAACCGACTTCCAAAAAGGAGGAGGTTCTCAAGTCGACTGTATTTTTTATACTATTAGGTGTTTTATGGATTTAATGATAAAGATAACAAAGAGAAGGTAAAGAAGGAACCTTGGGTTTATAATCCCACAGTAAGGAATAAATAACATGAAATAAAATACAGGAAATATGTTTTGATCGATCCATGCCTAATATGTAAAGGTACCTAAATAATTAATGTAGCGTGCCACGAATTACAAATGTTAAAGGTTAATGCTAGTCTTCTCGTAAAAATTCTTCCATTAGTAGTGACTGGGATATGAATAAAAAATAGTTTTTTTCAGGGCAATAGTACAATGGTAGTAACGTTTTTGGTGATAGAAATAGAAATGTTGCTGAACTTACTAGTTTCTATTTTTAGAATACTACAAACAGAGTAATAATATATTTTAATAGAATAAAGTCAATCTAAAATATATGTTGTTAATGTTATTCTTCAAAATATGTAACATATATACTGGTATCTATCTTTTCCTGCTAGTAAGTTCGCTTGCAGCACGTTTCAGGCGGTAATAAATTCAAGAGTAGCAAATATTCACTTTTTGCAAACTTTCGCTGTTAGTACTAGTAAGATTAATTAGACGGGACAACGAATATTCTTACAATACGCGAAATTTTAGCAAGACTAAAGAGACGAATACAACCTATATATTTATGCGTGAAGCAAAACATTGGTGTCCGTTTTAAAGATACTTGAACGGAGGAGTATGAAATTACGCACGGTTATAGTTGATGTAGAAAAGGATTGCGCAATGCTAATATTTTTTTCAAATAATGCAAAAAACATACATAAAATCAACTAAAAACACATTACACACACTACCTTTAATTTGACACAAACACATACATAATAAACGAAATAATAATAATATTGTCAAAATACCCGCCATTGCTTTTAAATGCAGCTTAGTTTATTAAACTCTTTTTTTTACCTTTAACAAGTGTATTTAAAATAATTTGAAAATAATACAAGTTAATTGAATTTGAGAAATATTCGTGCTAGTTTGGAAAATATGAAGTTTTTGGGTTGAATTACGGTCGAGTTGAGACCGATGCGACGGGTGACTGGTATAAATCATTACACTGCAGAAGTTTCGAGAAAGTTCCGTAAAGATCGTAAAACTCCGTATTACGTTGTATATTGTGTGTATTGTAACTTTATTTCTTTATATTCGGCCGGGGTTTTATATTTTTGGTTGTAAAGGTCCTGAGACTCGATAGGAGGATATCGGGCGCGGATCGGCACTCAACCC